>CM061750.1:270746386-271458995 GCA_030979885.1 Lolium multiflorum | reverse complement strand
TATGCTTTCTCCGCTCAGCTACCCCTTCCCATCCCCATCCGTACAAATCACTCTCACGTCTCGAGGGCAAACCATACCTTGCATTCTTCGAGAACCTTCGGAGAACACAACAGTTTGGAATTTCAGAGCACCCCACATAATGCAAAACAAACAAGATGTGCTTGCAAGGTAGCCCTTTCCGATACATCCTTCGGCAGCTGCACGTTATTGTTTCCTCTTTGCTTTCAGGTCTGTAATCCACTGAAAACAAATACTTACGGTTATTCATCCATGACACAACGAAGGTTGATACCCCACCAACACATCCAAGTTGATCTACAATCTCTAGGCCCCCAATCTTTTTCAGCTCCTCTTGAACGAGGTAGAAGTTTGCAGCAGTGAATTTATGGGCAGCAGACGTCTCTATATCCTTGTACCTGGTAACTGCAACCGGTAGTGTCTGAGAGTCTATGGCGTCGTGGCGGGCCTCTTCCTCCCGGACACGGCTACTGTTATTCTCGTAGTGCACAACCATATCCACAATTGTCAGTCCAAAGTCAAGGTGGGTGTGTAGGGTGGAGTTCAAACTCTCGCTCCTCTGGTTGCTTTTCATTCCAAGGAAATATCCATTCGCTAGATAAGCGGCTGACCACAACTTCTTCCTAGCATACATCCTCTTCATCCATTCTTTGGTTAATGCCGTCTGGTGCTTCTCGACGAATGCCCTCCATCTCTCCTCGAATACTTGTTCCGAAGTGCTGTAGTACAGCAGCGACCGGAATTCATTGTGAGCCACGGGGTCTAGGTGCTTCTTCATGTTCTTCTCAATATGCCACGTACAAACACGGTACCACACGCCTGGAAAGACTTTACCAACAGCGGCGATCATTGCAGCGTCCCCATCAGTGATGATCCCTTTAGGCTTCTGCTGATACATGGCCTTCAGGAATGTTTCTAACAACCACTTGTATGTTTTTTCCTTCTCGTCCGAGACAATGGCGCATGCAAAAACAGTAGTCTGGCGGTGATTGTTTATTCCCACAAAAGGTATGAACGGCATAGCATACCGATTTGTTTTGTACGTGCTGTCAAACACCAGCACGTCACCGAAGTCGGCATAGTCCTGCCGAGACTGAGAATCACACCAGAACAGGTGTAACAATTCTCCACCTTTACCAAGCTTGTAATCAAAAAAGAATTCAGGATCATCTCTCTTCCTCTTCTCCATAATGCCAATGGTTGTGTTGGCGTCACCCTTTGCAATCATCTTCATCTTTTCACGGCAAGACATGTTGTAAAGATCCTTTCTTACAAATCCTACCGTGCTGTATTTTCCACTGTCACTGATAAATGACCTCATAATGTTGAATAATCTCATCCCAGCAGCTGCCAGTGACATGATCCTAGATTTCTGATGATCCTTGATCTTTCTATGAGACCGAAGAAAAGCGATTTGATCAGCTGTAGCAGGCTTATGGTTATGATTGTCGTCAAATCTCAGAACAGTCCAAAAACCCTTTTTTCTGTTATACGACACACTGAAATGGGCACCACAGTTGCAGCGAGACTCAGGTCGGTGCCTATACGTTCGGTTTTCCATTTCTAAGTATTTGCTTTCACGTTGCCCAGCCCTGGAGCAAAGAAACCGCCTATACCGAATGGTGGATGTCCCTAATTCATCAAGGCGTTCCTTTTTCTTCTCGCGTCGAATGCTAAAACCATGTTCTTTGGCATACTTGTTGTAGAAGTAATAGGCAGCCTCTTCGGAAACAAAGATCATGGCCATTACAGCCTCATACTTTCGCTGTTTGTTCATTTCAGTATCAATATCATATGGATCCTTGTAATCTTCGTGCTTAGTATGGTCCAGCTGGGAACTTCCTGTCACCTAAACAAATATGACAAACATGGCGTTATTGTTACTGACATTTTGATTTGTTCTATTATGCATTGCAATGCATCAAAAGAAAATCTTACTTCGCTTTTGCATTCAGATTTTGACAGCTGTGAAACCCCCCTTCTAATGATTTTGACTGCTCAGGAACATCCTCTTTATAAGCAAAGTCTTCCAAATCAGAATCCCCGTAGTAGGTAAGCTCACTGTTTCTGATTACAACAACCTGCGCAATTTGTAGGAAAATAGCAAATTACATGTATATTCATCTTCACCTCGAAGAAGGCAAGTAAGATAAAAGAAAACATACATCACTCGTATTTTCAGAAGTGGGTTCATCATGTGTATCACTTATGCTGTCTTCATCATCGATGTCCATCTACAAAATTTGCAACAAGGAGGCAAATATCAAGGACAAAATATTACCATGCATACTGCACTGATAAAATATGAAAATGTGAGTGACTCACATTATCAGACTCAGATACAGGATCACCAAAAATGCTATCATCATCATCAGACGAAGGTACTTCATATTCATCTTCTGAAGATGAAATATCATAACCCTCCCATCTAGAGTCATCAACGTCTGTACTTGCTTTCTCATTGTCAATCCGAGAAGCCATAGAGCCGTCCATCTGTCCAAATAAAACAACATCACTGACCTAATCAACATAAAAACTCGGCTTGGAATTCATTGTGTGATGCAGATTAACAAAAAATATACCAAAAAATTGGTAAAAAATTGAAAAACAAATTAAACGCTAAGCAGAAATGCGACGATACATCCTTCAAAGTATACATGGAATAAGAAGAGAATAACAGTGTGGCACGGGGGGCTGACCTCTTCTGGGCGTCGGTGGCAATCTGGGCAGCCACGGGAAGTTAGGCTCGGCGGTGCTCTGCCTTGCAATGGAACGACCTATATGTCGATCGTGGGGAGGCGGAGCCGCGGAGGGTGGATGACTCAGACGTTCGCCGCCGTAACGTTGTCGTGCGCACCGCGGCGACGGCCAACGATCCACCGGATGCGGGAAGGATAGGAGATCGCCGAGGTAACCAGCCACGCCTGCTACGATTGCCCGGGGTACGTGAAAATGGCGGTGGTGAGGGATCGACCGGCTACACAACAAGACGGAGGGATCAAAACCCTAGGTATGAATGGCGGCCGTGGGAGGGGTGGAGTCGGGCCAAGGTTGGATGCCGGATCCTTGCCGCGATCGGCGGACAAGCAGTATTCACCGGAGCAGATCTAGATCGGAGATGGCCGGGCTGGAGGCTGCGACGAGCTGATCAAGGTACGTGAGAATGGAAAGTGACAACCGACGACCACCACCACATCGATCCATCGGACGTATACACCGACACGTACATACACCGAAACGTACATACATTGTATACCCTTTCAACGAGTACAAGGGTATACCGTATACCCCTTCAACGAGTACACGGGTATAATCGATACGGATCTTCGGGGGCTAACCTACCCGACCCGTTAGCGCCGGCGGAAGGAGCACGTGCATAATGGTACGTTTATGCAATTGTTGGCTTGGGGGCCTATGGAAGCAGTCGCCATAGCCTTATTGAGACATTGTTTTGTGAACTCGGACTTTCTCCATAGTGAAAATCTAATATCTTCGATCGGGCGATGCCAACACTAGTGCATTGTTTCCTTTTTGAATACATTGCTTTTGAAAACCATCTTTTATAATCAAAGCGTTGTTTTTGTGGTGGTTAGAGTGATGCAGATGCGAGTGGTTTATCACCGTGGTAGGGTCTTCTTTTTTTGGTTATGTGCATCTTCGATGTCTTGCATCTTGTTGATGCGCCTGAATCTAATTGATATCTTCGCGGCATTACTATATTCCTTTTTAGAAAACCATTGTCAGAAAAATAATACAAATAGCTGGCCGTGCCGGCCACATTTAGCCCGTCATTACTGATTACCCTACGGGGTACCAACCTGTATTGAGTAGCGCACAGTCGAACTGGTGGCCGCTAGCTGTCGCCATGAAGAAAAAACTGTATCAGTAACAGGATGGAGAAAAACAATCCTGCGTAAGCAAATACTTTCTCCGATTCCTTTTAATTAAATTTGATTTAGTAATAAGGGGAGGGAGTGTTCCATAAGTGAAGCTAGGGGACAGTCGATTGCTATATGTAGGACTCAACAGCCCGGGCTTGCCTCGAAGTATCAGTCAACGGCGGCATAATACAGACACATATACGAGGCTCGATCTCGCTGCGCTCAGTGTCTTGTCACCATGGCCGCGCACGGCGCGTCCGGTCGGCTGGAGAGCATCCTGACGGACTCGTCGGCGCCGCTTGCGAAGCGCGCGTGGGCGGCAGGGACGATCGAGCTCGGGCTGCTGACGCGGCTGGCGGCGCCGGCGGTGGTGACGTACATGATCAACTACCTCATGTCCATGTCGACGCAGATCTTCTCCGGCCACCTTGGCAACCTCGAGCTCGCCGCCGTCTCGCTCGGCAACACCGGCATCCAGATGTTCGCCTACGGCCTCATGGTACGTACACATACATCACACAGCCGCTTCGATTCCATCACACGCTCCATCTGGACCATCGAGACTGCGTGCTCGGACGGTTGGATGGTGTAGTTCCCTGGGTGATTCTCTAACCCACAACTTTTTTTTTTTGAGACAACTCTAACCCACAACTAGACAAGAGTGCTAGAGCATCCTGATGAAATAAACCATGGGCCGTCCCTAAAAGAAACATGAGCCGTCCATTTATTTGAATCGAACGGACATCCGTGGCTAGTACTCCAACATAGTACTCTGGAGTACCTTGAGTCCAGGGTCCAGGGGTAGTAAGTCGTAAAGGAGAGATCCATTATTGCAGTCACTTGTGACTGAAGAAAAAATGTTCACTCCTTTTTTATGTTTATTCAATTGTTTAATCCCCACGCGGAGAGATGGTGAGCAGGGCGCTTGATTTGCCGGCGAGCGACGATCCGTGCCGGAACCTTTATAATCAGAGCCGTCGAGATTAAAATATGTCATACCTAGAGGCCCGGATGGCTAGCATCCATGGCGTGAACAACTGGAACTAGCAGATCATCACATGTACTAGTAACAACTTGTTCTGATGATTGGTTGAACATTCTATATTTCGTCTACATACTATGGATTATTCGTTCAAACCGATCGATGGGTTCTGATGAGCCACACCACATGCCCAATAGTCCATGCTACACCGACGGTCAAGGATTTTGTACCCAATTTGAATCCTAAATTTATCCTACCGCTCTTTCATGAGGGGAGAGGGCGCCAGGTCGTTCAGGGGAACAGCGCGTACGTTCGATCGGGAGGGGTCACATGGAGTTAGCATTAGTAGATTACAAAGGTCAAACTTACCCTTTCATTAGCAAGGAAAATGTCTAATATACCATTTTGATCGAATGGTTAGATAGTTTTACTGCTACTCCTAACCCTTCTCATGGAGTACCTGCAGGTAGTGTAGAAGTCCTAAAAAAATAGGCTAGATTGTCACCTGCGCAATTTTGAGTCTAAACTAATGGCGGGGTTGATTAATTTGTTGTCCATATGTTCGGCAGTACTGCTGCAATCAGAGACATCTAGTACTAGAAATCAAAATCAGAGGTTGATTGACAGGAATCAACTTGTGAGTCGTATGACGGAATCAAATGGCGAGGGGTTGTTTGATTTGTTGTTTTTATGTTTGGCAGTACTATACTGCAAAGAGACAGATAGTACTAGAAATCAAAACAAGAGTAATCTCTTACTTCATCCGTTCCATAATAATTATCATTGATTTAGCATAACTTCGTACTAAATCAGCGATAATTATCATGGATTCGATGGAGTAGTATTTTTTTATTGGCACCAGCCAAACTTGTGAGCCATGACTCATGACTAAATCAATGGTGAAAGATTGACTAATTTTATGTCAATATGTTTGTTTCTCGGTGAAGTAGTTATTTCTTTATTTGCACGAGCCAAACTTGTGAGGCACGACTCATAAATGGGCGAGTGCTTGATTGATTTGCCGTCCATATGTGTTTTGCATAGCAACACTCCCTCACCCCCCAAGTTTGTCGTCGCGTACAGAAAGGAATTTTTTGTCCCTACGGTTTAGCAGTGTATTATGTTGTGCGAGTTATTAATAGTCAAACTTTACATGATTCAGATTGAATCCTTAAAAAAACATGGTTCGGATTGAATTTCTAATTAGAATGTGATAGGACCTATGTAAGAAAATTAAACATAGGTCATGTCGCTTTGAAATTAAGACATGTTATGGCTTTAGTAGTATAGCAGTTTCCATAATTAGAGTCCAGTTCAATTACTGCATTAGGAAAAATAGGCTAAGTGAGAGTCAAAAGAGTCTTACTGTGTACTACAGATCTTGGAATCAGTTTAATCCACTAGGCTGGTCCTCCTATAAAAGGATGTGTACCCCGTATGTTTTAGGAAAATCAATAAAAAACACCATATATTCTATGTACTCTCCCCAATCCCTCTGATTTCTCTTGATCCCCTATCTCCTGCTATAAGATCTAGACGCCGGCAACGGCACCTAGATTCAGAGAACGGTATCGTCCTCCTATGTCATCCCTATCATCTTCGAAGCTCTAAGCGGCCACACCATGACCACCATGGTTTTCGGTGCGGACAAGGTGAAGAAGACAACCTACATCACATATGACATCATGGAAGCAATTCTTGGTTTGCGCAAAGATAATACTGCAATCCAAGAGATCAACAAGGCCATCCAGGATAGCGCCGCAGCGCTCGAGACCGGTGTGAAGGAGCTGGAGCTCAAACCCAGCGGCCAAGCATGCTTGTACCCGCCTCCAAAGGACCTGGCACCCGCGACATCGTAGTTTCCGTTGTGAACATCGTCGGCTGCTACAGATCTAGCCATGAACCTTACTACCATTGCATCGGCCACAGCTACAGCCCCAGCTACAGCTAGCTGTGGATTGGCAACAATGTCACTACCTCTAGGGCAGCATGGTCCTCGGTCCTCACACCGTAGGCGCCACCAGTCGTGCCCCACCTCGCAAACATCGCCGGCGTACCACACTACCACAAGCTGGATTTTCCCACTTATGGTGGCAAAGAAGATCCACTCGGATGGCTAAATAGATGTGATCAGTTCTTTTGGGGACAAAGGACTGCCGAAGCACAGAAGGTGTGGCTTGCTGCATACCATATGACTGGAACTGCCCACACGTGGTACATGCAGCTTGAGCGCAACGAAGGCAGTCTGTTGTTGCCTCGTTTTAAAAACCGTTGTCATCTTCGATTCGGCCCTCCGGCTCGATCCAATTGTCTAGGCGAATTGACAAGGATTCGGATGATAGGACTGTTGCACAGTACCAAGATTTTTTTTTTAGCACTTTCGGGTCACGTTGACGCCTTGTCCACAGCACAACAGGTGTCCATCTTCACTTCGGTCCCGATTGACCTATTGAAGATCGACGTGGAGCAGTATAACCCGCAAGACATGGACACGACAATGAGCCTTGCCCGAGTACATGAACTGAGGGTAAAGTATCCTCCAGCGAAAAGTCATCCATTCCCACAGGACAGCTGCAAGGTATTCCTTTGTGATAAGGGGGATCCCAGCAGATCCTCCTAGGTGTTGCCCGATCTTTGACAGCAAGAACCCGGGGTAGTAGATCCTCCCAACAACGCGATGAACGCAGCCTGTAGAAGAGGGACGAATCCAGCAAACAACGGATTGATGAACGATACGCGTAAAACTTGAGCTAGACAATCCTTGATGAACACAAGAACCTTCGCAGCGGATATATTTCGAACTAGATAAACGGCAGCGCCGTACCCCCGGAGGGATGATACACGTGAACACACGCAATGGTTTTTAACCTAAAACTGATCTAACCCTAAACCCTAGCCGTGTCCACCCTTATATGAGGGGGTGGCCGGCCAAGCCCCTAGTGGGCCTCCCTAGTTCGACTCAGACATGCCAAAGTCGAAACACATAACTTATTAAAAACCCTAATTGGTCCACATATGACCATAGACATAAAATAAGATAACTATGCTGGTGGAGTCCTGAAATTGGGCTCCACATAGGCCTTCATGCCCGTATCATCCTCCCCTTCAAGAAGCGTTGTCCCCAACGCGTGAGGGTCTTCTGGAAAAGGTGGCGTGATATGAACATCACACGTCCGCGCCGTCCTCAAGTCTTGTTTGCCTTCCACACCACATCCTCCCTCGCGGCTTGCTTGACTTGATACAGCACTTGGCGCCTCATTTCTTCTCCACATGAGCTTGGACTTCGGCGCCAATACCTTCTTCTTGCGAGGTTTTGATGGACCCCTGTGTCGCTGAACATGACCCTGCACAAGATGTGTAATGCCTGGGCCACATAAGTGTCTCACACGTCCATCCTTGCCTCGATGCATCCGCGGTGTCGCGGAAAACTGGACTGCAGTACTCCTAGCACGGTAGTGCCGCTGCCCACTGTCTCCACTGACGCGCTCGCCTCCCACTCCTCCCACGCGCATCTGCGCCACATGTACTGAAACATCATCAGCACAAACATCATCAGTCTGTGGCATCAACACAAACTGGAACTGTAGCACATGCTGCCACATCTTCATCAACGATAGGATTAGCTTCATCCGCCTTGTCACCAACAAGAATTGACTTGTCATCTACAGGCATGGCTGAAACATCACCAACATCAATGTTCGGAACATCATGCACCTCATGCACTTTAGGCTTGTGCAACTTCTCCTTACGCACCACTAACTCCACATCAGACTTGATATGATCATCAAACAAAGGCTTCAAAGTCCGTTGTTTGCCACCATGCATAAAAGAATATGTATTTGCTCTCCCAGCATGTGTCACATTACGATCATACTGCCATGGATATTGTAACATCCCAAATTTCAATAAATGAACAAAGGAGAAATTCAAGAATCCAAAAATCAGGGTTAACAAAAACTTTTTCTCATCATATAGGACTATGCATATAGATCACCTTATTAATTATTTTGAGTGTGCAATTGCCATGATGCTTGTTTATGTGTGTTACTCTCATTCTAAAACCCAAGCATTGATCACTTGATCACCCTTAGCCAATAAAAATTGAAATATAAAAGAATTCCCAAAAACCCATTTCACTCTCACATAAGGCCTATGCCATTTTTGCAAATACTTAATCTAGGCCAATTTGGTTTGCACCATTACTTGTAAATGGTTAATAAACACTTATTATCATCTTTGGAATCAAGCCAACTCAACTCAAACCAAAATCAAATTCAATTTCCAACATACATGCAATATGGTCACTTGTGTCATTTTTAACCTGATGGCCACTTTGAGCCCCTGGTTTCCTTCCTTCCACTTCTAAACTTTGTCAACTCTTTACACCTCATCCAAGACAACATCAAGCACTACAACTTTGCCCAAAACCACCACCCCAAAATCTTTACCAATTTCAAATGGGAAGCAAGCAAAGTTGGAACTTTCTCACAAAAACAAGATCATATGCAAAATGTGATTTTGCATATCAATTCCATTTTGACCACCACCACCACCAAAATGCTCCATCTAATATATGATTTCAACCCACCAAAAAGAATTTCAAATTTCGAAAATAATTTTCTTGCGGGCATTCTGTCGAACACATTGCAGGCAGGGTAAATATCTGAGCCCATACCTCATTTTTTTACCTTGGACTTGGTCCAACCTGGCTTCTCTGCACCCTGGAGTCTCCCTCTCACTTCACTACATCAACCTCACCACTTGCACTGGACTTGGTTTGGATTAAACAACCCAAACCATGCCATGCCGTGGCATGGCATGCCACTTCATGCCATCTCCTCTTCTGGTCCAATCCAGCCTGCATCACCTTGTCATTCACCTCCCTCTCACTCACCTGAGCACGACCCAACACTGCCTCGACGAATTTTTTTACCGCAGCTAGTAGAAAACGTCGCGCCCAGACGCGCCCAGGACACGTCCATGCCGCGCCAGAGCGCGCCTGGCGCCGACCCTGGACGCCCAGAGCGTGACGACGCCCCGCGTCCCTGCGTCACCTCCGCCTTCACGCTCACCACCAGTAGACGCACCACGGAGCCCTGCCTCGCCTGGACACGCGCACGAGGCCGCGGGAACGCCGTGGACGACGACCGCGTCCACGACCAGCCGCCACTGTACCCCACGGACGCGTGACGCACCCCACTGTGCTTGACCACCGAACGCTATTCGGAGCTCGCCGTGACGTTCCCTGAGCTTGCCAGGACACGCCCATGACCTCGCCCACGCCGTTGATCGACGGGAGCGCGCCAGAGCCACCGTCACCATGACCGCCCGCCCTGGCTCGGAGCCGCTATAAAAGGGGCACTCCGCGCCCCAAATTGAGCACGCCAACTTCTTCCCCACCTCCTCACAGCTCTCCCCGACCTCTCAATTCCACCAATTACTCGCCGGAGGCCTCCAATCGCAAGCTCACCGCCGCCGCCAGTACACGGAGCCCGCCGGAGCAGGAGGCCACCCCAGGACGAGCTGCTGCTACCAGGGAGATCCTCGCCCTCGACAACGTACCTGCGCACCTCTCCGACGACCGCCGGAGCTCCGACGAGCTCGCCGACCCCCTGCCGCCGTCGCGGTGAGTTCCCCCTCTCGCCGGAGACGAAGGCCATCCTCGATCGTCCGATCCAACTCTAATCCTACGGTCCACCTCCCCCGTACCGTTTCGGTGTTTTAAAACACACTGACGTGTGGTCCCCACACTGTCAGGCGGCCCGCTGCGCTGGACGCAGTACTGGGCCGGCCCAAGTTCGTTTCCCGCGCAAGCCCACCTATTTGAATTCAAAATTGGAAATTAGATAAAATACACAATCTGATGCAAACTTTGAAATTCAATTGTGACAAATCTACTCGGCCAAATTTTACAAATTTTATATATTTGGAAACCTTGTGAAATTATCTACACAATGCCACTGGATAGAACCCTAGATCTTTTGTAGAATTAAAATGACAAAATAAACAAGGCAGGGACTTTTCTGTCTTCTAATAATTCTTAAAAATCAACCAAACATGCTTTTAAGTTAATTCCACCTCCAATAATTCACATTTCACTTATACTAATTGTTTCTACAAAAATATGCCATGCCTACTTTGAATGATCATGGCTTAGTTGTTTTAAATGCCTTTATGGCTATTTCTAGTCAAAAATATTGTCCAAAACTATTATGAAATCTTATGTGGGAGTTTCCCTCATTTAAATCTTGTCACCACCAATTCCAAATGAAGTGGAGACTCTGGTTATTTAGGTCCCATAGGAATTGTTGGTGATATTAAATCTTTGATATGCTAGAATTAAATGGTATGAGGTGCTCACCTCATTTAAATCATTTTCTCCAAATGATAAGTGTGAAGAGGTTGACTTGGGTCAACCTAGGTCACATATTATGCATAAGAGAAATTAAATCTTAATAAGATAATGAGAGGAAATGATTTCTCTGAATAATTCAAAGTAACATTCTAGACTAGTATGAGAGGAAATTATTTCTTAAATAATAAGAAAAACCCATCCACCCACATAATAGTAATATGTGATGCTAGTTTAATTGGGTGAACCATGTTTGTGCCTAGTTTAGTAAATTAGTTTGGTGTGATGATTGTGTACTCCGTATTCGTATTTTAGACGCTAGTACCGAGGAGTATCCAGAGGAGGAGGAGGTCTACTGTCAAGGAGAAGAAGACCACTTTGACCAGTTTCCCAACCAAGGCAAGATAATACTCTTGCAAAGTGTTAGCTCATCCTGAGCCAAGCACCACCCAGCTACTTTATATTATGAGCCTAATTCCCAGTTTTATTTTAAGTTTTACTTATTGTTATTTTGTACTATTGTTTCATAATCTCATAGGGTAAATGTTAGATTAGTACAAGAGTATCAAAGTTAGCCTAGGAGCAAAGCAAATTACTTAGCACCCCTCATCCTTAGATGCTAGTGCTAAATTAAACATGACTACTCTAGATGGGAACATGTGTGGTGAAATGTTGAAATGATTTTTGAAGGTGAATATGACCAAGAGAAGATGGTGATTTTTGATTAAAAACTAGTATTGGTTTGGATGCGATACCTTTCCAATTATTGAGTACCCCCACAATACCTGATTATGGGTAGGGCTTAACTAGAAGTTTATGTATCTTAGCATGAGTTCCCTCTGAACACACATCATAGGGGTTATGCCGAGGCTGCCTCCGTTGTTGAGAAATGATGTGAAGTGAATTGTACGGCCAAGCTTCCCAGGTTGACAGTTGGTCTTCACTGGGAGGCCAAGCTCATGGGGAGAGGTGCTCATACTAGGGTTAGTAAATGAAAGGTTATGGTTGATGATCCGCGTACTGTGTTACGATGATTCGGGGAAATCCCGACGGATGAAATCAAATGTTGTGGCACAAGTGTGCAACCTCTGCAGAGTGTAAATCTATTCGAATAGCCGTGTCCACGGTTACGGACGGTTGGAAAGGCCATACAGTTTCCAGTATTAGAATTTGATCATGTTGTTGATATGAATGTTGAATGGTGAATTGAGTATTTTGAAACACAACAGAGTTGTGGGAATGACACTAATGTTCCCACTTGAGTTAGTTAGCACTTGAATAAGTCTTTAGTAAATACCTGTGAACAAAAATTAGCTTTATGCAAATAACTAGAGCTTAGTACCCCACTGCTAGAAATGTTAGCACTTACACTAGTATTAGTTTGCGAGTACATAAAGTACTCACGGCTGTGTCCCTGGCTATTCAAATGGCCAGACTATGAAGAGGATCAGCAGTACGAGGAGGACGGTCAGCAGGAAGTCTACAACAACTAGGAGTCTGCTAACGTCAAGCGTTGGCCTGTGGACTATAGAGTCCTTGTATCTTACGCTTCCGCTATGAACTTGTGTTTGTTCGTTGATCAGTTCGTTGATCGTTAGATCAACTATTTGTGTAATATGGATCATGTGATTCCAATTTGTAAGACTTTATGAGTTGTAATGAATGATGACGGTGATACTTAACTATTATGCCTCGCAACAACAATATTCCTGGGATTGCGATGTATGACATAATAGGCATCCGGACTTAAAAATCCGGGTGTTGACAAGTTGGTATCAGAGCCATTGTTTGACCTTAGGAGACCCTAGTTTAGAATGGACGTTCCGAAAAATTTAGATTCTAAAACAAATTGAGTGAATACTTGGGAAAAACTTACTCATTCTCTTTTCTACCGGATCTTTTCAAAAAGGATGACCATGCTCTTCTTTTTAAATACATCTAAAATATTGCCACACTTAGTCACATCTCTAACTTACTCATCCATTTCACTTTCAGATGGAGCCCTACGTCCAGACGGAGACCTACGACCTGGAGAACGGAGGAAGTCTGGTGTTCGAGCGCGACTTGTACCTTGTGTCCGAGAGGCTCGAACGTCCACCTCCCAAGTTCCATGGAGTCCGGATCCACGACACCCCCACCGGGGAACAGCAGTGGATGATCACCGCTGACTTGAAGGGAAGTTCGGAGCCTCCCATCTCGGAGAGGATCCTTTTCTCCTTCAAGGCATGCAACTGGCCGGACGGGCTTGCTCACGCTCTTCAGGAGGGACTTGCTCGGGTGTGCGGACAGCACATCGCCGCACTCCGGGGAAGCCGCTTCGCCTACTTCGCCAGGCACGACACCATGGGAGAACCCATGGCACCCTCTTCGCACCCGGTGCTCATGATCCATGTGCAGCATTTGGATCTCATGCTTCATGAGACCCGGAAGGACCTGGAGCGGACGCGGGTTTACAACCACCGTGCCCAGATGACTGTGGCTCATCATGCCGAAGCTATCCAGATGCTCGCCAAGGACCGCAAGATACTCCGCCTGCAGCGCGCCAAGAAGGATGCCACTATCCGCCGCCTTCGCGAGAAGATCCGCACTTTGGAGGTGACTGTCCGTACCCAGCAGGACCAGATCCAGGAGATGGAGGAGGAAGGAGATGACCTTCAGGGAGGCGATGACTTCCTGAGCGATGACAACGACTTTGAGGATGATGAGTTCACTGATGAGGAGGACTACGAGTTTCTGGAAGCCGCGGAAGATGGGATCATTCCCATTGATGTGGATGAAGATGAGGAGTAGTTGCACTAGATCACATGTGTAGGAATGGCTTGTACCCCGTCCTTTGTATCGTAGCATGAAGGGTTCTTAAAACCCTGGGTATGAGTATGTATCCGGTCCCTTGTATCTTAGAAGGAAGAAGAAGGGTTCTTAAAACCCTTGGTGTGTTAGCTTGTAATCTGTGATGCTTGTTATGAATGAATGAATGTTTGTGTGTTATATGCATCATCAAAAGTCTTTAAAGTTTAAAAGTTACCCAAAATAAGCCATAGAAAATTCCCTCTTATCTCATGGTCTATCTATCTGTTCAGATGGCTCACCGCAACGCGAACTCAGATGCGATGATGCAACTGCTGCAGACCCTGATGGCAGACAGGGAGACAGATCGAGCTGAACGTCAAGCCAGCCTCGCAGCACTGCAACAGTTAGCTAACAACCAGCAGGGCCATGGACACCATGACCATCCAGGATCCAAACTCAAGAATTTCCAAAACACCAACCCACCTGTCTTCAGCAAGACTGAAGAGCCCTTAGATGCAGATGATTGGCTGCAAACAATGGAAAATAACCTGGAAGTAGCTGGAGTGGATGAGAATGAGAAAGTGTTGTTTGCTACGCACTACTTAGCAGGACCAGCAAGAGCTTGGTGGACTAGCGCCCGTGCATTAAATGCCGGACAGATGATGACTTGGACTGACTTTAAGCTCAAATTTAGCAAGTACCATGTACCACCAGGTTTGATCAAGAAGATGAGGGATGAATTCCGGGAACTGAAGCAAGGCCGGATGTCGGTGGTAGAATACCGCGACAGGTTCCTCACCCTGTCAAGGTACGCCCCCGATGAAACGGACACCAATGAGAAAAGGAAGGAGAGATTCCTGAACGGCCTGCACGACGAGATGCAGACAGTACTGGTCAACATTCCCTTTGCTGACCTTGAAGCCTTAGTGGATTCTTCCATCCAAATGGAAGGCAAGTTGCACCAGGCCAATGAAAACCGCAAGCGCCGCATGATGAATCAGAGTGGGCCCAGCAATGCCCCGAGATACCGCCCTAGCTCAAGCAGTGGTTTCGCCCCCAGAAACAACAAGCCCCAGAACCAAGTGTCGCGCCCCCAGAACCGGAGCGGAGGAAACCCAAGGCCAGGAGGCCCCCACCACAACAGCAACAACCCCAACTCCTATGTGCACCACAACAGCAACTTCAACCGCGCTCCGCCGCGAGCCCCCAACACCAACAACAACAACACCAACACTGCACCAAGGACCGGAAGCAATGCTATTCCGGTGGGAACCAAGGACAAGACCACAATCACCTGCTATGAATGTGGAGTTGTGGGACACTTTTCCAATGAGTGCCCCAAAAGGCTGGCCAAGCTCGCCGGCAACACCGCTGCACCTGCTCAGCAGCAACGCCGTGTCTCCACCGGCAAGAAGTTCGCCCCCAACAACCCGCACAACCGCGGAGGTCGCCTCTACCACATGAACGCCGAGGAAGCCCAGGAAGCCCCAGATGTGGTGCTGGGTATGTTCTCTGTTAACTCAATACCAGCAAGAGTGTTGTTTGATTCCGGAGCATCACATTCATTTGTCACCGAAGATTTTGTGAGCACTAGTAAGATTCAACCAATCAGCTTGAAACATGTCATGATAGTTCAAATACCTGGATCAACAACTAAAGCTAGAAAATTTTGCAAAGAAGTACCCATCAGAATTCAAGAAATAATGTTTTTTGCAAACTTAATTGTTCTGGGAACAAAAGGATTGGAAGTAGTACTAGGAATGGATTGGATGGCGAAACATCATGGATTGATAGACTGCGCCAAGAAGGCCATCACCATGACTAGTAGCACCGGAATAACAATAGAACATGTGTCGGAAAAACTCCCCAGAAATTTCACTTGCAACCAAGGAGTAGCCAAACCAACTCTGGATCAGATCAGGGTCGTTTGTCGATACGCTGATGTGTTTCCGGATGATCTACCCGGTATGCCCCCGGATCGGGATATCGAGTTTATCATCGAGTTAATTCCTGGAACAGGACCTATAGCCCAGAGAGCCTATAGCATGAACCCGGCAGAATTGAGAGAATTGAAGAAGCAACTGGATGATATGTTGCACAAAGGTCTGATTCGACCAAGTTCGTCGCCTTGGAGATCACCAGTTTTGTTTGTGGATAAGAAAGATGGTGCCAATCGGTTATGTACGGATTATCGTAAACTTAACGATGTCACCATCAAAAACAAATACCCCTTGCCGAAGATAGAAGATCTGTTTGACCAGCTAGCCGGTGCCACCGTATTCTCCAAGATTGACCTGAGGACCGGTTACCATCAACTAAAGATTCGTGCAACAGATATTCCAAAGACTGCCTTCACCACCAGATATGGACTGTATGAGTACAATGTCATGTCATTTGGATTAACCAATGCCCCCGCCTATTTCATGAACCTCATGAACAAGGTCTTCATGAACTTTTTGGATAAGTTTGTCGTTGTTTTCATCGATGACATTCTTATCTACTCCAAAACCGAAGAGGAACATGAACAACACTTGGAGATAATCCTAGAAACCCTGAGGCAGCACAAGTTATATGCCAAGTTCAGTAAGTGTGAGTTTTGGTTAAAGGAGGTAGGATTCCTGGGACATATATTGTCCGCAGGAGGAATTGCTGTAGATCCCGCCAAGATCAAGACTGTCACAGAATGGAAAGCCCCAACCACTCAGACCGAGGTCCGCGCATTTCTCGGATTAGCGGGATATTACCGCCGATTCGTTGAAGGATTTTCCAGCATAGCCCGACCCATGACCCAACTGCTGAAGAAGGATAAGAAGTTTGAATGGACTGCCAAATGTGAAGAAAGTTTCCAACAGCTCAAGAACAGATTGACTACAGCCCCAATACTGATCATGCCGGATATCACCAAGCCATTTGATGTCTACTGTGATGCGTCCAAGATTGGTCTTGGATGTGTGTTGATGCAAGAAGGCAAAGTGATATCATACCTGTCCCGGCAACTGAAACAGCATGAGCAGAACTATCCAACCCATGACCTCGAACTCGCAGCAGTAGTGTTAGCCCTGAAAGTTTGGCGTCATTACCTCATGGGTAATCGATGCGAGATCTATTCGGATCACAAGAGCCTGAAGTATATCTTCACCCAGAAAGAGCTGAACATGAGGCAACGCAGATGGTTAGAGCTAATCAAGGATTATGATATGGAGATCCACTATCACCCCGGCAAGGCCAATGTAGTAGCAGATGCCCTGAGTAGACTGCCTTGTCAGTTAAACTCCATGATAGCAAAGGAACAGCCTAGCCTACACCAAGAGTTTGAGCATTTCAGAATGGAGCTAGTTAGTGAAGGATACCTAGCCAGCATAGAATTGCAACCCACTTTGATTGGACAGATCAAAGAAGCCCAGAAGGGAAATGCCAGCATTGACGGAATCAAGAGTCAGATAGCTGCAGGAAAGGCACCAGGATTCACCATCGATGAAGAAGGAGTACTTTGGTACAACGGTCGCCTGTGTGTACCGTCAGATTCAGAATTGAAGCAAGTCATACTGAAGGAGGCTCACGACACCCTGTATTCCATTCACCCCGGAGGAACCAAGATGTACCAAGACCTGAAGGAACAATTCTGGTGGCACGGAATGAAGCGAGAGATAGGAAGTTATATCGCCAAGTGCGATATATGTCAGCGAGTCAAGGCAGAACATCAACGACCCGCAGGACTGTTGCAACCCTTACAGATTCCTGAATGGAAATGGGATTCTGTCGGTATGGACTTTATCACAGGATTGCCCAAATCTAGCAGAGGAAATGACTCCATTTGGGTTGTCATTGATAGGTTGACCAAGGTTGCACACTTCATCCCTGTCAAGACCACCTACCAAGGCCCAAAGTTAGCTGAGTTATACATCTCAAGGATAGTAGCCCTGCACGGAACCCCGAAGTCAATAGTGTCAGATAGAGGATCACAGTTCACCTCAAGATTCTGGCAAAAAGTGCATGAAGGACTAGGAACCCGCCTGAACTTCAGCACAGCCTATCACCCGCAGACTGACGGACAGACCGAGAGAGTCAATCAGATCCTAGAAGATATGTTGAGAGCCTGTGTATTGGAATATGGATCCAAGTGGGAAGACTGCTTGCCCTATGCAGAATTCTCGTACAACAACAGTTATCAAGCCAGCTTACAGATGGCCCCCTTTGAAGCCCTGTACGGAAGGAAATGCCGTACCCCTCGAACTGGTCGAAGTCGGAGAAAGCCAAGTCTTTGGACCAGATGTTCTTCGAGAAGCCGAAGAGAAGGTGCACAAGATCCGCGAGTACCTCAAGACTGCACAATCCCGACAGAAGAGCTACGCGACAAAAGACGCCGAGAGATGACCTTTGAGATTGGAGATTTTGTCTACCTCAAGGTGTCACCCCTCAAAGGAATGCAGAGATTCCAGCTGAAAGGAAAACTTGCACCCCGATATGTCGGACCATTCAAAGTTCTGAGTCGCCGAGGCGAAGTGTCTTATCAACTGGAACTACCTGAAGAAATGGCAGCCGTGCACAATGTGTTTCACATCTCACTGCTCCGGAAGTGCCTTGAAGTACCGGAGAAGACTGAAGTATTCAAGAATATAGATCATCGTTCGGTAGATATCAACACAGACTTGACCTACCGCGAAGTACCTATTCGCATCCTGGAAGAAGCATACAGAACCACCCGCACCAGGAGCATCAAGTTCTTGAAGATTCAGTGGAGCAATCACACTGAAGACGAAGCCACGTGGGAACGCGAAGAAGACATGAAGAAAGAATACCCCGATCTCTTTAGTACCTAGTTTCTCTCGATCTCGGGACGAGATCTTTTGTAAGGGGGAAGGGTTTGTAACATCCCAAATTTCAATAAATGAACAAAGGAGAAATTCAAGAATCCAAAAATCAGGGTTAACAAAAACTTTTTCTCATCATATAGGACTATGCATATAGATCACCTTATTAATTATTTTGAGTGTGCAATTGCCATGATGCTTGTTTATGTGTGTTACTCTCATTCTAAAACCCAAGCATTGATCACTTGATCACCCTTAGCCAATAAAAATTGAAATATAAAAGAATTCCCAAAAACCCATTTCACTCTCACATAAGGCCTATGCCATTTTTGCAAATACTTAATCTAGGCCAATTTGGTTTGCACCATTACTTGTAAATGGTTAATAAACACTTATTATCATCTTTGGAATCAAGCCAACTCAACTCAAACCAAAATCAAATTCAATTTCCAACATACATGCAATATGGTCACTTGTGTCATTTTTAACCTGATGGCCACTTTGAGCCCCTGGTTTCCTTCCTTCCACTTCTAAACTTTGTCAACTCTTTACACCTCATCCAAGACAACATCAAGCACTACAACTTTGCCCAAAACCACCACCCCAAAATCTTTACCAATTTCAAATGGGAAGCAAGCAAAGTTGGAACTTTCTCACAAAAACAAGATCATATGCAAAATGTGATTTTGCATATCAATTCCATTTTGACCACCACCACCACCAAAATGCTCCATCTAATATATGATTTCAACCCACCAAAAAGAATTTCAAATTTCGAAAATAATTTTCTTGCGGGCATTCTGTCGAACACATTGCAGGCAGGGTAAATATCTGAGCCCATACCTCATTTTTTTACCTTGGACTTGGTCCAACCTGGCTTCTCTGCACCCTGGAGTCTCCCTCTCACTTCACTACATCAACCTCACCACTTGCACTGGACTTGGTTTGGATTAAACAACCCAAACCATGCCATGCCGTGGCATGGCATGCCACTTCATGCCATCTCCTCTTCTGGTCCAATCCAGCCTGCATCACCTTGTCATTCACCTCCCTCTCACTCACCTGAGCACGACCCAACACTGCCTCGACGAATTTTTTTACCGCAGCTAGTAGAAAACGTCGCGCCCAGACGCGCCCAGGACACGTCCATGCCGCGCCAGAGCGCGCCTGGCGCCGACCCTGGACGCCCAGAGCGTGACGACGCCCCGCGTCCCTGCGTCACCTCCGCCTTCACGCTCACCACCAGTAGACGCACCACGGAGCCCTGCCTCGCCTGGACACGCGCACGAGGCCGCGGGAACGCCGTGGACGACGACCGCGTCCACGACCAGCCGCCACTGTACCCCACGGACGCGTGACGCACCCCACTGTGCTTGACCACCGAACGCTATTCGGAGCTCGCCGTGACGTTCCCTGAGCTTGCCAGGACACGCCCATGACCTCGCCCACGCCGTTGATCGACGGGAGCGCGCCAGAGCCACCGTCACCATGACCGCCCGCCCTGGCTCGGAGCCGCTATAAAAGGGGCACTCCGCGCCCCAAATTGAGCACGCCAACTTCTTCCCCACCTCCTCACAGCTCTCCCCGACCTCTCAATTCCACCAATTACTCGCCGGAGGCCTCCAATCGCAAGCTCACCGCCGCCGCCAGTACACGGAGCCCGCCGGAGCAGGAGGCCACCCCAGGACGAGCTGCTGCTACCAGGGAGATCCTCGCCCTCGACAACGTACCTGCGCACCTCTCCGACGACCGCCGGAGCTCCGACGAGCTCGCCGACCCCCTGCCGCCGTCGCGGTGAGTTCCCCCTCTCGCCGGAGACGAAGGCCATCCTCGATCGTCCGATCCAACTCTAATCCTACGGTCCACCTCCCCCGTACCGTTTCGGTGTTTTAAAACACACTGACGTGTGGTCCCCACACTGTCAGGCGGCCCGCTGCGCTGGACGCAGTACTGGGCCGGCCCAAGTTCGTTTCCCGCGCAAGCCCACCTATTTGAATTCAAAATTGGAAATTAGATAAAATACACAATCTGATGCAAACTTTGAAATTCAATTGTGACAAATCTACTCGGCCAAATTTTACAAATTTTATATATTTGGAAACCTTGTGAAATTATCTACACAATGCCACTGGATAGAACCCTAGATCTTTTGTAGAATTAAAATGACAAAATAAACAAGGCAGGGACTTTTCTGTCTTCTAATAATTCTTAAAAATCAACCAAACATGCTTTTAAGTTAATTCCACCTCCAATAATTCACATTTCACTTATACTAATTGTTTCTACAAAAATATGCCATGCCTACTTTGAATGATCATGGCTTAGTTGTTTTAAATGCCTTTATGGCTATTTCTAGTCAAAAATATTGTCCAAAACTATTATGAAATCTTATGTGGGAGTTTCCCTCATTTAAATCTTGTCACCACCAATTCCAAATGAAGTGGAGACTCTGGTTATTTAGGTCCCATAGGAATTGTTGGTGATATTAAATCTTTGATATGCTAGAATTAAATGGTATGAGGTGCTCACCTCATTTAAATCATTTTCTCCAAATGATAAGTGTGAAGAGGTTGACTTGGGTCAACCTAGGTCACATATTATGCATAAGAGAAATTAAATCTTAATAAGATAATGAGAGGAAATGATTTCTCTGAATAATTCAAAGTAACATTCTAGACTAGTATGAGAGGAAATTATTTCTTAAATAATAAGAAAAACCCATCCACCCACATAATAGTAATATGTGATGCTAGTTTAATTGGGTGAACCATGTTTGTGCCTAGTTTAGTAAATTAGTTTGGTGTGATGATTGTGTACTCCGTATTCGTATTTTAGACGCTAGTACCGAGGAGTATCCAGAGGAGGAGGAGGTCTACTGTCAAGGAGAAGAAGACCACTTTGACCAGTTTCCCAACCAAGGCAAGATAATACTCTTGCAAAGTGTTAGCTCATCCTGAGCCAAGCACCACCCAGCTACTTTATATTATGAGCCTAATTCCCAGTTTTATTTTAAGTTTTACTTATTGTTATTTTGTACTATTGTTTCATAATCTCATAGGGTAAATGTTAGATTAGTACAAGAGTATCAAAGTTAGCCTAGGAGCAAAGCAAATTACTTAGCACCCCTCATCCTTAGATGCTAGTGCTAAATTAAACATGACTACTCTAGATGGGAACATGTGTGGTGAAATGTTGAAATGATTTTTGAAGGTGAATATGACCAAGAGAAGATGGTGATTTTTGATTAAAAACTAGTATTGGTTTGGATGCGATACCTTTCCAATTATTGAGTACCCCCACAATACCTGATTATGGGTAGGGCTTAACTAGAAGTTTATGTATCTTAGCATGAGTTCCCTCTGAACACACATCATAGGGGTTATGCCGAGGCTGCCTCCGTTGTTGAGAAATGATGTGAAGTGAATTGTACGGCCAAGCCCTGTGCAGTTCCCAGGTTGACCGGTCTTCACTGGGAGGCCAAGCTCATGGGGAGAGGTGCTCATACTAGGGTTAGTAAATGAAAGGTTATGGTTGATGATCCGTACTGTGTTACGATGATTCGGGGAAATCCCGACGGATGAAATCAAATGTTGTGGCACAAGTGTGCAACCTCTGCAGAGTGTAAATCTATTCGAATAGCCGTGTCCACGGTTACGGACGGTTGGAAAGGCCATACAGTTTCCAGTATTAGAATTTGATCATGTTGTTGATATGAATGTTGAATGGTGAATTGAGTATTTTGAAACGCAACAGAGTTGTGGGAATGACACTAATGTTCCCACTTGAGTTAGTTAGCACTTGAATAAGTCTTTAGTAAATACCTGTGAACAAAAATTAGCTTTATGCAAATAACTAGAGCTTAGTACCCCACTGCTAGAAATGTTAGCACTTACACTAGTATTAGTTTGCGAGTACATAAAGTACTCACGGCTGTGTCCCTGGCTATTCAAATGGCAGACTATGAAGAGGATCAGCAGTACGAGGAGGACGGTCAGCAGGAAGTCTACAACAACTAGGAGTCTGCTAACGTCAAGCGTTGGCCTGTGGACTATAGAGTCCTTGTATCTTACGCTTCCGCTACGAACTTGTGTTTGTTCGTTGATCAGTTCGTTGATCGTTAGATCAACTATTTGTGTAATATGGATCATGTGATTCCAATTTGTAAGACTTTATGAGTTGTAATGAATGATGACGGTGATACTTAACTATTATGCCTCGCAACAACAATATTCCTGGGATTGCGATGTATGACATAATAGGCATCCGGACTTAAAAATCCGGGTGTTGACAGATATCCAAGTAGCAATCCGCACACCTCCAATGGCAACACATCGCACTATATCTCATCAACATAATCATCAACTGTAAATCGCACACGCACCTTATGAGTAATCTTCAACATACCACAACTATTCAACCACTCAAGATGTTTAGGCTCAGGAAGACGTCATGTAGACAACCCCAATGCTGCCACCATCGCCTTGCTTATGCCATTAGTACAACTACCACCATCAATCATCAACTTGCAAGACTTGCCCTTTATAATGCACTGAGTCTGAAACAAACTCCATCGCTGACCCTTGTCAACTGTCTTGCAAGCATCATCTTGTACCTTCTTGAGTTGCATATTCAGCCCGCTCAATGGTACATCCTCCTCCATAGTCACAGTAGTGCCCATGGTATCAGAGCTAGGTTCCTTCTCCTCTGAAGATATCACCTCACCCTTAGTGACTGTTGGTAGTGGACCAACCTCCTGAATAGGAACTATGCACTTGCCCACTTCCTCTATTGCATGCACAACTCCGGACGGCTGCTCACTTTCCTCCATATACGGTAACACGAAACCATCACGAAGAAAAGTCTTGAAGTCCTCCCAAGTATAAGAAAATTCTCCTCTGTCAACCGCATCACACCAACAATTGTCTAACTCCTCGTCCACACGCCGGTGAGTGAGAACATATGCATCATAACCACTGAACTTTCCTTTGTATATGCAACATCGAGTGAAACCCAATTCCATGTTCTTCTCCCAATCCTCATACTCCTCAACTGTCGCCAAATGATGTAGATACCAACCAAGCTTGGATGCATGACGTTGTATTCCCAGCCTAATGTCAAGATAATCATTGAAAACAACACTTGACTTCTTGCCATGCGAGAACCGTATGCCAAAAACATCGTTTGAAAACGAATATGTGGTCAAAACAGCAGTAGCAGACAAGACCGTCGAAGGAATCACAAAAGCAGCTTGGCCGGTCAACGAGCCGGTTTGGCCGGACTGAGCACCGGCCTCGCCGGTCTGTGGCCCGGTCAAGCCGGCCTGGCCGGCCTGGGCACCGACCTGGCTGGCCTGAGGCCCGGTCTGACTGGTCTGGACGCCGGCTAGGAGGGTGGATGCCCCTGGACTTGGCCCGGTGTGCACCGGCCTGGGGTCCGGTTTTGACCGGTTTGGCCGGCCTGGGGCCCGGTCTGGCCAGAGCTGGCACCGGCCCGACCGGTCCTGGAGCCGGTCGGCCGGCCCTGGGGCCGGATCGGGTCGCGATTTTGCTTCTTCCTCGCGACGCCAAACCCCAAATTCCGCGATTTTGGCACCTGTAACTGCCATAGATGATAGGAAAAACTGCACCACAACAGCACCAATCTTCCTCCAACCAAACTCCTTCAACCTAGAGCCAAACTCCTTCGATGCAAACCGATCCGAAGAGATCGATCAACAAAACCTCGCCATGAGCAACACAGAAATCTGATACCACATGATAAGGGGATCCCAGCAGATCCTCCTAGGTGTTGCCCGATCTTTCACAGCGAGAACCCGGGGTAGTAGATCCTCCCAACAACGCGATGAACGCAGCCTGGAGAAGAGGGACGAATCCAGCAAGCAACGGATCGATGAACGATACGCCTCAAACCTGAGCTAGACAATCCTTGATGAACACAAGAACCTTCGCAGCGGATATATTTCGAACTAGATAAACGGCAGCGCCGTACCCCCGGAGGGATGATACACTTGAACACACGCAATGGTTTTAACCTAAAACTGATCTAACCCTCAAACCCTAGCCGTGCCCACCCTTATATGAGGGGTTGGCCAAGCCCCTAGTGGGCCTCCCTAGTTCGACTCAGACAGGCCCAAGTCGAAACACACAACTTATTAAAAACCCTAATTGGCCCACATATGACCATAGACATAAAATACGATAACTAAGCTGGTGGAGTCCTGAAATTGGGCTCCACAGAGGCCTTCATGCCCGTATCACTTTGACTAGTTCAGCTCCAGATGGGGGAGAACGGGTGCTCCGTCGATTGACGTTGTAGAGATGACAGAAAGAAGGGAAAAGGGATTATGTTTCAACTGCGACGAGAAAAATCTCGAGAGGCCATCATTGCCAATGCCTTTTCTACCTTGAAGTCCTTGATTATGTCGAAGATCCGACATGAATTACAGCTTGAGGACGAGCTGTCTGAAGGAGAGGCGTAGTGTCGTGGCGTTATTAGTATAGTGGTTTCCATAATTAAAGTTCAGTTCAATTACTACATTAGGAAAAATTGGGTAATGTGAGAGTCAAAAGAGTCTTATTTGTGTACTACAGATCTTGGAGTCAGTTTGGTCCACCAGGCTGGTCCTCCTATAAGAGGATGTGTATCCCTTATGTTTTAGGGCAAACAATAACAAACACCATATCTTCTATGTGCTCTCCCCATCCCTCTGATTTCTCTTGATCCCTATCTCCTGATATCAGATCTAGTCGCCGGCAACGACACCTAGATAAAGAGAACGATCTCGTTCTCCTGTGTCACACCCCTATCATCTTCGAAGCTCTAAGCGGCCACAACAGGGCCCTATTTTGCATTTCGCCTAGGGCCCCAAATTTTTGGAGATGGCCCTGCAACTCAGACAAACGTGATTTATGATAAAGCGTGTCTGCCATTTGGCTCATCAGAAATTCAGAACCCACTCAACTGCACATAATAAGAACACTGGAAAAAATATTAAATTATAACATTGTTAATCCTTAAAACTTGACTACTATACACTTGCACATGTGGCAGTTTTTTAGAAGAAACAACTGAGCACCACGAGAAGACAAGCCCCATTGATAAACCTGGATTTGTAAGATTTCATCTTCTGAGAACTAATGTAAACTTAGTTGCACAAAGCTTGCAGCCGTAGTTGATCAATTTCCAAAGATACTAATCTACATTGATATGTCAGGACCTGTTTAGGCATTTATTTAATTTTGGATATATATAGTTGTTAAAATACAACTCATTGATACCACAGTCTGTATTGGCCAGTCTTTGAATATTTTACATGCTTGTCGAAATTGATATACAGTACTAGTATATATGCACAACAGTAACATGTTTGTTTTCAGTCGCTCTGGAGCTTTTATCTTGTGTTCAATTTTCATTGTCCCTGGAATGTTTTTGTGTTTTCTTACATTTCCTATTGATTTCATTAGTACTGAAATCGGAAGACACATTTGGCTATTTAGCTTATTTTGGTAGTGCAATTCTGTTAGGAACAGTTGACCCAGAAACCGACCAATATGAAACATCCTTCAAATGTTGAACCAATTTAACCTCTTTCCTTCATCAAGGAAAACACAACAAGCTCTTTTTTCCTATGAAAAATGTAAAAGCAGTTTGCATGTTATCTCAGAAGAAAATATGGAGGAAACAGGAAGAGAAATGTTTAACTCCAAGGTGATAAATTTGACCAAGAAAACTGGATCCAATGAAACTCTGAATGAGAAAAAAAAAAGAGGAACAAAATGGTGCGCTTAGATGGATCATCTCAACCACAATTGGCTTTCAATATTCGAAAAACAATAATTGCTACCATTTGTTCCATCATCATTGCTTTCCTCAGTGTGTTGTGCACTGCTAATTTAGCTTCTGGTACCACCTAATTCACAATTCTTGTCAGTAACAAGACATTTTTGCGTTTGCAGCTTGGCATGGGTAGTGCAGTGGAGACTCTCTGCGGACAAGCCTACGGCGCACGGAAGTACGAAATGCTTGGAACTTACCTACAACGATCTGCCGTGCTCCTGTGCTGCACCGGCATACCGCTTGCGGTGATCTACGTTTTCTCTGAACCAATCCTCCTGTTCCTGGGACAATCACCAGAGATCGCCCGTGCCGCGTCCATTTTCGTATACGGCCTGATACCTCAGATCTTCGCCTACGCTTTCAATTTCCCAATCCAGAAGTTCATGCAGGCTCAGAGCATTGTTCTGCCGAGTGCTTACATCTCAACCGCAACGCTAGCGTTGCACCTGCTGCTGAGCTGGGTTGTCGTTTACAAGGCTGGGCTGGGGCTGCTTGGTGCCTCCCTGGTGCTGAGTCTGAGCTGGTGGATCATTGTGGCGGCGCAGTTTGGGTACATTGTCATGAGCCCGACGTGCCGTCATACATGGACCGGGTTCACCTCGCAAGCCTTCTCTGGCTTGACGGATTTTATTAAGCTCTCAGCGGCATCTGCAGTTATGCTGTGCCTTGAGACATGGTACTTTCAGGTCCTCGTGCTCATTGCCGGCTTGCTCCCTAACCCTGAGCTTGCATTGGATTCCCTATCTGTGTGGTCAGTGCCATTCATCTCTATGTCTTTGCTGTTTTACCTAGCTAGTAATCAGAGTTGGTGCTAACCTGCGATTTGTCCGGTGCAGCATGACAATTGCTGGATGGGTGTTCATGATCTCAGTAGGTTTCAATGCCGCTGCAAGGTTCGCAAGTCTAAACTGAATGGCTCGATAACATCTTCATTCCTTAAAAAGGAGACTAATAGCTACATACTAACTAATGAAATACTTTTCAGTGTAAGAGTGAGCAATGAGCTTGGTGCCGGCAACCCCAAGTCGGCATTTTTCTCAGTATGGGTCGTCACCGTGCTCTGTGGAACAATCACTGTCATCCTTGCAATTGTGATCCTCTGCCTTCGAAATTACATCAGCTACTTGTTCACAGAGGGTGAAACAGTTTCCAACGCTGTGGCGGATCTCTGCCCGCTGCTCGCAATCACGCTCATTCTCAATGGCATCCAACCTGTTGTATCTGGTAATTTCAGAAAGTTTTTGCATGTGCACATGAGGTATCTTGATTCTTGGGTATTGCATCAGTACGATCTTTTTATATTAAAACACCTGAGAAATTTCGTACCCCATCTCCATTTCATTTTCATTCAAATTCTTGTGCTACGACGATTGGTGTTTATGTCATGTTTTATCTCATTTCGATTTTCAAACCAAACTGTATTTTGGCTAATAGTTACAAAATTTGTTAACTCGTAACACATGAAAAGATTGCATTTAATTAGAAAGTTATTACTAGTAACAGATAGCAAACACTTCCATTTGAAACGACTATAGACTTTTGCATATTTAAATTAGTATAAAATCTGCATTCCAGGATTATCTATTCAGATGCAACAAGTTTTGGGGAACTGTGTCATTTTCTCTCACACGACACAACTATGTCTTGTTTGTAAAAAGGGGGTATCAAATTTTTTTCAGAGTTCTCTTCAAAGTTTCATGCTTGTCGTTTGTAGTTGAATTTTGCCAAATAAGGGCTTCTTTGGTTCGTAGAAAATTTTGAGGATTATGTTCCTAAAAAAAACTGTAGAGCTTGTTTGATTTCTAGAATAATTGGCTACCATAGAAAAAAAAACTCCTACTGATTACTTTGCATGGAATTATGTAGGAAAATTTTCCTTAGGTTTTAACCTCATGGAAAATTTCTTTTGATTCAGTCACAACTATGCCAAGCACGTGTTCGTTCAGACAAGTTCCTTTATTTTTCGTGTGGTGCAATCAAACAACTTATATTCTTGATTCCTGCATTTTTTATTTATGTAAGATTCAGTATGTCATGTTATCGCAATCCTACATTTTTCATATTCATATGTTTTCAAAATTCTGCAAACCAAGGAAACCCTAAATTGCAAGCAACCAGCCATGCACAAACTATTACGTCTGTTTATTTTATTTTTCTGTGATGGAAACTATTATGGGTATCATGTTCAAGAGTTTCATATTTTTTCCCATTGTGTCAACATATATATGGTGTGAATTGATGATTGAACTTCACTAACATCTATAGAGATATCAGGTGTTGCTGTTGGATGTGGATGGCAACAGTTTGTTGCTTACGTGAACATCGGTTGTTACTACATCGTAGGCGTTCCCCTTGGTGTTGTTCTAGGTTTTGTCTTCAAGCTCGGCGTAAAGGTGGTGGATTTAGCTATGAACTGTTGATACATACATGATACCGTTATCTTCAGATCTATGCTCTTAACATATGTTTCATGGTATGCCTACCGGCAGGGCATTTGGGGTGGCATGATTGGAGGTACGGCCATGCAGACGGCCATTCTGCTATGGGTCACCATCAGAACTGATTGGAACAAAGAGGTACCTGTTACTAAACCTATGGAGCAGAAAGATTCGTTTTTCATTTCGATTTTGCACAACACGTACTACTTATGATAAAGGGAATTAATTACGTGAGGTCCCAAGATTCAAGCTACCTTCCTCGTCCTCAAACTGATGGTGACTAGAGGCTACATAAGTAGAAGCTCATCTTCCATCTTGGCACAAATTTATCACAGTTTGCAAATATGTGTGGATAGGGTTTTAAAAAAATTAGAACATGTTTGCTGTTCGTATAGAAAAGATTGACAGTTTAACTGTATTTTCTTCTGTTTGCATAACCTTCAGGTGGAGGAGGCACAGAAAAGATTGAATAAGTGGGAGGATAAGAAGGAACCCCTTCTTACAGATGTCAGGAACGATGATAATTAATTAAGTGAATCAGTCTGGACGTATTTCCAATTCAACGACCCATGATCACGAGCGTTGGGAGGGGACCGAATTCAGGTGTCTTCACTCTTGAGATGATATACCGTCAGGGAGTGATTCCCAGATTTGAGACGTTAAATAACCCTTTTTTCATGCAAACAAAAAGGTCATGGGTAAGAGAACTGTGCCCAAAGATCGCATAGTTTCCAATGAATTGAGTAGAAGATGTCGAACAAGAAGTGAAGTTTCTGTTTTCGTTTATTTAACGAGGTCTAAATCCAGAAACTCCAAATGGAGGCCGAAATTGAGGAGAGCCATTTATTTTGAAAATTTGAAATGCTCCCCAAGCACTACACTAGCTCACTGTAATCTTATCGCGCTCTTGCACAATGCAAAATGCCACGATCCACTAGGAGAAACTTGAGGGTGGTCACCAAACCCGTACAAGTTTGGGACAAACTCCACAACTTAATTGGAGGCTCCCAAGAAATTCACCGCGAGCTTTACACAACAATGATTGAGCTCCGCAACACCACCAAGTCACCAAGTCGTATAGGGTTCCAAGAACCCAATAGAAACAAGCTCCGGTTACAAGCACTAAAGAGTAAGAAATTATCCCACGAAATTTAACCTCTATGTATCACCGTGAAGAACTGAAACCGATGCACAAAATGCAATGGCAAATTCTTCACTCCAAAAATCCACCAAAGCTAGAAAAGATATGGGAGAATAAAGGTGGAAGAACACAAGAGGAGAACACCAAAATTCTCTAAGATCTAGGTCTCAAGATTCCCTTCAGTAAGAAGAGATATGAATTGGTCAAAGTGTAGATATAGATTTCCTCTATATTTTCCCTTGAATTATAACAAAAATAATGGAGAGACTACTGAGATAGAAATCTCAAGGGAGCTCAACAATGGAGGGGAAAAATGAGCTCCGAAGATAAGTAACCTTTGGGGCCAACTGTTATGTGCAAATTTGTGCACGACTCATTACCTCTCGGGCGAGCGGTACTACCGCCGGATGTTACTATTAGCACTTAGTCAACGTAGAAAACTACCTGACTGGTACTATCGGGCTGGGTACTGTCAGGTAGCAATCGTAATTCTGCATGTGTGATGCATCAGGACGGTACCGCGGCCGCCGGTACTACTGCTCCTAGAGGAGCAACGGTGTACAACGGTTGTGGTTCAACCGTTGTGTACCGGATATGTGGGCAGCGGTAGTACTGCCTCCGTGGAGACTGTGGTACTACCGGCCATAGCAAAACTGCTAAAACAAGTCAAACCAAAATTATCGCAACTTTTGAATCCAAACTTCGAATAAGATGGAACCAATTTTATTGGAAAGACAACAACATGTAGCATCAAATGAGATATTACCATGTTATATGTTAGGAAACTACTTCCACAAAAAACCGGTAAAAATCCAAGATCAAAAACACAACAAGATTTTCATGTGGAATCTGTTTTCGATAAACCAGAGCTTGTCATGAAATTAACCAAAAGATCTCCCAAGATGGATAAGATCCAAATAACAACCAATAAATATGATGCCAAGGTTGCAAAGTTTTGAGCTCTCTCTCCGAGTGATACAGTCAAGTTACTCCTCATTCAAGTGCCCCTCTTGATAGTATGGCTACCGATCCTAATTAAAACTCAGTCTCCCAACAAGCAACAAGAGACTTATAAAAGATAAAAACTATCAATAAAAAACTTTATCCTTGCACATTCTACTTGAGCTAGATGGTGACGACCTTGACCTTCTCAAGTTGGACCACCTTTCTTGATTGCACTTCCTTGGCGAATTCTTGGACATTTCTCCCCCATACTCCACAATAAAGAGACTCTTTTTCAGCATATCTTCATATATCCATGATCACCATATAGATAACAAGTTTCAAGCATATGATCTCTTCGAGATGGCTCAACTTGAACTTACACTTCATTTCTTCTTTATTCATTATGTTGATGTGTTGAAGATGCGCAGTGAGAGCTCACTCTATTGTATTCTTCAACACATACTTGTCATAGGATCAACATATGGTTCAAGCATTGTCTATGGACAAATCCTGCAATCATAACTCAATGCAAACATTAATCGATAGGGATTGTCATTGATTATAAAAACCACACATGGGGCTCCATGCACTTTCAAATGCCATTTTCTCGCATGCGCCCGCTGTTGCGAAAATATGTCCAACGTCTTTGTTCTTTTGGTGTTGCTTCTAGTGGCGGGTCCATTATGGTGCCACGAGGTGCACTGGATAACGGGAACATATAATTTTCTTTCTAGAGCAGTAGAAATTTCACCACATGTGCGCCCCTGAAAAAAGATTTATATATGTTGTGGCACCTTCTCGGTCCGTTACCCCCTTTGCTCCAGCTCTGCTGTTGTTGCTGCACCTGCTCTTTTGCAGGGTTAAGGTCTAGGCCGTGCGGAATCTCGGGACCGGGATTCCCTAGCGCTCGGGGGGTGTTAGGGAGAGGAATCGATGGAGAGAGATCTCGCATGGCTGGTTTTGTGAGTGTGGCTATGCAAGGGAAGCGACATCGTAGACGTAATTACGAGATTGGGAAGATTCGATGCATGCATGTGATTCGTGGATGGAAAAGACGGAGAAGACCTGAACCAGTGGATATATTGGTTAGGTGGTCTGCATCTGTTGGACCAGACATGTGTTTCTTTTCCTGAGCTTGTTCACATGTAAAGGGGGATTTGTCGCCCGAATTTTTTCTCAGGTGCGTCAACAAGGAAAAGATCATGTCCCTTTTTTTCTCTGCGATGCGGAGAGGATAAATAATCAAGACGCCGAAATGTGCACAGCTCAAGATGAGTGCTCTCTCCTCCAACTTTTGTTGAGCCCCAGGTATCACAATTGAGACTACAACATGTTCTACACGGATGGAGCGACAGAAGTACATAAATAGCAATGATTCTCCCATGTGGGTGCCTATAGGGTTATTTAAGGGTGACGATTTCACCGATATTTTTATGTTGAAAATGACATACTAACCCAACTTCCATTTCGAAGATTATTTTAACTCCATGATGCGGCGCACTGCTACTACTGAGTACTCCCGAGAGAAAGCTCACACTTCTTCTGATTCCCCGTGGAGTGCTAGCCTTAGCCAACAAAAGCTGACATTTTTTCTGATTCAGGTCGTGTTCTTTACTGATCAGCTCATCATTGACGAAGAGGAAAGGAAGATGGAGTACTACGCTTCTTCCGAGTACACGTTGTCCCGTGTGATGCCATCGCGCACACATACACGCAAAGCCGCGACAACACAAATAAAAGCAGGCAACCAGCCACGTAAGAAATGACGCCAAGCCGTAGCAGCCAGCTAGCTGAACGCAGGAATTAAGTAGGGAGGGAGTACCACGCACCTACCTACCTATGAACCTGGAAGAGGGCAGACGCCTCCAAATACGGAGCTGTCACTCCGTTTGCGTCAGCTCTGACCGCACCGTTTCTTTCTTGTTGTACTTGCTCGCAGAAAATCGATCCCCTTGTCATTGCACCTCAGCGGCGTCTCCAAGCGGCCTGATGGCATTTCGGACGTCTAAATTATCCGTGTGCGTTTATTTGCGTTGCTAGGCGGATGCGAAAATGTTCGCTTTTCCGTGTCTGCTTGAGCCTGCCTCCAGCGGCCCGATGGCTTTTTTTTCTACTTGTTTTTCCTCTTCTTCATTTATAAACATAATTCCAAATATTACACAAACTAATACATAATTGGGAACATGGTTTTACACAAACTAATACATAGTTTGAAACATAGTTTACACAGACAAATAAATAGTTTGGAACATGGTTTACACAAACTAATACATAGTTAGAACATTGCAAAATGAGAAAACCTAACTAGTGTTGGTTCGCTTTCGTATGTTTGCTGCCAAGAAAGAACACTCTCGGACACACTCAATCACCCAAACTGCAAAAACCAGCTGGTAATGATAACCATGGTGTTCACCAAGCGAGGACATACGGAAACCGCCACTAGTGGCTTCAATTGGCATGTGGCTATATTCGCTGCAAAGAAAGAACACTAACAGTTCTAACTATCGGTGTCCGACACTGACTCATCGCGTAGTGCCTGCGGCATGTGTCGTCGAACACCTTGACGATCATCTCGACGTCCCCTCGTAGAGGAAGGTGAGCGGCAGCCGGGCTCGAGCGAGGTCACGGCGAACTTGTCCCGGTGTGCAGGTACATCTTGTCCTGCCCGTCGAACAAGACCTCGACAGGCCACCGGCAGAAGTTGCAACTGGCCTCCCGTAGCATTAACTAGGTCGGCTCGACGCCATCGACGAACTCGGCGAACTTGTCCGGGAACCGCTTGATGCCGAGGGGGTCGTCGTCGATGCTGTTGCCTGCCAAAACCCACCGGCGAGCAGCGACGAGCAACACGGAGAGCCGGGAGGCTCCCAGGACTGCTGGTGGGCCCTGGTCCCTCGGGCGACGGCCCGCAATGCTCCGGCACACGTCCTGGTGATTGCAAGGGCGTGCCACCGACCTATACCTGGTCGGAAGGTGTTGATTGCTTCAATTAGTTTCACATGGCAGACACGTAAACATTAAATGAGCCTCGATCGGCTCTCGGTTACCACGCGAATCGGCTCAAAGAGCCGATTAACCCATGGTTCCGATTGGATCTACGATAACATGGGAATCTGCTTTATCATGCTAAGCTAAATCGATCTACGACAGCTTAGGGTTTTCACCGCATAACCAACATCCTACGCGTAGTTGAGCCTAACAGATCGAAAGATAACAGAAAACTAATCCTAGAAGAGGCCTAAAAACCAACACGAGTCGATTCCCGGAACATCCCTTCTGGAGCAAACCGTACCTTACGCACTACGGATCATTCAACCCGTTTGCAAGGCCTAACCATACGGATATCAAACTAATCCTTGAAGAACAAGGAGCAACTATAACAGATCGAATCTACTAAAATAAAGATGAAGTATGCGCCCTTACACCTAAGATAGGTGTAAAGGCAGCTAGATATTCAGGAGGAGCACAGCTAAGCAAGCATATTAGAAAAGCATCGATGCAAGCCCTAAAACATCTACGATAAACAGTGTTACTCGCCATCAAAAAGGCTTCAGTACGAGCAACATATAAAAAACGAATAAACAGATGTTGCCTAGATCGCAAGATGCGATCTAGGCAGCATGACGCTTACCCGGAAGAAACCCTCGAAACAAGGGTGCGTCTGGATTGTGTTTGTTGTGAACGTGATCGTCCTCCTTTCTCAATAACCCTAGATGCATATTTATAGTCCGTGGACTTTCTATCTTTGGAAAAGACCTAACTGTGTACGAACCAAACTCTATCTCTTAATTCTAAACTATCATGCGATCTACCATAATGTACAGATACACGGGCAATCTAGCCCAAATCCTCGTACGAGGCCGATTCAGAAACACATTACGTGTATATCCTTCAAGCCCATCTCCATCACGGCCCATCTCCTGATTTGGTCAAAATCTGGTGATAACACATGCCCCTGGTTTTGGCAATAATAATTCCAAAACCACTTTGTTTTCCTTCATCGGGTCACGCGCAGAGCAGAACCGCTGCAGGCCCTTTCATCATGATGCCTTGCCTTCTCAACTTCTCCGTACTGCACGATTCGATAGTTTTGGCAGCGCATCCTCGAAACTGCCACGGCATTGAACCATCTTTCATTATATCCCCTTTATTTAAACTCGTCCAGGCAGTCGCTTCCTCACTCCCCTATTCCGCATCAGCCATCGACAAAAAACCCTCCTTTGCCATGGACTCCTCTTACTCCTCTGCCTCTTCCGGCCTCTCCTTCCACTCCTCCTCCTCCAGTGAGCTAGAGCCGGAGGTCAACCTGTCGGCGATATACGAGGCCCGCGCCCCAGAGTGGTGGGATGCGAGGGAGTGGGACTTCTCCGTCGAGTCGGAGGACGAAGAGTCCCTGACCGACGGGGAGGATGACCACCAATTCCTCGTCGACGGGGAGTTGGAGCTGGCGAGCAATGACGACATCTTCTCTTGGGAGGCGGACCTCTCCTCCGACGAGGAGGAAGAGGAGGCGGAGGAGGACTCCTCCTCCGAGGAGTACCCACCGGCCAAGAGCTTCCGCGCCGGGTCGGATGACGACGATGACGACGACGACGAGGAGGATGAAGCCCATGCCGGCGGCTTCAAGAGCGACGAGGACATCGCCGGAGCAGTGCGACGGCAGCTACGATGGCGATGACGAGGGCAGCAACGGCCCTTAGATTAGGGACTAGGATAGGGCTTAGTAGTAGTGCATTAGGCACTAGATGATCCTTTTGAGAGCAGTCGGCTCTTCCTTGTAAAATCCCTCTTTGAATCAATGAAAAATGTTCCTCCGATTTGATTTTACAATTATCCAATTCCAATCTTCCGATTGTCAAAGTAGGTCAATGCACCAAGAACCGATAGCAACGCATCGGTCTTTCACCATCAAACGCCCATAAGGCCAAACTCAATTACCAAATTAGACAGGTTCAAGCAAACATTCCTCAAATTCAGACGGTAACTTGATACCTGATCATAATATTTTGCACCTCTAGAGTTGATGGCTGCGCATCGGCTGTTTTATTCTAAAGTCGATGTCTGTGCATCGGCTGTACTTCATACATCGGTTGTTGTGTGATTTTTTTTACTGGCCGATTTCATACATCGGCCTCCATATTTTATGTCCATCATCCCACATACTTGGGAAAACTTCTTGAGATGTTGGCCATTGACATCTACTGGGAACTTCACACCATTCAGCTCCTCGAGCATGTATGCATTACCTTTAAAATTTGGTCGACTCGTACGGCCCATGCCAATTGGAGACCATTTACCATATGTTGCATCCTTAGTTCCCAATGGCAATACAGCTTCCCATACCAGATCACCAACGTGGAACTTCGGTCTGACCTTCTTATTATATGCACGAGCTACCTTGGCTTTGTTCTCTTTAATTTTCTCAAGCGACCACAGCCTGAGCTCCGTTACATCCTCAATGCTATCACTCATCAGGGCTGCATATTCTTCAGTTGTTAAGTCATTCTGAAATGTAACACGTCTCGACCCAGCCGTGATTTCCCAGAGCAGTACAGCTTCTTGTCCATAGACCAAATGATATGGCGAGGTTTTGATCGCTCCATGACATGACATGCGGTAAGCCCACAAAGCCTCCAATACCTCGTGCCAACGTCTAGGGTGCTCGTCGATTTTCCTCTTGATCAGCTTGATAAGGCTCTTGTTGGACGCTTCAGCTTGCCCATTCGCTTGAGCATAGTATGGAGACGATCGGATCAGCTTAATTCCCATGTCCTCGCAGAAATTTCTGAACTCGTGAGACACGAAGACCGAACCTCCATCGGTCGTGATAGTCTGGGGAATCCCGAACCTATGAATGACATGTTCTTTCACAAAATTGATAACATATTTCGATGCCACTGACTTCTTAGGGACGGCCTCTACCCATTTAGTGAAATAATCTGTAATGGCCAGAACCCATCCATGGCCTTTGCTCGATGGAGGATTGATTTTGCCGATCATATCCATGCCCCAACCTCGAAATGGACAAGGCTTGATGATGGGGTTCATTGCTGATGCAGGTACGAATGCTCCCAAACTTCTGACATGCTTGACACCCTTTATAGTACTTAAAACAGTCCTCAAGCATGGTGGGCCAATAAAACCCTGATCGCCTGATCAGCCATTTCATCTTATGAGCCGATTGGTGAGTTCCACAGGCACCTTCATGTACCTCGTGTAAGAGCCGATTCGACTCGGCTGGTCCCAAACATTTGAGAAGTAAGCCTTCCAAAGTCCTATAGAACATGTCATCTCCAATAAGGACATACTTCATGGCTTGTATCTTATCCGCTTAGGTGCCCCGAGCCAATCTTTCAAGTAATTGAAGATATCGGCTCTCCAATCATCCTGTCTGGGGCCTGTACTGAACCCGGTTCCATCCGTTATGTCTTTGTAACCTGAGGCCATCTGCGCGAGATCGTTTGCTTCAGTATTTTGAGACCTCGGGATCCAATTGAAGTTTATATACTTAAATTGTGCCATTAGCTCACGGCATTGCATCCATAATGGAAAGAGCGACTCGCTCTCACATTTGTATTCCTCCGTGAGTTGGGAAATCACCAATTTAGAGTCTCCAAAAAGTTCCACCTCTGCCCCGGCTTCCAATAGCAACTCCATTCGCTTGCATATTGCTTCATACTCAGCGACATTGTTGGTGCAAGTGGTAGGTATCCTGATGGAGAAGGAATATGTTGCCCCCCGAGGCGACACGAGTAGAATGCCGATGCCGCAACTATCATCACAAACCGATCCATCGAAAAACAGCCATGCACGCACAACACTATACGTGTTGATTTAATAAGATGCTAACGCTTGTCCCTTAATGCTTTCGCAGCTGATACGGATATCAAATTCAATGCAAACATCCATTTGCCGAGTCGGCCTTTCAACACGGAGCCGACAGCATATGTTTGATGACATCTGATTTGCAGATGACGACGATTTCTGCTTTAGCAAGATGTGGTGAAGCTTGGTGCAGGTAAAAAACAGGCAGAGGCACAACTTCTCGATCTCAGGATACCTAGTTTCTTCATCCAACATCCTTCTGCTGAGGTAGAGCACGACTCTCTCCAGGCCATCATAAACCTGCACCACCACTGAAGCGGAATGTCAGCTACTGACAAGTATATATAGAATGGCATGTCTTGCGCGGCACCAACACGGTGGCTTCGTTAGATACTCTTTGATTTCGTCAAACGCTCGTTGTTGCCCCCCGCCGAAACTCCTCATCAGATTTAATTTTTACCAATCCCATGAACGGCTCAATTCGTCCGACAGGTTGGAGATGAACCTTCGACGGTTGATTTTACCGATGAGACGCCGGAGTTCTTTCTTCGTGGTAGGTGCCTTCATTGTTCGCACTGCCTCCCTGACTTTTCAGGCCGATCTCAATTCCGCGTTCATGAACCAAGAAACCCAAGAATTGACCGGCCGTTACACCAAAAGCACACTTCTTTGGATTCATTCGGAGCCCGAATTTTCTAGTTCGGTCCAAGACGTGTCGCAAATCCTCCAAGTGTCCTTCCACTGAAACCGACTTGACTACCACGTCATCAATGTAAATCTCCACCAATTTGCCAATCAGATCATGAAAGATGTAATTCATGGCTCTTTGGTATGTCGCGCCGGCATTTTTCAGTCCAAATGTCATGACTACATATTCAAACAAGCCCACCGATCCTGGTACTCTGAATGCGGTCTTGTGTATATCTTCTGGAGCCATGAAAATTTGGTTGTAACCGGCATTGCCATCCATGAAACTTAAAACCTTATGACCAGCAGCCGCATTGATCAATGTCTCTGCTACTGGCATTGGATATTCATCCTTTGGAGTGGTACTATTGAGATTCCGAAAATCTATGGCGACGCGCCATCGGCCATCTTTTTTCTCCACAGGTACGACATTAGAAATCCATTCAGCATACCTGCATGGCCTGATGAACCCGGCGTCAACATCTTCTCAATCTCCTTTTTTACTTTCTAGAATTTCGGCCTTCATTTGTCGTGTCGCTGGAATGGCCGAAATCCTTTCTTTAGAGGGAGTCGATGCTCAATGATGCTCCTGTCTAACCCGGCATCTCTGTGTAATCCCAGGCAAAACAATCTGGGTACTCCTTTAACAAAGCTATCATCGGGCCCCTCAGATGCGGATCTAACTTTTTGCTGATAAATGTTGGTCGTGGCTTATCCCCAGGACCAATGTCAATCTCTTCTAGCTCATCAGCCGATGTAAACCCATATCCTAGCTTCCCGTCGCCTGCTAGATCGATGCTGAACACAGGCAAAACGTATGGTAAGGATAATTTTGGCCGATTGCTGGAATCGGCCTCCTTTTCAATTGCATTGCTCAATGAGGGTTTACAACTTATTTGTGCTCTACGACTACGTGACATGTTTGAGGTGAGATCATTGCTTTTTATTTTTTGGGGCGCCGATCGCAGGGATCGGCCTTGCCACGTACGTCTGTTGACTTTGGTCTTGCTACTCTGTCAGGCCAGTGGATCAGACCAGCCTCACCCCGTTTTTTGTAGCTTTGATGCGCTCACAGCCGTCCAAACTAACTCCAGAGATCGGCTCTTGGTCGTTTGCGTCCCAAATATTCATGCCAGCTATTGAGATCTCGATCGAGTCATCTGCATGAACGACCTCCACTTCATCTCCATCCCATTGTATCAGGCATTGGTGCATTGTGGATGGAATGCAGCAGTTGGCGTGAATCCAATCCCTCCCTAGCAGGACAGCGTAGGTGCTTTTGCTGTCGACGATGAAGAACGATGTAGGGATGGTCTTTCGGCCCACGGTTAGGTCTACGTTCAGAACGCGCTTCTGATGCTTGGCCGTTGAAGTCGCTTAGTGTGACGTTAGTTTTGATCAGATCCTCGTTAGAGCGTCCCAAACGCCGTAGCATGGAGTATGGCATTATATTGACTGCCGCTCCCATGTCGACCAACATCTTGCCGACAGGCTGCCCGTTGATGTAACCTCTCAGGTACAGGGCCTTCAAATGTTTGTAGCTCCTCTCCCGTGGTTTTTCAAAGATAACCGGCCGTGGGCCGCAATCAAACTGAGCTACTGGCACTTCTTCGGTTCTTGGAGCACGAAACTCCGACGGAAGTATGAACACCATGTTTGTGCCAGCCGATGCCTTTGCATCGGCTTTTGTTTGGGGCGCCACTCTTTCTTCTGTGGACGCATCTCTGTCTCCAACGTTTGCTGAATTTTCACGGTGATCGGGCCGAGCTTCCTCAACGTGTACAAGCACTGCGCCTCGGCTTCCTCCAAGTTACGTAGCCGCCAACCCTGCGCTTTTGAGGAGAGTCCATCGGGGCACCACCTTGGCCGTATCTATCTTCTTCTTCTTCTTCTTCTTCTTCGACTCCTCGAGATGACTCAGCTCGCTCGCTATGCGATGAGAGGTCCACACGCTTGAACACCGAGATGTCTTCCGTGTCCTCGCTTCGCTGTCTACATTCCAGGCGCTTGTCGATCGGGCAATCGGCTCATTCCGAATCCCAGCGGCGCTGAAGGACAACTATCATATCGATCGATATTTTATGTTGTCTGCATCAGACCGACGATATCTTTCGTCATCCAAATCATACCGCCGACGTCGGCCATACTGATGCTCATATTTGTTAAGGAGGTGCGCAGAGAGTGGCCGTTGATACCGCACGCTCCTCACTTGTTCCTCGGTGACGTACCTCCTATCATCATATCGGGGCCGGTCGCGTGGGCCGGCCTCCTCCTTTTCTTTGCCACGGGAGTGACCGACTTCTTCTTTGTCATTGCCATGGTGGTGGGCAGGCCCTTCCATGTTAACCTCGAACGAGAAACCTGGCCGATGCCTCGTGGAGTGATTGAGTTCCACCATGTTGACGCCAGGGAATGGATGTGTATCCACTTTCATGGCAAATTGACCGAGGATCAAACGGCCTTGTTCTATCGCCAACTGGATCTGCCGACGCAACTCTTTGCAGTCATTGGTGACATGGGTGAACGAGTGATGCCACTTGCAGTATGGTCTCCCATTCATCTCTTGCGCCGTAGGGATTTTATGGCCTTCGGGTAACTTCAGCTGTTTCTCCTTAAGCAATAAATCGAATATCTGCTCAGCTTTGCTTATATCGAAGTCGAACCCTTTTGCAGGCCCTTGTGGTTTCACCCATTTGCAGGACACAGGGACTGCCCCCCGAGCCCATTCAGCTACGGCTACTTCCTGGTCTTCAGAGTCCTCAACGTCTTCAGTCTCGACCAGGCTTATCGGGCGTTTGGCGAACTTGTCTTGGTACAATTCTGGGTGGCGCTGTTCATACAATGTCAATTTCTGGACCAAGTGCGCCAATGAATTGTAGTCCACCTGGAAAGTCAGATCCTTGAATGGCGCTGCGAGGCCTACCACTGCCAGATCGACTGTCTCTTTCTCAGTTAAACGAGCCGAATAGCATCGGTTCTTGACAGTCCTGAAACGCTGAATGTATTCCGACACCGTTTCTCCCCGCTTCTGCCGCACCTGCGCCAGCTCTGCAATGCCAGCCTCGATAGCCTCTGAGTGATATTGCACGTGAAACTGCTCTTCCAGTTGCTTCCACGTCCGGACTGAATCGTGGCAACGAGGTGTACCATCCAAAAGCTGGTCCTGTGAGATTGCGCGAAAAACCTCACGCGTAACGGGTCTGATGCTGAAATCATGCCCAACTTTGCCAAATATCGGCTCACATGTTCAATTGAGCTGGACCCTTCTGATCCATTGAACTTTGAGAACTCCGGGATCCGATATTTGGGTGGCAGTGAAATCAAATCATATTCATTGGGGTACGGCTTGGAATAGCCGATTGTTCTCCTCTTTGGCAGGATGCCGAACTGGTCTCTCAAGATTGTACTGATTTGTTCCATTGTATGAGCTGCAGGGGCTGAGCTCTCATGACTCGTTCCGGTGGCATATTTAGCTAGCCACGCCTGTTTATCGGCATCCGCTCCAGAAGTTCCTCCTCCAGGAATCCCTCCTGCTGCAATCTGGTTTGTGCGCGCGAAGTTGTTGCAGTCCGGCACGTATGTGCATACATATCCATGTGGGATTTCTTTAGGCGGTTCATACAGGAATTGGCAATCGCCAGGATCGCCTCCCACCTTATAGACGACGTATGCCGGTGAACCCTGTGGCTTGGAGCGGCAAGCGCGAATGGCAGCTGCGGTCTGGTCTGGAATGGTATTTCTCCCTGGTGAGTCCCTAGGGTAGGCCCTGACGGAGAGTACTGATGCTTCATGATTTCCTGAACCACACGAACCGCAATGCGCTCAAAAGAGTTCACCAGGCTCTCAGAATGACGGTGTATAGAATGAGCCACCATGTAATTGACTTCCTGGCGCAGAGCTCTTGTTCTTCCGAAGGAGAGACAGTCTACCCCATCGAGGACGCCTTCAGGTGAGAATCCCTTCCACCGATGCCATGTGAACGGGTCCTCTCAAAAGAGCCGATGAGATCGGCTTCGATAAGAGCTTAACCTCATTGTACTTCTTCTTGTGATCCTCGGTGAGCTCTTCGTATGTGACTGGTGCGTCCGCCATCTCACGCACGTTGGACGCTTGTTGTAGAGTGTCCCACCGGGCGTGCCAGGTGTGTTGCTCGCCAAAACCCCACCGGCGAGCAGCGACGAGCAACACGGAGAGCCGGGAGGCTCCTGTGACTGCTGGTGGGCCCTGGTCCCTCGGCGACGGCCCGCAATGCTCCGGCACACGTCCTGGTGGATTGCAGGCGTGCCACCTGACCTATACCTGGTCAGTGAAGGTGTTGGATTGCTTCAAATAGTTTCGTGCATGGCGACACGTAACATTAAATGAGCCTCGATCGGCTCTCAGGTTACCCTGCGAATCGGCTCAAAGAGCCGATTAACCCATGGTTCCGATTGGATCTACGATAACATGGGAATCCTGCTTTATCAATGCTAAGCTAAATCGATCTACGACAGTTTAGGGTTTTCACCGCATAACCGGAACATCCTACGCGTAGTTGAGCCTGGCAGATACGAAAGATAACAGAAAACTAATCCTAGAAGAGGCCTAAAAACCAACACGGAGTCGATTCCCGGAACATCCCTTCTTGGATCGGCAAACCGTACCTTACGCACTACTGGATCATTCAACTCGTTTGCAAGGCCTAACCATACGGATATCAAACTAATCCTTGAAGAACAAGGAGCAACTATAACAGATCGAATCTACTAAATAAAGATGAAGTAGGGCGCTGCCCTTACACCTAAGATAGGTGTAAAGGCAGCTAGATATTCAGGGGGAGCACAGCTAAGCAAGCATATTAGAAAAGCATCGATGCAAGTCCTAAAACATCTACGATAAACAGTGTTACTCGCCATCAAAAAGGCTTCAAGACGAGCAACACATAAAAAACGAATAAACAGATATCGCCTAGATCGCAAGATGCGATCTAGCCAGCATGATGCTTACCCGGAAGAACCTCGAAACAAGGGGTGGCGATGCGCCTGGATTGTGTTTGTTGTGAACGTGATCGTCCTCCTTTCTCAATAACCCTAGATATACTAGACAAAATAAGGGCCGACTAACTCAGCTTCCCCTTTCTTCTCCTCTCTCAGTCATCTACAGTAGTTGAGACTTGAGAGTTGTCGTCGTGGTGAACGAGCAGATGCCATGGGATGGCTTATCTTGGGGCCGAATGGACGCTAGAGGATTCGGGAGGGTTTGTGACTAGATGGACGAACTTCCGGATGCTTTCCTCAAGAACTTGGCCAAGGCCAGAGGTGGAAGAAGAAAGACACAAGGACGAACTCGCTCTAGATCACCATGTTCATTGATCTCAAGGCAGGTTACAGGTTGTTCTCCCTTCAGTGGATCGCGCATGTAAAAGAAGCTGCCCCCTCTCCTTATATAGGGGAGAGGGTGGCTTACAGAACAAGAAACCCTAATGGGATCTTTGACTAGACAAACTACTTTACAAAGATACTTTATAAAGCTACTTTAATCACAGATGACGCCGGGGTCTTCTTTAAACATGAAGGATGACGTCCTCCGGCTTCTTTGACCGTCATCCTCCTCCTTGTCTTCTAGTCTTCGTTTAAAGCCACTTTGCTTAGCTCATCTTTGTCCTTTAGCTCCCGACGGAATCTTTGACCAGTCAGCCGGCATGTTCTTCCTTCCGGTGCTCCGGTATCTTTCCTTCCTGGTTCCGGTATACCCCTCTTCGGGATACCGGCCTAGCTTCACTTAGCCAAACTCTATTCTCTTATACCGGCATGAACATTAAACCGGTATCTTGAAGGGTAAGACCATCCGGTATGGCATACCTTGGCATACCGGGGTCATCCCCCCAACATTAGTCCCCGAAGCTGGTATAGTCTGGCGGATCTTATCCAACAGACCATGCCAGGTTCTCGTATCTTTGATACCGGTTTAACTTTCTTAGCCCTTGGCTCAAATCCGGCATCTTTGCTCGGACTCACATATTCTCCGTTCGCAAGACATTCTCCGGCATCTTACTCTCCGGTATCTTAGTCTTTAAGTCTCTCCTCGACGAGGTCGAGAATATTTGGGGTTCTGTGCCTGTCAGAGACATGCGCACTGTGACTGTCGCGCCAGTGTCAGTTGTCACTTCGTATTGACACTTGCGCGCTCATTAACTGCACCGCTCCGGATCCCACTCACCGCTTCGGATCCCGTGTGTGCCTCCGTGTTGCTTTCTCTTTTCCGCGTGTATCTCTGTGACACGTGGCGATCAGCGACGCGAACCGTCGCGGGCCGCGAGGCAAACGGCGCAGGCCCAGCGGTTTTCGGCCCACCTTCTCTCTCCTTTATAAGCTCAACTGCCCCTTCTTCTTCCTCTTCTTCGCATTCTCCTTCCTTCGCGCATAGAGTTCCTCGCTCCTGCGCTCCTTCACCGCACTTCGTCTCCGCTGCTCGCCTGAGTTTCGCCGCCCGGTGAACTTACGCCGCGCCTCCGCCGGACTTCGTCGTGTGGAGAGCTTCTGCAGCGTCTTCTTCTCGCGCGCTGCATTCGTGCTTCTTCTTGACCCTCACCGCCTCGCCGTCGGCAGAGCTCACCGGCGACCGCGGGCCTGTTCTTTCGCCGGAGAAGGTCTTCCTCATCAACTGCGACACTCCAGGTCAGTTCGAATCTTGCTTTGTTTGCCATTTGCTTGCTTTCCAGATCTGGGGTCTACGGTGTTCTTATTTCTTCCTTTTTCTTTGGTTTTTCTCTTACTCGTAGATCTTCGCGCGGGGGTCGAGTGTGGGATTTCTGTTTCCTTTGCCTCCCAACCAATGTCTGACGAGGAATCTTCCTCCGCATCTTCCTCTTCTTCTTCTGCTAGTCATAGCAAACAAACTTCCGGTGAATCTGCGCCCTCAAACTCGATTAGGACAGATTCCGGCAACCAGCAGGACTCCGGTAGTCAGCAAGGTTCCGGAAGCCATCAAGAGGCCGGTAGCCCTCAAGATGCCGGTAGCTCCCGAGATGCCGGTGGCTACCAAGACGCCGGTAGCTCCCAGGATACCGGAAGCTCCCAGGATGCCGATAGCCACCTTGGGACGAGTAGCTCTGGCGAAGCTTCAAGTAGCTCTAGCCAATCTTCCGGCGAGGAGCCTTCCCCAGTCACACGCGGAGCTTGGATGGGCTCCAATGTTACTAAGTACGAGATAGATTGGTTATACCGGTCCCGTAGGATTCCGGAAGGAGTCACTTGCCGGATTCCTGGTGACGAAATAATTCCGGACCCCGAGCCCGACGAACGTGTTGTCTTCCTTGCTCACTTTGAGCGTGGCTTTGGCCTTCCTCCTTCCTCTTTTTTCCTTGATCTCCTGGATTTCTACAAACTCCAACCTCATCATCTTCCCGGCAACTCCGTCTTTTACCTCTCCTGCTACACCACCTTCATGGAGGCCTACATCGGCATACGTCCCACTCTCGAGACGTTTGCTCGCTTCTTCGCTCTTCGGATTAATTCCGTTCAGGGCAAAAATATTCCTGCACCCAAGCCCCCCGTACAATGCGGGTCTTGCATCATCAGCAAACGTCAAGGGAGCCCCTTTTTTGAGTTTTCCGGCCTGGAGTCTTGCCGGTTATGGCAAGGGACGTTTTTCTACGTGAAGAACAACGGCCCCGCAGATCTCATCTGCCTGCCTCCTTTTGATCCGGCGCCGCCCGCAAAACCAACTGGAGCTACAATCCGAAGGAGTCTCACAACGAGACCAACCGGATTATACGCTTCATGAAGCAGAAGATGAAGGACACCGGCATCTGCTCCGATGATATCATCCGCACCTTCATATCGCGCCGGGTACTTCCTCTGAAGCGCCGCGCCCATAGGATGAGCGAGATGTACGGCCCTGGCGATCCTACCAAGATCACAGGCCTGCCTCTTAGCAAGAAGGACGTTGTTCTCAAGGCCAAGCAGATTTGCCAAACTGCTATGCGTTTTAACTGGAAATGGGGTCTCCTTCCCTTCAGCACTACTAACCCTCCGACCCAAGAAGTAAGGGACTATGCGATTGAGGTTGTTCCTTGCCGGTAACCTTTTGCTTTTGCTTATTTTCTTTTTCATGTTTCAGGCCAAGGACCGCTTCCCCCTCATTGAAGCCGAGCGGCGAGGAGCTTGCCGGAAGCGCGCCCTCGACTCCTTCGACCCAGATCCCCTCATTTTTGGAAGGATCTGAAGATGGGCAAGACCCCGGCATCTCGCCTGGGCCGGTCTCCGCCAAAGCCAACCGGGTCCTCTGATGACCTGGTTATGCTTGAGGTATTTCTTTTTCCGGTTTCTTTTACTCTTCCGTTATCATTTTTCTTCGAACTCCTTCTTAGCCTCATCCAATTTACAGATCCATGAGCACGTGCCGCCCCTGCGCGCCGAGGCCGGCACGGAGTTTGTGGACAAGCTCATGGCCCAGGGCCAGAAGAACAAGCGGTCGCCATCTGACGATGGCTCCAGCCAGGCCCCTCCTTCCAAGCGCTTCCGGACTGAAGAGCTGGGGGAGAAGAAAGTTGGCGTGCGCCGCTACTCGCGCAAGCAGATGCCAACCGCTTCCGGGTAAGTTTTTCATTTCCTGACTTGTCTCTTTTTTGCTAAGTTCTTTTTCCGGTTGCTTTCTTCCAACCATGTCTCTTTTTTCTCTTTCAGCCCTGCGCTCAAGCTCGGCTCAAGACCCTCGGGCTCTGAAGGTTCCGCAAGGACCTCAACCCCTCCTCACTCAAGCCCGGCACCACCTGGTGCCGGCAACATCTCTGCCTCCCTCTCGGGGGGCACAACAAGTTCGGGGCGTGCGGCCCCTACATCTTCTGATCACCGCACGGAGGAGGATCCTTCCTTCTTCCTCGAGAACCAAGACACCGGCACCAGCAACATCGGTGCCGGAGAAGAAGAAGCTACCGGGCAGGCGGAGCCTCCAGCTCCTCCTGCCCTTGAGAAAAAGACAACTTCCGCGCCGGAATCCTCCGCGCCGGGAAGCTCCAACTCGGGTGGTGCGTCTACCGCTCCCCCTTCTCCACGGACCATCCTCATGCCGCCGCCAAGTGCTCCCGGCGCCCAGCCTTCCGGGGCTGCTTTTGCCGCGCCGCCGCCCAGGACCTCCAGGCCTACCAAGGGAAAGGCGACGGCTCCCGGCACCTCTTCTGCGGGCCAGCAGCCCCTGGTGCTGCACGTCTCCAAGGCCGCCCAGAACACTGTCACTAAGGCCACCGGTCTTCTTGGCCGCATAACTGACTTCAAGCGCCGAGGCCAGGATCTGGGGCACCTTCTGCCCTACGCCGAGAAGTGGAACGCCGCGGATATCACTCCGGCGACCCGCGGCTTGGGCAAGGACAGGCAGCCGGCACCTGACCCCGTTGGGAACCGCTCTTCCGAGGAGCACTTCACGCGGCTCCGCTGCGCCGTGAAAGAGCTGGATAGCGCGTGGTACGACGCCACGAACAACCTGATGGTGCGTTTTACTATCTTTTCTCAATTGCCGGTTTCCTTTCTTCCGGAGTCTTTTATCTTTTACTTTCATGCCGGTTTCTCTCTTGTCTATCTTCCCAGTCCCCGAGTTTTGTGGTGAAAGCGTAGCTTTTAGGACAAAACTTAAACTTTAAGAACTTAGCGCAAAACCGGCATTGCCAGTCCCCGAGCTTCGGGTTAAGAACTCTGTTCTTAGCGCGAAACTTACCTTAGAACGCGCGAAACCGGCACTGCCAGTCCCCGAGCTTCGGGTTAAGAACTCTGTTCTTAGCGCGAAACTTTACCTTAGAACGCGCGAAACCGGCACTGCCAGTCCCCGAGTTTTGTGGTGAAAGCGTAGCTTTTAGGACAAAACTTAAACTTTAAGAACTTAGCGCAAAACCGGCACTGCCAGTCCCCGAGCTTCGGGTTAAGAACTCTGTTCTTAGCGCGAAACTTTACTGATCTTTTTGCTTTGAACAGCTCACGGCTGACGCTCGGAAGACCCTCTTTGAGGAGCTCTTGTGGGAGCATCGGGAGCTTGTGGAGGCACACGACAAGTGCCAAGGTATACTTTTGTTCTGCCGGCATCTTTCTTACCGGAACCTTTTTTCTTTCTGACACTTGTAATTTCTTCTTGACAGTGCTCCCGGAAGCTTCCATTGATGCCCTCAAGGAGCAGCTCGCCAACGCCCAACGTACGACTTTCTTTTTTCCTTCTGCTAACTTGTCTTTACTTTGAATTTTACCAACACCTTGTTGTTTACACCTTCCTTTCCGGTTCACAGGGGAGAAGGAGCAGCTGATCAAGCAGCATCAGGAGGAGCTGGGCGCCCAGAAGACCAGCTACCAGGAGCTTAAGTCCCAGCTTGTCCAGCTGGGTCTTGACCATGCCAAAGCTCTCGAGGCCGCTGAAGCTGACGCAGCGGCTAAGATGAACGAGGCCCTGGAGAATGCTAGCAACGCCACCGTGGTGCTGCAAGCTGAGCTGGAGGAGCTGGCCAAGGCCCGGAAGGCTGCCGAGGAGAAGGTCGCGCGGTTGGAGGAGGAGCGCAAGGAATGCAATCAGCTGATCCTCCAAACCGACAACCTTGCCCATCGTAAGCTCTCTGATTAATGCATACAAACCATTTTTCCTCCGGCCTCATTTTCTTTTCGCTATCTTTTCTTCCGGTCTCTTTTTCTTCCGGATTCTTTTCTTTCCGGATTCTTTTCCTTAGCCCTTTTTCTTCTTTGCACAGGCCTCTTCCCGGACTCCCAGACTTATGCTGTCAAGAAGGTCAACGCGCGCCGCCCTAGCCAGAGCCAAGCGAGTCTCGCCGTGCCATGGACGCCCAACGACCATCTGGTCGCGCTTAACGCGCGGGTGTCTCATATGCGCGCCATTGACCGCAACTTATCTGATATCCCTGATGTAGCTTCCCAGCTCTACAGGACTCTCTGGCCTGGCGAGGTGGTGCCGGACACTTTCTCCTTGATCAGCGATCGCCTCAAGGGCGCCGGCAGGAGGATCCGCGAATGGCAGTGCTCTGCTGCCCGCGCTGGAGCAGACTCTGTCCTTCGCGTCGCCTGCTCCTGGTACCCGGAGCTCGACCTGGATGCCCTCACCGGAGTGCGCGAAGGCGCGGAAACCGATCTGGACCCGATTCTTGCCGCCAAACGGCAGGATCGCGCGTACCGCATCGCGGAGTACGCCGAAATGCGCACCTTCATCCCTCCCCCTCATGGCGTCCAAGATTATCTTGACGAGGAGGAAGATGAAGCCGAAGAGGAGCCTCTTGACGATGCTGGCGCTGGCGATGCTCCCCCTGAAGCTCCTGCTGCCTGATCTTCTACTTCAAGACTTTACCTGTGATGCTGCTTGGCCCTGTGTGGCTTAAAACAATCTTTTGTTAAATTCTGCCCCGGTATGCCGGGGCTTATGATGTAAAACCTTAAGTCTGCTTGTGGTTGACGTACAACTTTTGTGCCGGTAAGTTATACCGGTATCTATCTTAAGTTTGCCTTAGTGTTTCTGCTTTTGGTTCTGCTTTTATCCTGCACTTGCAAAGATTTCCAAATTGTTTCTGCATCCAATTCGATGCACACTTGGTTCTTTTGCCTTGACTCTGCCTGCCTTCTCTGGGCGTTCTTTGGCATATGAGCACAAGGTTCTTTCACCAAACAAGCATTTTCTTGAACTTAGAAATAATTCGAAATTTTGCAAAAAACCGGTATGACCGGGGTTAGTTAAATTTTTCCGGATTGTTCTTTTCCGGTTTTCCTCTCCACAGTTCGTGTGCTTATCCCCTACCGGTTTATCTTGCTTGCCATGAAGCCAAGTTATGGACAGCAGCAGAGTCGAAGACTCCGGTAGGGTTTAGCACACTACTAATCCGGAAAGAAAAAACGTTCAATAAACAACCGGTAACGGAAAAAATAGACATGTTCCATGCAATTTAAACAAGACAAGTCCCCGAGATTCATTCGTGGTTCCGACATCTTTTTATTCATAACATGTAAGGTACAAAAAGGAACTTCTTACAGCACAACTTCAAGAGTAGAAAGGACGCAACAAGGCTACGTTCCATGGGCGTTTGGTCTCGTCTCCGGATCTGTCCGCCTTTCCCTTCTTCCATTCCTGTGCATCGATTAGGTAATATGCATCATTGTGGAGAGCCTTGCTCACAATGAAAGGTCCTTCCCATGGAGGGGACAACTTGTGTCTGCCTTCAGTGCGCTGCACCAGGCGTAAAACCAGGTCTCCTTCTCGGAATACCCTCGGGTTTACCTTCCGGCTATGATAGCGTCGGAGGTTTTGCTGGTAAATGGCTGTTCTTGCCAAAGCTAGCTCTCTTGCTTCTTCTAGCAAGTCCACATCATTTTCTCTGGCCTCTTTTACCTCTTCTTCGGTATAGAGCTGCACCCTTGGTGAGTCATGGAGAATGTCGGTTGGTATGACCGCTTCCGCTCCATAAACCATGAAGAATGGTGTGTATCCGGTAGACCGGTTCGGAGTTGTTCTTAGACTCCAGAGCACTGACGGTAGCTCATCGATCCAACATCCCGGCGACTTTTCCATTGCATCAATGAGTCTTGGTTTGATACCGGAAAGTACCAAAGCATTTGTCCTTTCAACTTGACCATTGCCTTGCGGGTGCGCCACTGAGCACAAATCCAGCCGGATGTTTTTGCTTTCACAGAACCGCTTGAATTCTCCTTGGGCAAAGTTCGTGCCATTGTCAGTTATAATACTGTGTGGGTATCCATATCGCAGGATTACATCTTTCAGGAATTTTACTGCTGTGTGGCCATCACACTTTGCGATAGGCTTCACCTCCAGCCACTTGGTGAATTTATCCACCATTACTAAGATGTGGGTCATGTTTCCCCTTGCGGTTTTGAACGGTCCAACCATGTCCAGGCACCAAACAGCGAAAGGCCAAGTTAGCGGTATGGTTTTTAAGCCGGATGCTGGGGTATGGTTTTGCTTAGCGTACCTCTGGCAGCCATTGCATTTCCTTACCAAATCCTCAGCGTTGTCCAAGGCTGTGGGCCAGTAGAACCCATGCCTGAACACTTTTGCTACCAACGCCCTTGAAGAAGCATGGTGCCCGCATTCTCCTCGATGAATTTCCTCAAGCATTTCTCTTCCTTCTTCCGGCTCCACACACCTTTGGAGGACACCGGTAACACTTCTCTTGTACACCTCGCCATTGATGATGGTGTAAGCTTTGGACCTTCTCTGTATCCTTCTTGATTCATTTTCGTCAACCGGCAAGGTGCCGTTGATCAGGAATTCCTTAATAGGTTCAACCCAAGATGGTGTCTCTCTAACCACAAAGACCGGCATGTCTATGTCCATGCTGTCCACAAGCATTGCCTCTTCCGGCAAGGGCGTCGCAGTCCCCGAGTTTGCCGGTACAGTCCCCGAGTTTGCCGGAGTAGTCCCCGGGTTTCCTTCGTCGATCTCCATTGGCACCACATGTGATTCCGGTACAAAAATTGATTCCGACTCCGGACTTGGTTTGATTGATGGAACCCTCAAGTGCGCCAGAGCTATCCCGGGAGGAATTTCTTGCCTGGATGAGCCTAGCTTGGATAAAGTATCCGCGGCCTCGTTTTCTGCACGTGGCACATGGTGGAACTCACATCCTTCGAAGAAGCCGGCAATCTTTTGCACATGGAACCGGTATGAGGCCATGTTGGCATCTTTTGCGTCCCAATCTCCGGAACACTGTTGCACCACGAGATCTGAATCACCATAGCAAATGATCCTGAGTGCCCCGATTTCTTTTGCAACCTTGAGCCCATGTATCAGAGCCTCGTATTCAGCGACATTGTTTGATGCCCTGAAGTGCACTTGTAAAACATACCGGAGGTGATCTCCCTTTGGTGAGGTGAGTACCACACCGGCACCTAGGCCCTCCTTGAGCTTGGATCCGTCAAAATGCATCTTCCAGTACTCTATTTTGTGTTCTGGCGGCTTGTACTGTATCTCCGCCCAATCGACCAAGAAATCAGCTAAAGCTTGCGATTTTATGGCATCTCTTCTTTCGTATACCGGCACATACGGTGATAGCTGAATTGCCCATTTTGCAATCCGGCCACTGGCATCCTTGTTGCCCATGATATCGGAGATGGGTGCCTCACTCACCACCTTCATGGGGTGTTCCTCAAAGTAATGCTTGAGTTTCGTGGCGGCCATGAACACACCATAAGTCATTTTTTGAAAGTGTGGGTAGTTTTGCTTTGACGAGGAGAGCACCTCGCTCAGGTAGTATACCGGCCTCTGGACGGTTTTTCCTTCCTCTTCTCTTTCCACCACAACTACAACACTGACCACCCGGTTTGTTGCCGCTATATAAAGCAACATAGGTTCTCTTTCCAAGGGTGAGGCCAAAATTGGGGCCGTTACGAGCATGTTTTTCAATTCTTTAAACGCCGCGTCTGCCTGCGTGGTCCAGACGAAAGTATCCGATTTTCTCATCAAAGCATAAAGCGGCAAGGCCTTTTCTCCTAGCCTGCTTATGAACCGGCTTAGCGATGCCAAGCTTCCGGTAAACTTTTGCACATCTTTCAGTTCTCGTGGGATAGTCATTCTTTCTATCGCCCGGATTTTTACCGGATTGACCTCAATGCCCCGGCTTGACACAAGGAAACCAAGCAGCTTGCCGGCCGGGACACCAAAGGTGCACTTTGCCGGATTGAGTTTCATCCGGAACCGCCTTAGGTTATCAAATGTTTGTCGGATGTCATCGATTAAGGTATCTTTTACTTTAGTTTTTATCACGATATCATCCACATAGACTTGCACATTCTTTCCGATTTGATCAAACAAGCATTTTTTCATACAGCGCTGGTACGTTGCACCAGCGTTGCGCAAACCAAAAGGCATAGTAACATAGCAATAAGCCCCGTGCGGGGTAATGAACGCAGTTTTTATTTGATCTTCTTTTTTCAGAGGGATCTGGTGGAAGCCGGAATAGGCATCCAGAAACGACAACAACTCACACCCAGCAGTAGAATCAATCACTTGATCGATTCGGGGCAAAGGGAAAGGATCTCTTGGGCAAGCTTTGTTGAGGTTGGTGTAGTCGATGCACATGCGCCACACCTTGGCAAGTTGTGCCTCCAGGTTCTCATCTTTTTTCTTCTCAACCAACACCGGATTGGCCAGCCACTTTGTGTGCGTGACCTCCACGATGAAACCGGCTACCAGCAGCTTTGTTACTTCTTCTCCAATGATTTTCCTCCTATCTTCAGCGAACCGGCGCAAAGGTTGCCGCACCGGCTTAGCATCCTTCCGGACGTTTAGAGAGTGCTCAGCCAGCTCCCTCGGAACCCCCACCAAATCAGTAGACCAGGCAAAGATGTTCCGATTCTCACGGAGGAAGCCGACGAGCGCGCTTTCTATGCTTGGCTGAGGCCGGCACCGATACGGACGGTGCGCTCTGGGTAAGCCGGATCCAGCACAATGTTCTTTGTCTCATTTGTCGGCTTGAATGCCGGTGAGTCCAAGCTTCCACTCATTGCCGCTAAGCTCAACTTTGAGGACTGAGCCAGCGCAACAGCAGTTTGCATTCTCTTTTTCTCCTCCGCGATCACCAGCGATTCCGCTAGGTTTGATCCGGCAGACGCTGTTTCCATTGAGACTTTGTAGTTTCCCACCACAGTTAGTGGTCCACGAGGTGCCGGCATCTTCATCTTGAGATAAGCCGTGTGGGTCGATGCCATGAACGCTGCCAAGGCCGGTCTCCCCAACAAGGCATGGTAGGGACTATCTAAGTCCACCACCTCAAACTCAAGGTTTTCCACACGACAATTGTCGCGTCCTCCAAACGACACATCCACCCGAATTTTTCCTATCGGGGCACAAGACAAACCGGGAACAATCCCATGGAAAGTTGTGTGAGTTGGCTGCAACATGTTTTCTGTTATGCCGAGCGTACGCATGGTGTGCTTGTACATGATGTTTATGCTGCTACCATTGTCTATCAGCACCTTGCTGAATTTTACTCGAGTTTCCGGCCCCTTCATGATTGGGTCCACAACGAGAGCATATCCACCCGGATTCGGCATGACTTTGGGGTGATCCTTGAACGACCAGGTGATTTCCTGATCTGACCACAGCATGTATTTTGGAACTGCCGGCATCACGGCGTTCACTTCCATGGAACGGCGATGCACGCTTTGCCTGTCCATTGGCTCTGTGACAAAGACAACCATGCACAAGTGTGGGTCTTCATAAACATTCCGGCCTAAAGGTGCCGGTGGAGGTGGCTGGTCATTGTTTTGCTCCACCCGGTTAACCTGCTGGTACTGCTGCCTGTTTGGCTGTACCGGTAAGGCGTTTGCTCCGGTAAGCGGTGGTGGAGGTGGTAATTGTTGCTGTTGCTGCATGGGGCCCCCTGGCGCCTGCGCATCTTTTACCGCTCCTCTTTGCATCAAGAACTTGGTCCAAGAACAATCCTTCGTCAAGTGATTCGACGGGTGATCCGGATTCGGCGTGTGCCACCGGCAAGGTTGGTCCATGGCGGCTTCCATGGTGTATTTCACGGGTTCCTGCCAGTTCTTTTTCTGGCCCCAGGGTTTCTTTTCTACCCACTGCTTCTTAGGACCCGCCCACGGCTGCGATCCGGTTTTTTGTCTGACTGCCGCTGGCGTCAGAATTTTCTTGCACGGCAGCAACTTGCTGCGATGCGTATCTTCGATCTGGGAAATCTTCCCTCCTTTTGTTGTTCCGGTTATCCCGGTACTGCTGCTGGTGCGGATTCGACTGCTCCGGCTCAGCTTGCACTGCCGGCTGCATTGGGTCTCCCAATGCATAGCTGTCTGCCACACGTATCATCTCTGCTAGAGTTGTGGGCATGCTTCTCTGCAGCCTTTGCCACAAAGGTGATCCTCTCCGGCATCCTTGACTGAACCAAGCAATGGCTTGTGCCTCAATCACTCCTTCACATGTGTTTCTCATTGAGTTCCACCGGGTGAGATAATCCCGGTCTGGTTCTCCTGCACGCTGCTGGCACAGCGCAAGCTGTTGGGGCCGGTTTGGCCTCTTGTAGGTGCTGCTGAAATTGTTCACAAATGCTTCCTCAAAGTCCAACCATCCGTTAATACTTCCTGCCGGCAAGTTGTTTAGCCAGATCCTTGCAGGACCCACAAGGTAAGACGGTATGATTCTTACCGCCCAACGCCGGTTTACTCCACCACCAGCCACATAAACTGCTGTGACATAATCTGTCAGCCAGTCTTCCGGCTTGGTCGTACCATCGTACGTTCTTGTGTCTCGGGGCAACTGGAAATTGCGCACCGGTGGTTCTTCTCTCATGATCCGAGGGCCAAAACACCTTGGACCAGGAGGTCCTTCACATTCAACTATTGCAGATAGTCGTACTCTGTCCAGCCTGTGCCTCGCATCCCGGTCTGGCAGACATCTTTCCCCTAGGCGTTCTCCCAAAGGGTTCCGGCGGACTCTTGTTCGTTCTGCCTCGGAATCTGATTCATCATATTCTTCCAGTTCCGCGGCCCTTGCCTGCCGGTACCCTGGTGGTGGCATCTCTTCATCCACGCACGCCACTCTTGCGGCTTGATAATTTTGCCCGGTTTCATATCTACCGGCATGATTGTTTCCGGCATAGCCTCCCTTGGCATAGCCCCGATCTGCCCCTTGGCTTTTTCTACCGGCATCATATTGCCCGGCTTTCTGTTTTCCGGCAAGAACTGGGTCATACACAGTCATCTGCCGTGCATTCTTTTCTTTTCTTTTGTCCGGATGTGGGGACGATGCCTGCCCCTGGGATTTGCTTCCGGCATTCTTTGTTGAACGCGCGGATTTTGAGGCCACTGCCTCATTCAGCTTAGCGAGTTGCTCAGCATTTTGCTGCTCAATCACTTTCAACAGCTCTTGTACACGTTCTTGCTGCTTTGCCAACTCGTCACCGGAAAGAGATTCACATAATGCTACCGCAGCTTTAGCGGCTTTTATAGTTTTATCCGGACTACTGTACTTAGGCTTTTCTATGATGCTCACAGATACAGATGCACTCTTGCCGGCAAGAACTTCTTTACGCAAATCCTGATCTAGATTGCGAGCTTTAAGCCGGTTTTCCGGCATCCTAGCGGCATGAGCACTAGCTGAAGCAAAGCCATGGGCAGCATTGTACTCACGTAGGGTCAGGTTCAGCTCGCGCTGCGCCCGGATGATGTCGGCACCGCCGGTAAGCAGGGCCTTGCGTGTGGCCTCCAGCTCCTCCTGAGCCTTTGCCGGGTCGATGTTCTGCGCGATGGGCGTGGCCAGCGTGTTCATCGCCGCTTGAAGAGGTGTTGCCGGTGGTGCTGACGATGCTCCCGCGACGCCGCGTCACGCTCCAGCGGTGGTTTTGCCGGGCGAGTCGATGCCGCACGTTCAGCTCCTTCTTCCACAGCTCCCTTGCCGGTGTTGACCGCACCAGCCATCATGACCTCCACGCTCCCGGCGGCGCGGCCAGCACACAGCCATCTTGGCGGATCCGGCGCCACCAGCACCGGCGAGAGGCGCTGGCACAGGGACGGTGCCGAGGTAGACGCGGATGCTGCCGAACTCGATGGTGCGGCCGTTCTGCGGGAACTTGCCGCCGTTGGCGAAGCAGCAGCATTATCGTTGATGAAGTCCATGTTGTAGATGCGTTCCACGAGCGCGGACACCGTGCGCTCGCCGTTGATGTCGAGGATGCCCGCCCGAATATGAACTCCAGCAAGCGCCACTTCATGCCCCACGGTGGGCGCCAACTGTCGTCGTGGTGAACGAGCAGATGCCATGGGATGGCTTATCTTGGGGCCGAATGGACGCTAGAGGATTCGGGGGAGGGTTTGTGACTAGATGGACGAACTTCCGGATGCTTTCCTCAAGAACTTGGCCAAGGCCAGAGGTGGAAGAAGAAAGACACAAGGACGAACTCGCTCTAGATCACCATGTTCATTGATCTCAAGGCAGGTTACAGGTTGTTCTCCCTTCTGTGGATCGCGCATGTAAAAGAAGCTGCCCCCTCTCCTTATATAGGGGAGAGGGTGGCTTACAGAACAAGAAACCCTAATGGGATCTTTGACTAGACAAACTACTTTACAAAGATACTTTATAAAGCTACTTTAATCACAGATGACGCCGGGGTCTTCTTTAAACATGAAGGATGACGTCCTCCGGCTTCTTTGACCGTCATCCTCCTCCTTGTCTTCTAGTCTTCGTTTAAAGCCACTTTGCTTAGCTCATCTTTGTCCTTTAGCTCCTGACGGAATCTTTGACCAGTCAGCCGGCATGTTCTTCCTTCCGGTGCTCCGGTATCTTTCCTTCCTGGTTCCGGTATACCCCTCTTCGGGATACCGGCCTAGCTTCACTTAGCCAAACTCTATTCTCTTATACCGGCATGAACATTAAACCGGTATCTTGAAGGGTAAGACCATCCGGTATGGCATACCTTTGGCATACCGGGGGTCATCCCCCCAACAAGAGTCCATCCCGGTGAACCGGGCCGACCCGAGGCCTTCCTCGACGGCGATGCCGACGGGGAGGAGCTGAGGCGAGGGTGAGTGTATAGGGTAGCTAGTAGTCTAGGTTTTCTTTGTTGTTTACTTATTTGCTAGATCTGCGCTCGTGGCGGATGCCCGGTGTTTTGCTCTCCTCCATAGCTGGTTTCCGGTGATCTCCTACGCCGGAACCAGCCGTTCCTTCTCTGTGGCTTTGATCCATGGTGGATTAACTGCAGGGACGGAGGTGGTCGAAGCTTTCTCAATAATAAGGAGGTGTGCGCCTTCGTTTGTGGTTCCGTCTTCTTCTTCTTGGACGGCCGTGGCGGCGAGGGAGAGGGAGAAGGGAGGGCTGCTTCTGGACGTGCTGGTCGTCGCTTCGGGTGGCGCGCGGATCGTCGTGCAAGGATTTTGCTTCAGGTACAGGGAGGTGGTCCGATGGTGGCAGGTCTGCCGTTCCGGATCAGCGGCCCCGGGATGCGATCTTCGCATCGGGATGGTTCCGGTCGATTTAGCACAACGAATTTGTCTCCTCCGCCGTGGGGAGCTTCTTGCGACTCACCAAGCCGATGATGGCGAGGATGTTGGATCAGATCCGCGAGGTGGAGAAGATGGTGATTGCAAGATCCGGTCCTCCGGTCTTCATTTGTAAATTTTCTTTGTTTGGAGGTTTTTTCTGCAATTGTACCTGGATGCGTGTCCTTTCTCGAGGGTTCTCGGTGTATCCGCGTGTGTGGCCTATGTAAGTTTGCTGTTATAGTTTAATGAACTGCGGTTACGTCTCAAAAAAAAAAAACCCTAGATACATATTTATAGTTCGTGGACTTTCTATCTTTGGAAAAGACCTAACTGTGTACGAACCAAACTCTATCTCTTAATTCTAAACTATCATGCGATCTACCATAATATACAGATACACGGGCAATCTAGCCCAAATCCTCGTACGAGGCCGATTTAGAAACACATTACGTGTATATCCTTCAAGCCCATCTCCATCACGGCCCATCTCCCTGATTTGGCCAAAACCGTGATAACAGATGCGGAGTAGGAACTCGGCTCTCCTCCCGTGAAGACGATGATGGGGGGCTGTAGCTGCTCCACCTCGCGGCCTGCCCCGCGGGCACGCCCGCGGCTTCGACTGCCTCGCCGGCCACCTGGACCTGCCATGGACTTCCTCACTGGGCTGGCTGCGTCGCAAGAAGAGCTAGGTGACAAAGGATTAACTTGTCAATGCCTACAGATTGTAGACTAGGGTTTTGCTAGAAGTAGAGGGCAAGTAGATCTCGAAGGTTTAGGCGAAAGTAGCGATTATGAAAACTAGGGTTATGTTGACAGTAGATTCGATCCTTCTTTGTCGACTCCCCCTTATATAGGAGGCGGAGCCGAGGGTTTCGTGATACACAAGTTACAAAGTTCGGGAGGATTTCGTATCCAACCCGTAAGATTACAAATCTCTATCTTTCCTAATACAAACTATCTTTCCTAATCATCAAATGGGCTTCCGAGTCTTCTTATTCTTCGAGTTCTGGGCCTTCTTCGATAAACCCCGGGTACTATCTTTGGCAGGCCCATTGGGGATGCCTATGTCAGTAGCCCCGAGATTTTGCTTGAATCGTAGAGTCGAGGAAAATCTCACTGTTTATTTTTATTCAAGGCTTTCATTTATACTTCTTCACATAAAATTCTATATTGTACAGGGATAATGGTAGTTGGGGCTAGTTCATCCGACGGATCAGGTACTAGTTAACTGCTCTAGTGGCAATCCGCAAAACCTACTTCAAGATCACGTCCCTGGACATGATCTCGGGATACTGGTGTAAACTTCGACAGTGCCGCTTAAGGTCTTACCATTCTGTCGAGTCCCAGTCAAATTTATCGGGTACCTAACGCGTCCGTTAGATTTCTTCGTATCTGTTGATACGGATAAAAGTAGCAGAGCGCAGTCTTTGGCGATGCCACGCCCACAGAACGGATCTGTCTACCTTCGCAAATTTGCGGCATTCAGAAATTCATCGCAACTTTGGTTTGAGAATATATTGTCGAGTGCTTTTCGCCTTTGAATAGCACATTTTATCGAGTCATATTTGATGACTTATTTTGTCTTTCCGATGGGAGTATATGTAGAGTTATCTGTGTAACTCGAAATATACTCCTGTTTATTTTGATAAAATTCATCGGGCACGAACAGCGTTCCCGATGGGAGTAGCCCCGAGGCTACATCCAAGAACTTGTGCTTGGGTGTAGGCTCCACAGATTAGTATCCGTTGCCGCTCTATTTATAATCTTTCTCGACAGTTTTATATTTATCGGGTGCGCGACCAGCGCTCCCGATGGGAGTAGCCCCCGAGGCTATGAACAAATGCTTGGATTTGGTCATAGGCTCTCGCAATTTCTATATTGTCATACTCGAAATTTTCTATTTTTCCAAAGTAGCCCCCGAGCGTTTGGGCAAAAACTTGTATTTGATCAAAGGCTCCAAAAGTATTCAAATGATTTATCCTGTCGCCATTCTCTTTTTATTTTTCTTGTCGACATATTTTCCTTTGTCAAATTCTCTTCATCTCTATCAATAATTGGGATTTTTTCTGCCTTGTGGGTCCATTGTTCCCACGTTGACACGTCGTGCAAGTGGGGGACACACGTCCTCCGCTTTTCCTGGCGCACGTACGGTAACGCCTGTTCCATTCCTTCCAGAAAATACCTTTTTACCCTTGTATCTACGAGATCCTTTTTCACCACACGATTTCTTCATCCAACGGTGCACTGCTTCGTCCGAATCCTATATAAACCTTTCTTCAACCTCGGTCTAGTCCTTCGCTTGCGCCGCACATCTGTTCCCCTCTGCAAAAACTTCCCCTGCGCCCAACTCTGTTTGATCTTCCGCACGCCCAAGCATTGCTTTGTCCACTGCCGTTGATGCCACCACGCACGCGTCTCACTCGCCACAGCACGCCTGATTCATCAATGGCCGCCGCGGATCTAGGAGCCGTGGAGTGGGAGAGGTCCAAGGTCACGAACCAGGACCTGAATCTCCTGAAGAAGCTGGGGATCACCAAGAAACCCAAAGCGGTTTGCTTCCCTAGTGAAGAAAGCTACCCAGCCCCTCCAATGGGGTACCGGGTAAGTTTTGTCGACCATCTCATCCGCGGTTTATCCGCCCCCATTCATCCTTTTCTCCGTGGATTACTTTTTGTCTACGGTCTTCAACTTCACCACCTCACGCCAAACTCAATCCTCCATATTTCCATTTTCATTACCCTCTGCGAAGCCTTCCTTGGCGTCTCGCCCAATTGGGCGCTATGGAAGCGCATTTTCTTCTGTCGCCGCAATGGCTCTCACAATGTCGCCTATAATATAGGTGGCGTTGTTATCTCTATCCGCTCCACTGCCAATTACTTCGACGTCAAACTCCCTGACTCCGTTCAAGGGTGGCGCAAGAGGTGGTTGTACATTCGTGAGGAAAACCATGGATGCGCAGAGGACAACATCCCTCCGTTCGATGGTGACGAAAGAATTCTTCGTCGCCGTTCTTGGGATGCAGAGGCTACCGAAGAAGAAAGAGCTTCGACTGAGGCCTTGATGACTCGCATCCACGAGTTGCAAAATACTCGCGGCAAAGAATTGTCAGGTATCCAGATTATAGTGTATTTCCTTAAGAGTAGAGTTCAGCCTCTTCAAGCTCGCAAATTTCCTCTTTGGAAATATACTGGCGACGAAGACGTGGATCGGCTGTCGACAGATTTGGAGGTGAAGGACTTGGAAAAACTTGTCCGAAAAATCACCTCCCTCAGCAAAAAAGATTCTATCCCTTCTTCTTGTCGCGTGAAACCATACAGCGCCACCCATGCACTTCCTAAGGTAAACATTGTCGCGTAATTTCTTATTGCCTTGCTTTTTGCATTGTTTGCTCCTTCCTGATATCCTTCCCTCTTTTTATACAGAACCACCCAAATCTTGTTTCACTTCCTCCTCTTCCTGAAGGTGGGGAAGTCGAAGAAAGGGCCGTTATCTCTGATGATAACCAAGAGGCCCCCTCTTTTGTGAATGAACCCGCAGATTCTCGAAAATCTGCGGGATCTGCTGAAAAGGACGCTGCCTCTGAAGGCACTGCATCGGCCCAATCTCCTCCTCTTGCTGTTTCTCCAAAGAACAAAAGGAAGAGGGATGATGTCGAAGATTCCGGGACTTCTAAACCCGAAGAAACTGATCCTTCGTCGCAGAAGGCAGCTTATGATCCATATCTCGGGACCCTCATCAGTTCGTAAGTCCTTTTTCTATCTTTTTTTTGTATTTGAACATTCGTGTCTATCTTGCTGTTTATATTGTCGACATTTTACTTGTAGTGATGAGGAAGAAGAGGTACCAACCGCTGATGTGGCTGCTCGAACGAGTACGTCACATACATTAGTCGCCTCGGAGACGCCAGTTGAAGGAGAAGAAACTTCTCCTCGACAGAACGTCGACACTGCTACTCCTCCTTCAAGCCCCCGAGCCCCTTTGTCGAAAAGGGCGAGGACGGAGATCATCCCGGAGCCTACTCTCCAATTGAGTAGCTCCTCTAACCCTCTCTTGGAGGATGTAGGTTCTTAACTTCCTTGTCATTGTTTATGTTTTCTTTGTTGATTTCTATGTACCATTATATTTTTCTCATACCGCCATTTCCTTCTATCCCCTTTTTTTAACAGCCTATGATAAAGGATCTTCTTCGCATCGGTGCCCAATTTGTCGGGTACCGTGAATATGCTAATAAAGCTGAAGGTAATGCTTTACTCCTTTTGCTTCTTTTCTTTTGCTCCTTTGTTGTCGAGATTTTTAACTATATTTATCTTCCTTGGTAGAAAAACTGGCGGAAGCCAATGAGCGTGCCAACACACTTGCTCAACAATTAGAGCAAAGTGAAAAGGCTCAAAAAAGGCTGAGTCAGATGCTGTTGGTGCTCGAGCAGAGGCTGATAAGGCCAAGGCTGATGCTGCTGGTGTCGAAGATCTCCGGAAGAAACTTCACGATGCCGAAACTTCGCTGAGTGAACATATAACTGCTCAATCTGCTCGCGAAGAAGCCATCCTTAAGCGCATAAGGACCCAAAATCGTCGCTTTGTCAGTAAGTATCTACCCCAATTCAAATCTTTTGGATCTTCTTTCCTTTACTCGTTTGTTGCTAAATGAATGTTCATTGTTTCAGCTAGAACGGCTCAAGAATATGAGCTTGAAGATCCCGATAATGATCCTCTGCTTGACGCCATTTCATTCCTCGAGTTTCACGGGACGGAAGCACGTGATGGTATCGACGAAGCTAAAGCAGGACTGTTGCGGCTCTTCCCCTATTTCTTCCCAAAGAAAGAGGCACCCGCAACTTTCCTTAATCTAGCCAAGTGCTTTAATCCTCCCGAAGATCTTGGGCTGAAGATGCGCCATGAAAACCAGAAGGTTGCCGTTGAGAGCACTGTTGCCCTGGTCGCTGACAGTCAACAAACTATTGATTGGACCAAAGTTGGCGACACGGATCAAATTGAGCAACTCAAGTGGCGATCCTTGGTCAAGGCGGCGAAACCCAACACGAAGAAAATCCTGGCGTATCTTGGGGTCAAGCCAGCTTCGACTCCTAGTTCATCGAGGCCGGAGGTCTAGTTGCATGCCTCTGTCTTTTCTATTTTTTTGCTTTCTTTACTTCTTTTGCTATTGTCGTCACTTTAGCCTTGGCGACAATTACCCTGCTAGTCCCTTAGGAGAACTTCTTTTGTAATGACGGTGTAAACTTTTTAGAAGCAATGAAATTCCTCTTGGTGCTGTCATTGATCCGAAGATTTTATTTTCCAGTTAATATTTGACAATTATTCGACCAATCCTTGCTCTCCCAATGCTGCTCCTGCATCTTCCTTGTCGAAGAAAGTAGAAACCGATGACAATTTCCGTGAAGGTCCTTCAAGCACACCTTTGTCGGAAGATTTGCAAGAACTTCGACAGCAACTTCAGTTCACGAAGAAACAATCGCTTAAACTCATGGAACAATCTCGAGAGTCTTCTGAAAGAGAAAAAATTGCACTCCATCAAGCTCAAACTGCCATTGCTGAAAAGGACTCTGCTGTTGCTGAAGCTGCTGCAGCTGTGTCTCGGGAAAATTCCATGCTCCAGCTGCTAATAGATGCTAGCTTGGATATGGCGGGTATGTTTTGATTATCTTTGTCGCTTCTTTTTTCTTTGCTGCTTGCCTCCTTATTATCTACTGACCTGTTGTAAGAAACAATAGGTGCTTTTTTGGATACTGCTACTGAAGATGAACGTGTCGAGGCTCGTTCCAATGTTCTTCTTCGCTTGCACGTGAACATGGGTCGACTTTTTGGGGCACGCCTGAACGGACTCGCCAAATCGTGAGATTTCAAGATCGCGCGCTTCAGGTTCGCGGGTATCTTGACTTCTGTACCAAGACCCTCTCTATGGTTTATAACTCTATGTTTCCTCGGAACATTCAACCAAAAACTCTTCCCGAGTTAATGGAGAAGTTTAAGGATGCCCACAGGATCCACCACTTTGTCAGAGCTCAACTGGTGGCTGGCGCCAGATTTGCCCTTATAATGCTTCAGATCTGCCACTCAAAGCTTGATCTGACCCAAGTTGTTGAGAAAGTTCACGAGAAGGTACGGCGCCGAAGAGTTGGTGTCGATCGTATTAACACGAAGGTTTCACCTATAGCCGAAGAAATGATTGAAGACCTTCTTCGGATGGATGCCGACTTTTTTGCAGATGGTCATTATGCTGATTTTCTTGGCGCTGCTCCTGAAGAGAACAGAGTGACCCTTGATGATATATTGAATCAAGACTAATTATTTTCCGTTGGTAGATAATTCTCCTTTGTAAATTATGATTCTATTGTGAAGCAAACAACATATTTCTATATTTGTCTGGCCCCCGAGTATTTTCGGTGGCTATTCGCTGTATTTGTATAATGCGAGGTTTTTAAACCAAGGCAAGATAATATACACTGTGTACTATTTTTGTGGGTGCAAGCCCCCGAGCCTTTTGTTGATCACTATTTTGTCTATATCTCTTTTTATTTTGGCGAGGTATTTTTACCAAGGCAAGATGCTTCTTTTGCGTTTGTCGACACTGTGTTTATATATATATATTGTATCATGTAGGGGAAAACCCCTGATCTTGTCGGGAAGAAGATATATAATTCCACTATCTTTATTATATTGCAGCACCGCGAGTCCGCCTCATTAAAAACCTTTCCCGGCCCCACTCGGTGCCCCGAAAAGGAAAAGAGTGCGTCTGAAAACTCGCGGGCGTTTCAGTACATTGTAGCTTTACAAAGGAGGACTATATTTTCGACATCTAGGCGTAGAAACGCCTGAGCTGTGCCACGTTCCAGGGATTTGGCTCATCGATCCCTGTCTTCTTGTCTTTGATTCTGTATGCTCCTCCTTCTATTACTTCTGTGACGATGTATGGTCCTAGCCACGGTGACTCGAGTTTTTCATGGCTTTTTTGATTGAGTCGTAAAACCAGGTCACCAACTTGGAAAGATCTTGGCCGCAATCGTCGATTGTGATAGTTTTTCAGGTCCTGCTGATATTTGGCGACTCGTGACAGGACTTCGTCTCGAGCTTCATCGAGTGCGTCGACATCATCCTCCAAAGCTTTTCTCGAAGTTTCTTCGTCATATTCTGCGACTCGTGGAGAATCGTGCTCTATTTCTATCGGCAAGACTGCTTCAGCTCCGTGGACCAAAAAGAACGGCGTTTCTGCGTCGCTGTATTTGGTGTTGTTCGAATACTCCACAAAACACTTGGTAGCTCCTCTGGCCAGGTATGCCTGGCTTTTTCCAAAGGTCCTAGCAGGCGCTTCTTGATGCCATTGCAGATAATCCCATTGGCCTTCTCGACTTGACCGTTGGTCTGTGGATGTGCAACAGATGCAAAGCTCAATTTGATGCCCACTTCTGCGCAGTATGCTTTGAACTCTTTTGACGTAAAATTACTGCCGTTGTCTGTGACGATGCTGTGAGGGACTCCAAAGCGAAAGACGATGCTCTTCACAAACTTTATTGCGGATGCTGCATCTGGTGAATTTATTGGCTTCGCCTCTATCCACTTGGTAAATTTGTCGACAGCCACCAGCAAATACTCATATCCTCCTGGCGAAGCTTTGTGCAATTTACCTACCATGTCGAGACCCCATTGAGCAAAGGGCCAAGATAGTGGGATTGGCATAAGTTCTGCTGCTGGCGAGTGAGGTCTTGCCGCAAATCTTTGGCACGCATCGCAGGTTCGCACTATCTCCTTCGCATCCTCGATTGCTGTTAGCCAATAAAATCCTGCTCTGAAGACTTTGGCCGCAATGGCTCGGCTACTCGCGTGATGCCCGCATATTCCTTCATGCACGTCCTTTAGGATGATCCTTCCTTCTTCGGGTGTAACACACCGTTGTAGCACACCCGAGATACTGCGTTTGTACAGCTCCCCTTTTACCACAGTAAAAGCTTTTGATCGCCTAATTATTCGCCTTGCTTCGACTGGATCGTCGGGTATGGTTTTCCTTAGGATATATGATATGTAAGCCTGCATCCATGGAATTTGCACCATCATGACTAGCTCTTGCTCTTCTTCTTCTTCTGCCGTGTCTTTGGTGATAGTTGAGGTTTTCTCTTTCTTCTCCTTTTTTGTTTTTGCTGGCTTTGTTGATCTCTCGCTTATCTCTTCCCAAAACACGCCTGGAGGTATTGCGAGACACTGTGACCCGATGTTTGCAAGAACGTCGGCTTCATCGTTGCTCATCCTGCTGATGTGATTTACTTCGCAACCATCGAATAACTTCTCGAGCTCGTTGTACACCTCTTTATATGCTATCATACTTTCGTTGACTGCCTCGCATTGGTTCATGACTTGCTGTGCCACCAATTGTGAGTCGCCGAAAATTTTCAGTCGGGTTGCACCACAAGCTTTCGCCATCTTCATCCCGTGTATGAGAGCTTCATATTCTGCTTCATTGTTAGACGCGTTTGGGAACGTCATCCGCAGAACATACTTCAACTTGTCGCCTTCAGGTGATACTAATATCACGCCTGCTCCAGCACCTTCCAATCTTTTGGATCCGTCGAAGTTCATTGTCCAAGTTCTCGATAAATCTGGGGGTCCCGTGTTTTGTAGCTCCATCCACTCTGCAATGAAATCTGGTAAGACCTGCGATTTTATTGCTTTTCTTTTTCATACGTGATGTCCCGAGGGGAAAGTTCTATTCCCCAAAGGGAGACACGACCCGTAGCTTCGGGTTGTTCAGTATATTTGATAAGGGAGCCTCGTTGACCACTATTATCGGGTGCGCCGAAAAATAGTGTCGCAATTTTCTTGCTGTCGTGAATACTCCATATGCTAGCTTTTGATATTGCGGGTACCGCTGTTTTGACGGCGACGACTTCGCTGATGAAATATACTGGCCTTTGAACTCCATGAAGCTTGCCTTCTTCTTCTCTCTCGACCACTAGGGCCGTGCTGACCACCTGAGGTGTAGCTGCGATATACAAGAGGAGAGGTTCTTTCTCTTTTGGCGCCACCAATATCGGTGGTGTCGAAATTGCTCGCTTGAGGTTTTCGAAGGCTCTATCTGCTTCCTCGTTCCATTGAAATTTTTCCCCTTGTTTGATCAATGCATAGAACGGCAGCGCCTTTTCTCCTAGCCTGGCGACGAATCTGCTTAAAGCTGCGACTCGCCCCGTTAGCTGTTGTATTTCTTTCAACTTTGTTGGCTTTCTCATAGTAACGATGGCCTGTATTTTTCGGGATTAGCTTCAATCCCCCTTGCTGATACTAAGAACCCGAGAAGTTCTCCAGCGGGAACTCCAAAAGAACACTTTGTCGGGTTCAGCTTGAGGCAGAACTTGTCGAGGTTGTCAAAGGTTTCCTTCAGATCTTCGATCAAAGTCGACCCTTTCTTTGATGTTATTACGACATCGTCGATGTAGACTTGTACATTTTTCCCGATCTGTGTTGCTAGGCACTTCTGCATCATTCGCTGATATGTTGCTCCCGCGTTTGGGGCATTGTTTTGTAGCAAAACACGCCATAAGGTGTGATGAACGCTGTCTTGGCTTCATCTTCTTCTTTTAGTCTGATCTGGTTATAACCAGAATATGCGTCCAAGAAGGAAAGACGTTCGCATCCTGCCGTGGAGTCGATGATTTGATCGATCCTTGGGAGGGGAAAATGATCCTTGGGACAATGTTTATTGAGACACGTGAAGTCGACGCACATGCGAAGGACTATTGTGTGTTTCTTCGGCACCATCACTGGGTTAGCTACCCATGTGGCTTCTGTAGATATTTCTTTGATGAAACCGGCGTCTTTGAGTCGATCTATCTCTGATAACATTGCTTTGCGGCTAGGTTCCGAAAAGCGTCGTAAAGGCTGCTTGACTGGTCTTGCGAGAGGATCCAAATTGAGGTGGTGCTCGGCGAGTTCCCTGGTACTCCTGGCATGTCAGCTGGACACCATGCGAAGATTTTCCAATGCTCACGGAGGAACTCGACGAGCGCGTTTTCCTATGCGACATCCATGTTTGCGGCTATGGACGTCGTTTTCTTAGGATCTGTCGGGTGGATCTGTACCTCTTTTGAATCCTTGTTTGTGTTGAAAGTTGGCTCCTTAGAAGATCTCCCTACCTCTGGCAGTACATCATAATCGGTGAACCGTGGCGCCGCATATTCTGCTTGCATCCCGAAGGTTTCTGACAGTCGATGAAAATCCTTGTCGCATTTATCGGATAACGCGAAACTTCCTTTGATTGTGATAGGTCCCTTAGGCCCAGGCAACCTCCACAACAGATATGTATAATGCGGCACCGCCATGAACCTGGCATACGCTGGTCGTCCCAACAAGGCGTGATATTGCGATGGGAAATCCACTACTTCGAACTCCAGATTCTCTATCCTGTAGTTTTCTCGGGTTCCAAACTGAACGTCGAGGTTGATCTTGCCCAATGGGTAACTTGGCTTCTGGTGTAATCCCGTGGAAACGTGTGTCAGTTGGTTTCAAATTTGCTAGGGATATGTTCATCTTCCTCAATGTATCTGCATACATGAGGTTTAAGCTGCTGCCGCCATCTATGAAGACTCTCGACACATCAAAACCAATTACTGCGGGTAAAATGAGTGCTGATTGTCCTGGTCGAGGAACTTGCTGCGGATGATCTGCAATTGTGAAGCCGATATCTTGCCCCGACCAATTTAGGTACTCGACTGTTGGTGGAGGCATCTTTCTGCGCCCTGTTTGATGGCCTGGCTTTCTGAATCATCGAGACCGCACCATTAGAGTTGGGGTCAACATATGGAGGTGGATGTGGTGCTGCCGCAATTCTAAGCTGATGCCGATTTTCGTCCGTAATTGCGGGAGGAGGTGGAAGGTGAATCTCGCTCCTTGGCTCCCGAGGGTTTCTGTTATTTGCTTGGGCATTTGCAATTCCTGCGGCTCGCAACATTGCCTGGAAATTTCTGCAATCTTTTTGTAGATGTCCTGACTGCCTCTTTCCATTATTGTCGAGGTAAAAGTGCATTTGACACGGACCGTTCATCATCTCCTCGGGAGACACATAAGGTCTTTGAATCCTTGGTCCACTATTTTGCCTGTTGCCACGAAAATCACCTCTATTGTCGCCTTGTTGCTCATTACTCCTTTGATAATCATCTCGACTATTTCCTCCAGGATTTCCTCGAAAACCAGCCGATATATGGCCGGGAGCATCGTTGTTGTAGAACTGACGAGAAAATCGCCTTCTATTTTGATAATTTCGACCACGATCCTCTTCTGGCGACCTGTGTCGCTTGTTATATATTGCGTCTTCTCCATCTGCCCATTTATTGGCTATCTCCATGAGTGCTGATATGGTCTTAGGGTTAGTTCTCCCTAAGTCCTCGATGAAATCTGCTCGGCGGACTCCTGCCACGAACGCATCTATTGCCCTCTCGTCGGATATATCTTCTGCCGAGTTTTTTATAATGTTCCATCGCTGTATATACTTCCTCATCGACTCGTCGTGTTTTTGTCGGCATGCCCTCAGCTCTTCCAACGATGCAGGTTTCTTGCAGGTGGATCAGAAGTTTTTCACGAAGATGTTCTCAAAGTTATCCCAGCTGTCGATGGAATTTAGGGGGGTTTCTTTATCCAAGATCTCGCGGCACCACTTAGGTGGACTTGGATACTTTGCATAGCTGTTGCTCTGGTTCCTCCTACCAGCTTTACCATCTCGAGATAATCCACGAGCCAATCCTTGGGATCTTGCAGGCCGTCGAACTTCTTGAAATTCTCGGGTAACTTGAACCCTTTCGGTACTCGAGTTTTTCGAACTCTTCTCGTAAAGCATGGGAGTCCACACATATCTTCATCGGCAAGCTCTGGCGAGTGCTGACGCTCCCTTCTTTCTTGTCGCGCTCTGTCCACCCTTACTTGGACTGCTGTGTCTCTTGCCCCACTTGTTCTTGGTGGGTCTTGAACTGCTGCGGTGTGTCGTGGACTATTTTGTCTAGGATTTTCTTCGGGAGGCGTTGTTGCAAACGCTGTTCCCATAACTCCTACTCCAGCCATTGCCATATTAAACAATGGTTCTCTCGGGTCTCCAGGAGGTGGTCTGGATGCGAGGATATACGCTTGTGTTGCCATGTAACCTGCCTCTGGCGTTTTTGGGATGATATTTCCCCTTTCATCGATCGACATAAAGGACATGTCGAGATTTTGGATTATACTTCCTCTTTCTGCTTCGGGTATGTTTTGCAGCCGAGACATTGCTCTCCTCCGAGCTTCTCTGTGACTATCTCCCGTAGTTCCTGAAAGGCGACTTAACTCGCGATGCGAAGCTGCTTCTTTCCTCCTATTCAGGGATGCTGTCTGTTTTTCTAACTCTCTGCTTACTCGAGCAAGTCTATATTGATATGCTTGAAGTTCTTGTACAGTAGCAGTGGTGGTCATAGGTTCTGAACCATCCATGGCTTTCGCAGCCCTATCCCACGCTTCTTGCGGGAGCTGTACTCTTGCGCGAGTTGAGGATCCAGGATATTTAGTGCCTAAGCCATGTCTGAGATCAGCGGGATCGACGTATGGATTTCCCAATTCCTCGAAAGCCTCTGACGTTTGCGGGTCTGATGTGCCTGCCCCTTCTACCACATAGATCTGATGATATTTTGCGCATTGATTTTTATCGGGATTGGTGACACCATCATATAGAGTGGTGAAGACCTTTCCGATGGCAGCAGACTTGTCGATGAAGTTGAAGTTGTCGACGCTGTCGGAGTCGCTGTTATAAAGGAGTCCGCAGACGACTCGATGTGTTGTGAAGATCTTGGCGAGCTTTCCGCTTGCCTTGTTGTCGATGAAGTATGGCGACGAAAACTCCTCGTCACTCGACGAAAAGTTAGAATCGACCGCTGAAAATTCCGACGAGATCGGAACTTCGAGACGGTAGGATCCTTCCTTGTTGACGCCAAATCGGAATTCTCCGAACGTCATGATGATGGGCTCCTCCAGATAGGCACATGCATCCATACGGGAGGGCGGGTGAGGAATAAAATTGAATAGATCAGTTTTTCCCTTGTTACCTCGATCCATCGCGTTGCTTGCTGTTGACGATGTCGAAGATCTTGAACGTGCCATCGAGATCAGCTCCTTGCAACCTCTAATTCCCACAGACGGCGCCAATTGACAAAGGATTAACTTGTCAATGCCTACAGATTGTAGACTAGGGTTTTGCTAGAAGTAGAGGGCAAGTAGATCTCGAAGGTTTAGGCGAAAAGTACTCGGCGATTATGAAAACAAGGGTTATGTTGACAGTAGATTCGATCCTCTCTTTGTCCCTCGACTCCCCCTTATATAGGAGGCGGAGCCGAGGGTTTCGTGATACACAAGTTACAAAGTTCGGGAGGATTTCGTATCCAACCCGTAAGATTACAAATCTCTATCTTTCCTAATACAAACTATCTTTCCTAATCATCAAATGGGCTTCCGAGTCTTCTTATTCTTCGAGTTCTGGGCCTTCGATAAACCCCGGGTACTATCTTTGGCAGGCCCATTGGGGATGCCTATGTCACTAGGCGGCACTACCGTGGAGCTTGTGGCGGGTAGGGTTTGTGTGGAGAAGTGGATGAGAAAGAAGAGCGCGCGCCCTCTTTATATAGGCCGGAGGCAGGCGACTGGTGCGGCACGCGTGGCATCGCCATTATTGCGTTGGCGGAGGTGGGCGTCGGCCGATCAGTATGCGAGGCATTGCCATTTACGTGGCGCAGAATGCCGGCGATGCAGCGGCGCCAATCGCGCGCGTGAGAAGACGCATCGAGCCGGGTCGTTGCTGCGGGCCCGACGAAACGTCCGCAAACACGAGCGGACAATTTGCGCGTCCCGCGCATCCGCAGAGGCGCATCTGAGGCGCATATTTAGGTCAGGTTTGCGTCACCGCGGACGGCCCGGTCACTATGCGTCACCCCGCTGGAGCAGGGCGCCGACGCATTTTTTGACCACGCGACGCAAACGGTCGATCAGCGTAGCCCCGTTGGAGATGCCCTCAACCTTCCTACTGTTCTGACAGAGACAAAGATAAGGCAAGCCAATTTCGATTCAGGGCATCTCCAACGGGGCGACACAAACGGAGGCTGAGCGACCGTTTGCGTCCGTGCGGTCGAAAAATGCGTTTGGGTCCTGCCAGCGGGCGACGCATAGTGATCGTGCCGTCCGCGGCGTTAAAACCTGGCTCATATATGAGCCTCGGATGCATCTTTGCAGATGCTACGCGGACGCGCAAACTGTCTGCTCGCGTACCCTGGCTCGATGCGTCTTCTCAGGCGCGCCGGTCACCGTCGCCTGCGTCGTCGTCATCTTCGCAGGAGGACCGCTGCTTTGAGTTCCTCCTCCGCATCGATGAGGACCCTCGGCATCAAGCGGCTCTCGACAAGTTCGCCGAGTTCGTCGATGGCGCCGAGCCGGCCCAGTTGCAGCTACGGGAGGCCAGCTGCAACTTCTGCCGGTGGCATGTCGAGGTCTTGTTCGACGGGCAGGGCAAGATGTACCTGCACACCGGGTGGGACAAGTTCGCCCGCGACCTCGTGCTCGAGCCCGGCTGCCAGCTCACCTTCCTCTACAAGGGAGATGACGAGATGAACGTCAAGGTGTTCGACGACACATCCTGCCGCATGCACTACCACACCGACGAGTCCGGCTCGAAGAGTGTTCTTTCTTTGCAGCGAATATGGCCACGGACCAATTGAAGCCGCATCGGTTTATGCATGTTCGTTCTCGAAAGAACCAACATGGCTATCATTACCAGCTGGATTTTTCAGTTTGGGTGACTGATACTGCGTGAGAGTGTTCTTTCTTGGCAGCGAACATAAGAAATCAGCGAAGCCAACGCTAGTTAGGTTTCCTCATTTTGCAATATTTTAACTATGTATTAGTTTGCGCAAACCATGTTCCAAACTATGTATTATTATTAGTTTGTGTAAACCATGTTCCAAATTATGTATTAATTTGTGTAAAACCATGTTTCCAATTATGTATTAGTTTGTGTAATGGTTGGAACTATGTTTATAAATGGAAAAGAGGAAAAAAGAAGTAGAAAAAAATGCGTCGGGTGCTGGAGGCACCCCAGGCGCAAACGAACGCACAGACAAAAACGGACATTTTCTCGTCCGCCTGGTGACGGAAACGGACACCCGCGGACAATTTAGGCGTCCGTTTTGCATCACCTCGTTGGAGATGTCCGCACCCATATTAGATACCAAGTTTGTTATGTTGTGATCCAAATTCATATAAATGGAGTACTAGTAATATATATATAATGTGAATTTTATACTACATCCGTTTCGATGAATACGCTTTATGAATTTAACCAAAAGGTAAAACTTTCAAAGTTTGACTAAATATAGAGAAGAAAAATAAACGTTTACAACATGAAAAAATATATTATGAAACATATTTTGCGGTGAATCTACTAATATTGATTTGATATCGAAAATATTCATATTTTTATCTATAATATAACATTGGTGATTAGAGGTTGTTATCTTTTTACTTAATTTATAAGCGTCTTCTTCAATGAAATGGAGACAATAATGACTAGCTGAATACCAGTGCGTCGTCTCCGAACAAGAAAATATATGTACACGTATTAATACAGAAAGAAATGGTTACGGACTTGAGTGTGAGACACCAACATGTTGCAATAAGCTTTCATTTATTTCTCAACAATGTCGCCACTACTGCTTCATGATCGCTACCATGAAAAGGGCACCTACCGACACGGGGAAATCTATGGGATGAATGCAACGACGACAACAAAGTAGAGCATCCGTCGGTGAAGGTTCCTAGCACCAGAGGTTATGGCTCTCAAACCAAAGGCATGCTTATCAACAGCCTCGCAGGGAGAGACGAGGTTTAGCCAGCGATCACATTTCCTTAGTTTATATCCAATGAATGAAAGCACCTAGTGCTTAGGTAGCAAACTAGCGCCATATACACATTGTCTGCCCTATCAAGCACAACCACTGGTTAAAAACCAGAGCTTACTCATGTAAGCCACAATTCATATAGACCGTTGTTGTACTAGCTCGCAGGAAAATCAATGCCCTTGTGATTGCACCTCAAGCTTCCTCTTTCTGATTTTCTGTCCACTATTCTGATAGAGAGACAAAGATAAGGCAAGCAAATTTTCAGTCAGGCGCATTCATTTTTGCTGCCCCCTCGTGGTCCATGCGAAAGAGTGAATTAATTGTTGCATTTATACATGTACTAGTACCTGCAGTTTGAAAATACCAGCGTTAATTCATTTAAGACTGATCATAGTAAGAAGTATCATACAAATATACTCTAGACGTTTATAATTATTCTAATAAATTAATATTAAATATGTTGATAGTTTCTTATATACTTAGTCAAAGTTTTTTTAAAAAATGATATTTACTAATTAAGCCCATAATGTAGGGTAATTATGGATGGAGGTGTATGTTGAATTTGCCGTTAAATTTTATAGCTCTATGTGCTATGATACGGTATCATATCATGGCACCACCAACATCTCTCATCATTAATTCTTGTGACACATGAGATTTTTAACAGCATGGTATGCATGATTCTTCTTATGATATTTCCACTATGGGTAACTAGCCTAATCTCTCATAGTGGGAGCAACGTACATAGTAACATGTTGTAAGAGCAAGATCTATATCCCTTGTTTTGTGTGTTTGTTAACAACACTCGAACAATTCTAACCGTGCACAAAGTTTGTCATTGATAGGTTTGCAAGGTGTACGGTGCCCTCGCCGGACACATTATGATCAGAAGACCGAAGCGTAGTTCTTAGGCTTTCTGGTTTTGTGTGTGTGTCGCGAGGTAACATGGTAGGAGAGGAAAAGAGGAAAAAGCTGTTTTAGCCATAGCGGTACTACCGGTACCAGGAGCGGTAGTACCGCTACCCTACTGGTACCGCTCTGAGGATTGCACACGAGATTGTCCCACAGAACAAGTTACGGTACCTTTACGGTACCTCGAGCGGTAGTACCGCCCACGGTACCGCTCAAGTACCGTAACACGTTACGGCAGTACCGCTCTGGTACCGCTTCGGTACCGCTTTGGATCCAGTAAGGTCTGGACCCTATTGCGGTACCTCAAGCGGTACCGCGAGCGGTAGTACCGCTATGTGTCCACATGGACAAGTTCTGTGGGGATTCGAACTCAGAGCGGTAGTACCGCTTCCCAGAAGCGGTAGTACCGCTTAGGCAAAAACAGCACATAACGGTTGGATTTGGAGGGACCTATAAAAAGGCCCCTTCTTCCCCAGCTCGTTTTTAGCTCTTCTCTCTCCCTCTCCTCCATTGTTGCTGAGCTCAAACTTAGTGGATCTCCCTCCCTACCCAATCAATCTTGCTGATACTTTGAGGAGTGGTGGAGGAGACCCCGATCTATCATTCTACCGAGAGAAATTTCACCAATTCGTGGTAGTCCTTAGTGGATCTTGGTGGTAGAGTTCCTATGGTGGAATCTTGGAAGAAGTGCATCCATGGAGGCTAGCTTGGTGTTGTACTAGCCCCATGGGTTGTTGGGAGCCTCCTTGTGGTGTGGAGCTCGCCCCAACCTTGTGAAGGAATCACCGCCTCGACCGGTGCCTTAGTGGAGAGGGGGAGCACCTTCGTGGAGCTCTCTCGAGGAAGAAGGTGAGGCCTTCCTTCGTGGTGTGGCCGTCTAGCCTCTTGTGTGAGGCTAGCACCTCCTCAACGCAGACGTACTCCCTTTTGTGGGAGGAACTGCGGGAAACAAACCTCGCCTCATCTCCGCGCCCTCCGGTTGTCCCGCTCCTTACTCTTACTATCTTGTGTGATTCCTTTGCTTGTTGTACTTGTCTAGGATCATTGTAGGATCACCGCCATCGCTAAAGCTATCACCTTTATCTTCCGTTGCACTAAAAATTGAAAAAGACTAAAACTTGACGTAGCGCCCATTCACCCCCCTCTTGTTCGCTACGATCCATTCAATTGGTATCAGAGCGAGGTTTTCTTGCTCGGGCTTTACCGCCTAAGAAATGGCCGAACAAGAGAATGGAGAGAATGGGTTCCTTCCCGGTGAGCAATCACCTCCACCATCAATTGTCGATAGCACTCCGGCTACTTTGGATGATCTCAAGAAATTGGAGTCATCCATTGTATCTCAAATGAAGGCTATGATGATGGAGTTGATTGCTCCCAAATCAACCCCCATTATAAATCCTAAGGCAAGTGTCGATGTTCCTCCACCACAAGTCAACACCCTTCCTCTTGTTGATTTTGTCGCGCAATCGACAAAACCACCTCGAGAAGGGGAACTTGAGGACATTGGCACTTCATCAAAAGGGAAGGATGAATCACCGGTTGAGGGACAATTAGGAGGTTATCATACGGTGCCCCCACCAAGTGATTACTCCCTAAATGTCCCAATACCCATGCCTCGTATCTTGACTCATGGCTCACCACCTCTACTTGATTCCAATAGCTTTGAAATTTGGCAATTCTTGATGAAATCTCATGTGCGCAGCGCGTCTACCGAACTTTGGCGCATCATTGAGGAAGGTTATTCACCAAGAGACCCGAAGAACTTGACAAGAAGAGAGGTCGTGGATGATCAACTCAACGCCACCGCCATCAACATGATTCACATGGCCGTCACACCCAAGGACCGCGCTCATATCCGCTCGCTCAAGACCGCCAAGGAAGCATGGAATAAACTCGACAAGCTCTTCCTCGGAAATGAGAGCATCCAAAGCTCTCGTTTCGATGAAGTGAACAATATGGCGGACAACTTCGTCATGAATGAAGGAGAATCACCCGAAGAGATGTACCGGCGCCTTATCGCTCTCGCCGTGCAAATGCAAGATCTTGGAGCAACATTTGTGGATGACCCTTGGATCAAGCGAAAGTTCTATAATGCTCTTCTTCCTTATGAGGAAGTGAAGTTGACGGCCATCCGCCAAAATGCCTCCTTCCGTGCTATGACATCCGATGAAGTCCTTAGTGAAGTCATCGCTTTGGACATCTCCAAGAAGAATGCGGAAGATCTCGTTGCTCGTGCCCACAACGTCCGTAAGCCCAACCTTGCGTTGAAGATGAAGGTGCATGAGGCTAGTGAGAGTGATGAGGATCCCATCGAGTGGAGTCCGGATGATCTCAAGGCAAATTATCATGAACACATGGCCCTTGCCGCCAAGAGCTTTTGGAGTGGGAACAAGACACGGGGCTCAAAGTTAAGAAGATACTCACCTCATGACTCTTCAAGATACTCTCCCACAAGTCCAAGGGAAGAGCAAAGGGGGAAAGCTTGCTATAATTGTGGCGACACAAGTCACTTTGTTGCCGATTGTATCTTTGAGAGAAGAGAAGACAATGGTGGAAAGCTTGTACGAAAGGACAAGTTCAAATCTCTCTCAAAAGGATTCTCCAAGTTCTCCTCCAACTCCGGAGACTCCAAGGCCTCCTACACCAAGAAGACTAGAGCTTTCATTATTCGTGAGGAATATTCCTCCGATGAAGGTGAAGAGCACAAAGACAAGGGGATGAACAAGGAGGAAAGGGAAGTGGCCGCCATCGCCATCTCCACTCCCTTCACCTCCCTCTTCGACCCTCCAAACGAGAACCTCATCGTCAACAACTTCCATTGTCTTGTGGCAAAGGTATCTTCGGAGACTCATGATGAGGAACTTGTGACTCAACTTGATGTGACTCAAGATCGTGTTGAAGCGGAATTGGAAATTATCTCTCTCACTCAAGCTTATGAGGAAGAATGGTGCATGCGCATGTCTCTTGAAACTAGTGCTATTGTTCTTGAAGATTCCAACAATTACTTCATCTCCCAACTCATCGAGGATCAAGATTATGCTCTTGGTTGGTTGAGAAGACATAATGCAAGACTCTTGGATATCATTTCTCGCCAAGAGGAAGCCTTGGATGAGTACTTTCGTTTGAGCAAGGAGAAGGTGTCATGTTGTGACCATGAAGAAGAGATTGCCACTCTAAAGAGACACAAGGCCATGCTAGTTGAAGAGAATGATAGACAAAATGAATCCTTGATGGAGTACTTTCGCTTGAGTAAAGGAAAAGATACTTGTTGTGACCACGAGGACGAAATTGCAACTCTAAAGAGGAGAAATGACAAGCTTATGGTGATCAAGATCATGTATGAGGAAGCCTTGGTGGAATATAAACGGGCTAGCAAGGACTATATTTGTCGCAACCATGAAGATGATATTGCCACCTTGGAAAGAGTCATTGAAAATAGAGATAAGGCCAATAAGGACTCTTGCAATGAAGAAGGAGTGGCTATAAAGCCAAAGAAGAAGAGAAGAAGGAGGATCAAGATAAAGAGGAGCATCAAGATAGGACCCATTGAAAAATGGGTTCCTATCTCCAAAGCTTGATCCATGAAGGTCTTTGCTTCCGGTGGTGCTTCATTGGTGGAAGATTGAAGCCACATTTCTCTTGACCGGAAGCAAAGAAGGTGTTGTCGCCCTCGAGCTATCTCACTCTATCTCTTCTTATGGCGTCAACACAAGCAAGCTTAAAGGTATTGGGCCTTGACAAGGCGGTGGCAACACCCGGCCTTGTCAAGACCCTTGTTTACAATATTCTTTCCGTTCATTGCTTTACATGCTTGGGTCCTTGTACCTACTATAATGAACATGTGGTGGATCTCTTGTGGAGCTAGTCTCTCCAAGAGACCACGTTCTCGGACTAATAGAAAATGCTTCCGTGTGTAGAGATCATGTTTGTAGGAATTGCATTGACGAAAAATGAATGAAGATTCTTACAAGATCAAGTTCAACGCAAACTCTATGCCATGATCCTAGCAACAAGGAGCTACAATGGAATGGAGTTCAAGTTTCACACCTTGGGTGTCTTCCTTGGCAAAGAAGGAACTCAATATCAATGCTCCTTGCCATACTCTCCCCAACTTCTTGGGGTTGCCGGAAGTGAGAGACAAACCTTAGTTGGAGACACTCAAACATGATGATGGAGTTTGAGTCTATTGTGTGGTTGTGGTTTTGTGTGATGAGACTCTTTTGATGAAGATGATAGTTCTTTGGAGGGGCGAAGTGCTTCTTGTGAGAAAGGAGATGCAATTCCCCCGGTTACCGTAGGAAGGATGAGTGTTGGCACTCGCCGACCTCAAAAGCTACCTTCTACGAGTTCCGGGGAAGGACGAAGTTCCATCTATATGGAGCCATCTACACCACAAGGCCAAGCTTCTTTCGTTGAACAACCAAGTGAAAGATCACCTCTTCCACAACTTCAAGTTCGGCATCAACAACAATGAGGGTCAAGGCGAGGACCTAAACCATGATGAAGATCAAGGGACCACACAAGAATCTATCCTATTGGTCCATTCTCGCCGGGGTTCTAAAGCTTCAAAACTCCTTCATGACTCAAGCAAAGTACATCAAGATATACTCAAGAGCAAGATATGAAGGGGTCCAACGGTATAGAAACCCCAAGCTCTTAAAGAAGTTTCAATGAGACCGACAAAGCAATGGACTCATACTCTACCGACCGACGTCAAGGTTTGCTTCTCTACCCTTGTGCTTCTCATCCGGACGTCGTGTCAAGAGTGGATAATACCACTTTTGTACTACATGTCTAGATGTAAAGCACGCATGAATATAGGGGGAGTGCGGTTTAAAATTATTGAGCTATCCCTCCCCCATAATGCATAAAGAAATCCAAAGCATATGCTATTTGTCAACTAAGTGACTAATGAGCTTCATGTTGAGTTGTAGCCGTGAGTCCTAGATACATCTACGCGACCTCACACTACTAAACTCTTACACGGTGGCTTCGGCCACCAACCTCCTCCTTGAGGAGTCTTTTTTTTGTGTTTCTTTTGATTTCTTTTCTTTCATTTGTTTATGGTTTTCTTTCCTTCATGTTCTTCATGGGAGATTCACCCAAGCTTGGCTTTTCATGCTTTGATTCTTGCAAGCTTGGTTGAGTAGTACCTTAACAGTTCCGCCATCTAATCCTAAGCCATGATCTATCCCTCAAGCCAACTCAGTCTAAAAGCACAAGTCTACACCAAAATCTGAGTGTCTTTGAGTTTGGAGACCGGTACTACCGGATCTCAGGCCGGTACTACCGCTTTGGGCAGTAATCTGACGAAACTGTATTTTGTCCCCAGAGCGGTACTACCGCCCGAGGTACCGGGTAAGTACCGGTAAGCGGTACTACCGCTTTTACGAGCGGTACTACCGCTTGCATTTTTGACTAGAGGTACCGGTTGGGTCGGGATTCATCCCAAACCACCACAAACCCCCTTCCTCCTCAAGTCAACAGCGCCCCCAAGCTCAAGACCTCGAGGAAATCGGCCCCGATCTCCTCTTCCAGCCGCCACCGGCCAAATCTCCTCCGTGGAGAAGCTTCCCCACCCTCTTCTCCGCCATGTCCTCCGGTATGAACCCTAATCTCTCTCTCTAGGGTGTGTTGAACTCCCTAGATGCATAGGCTAGGGTTTGATGGAGGTTTGCGGTAGAGAAGCCCTCTTGGAAGCTCTACATGTGCGGAGATACTAGCTTGCAACAATGTGTGACACTATGAACCTCTTTGCCATGTCCCGAACCTAGATCTAGATGTGCAGAGCTTGAGCGGTAGTACCGCTTGTTCACAGGCGGTACTACCGGTCCAAGCGGTACTACCGGGTCTGGTTGCGGTACTACCGCTTTGACTGGTTTCACCCATGTTGCTTGTTAGTGTCTTCCTTGATCTCTAACTCCATGGCTTGTGCACTTATCCCCTATTCCCTCCCAAACCTTTGCTGTTCACAGGAGGATCATCTAGGCCTCGTGGTGGTGGCAAGGTTAAGCCATCCTCTCGTCGTCAGCGAGATGAAGACGAGCAAGAAGAGATCATTCCAACAAGAACTACCAAGCGACAGAGGGAGGCAGCAGCTAGAGCCGCCCAAGGTCCTCAGAAGTCAATGGTTGATATCAAGAAAGCCCAATTCTTGGAAATACGAGGGGCCAATCCGTATTTATTACCAAGGAATGCCCGTCAATGCCCCAATCCCTTCTTCTATCATGTCAATCAGGAAAGGATCTACAACGAAGTCTATGGGGCCAAGGAATTCAACTGTTGTCCCCAATACTCCATCAACATGGATAAACTCAACTCCAACCTCGAGTATTTTGGAGAAGCTCTTGAGATTTGTGAAGAACAAGGACTGACACCTCTGATGACCTTCTCTCACAACTACTCCAAGGAAGTGATATGCCAATTCTACGCCACAGCTGTATTCCTTGAGGATGAAGGAGGTTTTCGCTCGTTGAGATGGATGACTAGGGATCATGTGATGGAGGAAACGTGGGAGGAGTTTGCTAGAGGTATTGGATATGAGCTTCATGACTATGACACCAACGTCTTCAAGATTCACCTACAGCCGAAGCCAATGGCCAAAGAGAAGATGGCCGACCTCTACATTCCCGGAAGGATGTTGTGTGGAAGTGCTTACCACCTCCTCCCCGTCTACGACATCATGAATCAGATCTATCGCAACACCATCAATCCCAAGCACACCAACCATGATGAAGTGCACGGATTTCTTGTAAACCTTCTTGTGCGCACTCATGAGCTGAGGGGCCTGATGCGCGTAGATGTACACGTCCGTTGGGAACCCCAAGAGGAAGGTATGATGCGCACAGTGGAAAGTTTCCCTCAGAAAGAAACCAAGGTTTAATCGGACCAGTAGGAGTCAAGAAGCACGTTGAAGGTTGATGGTGGCGAAATGTGATGCGGCGCAACAACAGGGATTCCGGCGCCAACGTGGAACCTGCACAACAAAACCAAAGTACTTTGCCCCAACGAAACAGTGAGGTTGTCAATCTCACCGGCTTGCTGTAACAAAGGATTAACCGTATTGTGTGGAAGATGATTGTTTGCAAGAAAACAGTAAAACAAGTATTGCAGTAGATTGTATGCGATGTAAAGAATAGGACCGGGGTCCACAGTTCACTAGAGGTGTCTCTCCCATAAGATAAAAGCATGTTGGGTGAACAAATTACAGTCGGGCAATTGACAAATAGAGAAGGGCATAACAATGCATATACATGATATGATAAATATAGTGAGATTTAATCCGGGCATTACGACAAAGTACATAGACCGCCATCCAACCGCATCTATGCCTAAAAAGTCCACCTTCAGGTTATCATCCGAACCCCATCCAGTATTAAGTTGCAAAGCAACAGACAATTGCATTAAGTATGGTGCGTAATGTAATCAACAACTACATCCTTAGACATAGAATCAATGTTTTATCCCTAGTGGAAACAGCACATCACAACCTTAGAACTTTCTGTCACTGTCCCAGGTGTCAATGAAGGCATGAACCCACTATCGAGCATAAATACTCCCTCTTGGAGTTAAGAGCAAAAACTTGGCCAGAGCCTCTACTAATAACGGAGAGCATGCAAGATCATAAACAAGACATAAACAATAGATTGATAATCACCATAACATAGTATTCTCTATCCATCGGATCCCGACAAACACAACATATAGTATTACAGATAGATGATCTTGATCATGTTAGGCAGCTCACAAGATCCAACAATGAAGCACAATTAGGAGAAGACGACCATCTAGCTACTGCTATGGACCCATAGTCCAGGGGTGAACTACTCACTCATCACTCCGGAGGCGATCATGGCGATGAAGAGTCCTCCGAGATGAATCCCCTCTTCGGCAGGGTGCCGGAGGCGATCTCCTGAATCCCCCGAGATGGGATTCGCGGCGGCGGCGTCTCTGGAAGGTTTTCCATATCGTGGCTCGCTGGGGGTTTCGCGACGGAGGCTATAAGTAGGCGAAAGGGCAGGTCAAGAGGCGGCACGAGGGCCCAGGACAGGCCGGCGCGGCCGGGCCTGCGCCGCGCCGCCTGTCATCATCCGCCACCTCGTGGCCCCACTTCGACTCCCTTCGGTCTTCTGGAAGCTTCGTGCAAAAATAGGACCCTGGGCGGTGATTTCGTCCAATTCCGAGAATATTTCCTTACTAGGATTTCTGAAACCAAAAACAGCAGAAAACAGCAACCGGCTCTTCGGCATCTTGTTAATAGGTTAGTTCCGAAAATGCGTAAATACGACATATAATGTGCATAAAACATGTAGGTATCATCAATAAAGTAGCATGGAACATAAGAAATTATCGATACGTTGGAGACGTATCAAGCATCCCCAAGCTTAGTTCTGCTCGTCCCGAGCAGGTAAAACGATAACAAAGATAATTTCTGAAGTGACATGCCATCATAATCTTGATCATACTATTTGTAAACATATGTAATGAATGCAGCGATCAAAACAATGGTAATGACATGAGTAAACAAATGAATCATATGACAAAGACTTTTCATGAATAGTACTTCAAGACAAGCATCAATAAGTCTTGCATAAGAGTTAACTCATAAAGCAATAAATCAAAGTAAAGGTGTTGAAGCAACACAAAGGAAGATTAAGTTTCAGCGGTTGCTTTCAACTTATAACATGTATATCTCATGGATATTGTCAACATAAAGTAATATAACAAGTGCAATATGCAAGTATGTAGGAATCAATGCATAGTTCACACAAGTGTTTGCTTCTTAAGGTGGAGGGAGATAGGTAAACTGACTCAACAATAAAAGTAAAAGAAAGGTCCTTCAAAGAGGAAAGCATCGATTGCTGTATTTGTGCTAGAGCTTTTATTTTGAAAACATGAAACAATTTTGTCAACGGTAGTAATAAAGCATATGAGTTATGTAAATTATATCTTACAAGTTGCAAGCCTCATGCATAGTGTACTAATAGTGCCCGCACCTTGTCCTACTTAGCTTGGACTACCGGATCTTTGCAATGCCATGTTTCAACCAAGTGTCACAAAGGAGTACCTCCATGCCGCCTGTACAAAGGTCTAAGGAGAAAGCTCGCATTTTGGATTTCTCGCTTTTGATTATTCTCAACTTAGACATCCATACCGGGACAACATGGACAACAGATAATGGACTCCTCTTTAATGCATAAGCATGTAGCAACAATTATTATTCTCATATGAGATTGAGGATATATGTCCAAAACTGAAACTTCAACCATGATTCATGGCTTTAGTTAGCGGCCCAATGTTCTTCTCTAACAATTTGCATGCTCCAATCATTAAGGTGATAGATCCTTCAGACAAGACGGACATGCATAGCAACTCACATGATATTCAACAAAGAATAGTTGATGGCGTTCCCCAGAAGCATGGTTATCGCACAACAAGCAACTTAATAAAAGATAAAGTGCATAAGTACATATTCAATACTACGATAGTTTTTAAGGCTATTTTGTCCCATGAGCTATATATTGCAAAGGCGAATGATGGAATTTTAAAGGTAGCACTCAAGCAATTTACTTTGGAATGGCGGAGAAATACCATGTAGTAGGTAGGTATGGTGGACACAAATGGCATAGTGGTTGGCTCAAGGATTTTGGATGCATGAGAAGTATTCCCTCTCGATACAAGGTTTAGGCTAGCAAGGTTATTTGAAGCAAACTCAAGGATGAACCGGTGCAGCAAAACTCACATAAAAGACATATTGTAAACATTATAAGACTCTACACCGTCTTCCTTGTTGTTCAAAACTCAATACTAGATATTATCTAGACCTTAGAGAGACCAAATATGCAAATCAAATTTTAGCAAGCTCTATGTATTTCTTCATTAATGGGTGCAAAGTATATGATGCAAGAGCTTAAACATGAGCACAACAATTGCCAAGTATCACATTATCCAAGACATTTTAGAATTACTACATGTAGCATTTTCCAATTCCAACCATATAACAATTTAACGAAGAAGAAACTTCGCCTTGAACATTATGAGTAAAGCCTAAGGACATATTTGTCCATATGCAACAGCGGAGCGTGTATCTCTCCCACAAAGTGAATGCTAGGATCCATTTTATTCAAACAAAAACAAACCGACGCTCCAAGTAAAGAACACAAGATGTGACTGAATAAAAATATAGTTTCAGGGGAGGAACCTGATGATGTTGTCGGTGAAGAAGGGGATGCCTTGGGCATCCCCAAGCTTAGACGCTTGAGTCTTCTTAAAATATGCAGGGATGAACCACGGGGGCATCCCCAAGCTTAGAGCTTTCACTCCTCTTGATCATAGTATATCATACTCCTCTCTTGACCCTTGAAAACTTCCTTCACACCAAACTTCAAGCAAACTCATTAGAGGGTTAGTGCACAATTAATAATTCACACATTCAGAGGTGACACAATCATTCTTTACACTTCTGGACATTGCATAAAGCTACTGGATATTAATGGATCAAAGAAATTCATCCAATATAGCAAATATGGCAATGTGAAATAAAAGGCAGAATCTGTCAAAAACAGAACAGTCCGTAAAGACGAATTTAAAATGGCACCAGACTTGCTCAAATGGAAAAACTCAAAACTAATGAAAGTTGCGTACGTATCTGAGGATCACGCTCGTAAATTGGCAGATTTGTTCGAATTTTCTACAGAGACTTGTGCCCAGATTCGTGACAGACAGCAATGCTGTTTCTGCGCAGCGATCCCAAATATAACATCAACTATGACATAGAAACTTTACTTGGCACAAAAACATGATAAGGAGAGGTTGCTACAGTAGTAAACAACTTCCAAGACTCAAATATAAAATAAATTACTGTAGTAAAAACATGGGTTGTCTCCCATAAGCGCTTTTCTTTAACGCCTTTCAGCTAGGCGCAGAAAGTGCAAATCAAGTAACATCAAGAGATGAAGCATCAACATCATAACTTGTTCTAATAATAGAATCAAAAGGCAACTTCATTCTCTTTCTAGGGAAGTGTTCCATACCTTTCTTGAGAGGAAATTGATATTTAATATTACCCCTCATATCAATAACAGCACCAACAGTTCGAAGAAAAGGTCTTCCCGACACAATAGGACAAGATGCATTGCATTCGATATCCAAGACAACAAAATCAACGGGGACAAGGTTATTGTTAACCGTAATGTGCACATTATCAATCCTCCCCAAAGTTTTTTTTTACATTATCGGCAAGATTAACATCCAAATAACAATTCTTCAATGGTGGCAAGTCAAGCATATCATAAATCTTTTTAGGCATAACAGAAATACTTGCACCAAGATCACATAGAGCATTACATTCAAAGTCATTGAATTTCATTTTAATGATGGGCTCCCAACCATCTTCTAACTTTCTAGGAATATAAGTTTCAAGTTTTAGTTTCTCTTCTCTAGCTTTTATGAGAGCATTTGTAATATGTTTTGTAAAGGCTAAATTTATAGCACTAGCATTAGGACTTTTAGCAAGTTTTTGTAAGAACTTTATAACTTCAGAGATGTGGAAATCATCAAAATCTAAATCATTATGAGCTACAGCAATGGGATCATTGTTCCCAAGGTTGGAAATATTTCAGCAGTTTTATCACAAGCAGTTTCAGCAGTTTTAGCAATTTCAGGCAGTTTTGTACGCTTTGCACTAGGAGTAGAAACATTGCCAACACCAATTATTTTACCATTGATAGTAGGAGGTGCAGCAACATGTGAAGAATTAACATTACTAGTGGTGGTAATAGTCCAAACTTTAGCTATATTATTCTCTTTAGCTAGTTTTTCATTTTCTTCTCTATCCCACCTAGCACGCAATTCAGCCATTAATCTTATATTCTCATTAATTCTAACTTGGATGGCATTTGCTGTAGTAGTAATCTTATTATCAATATCATCAGGTTTAGCAGCCATTTTATTAATTAAAGAGGATTGTGATGCGGACATGTATGAGATTCGGGTTTCAGCATTTGAAATTTTAGTTTGCAGACCAGAAATCTCCCTATTCAAGTTTTCAAGTTGATTTCCTATATTTTTCAACATGGTAGATTGTTCATTCATAGTTTTAGTAAACAATTGATTTTGCTCATATTGTGATTGCATAAAGTTTTTAGTGGATCTTTCAATTTCTAGCATCTTTTCCTCATATCTACCATAAGTATTACCATAATCATTACCACTAGCAGGATATGGCCTATAGTTATTACCAGAGTTGTTCCTATAAGCATTGTTGTTGAAATTATTATTTTTAATGAAATTCACATCAACATTTTCTTCTTGAGCAACCAATGAAGCTAAAGGAACATTATTTGGATCAACATTAGATCTACCATTCACAAGCATAGACATAATCACATCAATCTTATCACTCAAGGAAGAGATTTCTTCAACAGAATTTACCTTCTTACCTTGTGGAGCTCTTTCCGTGTGCCATTCAGAGTAATTTATCAGCATATCATCAAGAAGCTTTGTAGCCTCCCCCAAAGTGATGGACATAAAGGTACCTCCAGCAGCTGAATCCAATAAATTCCGCGAAGAAAAATTTAGTCCTGCATAGAAGGTTTGGATGATCATCCAAGTAGTCAGTCCATGGGTTGGGCAATTCTTTACCAAAGTTTTCATTCTCTCCCATGCTTGAGCAACATGTTCAGTATCTAATTGCTTAAAATTCATTATGCTACTTCTCAAAGATATAATTTTAGCGGGAGGATAATATCTACCAATAAAAGCATCCTTACATTTAGTCCATGAATCAATACTATTCTTAGGCAAAGATAGCAACCAATCTTTAGCTCTTCCTCTTAATGAGAAAGGAAACACTTTCAATTTAATAATATCACCATCTACATCCTTATACTTTTGCATTTCACAAAGTTCAACAAAATTATTGAGATGGGCAGCAGCATCATCAGAACTAACACCAGAAAATTGATCTCTCATAACCAGGTTCAGTAAAGCAGGTTTAATTTCAAAGAATTCTGCTGTAGTAGCAGGTGGAGCAATAGGTGTGCATAGGAAATCATTATTATTTGCGTTTGTGAAGTCACACAACTTAGTATTTTCAGGGGTATTCATTTTAGCAACGGTAAATAAAACAAACTAGATAAAGTAAATGCAAGTAACTAATTTTTTTGTGTTTTTGATATAGAGAGCAAGACAATAAATAAAGTAAAACTAGCAACTAATTTTTTTGTGTTTTGTTTAGGTGCAGCAAACAAAGTAGTAAATAAAATAAAGCAAGACAAAAACAAAGTAAAGAGATTGAGAAGTGGAGACTCCCCTTGCAGCGTGTCTTGATCTCCCCAACGGCGCCAGAAAAAGTGCTTGATGCGCGTAGATGTACACGTCCGTTGGGAACCCCAAGAGGAAGGTATGATGCGCACAGTGGCAAGTTTTCCCTCAGAAAGAAACCAAGGTTTAATCGGACCAGTAGGAGTCAAGAAGCACGTTGAAGGTTGGTGAAGGTGATGCGGCAACAGGGATTCCGGCGCCAACGTGGAACCTGCACAACAACCAAAGTACTTTGCCCCAACGAAACAGTGAGGTTGTCAATCTCACCGGCTTGCTGTAACAAAGGATTAACCGTATTGTGTGGAAGATGATTGTTTGCAAGAAAACAGTAAAACAAGTATTGCAGTAGATTGTATGCGATGTAAAGAATAGGACCGGGGTCCACAGTTCACTAGAGGTGTCTCTCCCATAAGATAAAAGCATGTTGGGTGAACAAATTACAGTCGGGCAATTGACAAATAGAGAAGGGCATAACAATGCATATACATGATATGATAAATATAGTGAGATTTAATCCGGGCATTACGACAAAGTACATAGACCGCCATCCAACTGCATCTATGCCTAAAAAGTCCACCTTCAGGTTATCATCCGAACCCCATCCAGTATTAAGTTGCAAAGCAACAGACAATTGCATTAAGTATGGTGCGTAATGTAATCAAAAACTACATCCTTAGACATAGAATCAATGTTTTATCCCTAGTGGCAACAGCACATCACAACCTTAGAACTTTCTGTCACTGTCCCAGGTGTCAATGAAGGCATGAACCCACTATCGAGCATAAATACTCCCTCTTGGAGTTAAGAGCAAAAACTTGGCCAGAGCCTCTACTAATAACGGAGAGCATGCAAGATCATAAACAACACATAAACAATAGATTGATAATCACCATAACATAGTATTCTCTATCCATCGGATCCCGACAAACACAACATATAGTATTACAGATATATGATCTTGATCATGTTAGGCAGCTCACAAGATCCAACAATGAAGCACAATTAGGAGAAGACGACCATCTAGCTACTGCTATGGACCCATAGTCCAGGGGTGAACTACTCACTCATCACTCCGGAGGCGATCATGGCGATGAAGAGTCCTCCGGGAGATGAATCCCATCTCCGGCAGGGTGCCGGAGGCGATCTCCTGAATCCCCCGAGATGGGATTCGCGGCGGCGGCGTCTCGGAAGGTTTTCCGTATCGTGGCCCGGACCGGGGTTTCGCGACGGAGGCTATAAGTAGGCGAAAGGGCAGGTCAGAGGCGGCACGAGGGGCCCAGGAGGCCGGCGCGCCAGGCCTGCCGCGCCGCTCGTCATCCGCCACCTCGTGGCCCCACCTCGACTCCCCTTCGGTCTTCTGGAAGCTTCGTGCAAAAATAGGACCCCGGGCGGTGATTTCGTCCAATTCCGAGAATATTTCTTTACTAGGATTTCTGAAACCAAAACAGCAGAAAACAAGAACCGGCTCTTCGGCATCTTGTTAATAGGTTAGTTCAGAAAATGCGTAAATACGACATATAATGTGCATAAAACATGTAGGTATCATCAATAAAGTAGCATGGAACATAAGAAATTATCGATACGTTGGAGACGTATCAGCCACGCAAGCAGCTGGACGTCTTGGACTATATTTGGCATGAGATGCGGGACTGTGCCTTTCTTCGCAAGCTTCCTCAATATGCACCCTACATTATGAGGCTCATTTGCCTAAAGTGGGATCAAGCGGGCCGTGGAGATCTTCTTGAGCAATGCCGCCCCAACATCACTATCCATAAGGAGAAGAGTCCTCTTGTCAAGAACCATGACCTACCAAGGTATGGCAAGGGAGCTGATACGTCCAAAACGTATCTACTTTCCCGAACACTTTTGCTATTGTTTTGTCTCTAATTTGTGTATTTTGGATACAACTAACACGGACTAACGCTGTTTTCAGCAAAATTGCTCTGGTGTCTCGTTTTTGTGCAGAAATCCAACTTTCAGGAAAATCCTCGGAATTTATGCGAAAGGTCCTATTTTCCCAGAATATTGACGGAGCAAGCAAGGTGTGGGCCCGAGGCCCCCACACTAGGCCGGCGCGGCCCAGAGGGGCGCGCCGCCTTGTTGTGTGGGCGCCTCGGCGGCCCCCCGATGCTCCCCTTTCGACTATATATGCCTTTCGACCTAAAAACGCCGGGGGTTCGACCATATTTCCAGAGACCATCCAGTACGCCGCCGCCATCACGAAACTCCGCCTCGGGACCAGAAACTCCGTTCTGGCACTCCGCCGGGACGGGGAATTGGAGGGGATCTTCACCGCCATCACCACCAACGCCTCTCCATCGACCAGCCATGTTTCCCCCATCCATGTGTGAGTAATTCCCCCGCTGTAGGCTGAAGGGGATGGTAGGGATTGGATGAGATTGATCATGTAATAGTCACAAGATTGTTAGGGCATGGTGCCTAGTATCCGTAGATGTTACTTTTATGATATTGTTGCAACTTGTTATGCTTAATGCTTGTCACTAGGGCCCGAGTGCCATGATCTCAGATCTGAACATGTTATTGTTTCATCATGATATGCATTGTTTTATGATCTTACCTGCAAGTTGTATACACACGTTGCTGTCCGGAACCCGAGGCCCCAAAGTGACAGAAATTGGGACAACCGGAGGGGAAGGCGGTGATGTGAGGATCACATGTGTTCACGGAGTGTTAATGCTTTGCTCCGGTACTCTATTAAAAGGAGTAACTTAATTTCCAGTAGTTTCCCTAGAGGCCCGGCTGCCACCGGCTGGTAGGACAAAAGATGTTGTGCAAGTTTCTCATTGCGAGCACGTACGACTATATATGGAACACATGCCTATTGATTGATTAGTACTTGGATACCGATTTATTATTACCTGCAAATGCCCTACCATGATTGTTATATGAGTTATCTCATCCATGCAACGTCCGTTCATCCGTCCCTGTGCCTACAGTATTTTAATCCTGCTGTTTACTATAATCACTACTGCTGTCTTTATTTCACCGCTGCTGTTATTTCACTATTCCTACTGCTATAAAACTGTTGCTATGATAAACTCTTGCGAGCAAGTCTGTTTCCAGGTGCAGCTGAATTGACAACTCCGTTGTTAAGGCTTACAAGTATTCTTTGTCTCCCCTTGTGTCGAATCAATAAATTGGGTAATACTTCCCTCGAAGATTGTTGCGATCCCCTATACTTGTGGGTCATCAAGACTATTTTCTGGCCGTTGCCGGGAGCATAGCTTTATTTGCAAGTTCACTTGGATTGATATTGTTCGCTGCAAATCCTCCATCATGGGTAAACCTCGCGATACTAAAGTCGCCATATTACCATCCACTACAAGAAAAGGTACAACTCTGAGTACCTCTGCTGCTCTTGATTCACCATCTGTGATAAGTCAACTTGTTTCACCACCACAAACTTCACGTGTTGGTATTTCTGCTGAATCTGAAAATTCCTCTGATAATTTTGATGATGCTTCTACTGTGCTTGATAATACTGGTTCATTAGGTCCTTTTCTAGATGCTACAATTGCTAGGTCTAGACAAATTGAAAATACTGAAACTCCTAATGAAAATACTGTTACACCTGTTAATTCACCTGAGACTGATGATCTTGATGAAGATTATGTGGAACTTGATGATGATTTTATTGATAAATGCAATGCTACTACTAGTACAAGTAACCTTAAAAAGCTTATTGCACAACATGCTGTTAGATATAAACTGTCTCCTGATCCTAAATTTGCCACATCTCCTATAAACATTAAAGATAAAGATTATGACTTTTCTCTTGATTTATCTCATATATCTATTGTTGAGAAAACACCTTTTTGTGGTACTGAAAAAGAGAGTGCTGTAGAGCACATGAATGAGCTTTCTACTTTAAGTAGCTTGTTTTCTGATGATGTTAAGATGCATACTTATTTTGTTGCTAAGATTTTCCCATTCTCATTAAAGGATGATGCTAAGATTTGGTATAATAATTTGCCTCCTGATTCTATTGATAGTCCAAGTTGTTTGCTTGATGTTTTCTTTCGGAAATACTTTCCCGCTAGTGCTCAACATATGGCTTTGCAGAGAATTTATAGTTTTGATCAAGAAGATGGAGAGAAATTGCCTGAAGCTTGGGCAAGGTTTTGCTCTCTTATTAGAGCTCGGCCTGGACATGATTTGGAAAAGCATGATTTACTTGATATATTTTATAGTGGACTAACCATTGAGTCTAGGGCATACCTGGATAGTTGTGCTGATTGTGTTTTCAGGAAGAGAACTCCGGACGAAGCTGAAGAATTATTGGCTAAGATAAGCAAAAATCATGATGATTGGTCTACACCTGAACCAACTCCGACACCTATATTGAAGAAGAGGGGTATGATTGAATTAAATGATGAAGATATGAGGGAAGCCAAGAAATCTCTTATGGAGAAAGGTATTAAATCTGAAGATGTGAAGAATTTGCCTCCAATAGAAGACCTATGTAAGATAATTCCCCCTTCATCTACAATTGAGGTACATTCTCTTCAACGCTTTGATAGAGGAGATATCCCTTATTCAAAACCTCCTGATCAATGTTTAGATGAATTTGATAATTATATTGTTAAGCAAAATAATTTTAATATGAGAGTAGAGAATCATCTAATGGAAAATTCTCAAGCTATTGGTAAATTGCATGATATTGTGGAGAGAACCTCCAATGATGTTAAGATGCTTGTTAAACATTTTAATATGATTCAAACTCAAATTGATCAACTTACTAAAGTGCAAAATGACTTGTTAAAAAATACTCATGAAGAAAAACATGTTTATGAAGTAACAACTAGAGGCGGTGTTTCTACCCAGGATCCTCTATATCCTGAAGGGCACCCCAAAAGAATTGAACAAGATTCTCAACGAACTAAAGAAACTAGTAGTCCTTCTAAGAAAAAGAAGAAGAAACATAAAATTGTTGTAGAATCCTCTGAACCTGTTAATGATCCTAATAGTATTTCTATTTCTGATGCTGAAACTGAAAGTGGTAATGAACATGATGAAGATAATGATAAGAATGATACTCCTGATAAAGAAGAAATTGAAAAAGAACCTGAAAAGCATGCTAAAAATAAAAAGTACACTAAAGAAGATTTTATTACAAAGAAACATGGTAATGAAAGAGAACCTTGGGTTCAAAAGCAAATGCCTTTTCCTGCTAAGAAACTAAAATCAAAGGAGGAGGAACATTATAATAAATTTTGTGATTGGATGAAACCTTTATTTTTGCAAATCCCTTTGACTGATGCTATTAAATTGCCTCCTTATTCAAAGTATATGAAAGATATTGTCTCTAATAAAAGGAAAATTCCCAATGAGGAGATTTCCACTATGCTCGCTAATTACTCCTTCAATGGTAAGGTTCCAAAGAAGCTGGGAGACCCAGGTATACCGACTATTCCTTGTTCCATCAAGAATAATTATGTTAGAACTGCTCTATGTGATTTGGGAGCAGGAGTTAGTGTAATGCCTTTTTCTCTTTACAAGAGACTTGATTTAGATAAGTTGATACCAACTGATATATCTTTGCAAATGGCTGATAAATCTACTGCTATTCCTGTTGGAGTATGTGAAAATGTTCCTGTTCAAGTTACTCAACATTGCTTGATATTTGATACGTCTCCAACGTATCCATAATTTCTTATGTTCCATGCTACTTTATTGATGATACCTACATGTTTTATGCACATTATATGTCATATTTATGCATTTTCTGGAACTAACCTATTAACAAGATGCCGAAGAGCCATTGCTGTTTTCTGCTGTTTTTGGTTTCAGAAATCCTAGTAAGGAAATATTCTCGGAATTGGACGAAATCTTCGCCCAGGGTCCTATTTTTGCACGAAGCTTCCGAAGACCGAAGAGATAACGAAGTGGGCCACGAGGCAGCCAGGGGATAGGGCGGCGCGGCCAGTGCCCGGCCGCGCCGGCCTGCCCCCTGGGCCCTCGTGTGGCCCCCGCGTTGCCCTTTCGCCTACTTAAAGCCTCCGTCGCGAAACCCCCCACCGAGAGCCACGATACGGAAAACCTTCCAGAGACGCCGCCGCCGCGAATCCCATCTCGGGGATTCAGGAGATCACCTCCGGCTCCCGAGAGGGGATTCATCTCCCGGAGGACTCTTCATCGCCATGATCGCCTCCGGAGTGATGAGTGAGTAGTTCACCCCTTGACCATGGGTCCATAGCAGTAGCTAGATGGTCGTCTTCTCCTTGTTGTGCTTCATTGTTGGATCTTGTGAGCTGCCTAACATGATCAAGATCATCTATCTGTAATACTATATGTTGTGTTTGTCGGGATCCGATGGATAGAGAATACTATGATTATGGTGATTATCAATCTATTGTTTATGTGTTGTTTATGATCTTGCATGCTCTCCGTTATTAGTAGAGGCTCTGGCCAAGTTTTTACTCTTAACTCCAAGAGGGAGTATTTATGCTCGATAGTGGGTTCATGCCTTCATTGACACCTGGGACAGTGACAGAAAGTTCTAAGGTTGTGATGTGCTGTTGCCACTAGGGATAAAACATTGATTCTATGTCTAAGGATGTAGTTGTCGATTACATTACGCACCATACTTAATGCAATTGTCTGTTGCTTAGCAACTTAATACTGAATGGGGTTCGGATGATAACCTGAAGGTGGACTTTTTAGGCATAGATGCAGTTGGATGGCGGTCTATGTACTTTGTCGTAATGCCCAATTAAATCTCACTATATTTATCATATCATGTATATGCATTGTTATGCCTTTCTCTATTTGTCAATTGCCCGACTGTAATTTGTTCACCCAACATGCTTTTATCTTATGGGAGAGACACCTCTAGTGAACTGTGGACCCCGGTCCTATTCTTTACATAGCATACAATCTACTGCAATTGTGTTTTACTGTTTTCTTTGCAAACATCTTCCACTCGATACGTTTAACCCTTTGTTACAGCAAGCCGGTGAGATTGACAACCTCACTTCGTTGGGACAAAGTACTTGGGTTGTGTTGTGCAGGTTCCACGTTGGCGCCGGAATCCCTGTTGTTGCGCCGCATCACATTTCGCCACCATCAACCTTCAACGTGCTTCTTGGCTCCTGGTTCGATTAAACCTTGGTTTCTTTCTGAGGGAAAACTTGCTACCGTGCGCATCATACCTTCCTCTTGGGGTTCCCAACAAACGTGTGAGTTACACGCCATCAAGCTCATTTTCCGGCGCCGTTGCGGGGACTGAAGAAAAGTTACACCACAGAGAATTGCCTCCCACGGCAACAGCTCTTTTTCTGGCGCCGTTGCCGGGGAGATCAAGACACGCTCCAAGGGGAGTCTCCACTTCTCAATCTCTTTACTTTGTTTTTGTCTTGCTTTATTTTATTTACTACTTTGTTTGCTGCACTAAATCAAAATACAAAAAAATTAGTTGCTAGTTTTACTTTATTTACTGTCTTGCTCTCTATATCGAAAACACAAAAAAATTAGTTACTTGTCTTTGCCTAGTTTACTTTATTGCTACTAAAATGAGTAATCCTGAAGTTGAAGTTCGTTCTTTTAAGCAACAAGGTGGAGAAAGTTTTAAAGATGCTTGGTATAGAATTAGTAATGCTCATCATAGGTGCATTAAGAAACACTCCACTACTATCCTTCTTAGGAACTTTTATGTTGGTTTATCTAGTTGGAATAGGTATGTTCTTGATACTCTTTCGGGAGGCAATTTCCTAGGTACTCCCGCTTTAGAAGCTAGTTGCATCATTGAGAGTCTAGTTGGAATACCACCTGTTAATGAAGTTAAAATTGAAATCTCTCTTGAAGATGTTATGAAAAAATTGGAAACCATAGAGAAAAATTTTCCAAGTGTTGAAACTAAATTGGGAATGTTATTTGACAAAACTTATGAACTTGATAAATCCTTAGGAGGAATTGATGAAAGAATTAGTGTCTTAGGAACTTGTGTTGTCCATGATAATCAAACCAATAGGATTGATGAACTTGAAAAAGCTATGGGAACCTTGGGTTCAACCTTTTCTTCTCTCAAGTATAATGAGAAAGCTTATGTGGGTAAAGAGCAAAAATTCATGTACGCCTCTAAAGTGCCTAAACAAAAGAATTATTATAGGCCTAAAATTTCTAAAACCCCTAGCACCACCATAGAGAATTTAGATAATGGAGCACCTAAAGTACCCTCTGCAACAATTTGTGTTTGCATGAAAAATAATGATGTTGATGCTTCTACTCTCGATGTTACTTGATTTGCACTTTCTGCGCCTAGCTGAAAGGCGTTAAAGAAAAGCGCTTATGGGAGACAACCCATGTTTTTACTACAGCAATTTTTTTTTTTTGTTGAGTCTTGGAAGTTGTTTACTACTGTAGCAACCTCTCCTTATCATGTTTTTGTGCCAAGTAAAGTTTCTATGTCAAAGTTGATGTTATATTTGGGATCGCTGCGCAGAAACAGCATTGCTGTCTGTCACGAATCTGGGCACAGTTCTCTGTAGAAAATTCTAAAAAATCTGCCAATTTACGAGCGTGATCCTCAGATATGTACGCAACTTTCATTAGTTTTGAGTTTTTCCATTTGAGCAAGTCTGGTGCCAGCTTTAAATTCGTCTTTACGGACTGTTCTGTTTTTGACAGATTCTGCCTTTTATTTCGCATTGCCTCTTTTGCTATGTTGGATTTATTTCTTTGATCCACTAATGTCCAGTAGCATTATGCAATGTCCAGAAGTGTAAATAATGATTGTGTCACCTCTGAATGTGTGAATTATTAATTGTGCACTAACCCTCTAATGAGTTTGCTTGAAGTTTGGTGTGAAGGAAGTTTTCAAGGGTCAAGAGAGGAGAATGATATACTATGATCAAGAGGAGTGAAAGCTCTAAGCTTGGGGATGACCCCGTGGTTCACCCCTGCATATTTTAAGAATACTCAAGCGTCTAAGCTTGGGGATGCCCAAGGCATCCCCTTCTTCATCGACAACATCATCAGGTTCCTCCCCTGAAACTATATTTTTATTCAGTCACATCTTGTGTTCTTTACTTGGAGCGTCGGTTTGTTTTTGTTTTTGTTTGAATAAAATGGATCCTAGCATTCACTTTGTGGGAGAGAGACACGCTCCGCTGTTGCATATGGACACATATGTCCTTAGGCTTTACTCATAATGTTCAAGGCGAAGTTTCTTCTTCGTTAAATTGTTATATGGTTGGAATTGGAAAATGCTACATGTAGTAATTCTAAAATGTCTTGGATAATGTGATACAATTGTTGTGCTCATGTTTAAGCTCTTGCATCATATGCTTTGCACCCATTAATGAAGAAATACATAGAGCTTGCTAAAATTTGATTTGCATATTTGGTCTCTCTAAGGTCTAGATAATATCTAGTATTGAGTTTTGAACAACAAGGAAGACGGTGTAGAGTCTTATAATGTTTACAATATGTCTTTTATGTGAGTTTTGCTGCACCTGTTCATCCTTGAGTTTGCTTCAAATAACCTTGCTAGCCTAAACCTTGTATTGAGAGGGAATACTTCTCATGCATCCAAAATCCTTGAGCCAACTACTATGCCATTTGTGTCCACCATACCTACCTACTACATGGTATTTCTCCGCCATTCCAAAGTAAATTGCTTGAGTGCTACCTTTAAAATTCCATCATTCACCTTTGCAATATATAGCTCATGGGACAAAATAGCCTTAAAAACTATCGTAGTATTGAATATGTACTTATGCACTTTATCTTTTATTAAGTTGCTTGTTGTGCGATAACCATGCTTCTGGGGAACGCCATCAACTATTGTTGAATATCATGTGAGTTGCTATGCATGTCCGTCTTGTCTGAAGGATCTATCATTTTAGTGGTTGGAGCATGCAAAATTGTTAGAGAAGAACATTGGGCCGCTAACTAAAGCCATGAATCATGGTGGAAGTTTCAGTTTGGACATATATCCTCAATCTCATATGAGAATAATAATCATTGCTACATGCTTATGCATTTAAGAGGAGTCCATTATCTGTTGTCTATGTTGTCCCGGTATGGATGTCTAAGTTGAGAATAATCAAAAGCGAGAAATCCAAAATGCGAGCATTCTCCTTAGACCTTTGTACAGGCGGCATGGAGGTACCCCTTTGTGACACTTGGTTGAAACATGGCATGCAAAGATCCGGTAGTCCAAGCTAAGTAGGACGAGGTGCGGACACTATTAGTATACTATGCATGAGGCTTGCAACTTGTAAGATATAATTTACATAACTCATATGCTTTATTACTACCGTTGACAAAATTGTTTCATGTTTTCAAAATAAAAGCTCTAGCACAAATACATCAATCGATGCTTTCCTCTTTGAAGGACCATTCTTTTACTTTTATTGTTGAGTCAGTTTACCTATCTCCTTCCACCTTAAGAAGCAAACACTTGTGTGAACTGTGCATTGATTCCTACATACTTGCATATTGCACTTGTTATATTACTTTATGTTGACAATATCCATGAGATATACATGTTATAAGTTGAAAGCAACCGCTGAAACTTAATCTTCCTTTGTGTTGCTTCAACACCTTTACTTTGATTTATTGCTTTATGAGTTAACTCTTATGCAAGACTTATTGATGCTTGTCTTGAAGTACTATTCATGAAAAGTCTTTATCATATGATTCACTTGTTTACTCATGTCATTACCTTTGTTTTGATCGCTGCATTCATTACATATGTTTACAAATAGTATGATCAAGATTATGATGGCATGTCACTTCAGAAATTATCTTTGTTATCGTTTTACCTGCTCGGGACGAGCAGAACTAAGCTTGGGGATGCTGATACGTCTCCAACGTATCGATAATTTCTTATGTTCCATGCTACTTTATTGATGATACCTACATGTTTTATGCACATTATATGTCATATTTATGCATTTTCTGGAACTAACCTATTAACAAGATGCCGAAGAGCCAGTTGCTGTTTTCTGCTGTTTTTGGTTTCAGAAATCCTAGTAAGGAAATATTCTCGGAATTGGACGAAATCTTCGCCCAGGGTCCTATTTTTGCACGAAGCTTCCAAGACCGAAGAGATAACGAAGTGGGGCCACGAGGCAGCCAGGGGATAGGGCGGCGCGGCCAGTGCCCTGGCCGCGCCGGCCTGCCCCCTGGGCCCCTCGTGTGGCCCCCGCGTTGCCCTTTCGCCTACTTAAAGCCTCCGTCGCGAAACCACCGAGAGCCACGATACGGAAAACCTTCCGAGACGCCGCCGCGAATCCCATCTCGGGGATTCAGAGATCGCCTCCGGCACCTGCCGGAGAGGGGATTCATCTCCGGAGGACTCTTCATCGCCATGATCGCCTCCGGAGTGATGAGTGAGTAGTTCACCCCTGGACCATGGGTCCATAGCAGTAGCTAGATGGTCGTCTTCTCCTTGTTGTGCTTCATTGTTGGATCTTGTGAGCTGCCTAACATGATCAAGATCATCTATCTGTAATACTATATGTTGTGTTTGTCGGGATCCGATGGATAGAGAATACTATGATTATGGTGATTATCAATCTATTGTTTATGTGTTGTTTATGATCTTGCATGCTCTCCGTTATTAGTAGAGGCTCTGGCCAAGTTTTTACTCTTAACTCCAAGAGGGAGTATTTATGCTCGATAGTGGGTTCATGCCTTCATTGACACCTGGGACAGTGACAGAAAGTTCTAAGGTTGTGATGTGATGTTGCCACTAGGGATAAAACATTGATTCTATGTCTAAGGATGTAGTTGTCGATTACATTACGCACCATACTTAATGCAATTGTCTGTTGCTTAGCAACTTAATACTGAATGGGGTTCGGATGATAACCTGAAGGTGGACTTTTTAGGCATAGATGCAGTTGGATGGCGGTCTATGTACTTTGTCGTAATGCCCAATCAAATCTCACTATATTTATCATATCATGTATATGCATTGTTATGCCTTTTCTATTTGTCAATTGCCCGACTGTAATTTGTTCACCCAACATGCTTTTATCTTATGGGAGAGACACCTCTAGTGAACTGTGGACCCCGGTCCTATTCTTTACATAGCATACAATCTACTGCAATTGTGTTTTACTATTTTCTTTGCAAACATCTTCCACTCGATACGTTTAACCCTTTGTTACAGCAAGCCAGTGAGATTGACAACCTCACTGTTTCGTTGGGACAAAGTACTTGGGTTGTGTTGTGCAGGTTCCACGTTGGCGCCGGAATCCCTGTTGTTGCGCCGCATCACATTTCGCCACCATCAACCTTCAACGTGCTTCTTGGCTCCTACTGGTTCGATTAAACCTTGGTTTCTTGAAAAGGGAAAATCTACCTTCCTCTTGGGGTTCCCAACGAACGTGTGAGTTACACGCCATCAATATTAACTGATTTTGTTGTGTTGGAAATGCCTGAAGATGATAATATGTCTATTATTCTTGGAAGACCCTTTCTTAATACTGCAGGGGCTGTTATTGATTGCAATAAAGGCAAGGTTACTTTCAATGTTGATGACAAGGAACATACTGTCTATTTTCCAAAGAGGATTGATAAAGTATATGGAGTTAATACAATTTGTAATGTGAAAACTATCAAGGTGGGATCCATTGATTGTCCTATATATGAGCCTAAAGAAGAATATCAAACTCTTGTGATTGGATCCATATCAATTCAATATAAGGTAACATGATTGATTTGAGGTTTATCTCTTCTTATGTCATATAAAATTTATTTGGTAGCAAGACTTGATCAACCTTGTTAACAAGTATATTTTAATGCATGAGAGAGCTAAACAACATTTCTTTCTTTCTTTCTTCCTCCACTTGTTTTACTTGCTGTAGCACTTTTTGTTTTGCAATATGCTTTAGTTGTTTAAGATTTTGGAAATCATTTTCCTGCGCAGTAATAATTACTTTAACACCCAGAAATGTGCATTTTTCGAAGTTCTCAAAAATTTACAAAAATTATACTGGTAGTCTTATTTTTCGAAGGGGCACTGGGAGCACCTGGGGATGACCAGTGGGGCACCCCAGGGTGGCACCCCACAGGCCGGCGCGGCCAGCAAGGGGGGCGCGCCACCTGGTGTGTGGGCCCCTCCTTGCCCCACTTCATCATCTCTTTCACTCACTGCACTCTCTCTCCCGAAAAAACTCGTACTCACTTTCTCTCACTCGCGTTTCTGCTCAAGAACTTAAGATTTCTCGATCTCTTTGCTCAGCCCAGATTTCTGTCTGAAATTTGGCACATTTGCTCTCCGGTATGTGACTCCTTTGATTATCCAATTAGAATTTTGTTTGGTTGAGTATATATTGAATATTTTGCTGCTGTAGGTAACATGTTTAGTGAGCTTGCATGCTTGTTCTAAGTGGTAGAAACTAGTTTTGATGCATGTTTAGTACTCTAGCAAGTTCCTATAGTAGTTTTCCTCAATTATATACCTTGAAATCAAATTTTATAATGATTGTTGAAAAATTTCAGAAAATGGAAGGAAGTAGGCACCAACTAAACCAACAAGAATTGGAGGTGCAACAAGTCATGAGAGTTCACCGCGAAGAGGGAGTATACCCCTCTTATTACCCATGCACTGATTTTATGCGGAATGCAGGAATCCTGCAAGATGTTCAAACACTGATTTCCAATGCAGGGTTGGAAAGTTTTACTGTTGGTGAACCTTACCAATATGCGAAACTAACAATGTCGGTGGTGCAGGATTTCGAATTTCATCGGTCCCAAACTAACCCCATGGTCCGATACAAGATTTATAACAAAACTATCAACTTGCCATTTACTGATTTTTGTGCAGCAATTAGAGTGCCACAATGGGGATCCTGCGAGAAGGTCAGGGGAACGCCGCGGGAGCTCTCGAAGTCTTTATACAATGATTTGTCAAGGGAGAAGTTTCTCCGATGATGGTGGTAAGATCAGTAGCATTCAACTCCCAGCTATCCGCTACTTTGCTTATTTCGTTACAAAGTGCGTTCTTGCTAGAAAGAATGCAAGTAAGTTGTCTGTCCAAGATATGGCTTTCTTAGCTGCTGCTTTGCAACAGGATAGGACTTATAATTTGGGTGCTTTAATAGCTTGTAGACTTGCTACTAACCGTGGGAAGGGAGGAATTTGTGGAGGTCTCATCGCCTCTCGCTTATTAGCTATGCATGGTGTAGAACCTCACCATCTAGATATTCCGCTCTCCATGGAGAAACTTGATGTTGTTTCCATGATTAAACATGAGTTTATTTCAGATGCGTCTAATTTGAACAACCTGTATTATAGGATAACATTTTATAAGAAAAATTGGAGAATAACTAAGAAAATTGAAAAACTAGTACGATTGCCTGCACCTGTTCTGCTTAACCTTGATTCCAGGAAAGGGTGGTCGGTCACAGAAAATGAGCTAAATGCATACATAGAAAGGGAAGGCCATCATGCAAGGGATGGCACGGAGGAGGCCGAGGAGCACCTCGACTCTTCATCCGATGCAGCGAGCTCCTCATATCAACATTATGGTCATGTGGAGCCTCCACGACATTCTTCTGCGCAGGGGCCTTATTATCACTCCATGTACGATCCACCGGCGTGGAACCCCGACCCTCGTTGGGAATGAACTCCACTTAGGCCAAAAGCCTAAGCTTGGGGGGAGGTATACCGGCATCACTCATTCTTTGCATATTATGGTTGTTGGATACTTGTACATACTTTTTTAGTTTCTTAGAGTTGTTTTCTAATGAGAGGGAGATGATATTTGGGGAAGTGTTGTCCAAAAACAGATTCTGGGCTGTTACCAAACAAATTCGTACGCACAGCCAGAACGTTATTTTGAGTTGAACATTTTTGAGCATGTGCCCCAGGTTGTTATCTAACTTTCATTAGTTGAACACTTTTTGAGCTGAGCAACGGAAGATTTTTGTTAAATTCGATTTCTGTACTGCTGTCAGGTTTTGGCAGATTTCTGCCATCCTGTTTTTCTGTGTTTCTGTTAGTTTGCATTCTCTTGTTTTCGCTTTGTTTCTTTCCTAAAACACAAAAAGACCAAAAATATTTCTGTTGTTTCTCTTCACCATTTTTTTATTTGGTTCTTTGCTCTTATTTTACTTTATTTGCTATCGTTGGTTTGCTATGAGAAAACCCAAAAAGATTTTGCTTTGTTTTCTTGTTTCCTTTTGTTCTTGTTTCTAACCCGAAAACACCAAAAATATTTGTTGTTCTTCTTTGGTTTTGTAAAGTTCATTAGGGAGTTCAGAGGTCTCCGGTGGTTGGAGCTTGGTTTCATTTCATATTATTATTCAAGCTGCACAAGTGAAAGGCAATAATGACGATCTATGGCAACTTGACTGTGGTAAGAGGCTGGTATGAACTCTATTTGTTTTCATTTTTGTACATATACTCATCCATGTGAGCATGCTTAGTTGGTTCATGTGAGGTATATGTCATTTAATTAAAGTCTAGTAGTTTATGATCTCTCATGATTAGTTCCAATCTATTAATAATGAGTAGCATGTCATGAATATTCGCTTGCATTGTTTTATTCATAGATCGGTATGACATTGTGGTATCCTCCTCTGAATAATTCACTTGAATCGACTTGGCACATGCTCACGCATGCATATGACTGAACAAAAGTCAATTAAGCCTCGATGATCTACTTTGCTTCAGAGTTCTTGTATCACTTTTATGCCTCCGTTAATTTTATTTTGTCGCAAGCATGATTATGATAGTTAATGCTCTCTTGATTGTCGCTTCCCAGTCTATTGCTAGCCTCCACTTGTACTGAGCGGGAACGCTGCTCGTGCTTCCAAACATCTGAAAACCAAGTTATTCCAAAGTGTCCACCATAAATACCTATGCATGGCATTTCAAACCATTCCAAGTAAATTCTCATGTGCTACCTTTAAACCTTCAAACTACTTCTCAATTTGTGTTAATGTTTTATAGCTCATGAGGAAATATGTGGTGTTTTATCTTTCAACCTTGTCATTTACTCCGGACATACTTTCACCAATGGACTAGTGGCACATCCGCTTATCCAATAAATTTGCAAAAAGAGCTGGCAACGAGGTTCCCAGCCCCAATTAATCAACCTTCATTAATAATTCTCTTCACGTGTTTTGCTCTGATTCATCAGTAAGCAACTTAACCTGCAAATAGACACTTCCCCATGGTATGTGAATGTTGTAAGGCACCCGAGGATTCGGTTAGCCATGGCTTGTGTAAGCAAAGGTTGGGGGAGTGTCATCCATAATGAAACTAAAATACATGTGTAAACAAAAGAGAAGAGGGATGATCTACCTTGCTGGTAGAGATAACTTCCTTCATGGGAGCCGCTCTTGAGAGTCTGGTTGGCGAGGTGGTTAGAGTACCCACTATCATTCGTTGACAACAACAAACACCTCTCAAGATAATTTTACTTCTGTCTTTGAAAAATGAAAAGCTCTAGCACATGTTAATCCCTGCTTCCCTCTGCGAAGGGTCAATCTTTTACTTTTATGTTGAGTCACCATTCTTTCTTTAAGCACTTTCTTGAGAGCATGACTGTCATTCTTAGTATAATATGCTTGTCCCAAAATATGATCATTGTGGTATAACTTTGATGCTTTTATCTTTGACAAATTTACTTCTAGTCTTTCTATGAACTTCAGAGGTGCCTGGGCATTTATGTTTTGCTACAAATACAGGCAAGCGAGATACCACTTTATCATATCCTTCTATGAACATTGCAATCCTGCTTATTGAAGTGTTTCATGATGCTTGTTATTAGTTTGTTGGTATCTCTTTTATGATTGACACAGTTACTAGATGAATTTATTTGCATGTACCTTATTATTAATTGCTTAAGCACTTGCCATATCATGAGAATATTTACATCATATGAACAAATGTGTTCGTGAAAGTTCTTTTATCGCCCTCAGTTGTTAACTGAATTGCTTGAGGACAAGCAATAAGCTAAGCTTGGGGGAGTTGATACGTCCAAAACGTATCTACTTTCCCGAACACTTTTGCTATTGTTTTGCCTCTAATTTGTGTATTTTGGATACAACTAACACGGACTAACGCTGTTTTCAGCAGAATTGCTGGTGTCTCGTTTTTGTGCAGAAATCCAACTTTCAGGAAAATCCTCGGAATTTATGCGAAAGGTCCTATTTTCCCAGAATATTGACGGAGGAAGGGCAAGCCAGGTGGGGGCCCGAGGCCCCCACACACTAGGCCGGCACGGCCCAGGAGGGGCGCGCCGCCTTGTTGTGTGGGCGCCTCGGCGGCCCCCCGACGCTCCCCTTTCTACATATGCCTTTCGACCTAAAAACGCCGGGTTCGACCATATTTCCAGAGACCATCCAGACGCCGCCGCCATCGCGAAACTCCGCCTCGGGACCGAAACTCCGTTCGGCACTCCGCGGACGAGGAATTGGAGGGGATCTTCACCGCCATCACCACCGACGCCTCTCCATCGACCAGCCATGTTTCCCCCATCCATGTGTGAGTAATTCCCCCGCTGTAGGCTGAAGGGGATGGTAGGGATTGGATGAGATTGATCATGTAATAGTCACAAGATTGTTAGGGCATGGTGCCTAGTATCCGTAGATGTTACTTTTATGATATTGTTGCAACTTGTTATGCTTAATGCTTGTCACTAGGGCCCGAGTGCCATGATCTCAGATCTGAACATGTTATTGTTTCATCATGATATGCATTGTTTTATGATCTTACCTGCAAGTTGTATACACACGTTGCTGTCCGGAACCCGAGGCCCCAAAGTGACAGAAATTGGGACAACCGGAGGGGAAGGCGGTGATGTGAGGATCAAATGTGTTCACGGAGTGTTAATGCTTTGCTCCGGTACTCTATTAAAAGGAGTTCCTTAATTTCCAGTAGTTTCCCTAGAGGCCCGGCTGCCACCGGCTGGTAGGACAAAAGATGTTGTGCAAGTTTCTCATCGCGAGCACGTACGACTATATATGGAACACATGCCTATTGATTGATTAGTACTTGGATACCGCTTTATTATTACCTGCAAATGTCCTACCATGATTGTTATATGAATTCTCTCATCCATGCAACGCCCGTTCATCCGTCCCTGTGCCTATAGTATTTTAATCCTGCTGTTTACTATAATCACTACTGCTGTCTTTATTTCACCGCCGTTATTTCACTATTCCTACTGCTACAAAACTGTTGCTACGATAAACTCTTGCGAGCAAGTCTGTTTCAGTGCAGCTGAATTGACAACTCCGCTGTTAAGGCTTACAAGTATTCTTTGTCTCCCTTGTGTCGAATCAATAAATTGGGTAATTCTTCCCTCGAAGACCATGATCCCCTATACTTGTGGGTCAAGGAGCTCCCAAGGACAAGGACGAAGACGAAGCCGATAGTGATGATTCCGACTATGTGCCCAACTCCGTCAAGACCAAGGGCCTCTTCGCCAAGCTCACCGCTCGCCTCAAGAAGTCCTTTTGCTTCAAGAGGGACCTTGAAGATAGGATGTATCAAGCTCACCATGACAACAAGAAGATCCGCCAACGCCAAAAGGCAATGATGAGGCATATGCAGCTTCCTGTCTCTGAGGGCTCCGAGGACAACATCACCCCTCCCGGTGAGTGGAAGTCCAAGCTTATTTGGTCGAGTTCCGAGGACTCCATCCCCGAGCATATTGTTCGACCCTCTCCACCACCTCATGGCAAGGGTCTTGCTCAAGATGGAGACGATGATGATGAAGACGAAGATGAAGAGGAGGAAGATGTTGAGGACGAGGGTGATGAGGATGAAGATGAAGACGACGAGGATGATGATGACGAGTGATCCCCTTGGGGCGTTAGTATGCTTCTTCTCCCTTTTTGGTGTCTCGATGCCAAAGGGGGAGAAGTTGATCTATTAGGACGGGAATTTGCATGGGGATGCCAAGGGCTTGGTGCTTCTTATTGGTTCTTTCGGCCTTGGCATCATATCTTCCCCTAGTTATTTGGAACTTTATTCGTATGTGTGCTCTCTACTCTATTTGTGGATCTCCCGATCCCCCGGTTTGTATTAAGACTTAATCGTTCGTAGCTTAATGGTCTTCACTATTTATCCTTGATTGGCTACATCAATCCTATGGAGGCTCTCATTATTATGAGTTTGGGTTTTCTCAAGGCAAAGGTATGAAAAGTTTTCACCCAATCTCTCCTACATGCATGTATACTTGCCTCCATAGTGTGCTTGTGCTATATGATCGTGTCATATGTTCTTCTTAGCACTTGTGCTTGGTTTGTAGAATCTAGGGGGAGTTTCTCTCTAGGGTGTGTGCATTTGTATACAAATGCATATTCTAAATATGCACACATCTAGGGGGAGCTTCGTCTACTCTTGCAAACCAAATACCTTATCATAATATCCTATGAGTTATTGCAAATTCGTGTGTTGTCATCAAACACCAAAAATGGGGAGATTGTAAGAGCAAGATCTATATCCCTTGTTTTGTGTGTTTGTTAACAACACTCGAACAATTCTAACCGTGCACAAAGTTTGTCATTGATAGGTTTGCAAGGTGTACGGTGCCCTCGCCGGACACATTATGATCAGAAGACCGAAGCGTAGTTCTTAGGCTTTCTGGTTTTGTGTGTGTGTCGCGAGGTAACATGGTAGGAGAGGAAAAGAGGAAAAAGCTGTTTTAGCCATAGCGGTACTACCGGTACCATACCGCTCTGAGGATTGCACACGAGATTGTCCCACAGAACAAGTTACGGTACCTTTACGGTACCTCGAGTGGTAGTACCGCCTGCAAGCGGTAGTACCGCCCACGGTACCACTCAAGTACCGTAACGTTACGGCGATCGCTCGTACCGCTTCGGTACCGCTTTGGATCCAGTAAGGTCTGGACCCTATTGCGGTACCTGCGGTACCGCGGTAGTACCGCTATGAGTCCACGTGTACAAGTTCGTGGGGATTCGAACTCGCGAGCGGTACTACCGCTTAGGAAAAAACAGCACATAACGGTTGGATTTGGAGGGACCTATAAAAAGGCCCCTTCTTCCCTAGTTCGTTTTTAGCTCTTCTCTCTCCCTCTCCTCCATTGTTGCTGAGCTCAAACTTAGTGGATCTCCCTCCCTACCCAATCAATCTTGCTGATACTTTGAGGAGTGGTGGAGGAGACCCCGATCTATCATTCTACCGAGAGAAATTTCACCAATTCGTGGTAGTCCTTAGTGGATCTTGGTGGTAGAGTTCCTATGGTGGAATCTTGGAAGAAGTGCATCCATGGAGGCTAGCTTGGTGTTGTACTAGCCCCATGGGTTGTTGGGAGCCTCCTTGTGGTGTGGAGCTCGCCCCAACCTTGTGAAGGAATCACCGCCTCGACCGGTGCCTTAGTGGAGAAGGGGGAGCACCTTCGTGGAGCTCTCTCGAGGAAGAAGGTGAGGCCTTCCTTCGTGGTGTGGCCGTCTAGCCTCTTGTGTGAGGCTAGCACCTCCTCAACGCAGACGTACTCCCTTTTGTGGGAGGAACTGCGGGAAACAAACCTCGCCTCGTCTCCGCGCCCTCCGGTTGTCCCGCTCCTTACTCTTACTATCTTGTGTGATTCCTTTGCTTGTTGTACTTGTCTAGGATCATTGTAGGATCACCTCCATCGCTAAAGCTATCACCTTTATCTTCTGTTGCACTAAAAATTGAAAAAAAATAAAAGTTGACGTAGCGTCCATTCACCCCCCCTCTTGTTCGCTACGATCCATTCACATGCCAACTACATGCAGTCCTAAATTAGCATTTTATGACATGACGTGTCACTAAATAAGAAGATTATGTTTATGGTAACATGCTATTTACCATAACATTGTGCATCCTGAAACGAAATGATTTTACACATTAATAAATGAAGGCTTCTACGACAATACCCATATATTCATATGCTATCATGCACTATGGTATTAATAACATAGACTAGTGCAGTGGTGTATTGTAAGGCCAAGTATTATACGGTAATTTAAGAAACTAGAAGAGCTTAAATAACTTTTTTTCTGAGTTGAAGAAGAGAGAGGAGGAAGCAGATTGTAGATTAAGATCCAATTATAGCAAATGCTCCAAAACACTTTGTGATTGCAGCTAGTAGACTAATAGAACAAGGGAGGAATGGTTATGGTAAGGCCTGCATTTGGTCAACATAGTTGCATGGGTGGTGGCACCCCATAAGCAAGGTCGGGGCATCCTTGGGGAAAACCGACATGTGACCTGCCCATCCCATGACAAAAAAATCTTGCCATTGTGTCATGGTATTTTCCTAGATTTGTAGTTCGGAAGGGGCGGATACTCAGCTAGATCAGATGGTAGCATATATACAAGAGAAAAATGTTTATCCAGGTTTGGGCCCCAGGAAACATCATCCAAAAATATAGTAAAAATTATGTCTATTATTCCAAAGATCCCAACACATGGTTGCAAAAGGAATCCACACAAGTTTTCTAGATCTCCATAATATATATAGTTGAATTTAGCAAGTGCACAAGAAAAACATATGCGGTCAATAATTTCTTCACATTGATGATGCAGATAGCTCGAACCATTGATGAGCCATGTCTTCGATAAATTTGATTCTTAGAGGGCAGGCAGCATCCGACGAGTTGCTAGGTGAAATTCTTGATCGTCAGAGGGTTCTTTCCTTACGAAAATGTCCTTGGCATAGGAATGATTATCGCCGTAAAGTCAAATCATGGTAAAGGGAAGATATCGAGAAGATGCAAGAGGGTTCTAAATCCATGAGAGACTAGACACCATGATGCACCTCACCAGGGCGGATGGCTTCAATCTCCTTCCAAAGGAGATTGGTTACTAACTAGGAATTTATTTAATGAATAATATTTAACAAGATTGGAATATATCATGGTACTTCCAAAATACAGGTTTGGGGCTATATGGTATAGATCTAAGAGCTAAATTTTGAAAACTAACAACTAGAAAACTTGCCAGCCACGTAATTTTTGAATTACGTAGTCCTTAGTTTCTGTCTGCAAAAGAGATCTGTAATAAATGTTGCGATGTTGCACCATGTAAGAAGGGATGTACAAAGCCTTTTGGAACTCGGGTGCTAGGTAGCCCTTTATTTGAAAATTTGGATTCTATATTTTGGAAATTTAACATTCAAAAAGGAATATTAAGAAGTACATATCTGTTCCTACTATGTATGTTTGTGCAAGATTTTTTGCAAAAAAATGAAACATAAATATGGTACGAACTTTAAAAAAACAAATATGTAGCTGACGCCCGAGAACCGCATGGCCCCGCTCAAATATTCATATCTTTATATGGTGATGACAGAAGTCAGAAACACTTTAATTTTGATCATGAGCACATGTTTACCGGATCTAATCCGCGCCTGTCTTTCAAAAAGAACTGAAAACTGACGGTTATTTTACAGTTTTCGCGAGCTAGCGTTGCTCTTATAATTAATGACACAAACCAAAAAAAAACACTTTAGTCTTGATCATGAGCGTGCCGCCAGAAACAAGCAACAAGCCTAGCGTTGGGCCGCTAGCCAACAGTCAGAGCAATAACCAAACTGCACACGTGTGGACCCCAACAAAAGCTGCAGGAAAGATCGACGGGGAGTCAGAAAAGCTAGCAGCCACAACAACTCAATTCTTATTTTTCGTTTTCCCTGGTGGCCGTCGCAAGTTTTATATAGCCCACACACGCCGCTAAGCTTCTCCTCTGAATCTCCGCTGCCACAGCTAGCCCACAGGGGGTAGGTTCGAGAGAGCGCTGCCACGGACCACGGTGGTGTGGATTGAGAGAAAAACACATACTACACACGACACAGCGCGCGCCATGGGCAGCGCCAGCGATGCCGCGGAGAGCAACGGCAAGCAGCTGGAGAGCCCGCTGCTGACATCGCTGCAGCCGGCGTCGGCCGGCAGCGGCAGCGACGACGGGCACGGCCATGGGGCGGGCAAGCAGCTGGAGAGCATCCTGAACGACGAGTCGGTGCCCTGGGGCCGGCGGATGTCCGCGGCCACGGTGGTGGAGATGCGGATGCTGCTGCGCCTCGCGGCGCCCGCCGTGCTGGTGTACATGATCAACTACCTCATGTCCATGTCCACGCAGATCTTCTCCGGCCACCTCGGCACGCTCGAGCTCGCCGCCGCCTCCCTCGGCAACACCGGCATCCAGGTCTTCGCATACGGCCTCATGGTAAGCTCCGCCAAACTATTGATGCTAACCTTGATTAGTTCGTGCTGGTACTACCTCACTGAACTTGTTCGCGACGAGACACTTATTTTGTTAGCGATAGCCAAATTTCTAGTATCCTAGTAGTATCTAAGTAGCTAGCTATTCTTATCGTACTTTAAGTTTAAAAGACTTAGTCTACTACACAGTAGCAAGATGATTTGCCTAGTGGCGTTTGCTCGTTTGGTGCACAAATCACAAATGTCGCATCGTGAGCTACTGATAGTAGATTAGATTCGACATGTGCGAGCTGGTTCAGCTATCGCCGAAGATTCGTCCGCCTGCGCTCGAATCCAAATCCAACCGAATAGACTCCGTAGCAGCCGCTGGTGCACAAGATGGCTTTTGGCTCTCGGGTACCGTGAAGTAGTAGGTGGATAGTTGCCATTTCGTCCATGAATTCAATCCCGTATAAAGGTTATTCATCAAAAAAATATCCGTAAAAGGCTTATTTGTTACTAGAGTCTTTGTGGAAATTAGTTGAGATAATACTAAGTATTGGGTAAACCGCTACATCACTCAATCCTCACAAAACTTCATCCATAATCCATTAGGTATAGGCAGAGTATTGAGGATTAAAAAAATACACTAAGATTTAGGAAAAAAATAGAAATAAACAGAGATTAAACTCGCTCAATACTCTAGTACTAAACATGCTTTTAAAAGTAAGTGAGCATTTAGAGTTTTAAAGGATTTTCCTCACTAATTCTCATAAATAAAAGTGATTAGTTGTCCATGTCGCCGCCTATTTATTTCGTGTTGTCCTCTGGCCATCCCTCGTGATGATGGATACAGGGGCCCTTCTGTGTCTGTCTAAGTGATATGTTTGTTATTCGCAAAAAAAAAAGTGATATGTTTGTTGACTGTTAACATGTGCCGATGTGCGAGCTGGGTTCACTTCTTGAAACAGAAACGTGCAATTGACGCTTGACGGGACACCAATCGCTTGTACAGTACTGCTACAGTTCAGATCGCTGTCGAAAAAACTACTCCCTCCGTCCCTAACTAGTGGTTTATAAAGAATTAACGTTTCCAAAATTTGGCCAAAAATATATAACAAAACATGAAGATCTGTAATATCAAATAAATATACATATATCTGTTGATATTTTCTTCGATATATTTGGTCCAAGTTTGAATATATTTGTTTTTTGATTAAGTTTATATGCCACATTCTATGGGACAGATGGAATACTACGGTTGAGATGTTAGAGCATTTCTTGCAGATCCGTAAAAGTCGTTATTGCGGAAAGCTACACCACAAAATGTTTTCGGTATGAAATTGTGGTGTGCCAATAATAAATTCTGAAAAAATTATGGACACAGGCAAAAACTCGGGGACCGACATATGAACAAGTTTTTTCCTACCTTTCCCTTCTTCCTCCTCCTGTCTACCCGTGCTCACATGCCCCAGCCAAAATCCTGGGGGGCGCTGCCCCAACCATTGAGGCATTTAGGAGCGGTGCCAAGGCAAATTTGCAAAATAGTTAACGTCATTTAGATGACACTAGTTATTAAGGACGACAATTTACCCACGGCTAAACCGTACCCGCATGTAGGTTCACTTTTTTACCCATAGGTAGTACACATACTCTACCCATTAAATCATGGGTAGTGTACATGTATATCCACGTACTCATTTATTGTCAATTTCTTATGTGATACGTCTACTTTTGTTGGCTTATGTGTTGGAATATGAGAATGCGATTTCTATATTTTGTTAATTGTTATGTACTCAATTACATGTTATTGAGTTGAGATAATTCATTATTAATCAAATTTGTTATTGATATGTGTAAAGTTGCGAGTAACTTGTCTACAATTTGACCTACCCACCAGGTATCCAATAGGTACGGGTACCCACCGGATATGTGTATGGGTAAAATTTTATAACCGTGTGTACGGGTGTAGGTAGAAGTTTTTATCCGTATGTGTATGCTATTGCTCTACCCTGCTTAGAACATGTTATAAACGCAACAAGCAAATAAAGAAGAACAAGAAATAAAACGCAGCGGAGTCACAAGATTTTAACGTGGAAAACCCCTATTGGGGGAAAAACCATGGACGCTAGCCAGCAAAATTTCACTATGTCGGGAGGTGTTTACAAACGCCTTGGGTTATCTTATAATCTGATAAACCTTAGCCGGCGGCTTACAAGAGGTATATTTATGCGGTAGCATCGATCCATACCCTTTAGTATGAATTTGGATCACAATATAACATAAACATGCCCATTGTCATCCTTACTAGTTATCTAATATAATGGTTTAAAGCATACTAGAACGGTGAACAATGTTTGTTTGAATTGTGGTGATACTTAGACCAAAATATACTATGTGTAGTGCAATTTCAGAAAGAGCCCATATATTATAGTCGTGTTGTTCATGTAAATTATGGCACCCCAATAGTATGAACCTAGATCCGCACTCAACAGACACTGAAATTTCTTCTTTTTTTTAGGGAAAGACACTGAAATTCCTGGTAGTAACTTAATATGTGTATTACAATACAATTAGCTTTCACTGAAATCATCCCTGTATTACAACACAATCACATTGATCGGATTAATCCGCATTCAGCAGCGAGTAATAATGAGTTAACGAACTCTGCAATGCGATGCAGCTTGGCATGGGAAGCGCGGTGGAGACCCTGTGCGGGCAGGCGTACGGTGCCAACAAGTTCGACATGCTAGGCGTCTACATGCAGCGCTCCACCGTCCTGCTCATGGCCACCGGCGTCCCGCTGGCCGTCCTCTACGTCTTCTCCCGGCCCCTCCTCATCCTCCTCGGCGAATCGCCGGAGATCGCCCGAGCCGCGGCCATCTTCGTCTACGGCCTCATCCCGCAGATCTTCGCCTACGCGGCCAACTTCCCCATCCAGAAGTTCCTGCAGTCGCAGAGCATCATGGCGCCCAGCGCCTACATCTCCGCCGCCACGCTCGCCGTCCACCTCGTCCTCAGCTACCTCGTCGTCTACAAGTTCGGGCTGGGCCTCCTGGGTGCCTCGCTCATGCTCAGCGTCAGCTGGTGGATCATCGTCATCGCGCAGTTCATCTACATCGTCACCAGCAGCCGGTGCCGCCTCACGTGGACCGGCTTCTCCCTGCAGGCCTTCTCCGGTCTGCCGGAGTTCTTTAAGCTGTCCATTGCCTCTGCGGTCATGCTCTGCCTCGAGACTTGGTACTTTCAGATACTCGTGCTCATTGCTGGCCTCCTCAAGGACCCAGAAATGGCCCTCGCGTCCCTCTCAGTCTGGTAACTAATTCTATTGAAAGCTTGTCTTTAACTACAATTATTGATTGCATGGTCTGTTGATATGATGACTCAATCAATCAATCTGACCTGCTTGTGTGTTTGCAGCATGACCATTTCAGGGTGGGTGTTCATGATTTCGGTTGGATTCAACGCAGCTGCCAGGTAACTAAAGATGATTGTTGCTAGTTCCAAATATTGCAGAACACTGCAACAGATGAAACTAAATGAACTTCGTATTGGTAAATACAGCGTAAGGGTGAGCAATGAGCTTGGCGCTGGAAACCCCAAGTCCGCGGCCTTCTCCGTGGTGGTAGTGACGTTGCTGTCCTTCGCCCTGTCGGTGGTGATCTCGGTGGTCATTCTGCTCTGCCGTGACTACATCAGCTACATCTACACCGGCGGCGAGGACGTGGCGGCGGCGGTGTCCAAGCTCACGCCGCTGCTGGCGCTCACCCTCATCCTCAACGGAATCCAGCCGGTTCTGTCAGGTACTAAACTTCCTCAGACACACAGCACAGAGAAAACAAACTGAAGGAAGCACGCGCTGATTCGGATGCTATAAACAGGGGTGGCCGTGGGCTGCGGATGGCAAGCGTTCGTCGCCTACGTCAACGTCGGCTGCTACTACGTCGTTGGCATCCCCCTTGGTTGCCTCCTCGGCTTCTACTTCGACCTTGGCGCCGCCGTAAGGCCTCCCGTACATGACTCCTTGTAACTTTACCCTGATCAATGTATAACAGTGGATGACACATAATGCAGGGCATATGGAGCGGGATGATTGGAGGTACCTTGATGCAGACTCTGATCCTGCTGTGGGTTACCTTCAGAACAGACTGGAACAAAGAGGTAAATATGGGATTCAGCTCGATCGTTAAGTGTTGAAAGAACAGTAACACTAGGACTTGCTAGCCTGCAATGAGTTTCTGTGAAGATGAAACTTATACAGTAGCTTGAATAACATAGTATTGAACCAACATTAAGAAAATAATATTTTTTTTTTTGAAAAATTAAGAAAATAATACTCATTATTTCTTAATAATTGAAGTTACATGTTGCATGAGTAGATTATTTCTTAATGGGCACTCTATTACTATAGAAAATCGCATCGTTGAGAAACACACTGAAATTTACTTTCTCATTTTATTGCAGGTGGCCCAATCGATGAAACGATTGAACAAGTGGGAAGGCAAGAAACCTCTGTTGGCAGGCCAAGAATGAAACAAGGATAAGAATGGCAACAGGTCAATCTTCCTAAAATGTGTAAAATGCGATGTTGATCTGCAATTCACATTGAAATGCCGTATTTTGTACTATTGAGAAACATTTTTTTCTCGACTTCCGTCTCGACAACAGTGGCACGGCCCATTATTCAGTTGGATTCAGTAGTACGCAGTTGTGGCCTGCAAGACCAACCCAACATGCCGCCGTCTGTATGCTGTTTTTGTCCTTGCTCTCATAGCATGATGCAGAGATTATTTTTTGTACTATACTGAAAGACGATGCAGAGTTTCACTTGTCTGAAAATAGATTAATGCAGAGTCTCACTTATCTGAAAATTGTTTCCATGAATGCCCATCTTTAAACTAACTTTGTTCACCGACGGGTTTTAGCCAAATCAAAGCAGTATATATACATGTCAACACATGCTTCTGGTCGTGCTTCAAGTCAAGATGAAGATCTTGCTTGACGCTCGCTGATGGATTTTACTGGATGACTCATGTCTCGAGATTTTCGGATCCGGATCGAATGTCTGGAGATTTTCGGATCCGGATCGAATGTCTGGAGATTTTCGGATCCAGATCGAATGTGTTTCGGTCGCGTGCAACCGTTTTGCTTTTAGAGGGAGCGATGCAAAACTCTGCAGGATGTTCCCATCCTCTTTAGTTCCAAAAAGATGTCAGTGGTAGAGGATAATATGGAAACCAGACGTTAGCCTTGGTGATTCTTGACTTGTAGCATGGTGATTCTTGACTTGTAGCAGGGGCATCGGCAAGTAAGGATGATATTACAGGAGAAGTTCGGAGTCTAATGTTCGGGCTAAAACACCAAGGTCTCGCCTTAATTGGTTATATCTATCAATGATCTTGCTGAAGTTACTATTTTTTAGAGCAAGAACCTTCTCCTCAGGGCATCTCCAACGGCGCGACGCATTTTATTGTCCGCGCGCGTCCGTTTGCGTCGCGCAGCGGACGCTCAAATGACCGTTTTCGTCCGAGCGTCCGTTTGCGCCTGGGGTTGGCTCTAGCGGCCCGACGCATTTTTTGTTTTTTTTTGTTTTTCTCTTTTCCATTTGATCATAGTTCCAAATATTACAAATTGGAAGATTATTTTACACAAACTAATACATAGTTTGGAACATGGTTTACACAAACTAATACATAGTTTGAACCATGGTTGACACAAATATAAATATTTTAAAAATAGAAACCAGGTGTGTTGATTTCCGTATGTTCGCTGCCAAGAAAGAACATTCGAGGCACACCAGTCACCCAAACTGGAAAATCCAGCGGGAGGCATGACGGTGTCCTTGTTGCTTCTACCGAGGAAGAACAGACAGAAACCTTCCACTACGGCTTCGTCGGCCCGTAGCCAGATTCGCTGCAAAGAAAGAACACTCTATGTTCTAACTATCGGTGTCCGAGGCGGATTCGCCGGTGTGGTAGTGCCTGCGGCAGGCCGTGTCGTCGAACACCTTGACGACCATCTCACCGTCTCCCTCGTAGAGGAATGTGAGCTGGCAGCCGGGCTCGGCGCGAGGTCACGGGCGAACTTGCCCCACCCGGTGTGCAGGTACATCTTGCCCTGCCCGTCGAACAGGACCTCCACGGTCCAGCGGCAGAAGTTGCAGCTGGCCTCCCGTAGCTGTAAATGCGCCGGCTCGACGCCATCGACGAACTCGGCGAACTTGTCCGGGAGCCGCTTGATGCCGAGCGGGTCGTCGTCGATGCGGAGGAGGAACTCGAAGCATCGGTCCTCCTGTGAAGACGAAGAGGGCGCAGGCGACGGCGAGCGTGGGGCCATAGCTGGTCCACCACGGCGGCCCCTGCCCCGTCCCCGGGGGCAGGGCCGCGGCCTCGACCGCCTCGCCGGCCACCAGGACCCGCCATGGACTTCCTCGCGGGCCTGGCTACGTCGCAGGAACACCTAGGCGGCGGTACGGTGGAGCTTTGTGGCGGCTAGGGTTTCTTTGGAGGAGTGGATGAGGAAGAAGAACGCGCGCCCCCTTTATATAGGCCGGAGGCATGCGGTGGCCGCGGGACGCGTGGCGACGTCATTAACATGGTTGGCGGAGGTGGGCTGCGGCCGCTCGGCAGCCGAGGCATCGCCATTAACGTGGCGTAGACTGCCGAAGCGACGCAGCGGCGCCAGTCGCTGGCGCGTTTGAGAAGACACATCGACGCAGGGTCGCTGCCAGGCGGGCCCGACAAAACATCCGCCAGATACGAGCGGACACTTTCGGCGTCCGCGCAGTGTCCGCAGAGACGCATCCGAGGCGCATATTTGGGCCAGGTTTGCGTCTCCGCGGACGACCCGGTTACTTTGCGTCGCCCCGCTGGAGGTGTTGCCAGACGCATTTCCGGTCACGGCGGACGAAAATGGTCGCTCAGCGTCCGCTTGCGTCGCGCCGCTGGGATGCCTTGGGTGAAAGCTTATGATCCATGGTCAGGGCGAGATGGCACTTGTGCACTGTTCATTTTTAGAGGCGCTCCTTTTGAAGAAGACGAATTTTTTTGTGTTGTCTTGTGTCTGCTCCTACAAGAATTAGATCATTCTAGTGGGATTTTATTTGAAATTATTCTTCTTTTTAGCTGTGTGCATCCGTATTACTATTAGGGCACTACGTTATTGTAGAGGTTGGTTGCAATTCGTATCTTCGCGATAATAATATATTCTCTTTATCGTAAAAAAATAGGTATGTTTTATTCAATCACCGAAATTTATTTTTTAAACACGGATATTTTTTATTTATTTGAGTGGATTTTGAAAACATGGATAATCCACTTTTAGGGCTTTACCGCAGCCTCGCCTCCCACCTGGGATGATTGGGCCGCATGTTAGCCTAGTGTTTCAATTGTTTTCCCATTACTTACTCCGGGTACTTGGAAAATCTCAAAATTTTGGGACGGGAAATTTGGTAACAAATTATTTCGGGTTCCAGAAAATGACACCTGAAAGTGCTTCATAATATTCCATTCCCGACAGTTCGGGTTCGGGACCAGGAATTCCTGAATAACCTGAAATTACTGAAAAATAAAGTTGAGGTGTGTTGGAGATGCAGTCTTTCAGTCACACGCGTTGGTGGCGTAAGTTGCTGTCGTGGGTTAGGACCGAGGAGGATGGAAGACGGAGGCGTCCCGTCGAGCATCAAGGAAGATGAGGAGGCGTCGACGAGAAGAGGACGGCAAGGAGGTGTCGATGAGGAGCGCCATCAGACGGCAGTCGTGAGGGGCGGCGGCCGGCGGGTGAGGTTGTGGTGAGCACGGCGGCCGGTGGTTGTGTCGAGCGGCGACAGGTGAGTGGGGGTCTAGGGGAGACGCTGACGCCCAAGTAATCTACGTCTAAGGCTAAGTTTGCTCCACTTGGGTTGGATGCGAGATTTGCCCGAAATTTCTGAATTAAATTCGGGAACTCCAAACGCCTTCCCAAAAGGTTTTCGGTTTTTCGGGTTCGGGATATACAGGTTCGGGATCAAGAATTTTGGGTTCGGGATTCGGGTTTTATGCCCGGAGTGACCCGTTACCGTTATGGTCTCAGTATCTCCGAAGTGACATACATACTATCTAACCCGACGATCACTACATACCATGTTGGGAGGATTCTAGGAAAAATCTCTCGCCTACGCCAACGTCCGATGTCACTAAATGTAAAAAAAAAATTCTCGCATATCCAATTAATGCAGCATATCATCCACCCGCATAGCAAAAATTTCATGGTACTAGCTTCCTTGGAGCATTTTATTCCGCGTTAGGTCAAAACCATACAAAAAATCATAATAATATTTCAAGACACCTATAAGCAAAAAAGATACAAGTATGCAACAAATTTTCATTGATCATAGCAAATTCCCATCCACCACAAACAAACTCCGAGATAAAAAAAAAGTCAATACATCTATGAAACATGGGACGACAACATTTGCAGCTATTGATAAAACATATGCAGCATTGAGCAAGATTTGCAGCAGATGCTCAAAAATCGTACCAGCATATTTCTCATGCCATCGCAGAAAAACATGGGTGAATTTATAGCATTTGAAAAAAGAAATACTCATACAACAGCTAAGGAATGCGTAGAACTTACCTTGTGCTAGAGCACCGACTTCGCCGGATTGAACTCGCTGGCGACGGATGTGGCTAGTCAGCATGGACTCATCAGCCATGGCACTTCTTTGTTTCCCTTGATTTCACTAGGTGGAAGTCATGTATTTCTAACTATAAACCAAGGTTGTCCATGGCAGCACCATGGGAGTGTTGGGAGCACACGGTGAGGAGACACAACCTCACTATGTCTATGTAAAATGATAAAGTTTTGAGGATAGCTTCAACCAATAGATATGCAGCAACGAAACAAACATAAGCATACGCACAAGTAACGCAAAGATTTACGTGTAAAACCTTCTCAGTATGAGGAGGAAAAAAAGCATGGGTCTGAACTAACCGGTTCACGCAAGTTTCACTATGAGCAACCTGGATATAAAGTTTTCTCTAGAATATCTAAAATTATAACACACTTTAGCTCGTTGCCCACCGACGACAACAACAAAATCACAAGAGGTAAAATACAACATAGGCAAAGATATCACAACCTTATCTTTTTCGGTATTCAGCAAACTGCTATTAAAACCTAGATCCAATCAACACCAAATTTAGTAGATAAACATACATATAAGTTCTCAATATAATGACCAAGACTCAACTCAATCGGACACCGTTTGACTACCTACACTATTCGTGTCCCAAGACTGCTCTGTGTTGAAATGGTAGTAGTCCAAACTAACTTAACCCCTCTAAAATCTCCATTGTTTCAAATCTCAAACAAGTTAACCATATCAAAGTGCTCGAAGTAAGGAACAAGCTCACTGAGTTCGAAGCCGATCCAAGAACGTTTGAGCCTCTAGACACTAGTTCAAGACAGGCCGGTCACATCTCAGAAGTTTGAAGATAAATCACCTCTCCTTCTTCTTTCTTCTCAGTGAGTTGTGGGGTTTTAATGTGTTCTCTCATATTTTCACGGTAGCAGCCATGTTGTGGCTTGCTCTTAATTGCTCTCTTACCAAGGGTGGTTAGGATTTTCTCTTATCTATCTCTCAAGGTGTCAACACATCCGTCGATGTAAACGTCGATCAACGGTTGATACGTGTTGAATTTCTTGGATTGATGTTGGGCTGTGAACACACCTCCATGTGAAGAGACATAGCCTAACAAGCAAAGCGGCGGCTGCAGGAAATGGCGAATGACGGAGGCGGAGCTATACTTCTCCCCGGCGGTGGTGTGCCTGTTGCAACGGAGTGGAGCTCCAGGTTACCCACAATCTTCGGGATGGGGGCGGATCTATGGAGCTGGCTCGGCGGTGGCAGGCATGGTTGGCGTTTGGCTGCTCGGCACCGTAGCGATGCTGGCGGCCGTCTTGGCGGCGGCGGGCTAGAACTCCACCGTCTAGTCCCGTCCAGTTGTGGTGGTGGGCCGGCGGGCAGCGCCTCCTACTCTGCCAACTGCTATTCCAGCGCGCCTCTCGTCGGTGGTCTGCTAAAAGGAGGATCCTTCTGCTCTTGTCCGTTGGATTTGGGAGTGGTCGATAGGTCGGGGTGAAATCCCTGCGTGTTGCTGACGACGGCGATGCCCGTGGGCGCTGTCACCTTCTTGGAGGCGTTGTCATGGCCTTGCTCGTGGTCCCCCCGCCTCGAGTACCGGGGGAAATCCTAGATCCATCCTCGGATCGGGCAGCAGCGGCACAACAATGTTGTTCCCTCGTTGGAGGCATTGCTTTGGTTGTTTGGATGGAGTTGATGTTTGTCCAACGCTCAGAGCGTGAGCTTCCGGTGCGCAATGTACACCATTGGTGAGGCTCCTTGGTCGAAGCATTCTCCAGTTTTGTTCCGGTCCAGCCGTCCAGACACATCTCTTAGGCGCTCAAGGGCGAGCGGTACGTTGATCTACGCCATCTCGGAGTCGGGATCGGCCTTCAAGGAGTTTCCTTCATCGGACGTGACACGGTTCTGGAGCTTGGTGTATTGCCCCCTCTCCATTCTTGGAGGGCGACGGTGCAAGGCGAGCTTTTGGTGTCTGGTTGTGGGTTGTGTTGTTAGTCGGGTGTGCGGTTGTATCTTGCAAGCCATGGTTGGTAGTGTACCGTCCGTTGTGGAGTGGAGTTGTAGCCTCGGCCATCTCTAGCCATTATTCTACGTGATTGATACATCTTTGAAGGTATATTCTCGAAAGAAAAAAAAAACTGAGAAGAAAATTTCAGCTCGATTGAAATATACATTGACCCTAAATCTAGTTCATCAACCGATCGATACTAAAGATTAGTTGGCGAATGCTGAAAACTTATGTTACAGTTAACCACCTGATATACACAACGCGACCACTTTTTATTCAGCAAAAACCTTTGCAAGCACGCACATAAAAGAAGGTTAATTAGCTTTTCGGTAGGACGACGATTTATTGCAGATATTTACAGGAGATCGGACACGTGCTCCCGCGTGCACGGCAGCTTCTGTTATATTATCCCTTCTACACTTCTCCGTCGTGCTTGGCCTCGTAGAGATGAGCAGGCAGGCGTGGCCTAGCCTGCAGACGCAGCGGCTTCGCCATCACGAGGCTCGTCTCCGCCTCCCGCAGCTCAACCCTGTCGACGCCGGGCGGCTTGCTCCACGTGAAGCCCTGCAGGAGCCGCGCAAGCAGCGTCACGGTGATGATGGTGCCCAGCGAGATCCCAGGGCAGCCCCGCCTCCCGGTGCTGAACGACACGAACCGCAGCTCCGGCTCGCCGAGCCCCACGGTGGCGTCGCCGGCGGACAGGTGCCGCTCCGGCCGAAACTCAAGCGGGTCTTCCCACACTTTGGGGTTCCGGCCGAGGCCGACGCGACTGAGGATCACCTGGCTGCCCCTGGGGATCGAGTAGCCGGCGACGGTGGTGTCGGCCATGGCGACGCGGGGCGGGTTGAAGGGGTGGTACGGGTGGAGGCGGAAGGCCTCCCGGATGCAGGGTTGCAGGCCTTGAGGTAGTTCAGGCTGTGGAGGTCGGGTTCCTGGACCAGCCGGTCCCGCCCCACGATGGTGTCGAGCTCCGCCATCGCCTTCCGCATGATCTCCGGCTTGTTCGCCATCTCCGCGAGCGCCCACTCCACTGCGTTCGATGGGTTGTCCACGCTGGCGATCATGATGTCCTGCACGTAGCACGCAGGCCAGTCAGTCCATCAGTCTCAGCAATATTTATATATGCACCATCTGCAGTTCTGTAAATGAAGAACACGTGCACAACAAACTGCGACTCAGCTGCTTGCTTATCTTTTTTGTGAACGCAACGCAAGATTAGGCACGTAGCGCTGCAGGACCAGTATTTTGATTTCGCTAGCGGGAAGTTCTAGCGCACTTGTAATTAACCTTTTTTACAGAGATCATATGTCAATTTGTACTGTCTCTAGGCAGTTCCATTACCAGGACAAGTAAAAAAAAGAGTGGTCAATTAACTAGGACAAATACTATTGGAACCTTTTAGTGGCCAGATGAAAACATGAAGGCGACATGGCAGTGACCTTCTGTAGGCAGTGCCAATGAATGAGGGCGTTACACGAACCTCACATGCATTATATTACTCAGTTGTTGCTCTAGTGCGTTGGTCCTTTAAGATCTTAGACCATGTACTATGTTGCTCCGGTTCAAAGGAAAAGATAGCAAAGATGTGAATCGCTTTACATTTGCTGCTATGTGAGAAGCGTTTCTTGCCAGGAGCCATGCAAGGTGCATGCAACATGCAAAGCTATTTTATTCCACTATATTCTACCTCTATTCTTTCCTTTTCTCTCTGCAAATGGCCCTGGTGTGCATGCTCCTGGCAGAAGGTTGGTTTGAACCGCATCAATTTATTGGTTCGCTTCTTTTGTCTGACACAATAATTCGGTTCTCTGCTATGTATGGAACCGGTTCCTAGACCACTTTAAATCGTTTTGGACACACATAGTACATGGTCTTAGAAACACGATTTTCCGTCTGCTTACTACAAAAAACTTTACTTCGACAAGCTTTGCCCGGCTTTGGTGATAGCGGGGCGATGACGGCGGCGCGTCTTCGGCTCGCTCCAGTGTTAGTCTCTACTAGACGGTCCAAAGATCTTTTTGTATTTATTATTACTTTTGGTGTTCTTTGTAGTGTTGTTGATGATAATTAATAGATCGGTGGTCCTTTTCTCAACAAAAAAAGAGAAAAATGTTTAACCTATAAATCTGAAAATGGCATGCGTGGGATGCAAATTATATCACGCAGTAACTGAAACTAATAACTTACAATGGCCTGTGACTTGATCTCTTGGACCGTGAGCAGCGGTCTTCCAGCCCCGTCGTCAAGCGAGGCGAGCACGTCAAGGAAGTCGGCGACGTCCCTCCGCTCGCCGGCTTTCCGCAGCAGCCGCCACTCCTCCACCCTCTCCTCGATGACGGGGTCGTGCAGCCGACTCAGCGTCCCTATCACGTCCCTGATGACCTTCTCGTGGCCGTCCAGGTCGAGGCCGACCAGCGCCGGGAAGTAGTCGGAGACGCAGAAGGCGTCCAGGTAGCTGAGCACGGCGAACAGCGCGTCCACGTGCTCCACCTCGTCTGGTCCCGGCCCCGCCACGGCGCCAGCCGGACAGCGGAAATGCCGGCGCCCGAAGGTGAGCCTCCGGATGACGTTGCCGCAGAAGTGCCTGGCCAAGTGGCGCACGTCGATAATGCCGCCGCCGGCGGCTGCTGCGCACTGGGCATGAACGTAGCGAAGGAGGTGGTCAGCCTCGTCCTCTCGCGTGCGGCGGAGGCGGCGCTCGGTGGCCGGGGAGAGGATCTCAGCGGTGAGCACGCGCCGCATCTTCCTCCACTGGTCGCCGTAGGGGGAGATGCTGACGCTGCGGTACCCGACGCTGAAGGACTCGGCGGCGAACGTGGTGGGTCGGTCGGCGAACACGGCGTCGTTCTTGCGCAGCACCTCCCGGGCCATCTCGGGGCACGTCACGACGACGACGTTCACGGGACCGAGGCGCACACGCAGGATCTCCCCGCCGGAATGCTTTACTAGGCGGTGCAACCACCGGAAGACGGGCTTGTTCGCGAGCATCTGGTGCATGTTGCCCACCACCGGCAGTCCAGGAGGAGCCGGCGGCAGCCCGCGCCCGATGATAGTGCCGCCCTCGGATACGGCGGTCTTGCTCCGGTGCCGCCATAGCGCCACGACGAGCAGGAAGGTGCCAGCCATGGGGGCTAGCATTGCAAGGGCCGGTGCGCCGGTGTTGTTTACCAGTGGCATGGTGGCGGTGGCGTTGGATGAGCTCATCTCTTGGTCTAGTAGTATCATGGCTGTGGATCGAACGTTCAACTCAACTATTTATGGTGGTGGAGCGCCTTGGAGAGAGGGTGTTGGTCCCAGCGAATCAAATTGGTTTTGTAGCCAAATTTCGAGCATATTAATACAGGAAGAATCTAGTAGATCGCCGCGCGACTGCGCGAGAGACAACATAAATGAAATGTTTGACAGATGCAAGCAGAGCAACGCGCGAGGTCGTGATTCATGCAGGAACCAGTGCATAGTCAGCACTGCCATTCAAGTCGATCGATCGATGGTGCCGGCACGCACGCAGTTTGTAGAATGTGCATTTGCATACGCGTGCATGGGAACGAAGCTTCATTGCTGCCCCAGTGCTGGATGAACATTTGAACTTTAAGCAGGTTCATGAGAAAAGAATGTACCCTAGATGAAGATCGATTAAATATGTGCAAATTGTAATGCATCTGTCACAAGAATGAATCAATAAGGATTTATTTAAGGTTGGTCGAGACTCGCGACGGTGTGATCTAGCGTCGGAATCGGCACGACGCCGACAAATCGCAACTGTGACGCGGAGGTTTGAGCATGCTGCAAAGCCTGAAAGAACTGATGTGCTTGTTAACAATCAAGTACTCTTTATGTTACATAATTCTTGTGGTTTAGTTTAAATTTGAAGAAAAAAATAACGATAAGAATAATGGAAAGGAGAGAGCCCTGTTTTTTTCGATAAAAGGAATATATTAATATCAAAAAGATAGCAATTACACTCAGTCTGTGCAACAACGCACCACCCTAATGGCACTACGAATGCACACATCCAAAAAAAGGAAAAGAAAACTAAGAAACAAAAGCCCCGCTACAGTATCTCGGACCTAACAACAGCAATACATCCACCGCCAAGACAACACCTGAAATACAGACTCTCCAAAAACGACGCCTCCAAGAAGGGAACAGTGCTCTAACACCATCGTCGCCCGATCAACGATCTTAGGTTTTCACCCTGAAGATAGTCTCCGCTCTCAAAACAATGCCTCCAACAAGATCATTGCCAGGCACAACCAGTTAAGGCCAGACCTTGGGTTTTCACCCTGAAAGGTAGGATTCTGAACTTCACCTGTGTTGTCGCCCCCACTTTCATACCGCTGCTGTGAAGCCCGGAACACCAAGCAAGTCCCTCAACAGCGCGGAGACTTGAACCTCCCTTAGCTAGTCCTCCCCTCCGGCCTTCATGAACTTCTCTTCTTCCGACTTTCATCATGGATCCATAGTCACTTGATGTCAACACAGAAAAAGAGCTTCGCGCCGCTCCCTCCAGAACCAATCGGTCGGAATAAAAGCATGGGTGCGCACGACCGAATACCACCGATCCAGCAAACTCCAGGCAAAAAGCACTGTTACATTCGCCGGCGAAGCCTTCCGGAACTCAACACTCCGGCTAGATCACGAGTCCAGGCCTCCGGTAGGTCTTCCTCTTCACGCAAGAGAGACCCTAGGACCACCGCCTTTATTCAGGTCGGACCCCCACGTCGGCGACCATCCCGGGATGGCCACTCCAACCCTCCACCGGCGACTCCGTCGCCGGCTTCCATGCATCTCCATCTCACCGCCGGAACACGGTGATAGATCGATAGATCCACCACCACCAACCGCAGGCCGACCCTCTCCGGCGAAGAAGAGGGCCACCTCCACCGTCGTACCCAAGGCTGCTGCCCCGGGCGACCTCGTGTCGCGGGTGAAGCCCGAGATCGCCTCCACTCACCGGCGAGAGGCAGGGGAAATTGACGCAGGCCATGGGCCTGGCCGCCGCCCACCAACAGCCCCTGCCGGAGTGCTTCGGAGACGACGGGAGGAGGGAGACCGCAGCGCTGGCCGCCGCCGCCCATCCCAACCGCGCCGGCCGATCCACCAGGGGAGAGCCGACGGGAGAAGGGGCGCAGCGCAGGCCGCCGCCGCCCATCCCATCCAAGCGTCCGCCATGCGTCGAGGAGGGGAGACCCGGCCGCCGTCCACCATGCGTCGACGAGGAAGGGCCCTGATACGTCTCCAACGTATCCATAATTTCTGATGTTCCATGCTTGTTTTATGACAATACCTACATGTTTTGCTCACACTTCATAATGTTTTTATGCATTTTCCGGAACTAATCTATTAACAAGATGCCGAAAGGCCAGTTGCTGTTTTCTTCTGTTGTTTTTGGTTCCAGAAAGGCTGTTCGGGCAATATTCTCGGAATTCGATGAAACGAAGACCCAACATCTTATTTTTCCCGGAACCTCCCAAAAAGTCAAAGTGGGACCAGAGGGGTGCCCTGGGGGCCCCACACATGGTGGCCACGCGGGCTCCATCCTGGCCGCGCCGGCCTAGTGTGAGGAGGCCCCGTGGCCCCTCCGACTCCGACTCTTCGCCAATTTAAGCCGTCCTGACCTAAAACATCGATAGCGATTGACGAAACTCCAGAAAGACTCCAGGGGCGCCGCCGCCATCGCGAAACTCCAATTCGGGGGACAGAATCTCTATTCCGGCACCCTGCCGGGACGGGGAAGTGCCCCCGGAATCCATCTCCATCGACGCCACCACCTCCATCATGCTCCGTGAGTAGTTCCCCCATGGACTACGGGTTCTAGCTGTAGCTAGTTGGTATTCTCTCCCCCATGTACTTCAATACAATGATCTCATGAGCTGCCTTACATGATTGAGATTCATCTGATGTAATCGGTGTTGTGTTTGTTGGGATCCGATGGATTGTTACATTATGATTAGTCTATCTATAAAGTTTGTGAAGTTATTGTTGCTGCAATGTTGTTGTGTTTAATGCTTGTCACTAGGGCCCGAGTGGCATGATCTTAGATTTAAGCTCTATACTTATTGCTTAGATTGTATCTACAAGTTGTTTGCACATGTCTATGTCCGGAACCCGAGGCCTGATAAGTCCATTTTGCATCACTATTTTATATCATAATTTGCTGTTATTCATTGATATATTTCATATTTAGAGATGATACTTATGTTATTTCATCTATTTTGCATGTTTCATGATTGTTGGAGAATTATTCACCGGAGTCAGGATTCTGCTGGAAAAAGCACCGTCAGGGTACCATATTTCTGAAGATCAATGATGACCCACAAGTATAGGGGATCGCAACAGTCTTCGAGGGAAGTATTACCCAATTTATTGATTCGACACAAGGGAGACAAAGAATACTTGTAAGCCTTAACAGCGGAGTTGTCAATTCAGCTGCACCTGGAAACAGACTTGCTCGCAAGAGTTTATCAGTAGTAACAGTTTTATGGCAGTAGGAATAGTGAAATAACAGCAGCGGTGAAATAAAGACAGCAATAGTGATTATAGTAAACAGCAGGATTAAAATACTGTAGGCACAGGGACGGATTAACGGGCGTTGCATGGATGAGAGAAACTCATATAACAATCAAAGCAGGGGCATTTGCAGATAATAATAAAACGGTATCCAAGTACTAATCAATCAATAGGCATGTGTTCCATATTTAGTCGTACGTGCTCGCAATGAGAAACTTGCACAACATCTTTTGTCCTACCAGCCGGTGGCAGCCGGGCCTCTAGGGAAACTACTGGAAATTAAGGTACTCCTTTTAATAGAGTACCGGAGCAAAGCATTAACACTCCGTGAACACATGTGATCCTCACATCACTACCATTCCCTCCGGTTGTCCCGATTTCTGTCACTTCGGGGCCATTGGTTCCGGACAGCGACGTGTGTATACAACTTGCAGGTAAGATCATAAACAACGAATATCTTCATGAATCAATAACATGTTCAGATCTGAGATCATGGCACTCGGGCCCTAGTGACAAGCATTAAGCATAACAAGTTGCAACAATATCATAAAAGTGACATCTACGGATACTAGGCACTATGCCCTAACAATCTTATGACTATTACATGACCAATCTCATCCAATCCCTACCATCCCCTTCAGCCTACAGCGGGGGAATTACTCACACATGGATGGGGGAAACATGGCTGGTCGATGGAGAGGCGTTGGCGGTGATGGCGATGAAGATCTCCTCCAATTCCCCGTCCCGGCGGAGTGCCAGAACGGAGACTTCTGGCTCCCGAGACGGAGTTTCGCGATGTGGCGGCTCTCTGGAGGGTTTCTGGCGACTTCTCCCCGTGCGTTTTTAGGTCGAGGCCGATAAGTAGTCCGAAGGAGGGCGTCGGAGGCCGACCGAGGGGGCCACACCATAGGGCCGCGCGGCCCCCCCTAGGCCGCGCCGCCTTATGGTGTGGGGCCCTCGGGCCTCCACCTTACTTGTCCTTCTGGCTCCGTCAGTATTCTGGGAAAATAGGGCCTTCTGCATAAATTCCGAGGATTTTCCCGAAAGTTGGATTTCTGCACAAAAACGAGACACCAGAGCAATTCTGCTGAAAACAGCGTTAGTCCGCGTTAGTTGTATCCAAAATACACAAATTAGAGGCAAAACAATAGCAAAAGTGTTTGGGAAAGTAGATACGTTTTGGACGTATCAACTCCCCCAAGCTTAGCTTATTGCTTGTCCTCAAGCAATTCAGTTAACAACTGAGCGATAAAAGAACTTTCACGAACACATTTGCTCATATGATGTATATATTCTCATGCTATGGCTAATACTCAAGCAGTTCATAATGAGATACATGCAAATAAGATCATCCAACAGCTATATCAATCATGGAGAGGTACCAACAATTAATAATAAGCACCATGAATCATGTATATAAGCAGGATTGCAATGTTCATAAGAGAATATGATAAAGTGGTATCTCGCTTGCCTGTATTTGATTGGCAAAACATAAATGCCCGAGGCACCTCTGGAGTTCATAGAAAGACTAGAAGTAGTGATTGTCAAAGATAAAAGCATCAAAGTTATACTACAATCAATCATATTTTGAGACAAGCATATTATACTAAGAATGACAGTTGTGCTCTCAAGATAGTGCTCAAAGGAAGAATGGAGACACAACATAAAAGTAAAAGATTGACCCTTCGCAGAGGGAAGCAGGGATTAACATGCGCTAGAGCTTTTCATTTTTAAAACAGGAGTAAAATTATTTTGAGAAGTGCTTGTTGTTGTCAACGAATGGTAATGGGTACACTAACTACCTCATCAACCGGACTCCCAAGAGCGGCTCCCATGAATTATTTGCATGTTTATGTGGCACTCCTTCCAACCTTTCTTACACAAACCATGGCTAACCGAATCCTCGGGTGCCTGCCAACAATCACATACCATGAAGGAGTGCCTTTTTATTTAAGTTTTATTATGATGATGACACTCCCCCAACCTTTGCTTACACAAGCCATGGCTAACCGAATCCTTCGGGTGCCGTCCAACAATCACAAACCATGGAGGAGTGTCTATTTAAGTTAATTAATTCGGGACTGGGAATCCCATTGCCAGCTCTTTTTGCAAAATTATTGGATAAGCGGATGTGCCACTAGTCCATATGAGAGTCCGTCAAAAGTAAATGACAAGGTTGAAAGCTAAACACCACATACTTCCTCATGAGCTATGAAACATTAACACAAATTGAGAAGCATTTTGAAGGTTTTAAAGGTAGCGCATGAGAATTTACTTGGAATGGTTTGAAATGCCATGCATAGGTATTTATGGTGGACACTTTTGGAACAACTTGGTTTTCAGGTGTTTGGAAGCACGAGCGGCGATCCCGCTCAGTACAAGTGAAGGCTAGCAAAAGACTAGGGAGCGACAAATCAAGAGAGCAGTAACTGTCATAATCATGCTTGCGGCAAAATAAATTAACGGAGGCATAAAAGTGATACAAGAACTCTGAAGCAATATAAATCATCGAGGCTTAATTGACTTTTTGTTCAGTCATATGCATGCGTGAGCATGTGCCAAGTCGATATAAATGAATTATTCAGAGGAGGATACCACAATGCCATACTTACTTATGAATAAAACAATGCAAGCGAACATCCATGACATGCTACTCATATTAATAAATTGGAGCTAAACATGAGAGATCATGAACTACTAGACTTTCTCAAATAACATATACCTCACATGAACCAACTAAGCATGCTCACATGGATGAGTATATGTACAAAAATGAAAACAAATAGAGTTCATACCAGCCTCTCACCACAATCCAATTGTTGTAGATCGTCATTATTGCTTTTCACTTGTGTAGCTTGGATAATATGAAATGAAAACCACGCTCCAGCCACCGAAGACCATTGAACTCATGATGAACTTTACAAACCAAAGAAGAACAGCAAATATTTTTGGTGTTTTCGAATTGGAAACAAGAACAAAAGAAACAAACAAACAAAGCAAAATCTTTTTGGGTTTTCTCATAGCAAACCAACGATAGCAAATAAAGTAAACTAAGAGCAAGGAACCAAATAAACAAATGGTGAAGAGAAACAAAAGAAATATTTTTGGTCTTTTTGTGTTTTAGGAAAGAAACAAAGCGAAAACAAAAGAATGCAAACTAACAGAAACACAGAAAAGCAGGATGACAGAAATCTGCCAAAACCTGACAGCAGTACAGAAATCGAAATTAACAAAAATCTTCCATTGCTCAAACCAAAAAGTGTTCAACTAATGAAAGTTAGATAATAACCTGGGGCACATGCTCAAAAATTGGCAACTCAAAATAACGTTCTGGCTGTGCGTACGAATTTTTTGGTAACAGCCCAGAATCTGTTTTTGGACAGCACTTCCCCAAATATCATCTCCTTCTCATTAGAAAACCACTCTAAGAAACTAAACAAGTATGTACAAGTATCCAGCAACCATAATATGCAAAGAATGAGTGATGCCGGTATACCTCCCCCAAGCTTAGGCTTTTGGCCTAAGTGGAGTTCATTCCCACGGTCCCCATGAAGTGGTGTCTCCGTAGTACGACGAAGAACGACCCGGTTCCAGGTATGTGCTGGAGGAAACATCGGGGTATGTGACGGTGCAGTCGTAGGAGGGCTCGGCGTTCTCGGAGTCATGCTGCTGGTGGAATTCTTGTATCTTCATATGTTCCTCCACCTCCTCCTTAGTGAGCGACCATGATTGCCTGTCAATATTGAACAAACCTGGCTGGGGAAGAGGGATTTCCTTCTCATTCCCGTCAGCAAACAACATTCTATAGACCATATTATCTATAGTGGAATCAGTAGTAACAAAATGATGACTCTTCATAGCAGCAATATCTAGTCTCCTAGGGGTTAATGGCACATCATTAGAATCAAGAGGAAGTCTTAAATGTGTTAAAATGCGCAGTGCAATAGTTCCTCCAAAAATAGGCCCCCTGCTAGACAGGCGGCGAGCAATAAGAGAACCAAGATGATAAGGTGTCTGTCCAGTAAGTGCAGCATTCAAGAAAGCAAGATGATAGCTAGAGATATTACTAGTATTTTCCCTACCAAGAATACTAGTAGCAATGTAATATGCAAAATATTTAATGGCGGGGAGTTGAATGTTTCTTATCTTCCCGCGCTGAATGGTGCGGCAATCATCTTCGGTGATCCCTCGATAGAGCTCCAACAGGTCCCGGGGGTTGTCATCAATCCTCCTTGCTGTACCTACAGGGGCAATATCCAATGCACGACAAAATTCTTCCAATTCCATAGTAACAGGATTATCATAGATCTTGAATGCAACTGTCGGCTCATATTGCGTGTTGTGGAACTTGAAGCTCTCAACGAAAATTTTGGTGAGCCTGTAGTATTGCTCCCTTTCATCTCCCACGTAGGTGGCTAAGCCTGCCCTGTTGACAAGGGTGAAGAAGTCATCCAATATCCCTGCATTTGTCAGAAAATCATAACATGGGAAGGATGAAGCATTAGGAGCCCCATTGTCCTCCTCGGGCGCGAAGCTAGGCGCGATGATATCCTCATTGTAGGATCGCCTAATCTGAGTGGACGCCCTCGAGGGCCTACCGGTGCTGGTTGTTCCTTTCTTGAACAATTCTCCAAATTTGAATTTCTTCATCTTCCTCTTCTGAAATTTTCAACAACCATTATAAAATTTGATTTCAAGGTATATAATTGAGGGGAACTACTATAGGAACTTGCTAGAGTACTAAACATGCATCAAAACTAGTTTCTACCACTTAGAACAAGCATGCAAGCTCACTAAACATGTTATCTACAGCAGCAAAATATTCAAGATATACTCAACCAAACAAAATTCTAATTGGACAATCAAAGGAGTCACATACCAAGGAGTAAATGTGCCAAATTTCAGACAGAAATCTGGGCTGAGCAAGGAGATCGAGAAATCGCGAGTTCTTGAGCAGAAACGCGAGTGAGAGGAACTTGGTGCGAGTTTTTTCGGGAGAGAGAAGATGCTGGGAGGAAGAGATGAAGTAGTGGGGCAAGGAGGGGCCCACACCACAGGGTGGCGCGCCCACCTCCTTGGCCGCGCCGGCCTGTGGTGTGGCACCCTGTGGTGCCCCACAGGTCATCCTCTGGTACTCCCAGGTGCCTCGTCGAAAAATAGGACCAACGGTGTAATTTTCGCGAATTTTTGAAAACTTTGAAAAATGCACATTTCTGGGTATTAAATTAATTATTACTGCGCAGGAAAATGATTTCCAAAATCTTAACAACTAAGGCATATTGCAAAACAAAAGGTGCTACAGCAAGTAAAACAAATGGAGGGAGAAAGAAAGAAATGTTGTTTAGCTCTCTTATGCATTAAAATATACTTGTTAACAAGGTTGATCAAGTCTTGCTACCAAATAAATTTTATATGACATAAGAAGAAATAAACCTCAAATCAATCATGTTACCTTATATTGAATTGATATGGATCCAATCACAAGAGTTTGATATTCTTCTTTAGGCTCATATATAGGACAATCAATGGATCCCACTTTGATAGTTTTCACATTAAAAATTGTATTAACTCCACATACTTTATCAATCCTCTTGGGAAAATAGACAGTGTGTTCCTTATCATCAACATTGAAAGTAACCATGCCTTTATTGCAATCAATAACAGCCCCTGCAGTATTAAGAAAGGGTCTTCCAAGAATAATGGACATATTATCATCTTCAGGCATTTCCAACACAACAAAATCAGTTAATATCAAGCAATGTTGAGTAACTTGAACAGGAACATTTTCACATACACCAACAGGAATAGCAGTAGATTTATCAGCCATTTGCAAAGATATATCAGTTGGTATCAACTTATCTAAATCAAGTCTCTTATAAAGAGAAAAAGGCATTACACTAACTCCCGCTCCCAAATCACATAGAGCAGTTCTAACATAATTATTCTTAATAGAACAAGGAATAGTAGGTATACCTGGGTCGCCCAACTTCTTTGGAACTTTGCCATTGAAAGAGTAATTAGCAAGCATAGTGGAAATTTCCTCATTGGGAATTTTCCTTTTGTTAGAGACAATATCTTTCATATACTTTGAATAAGGAGGCAATTTAATAGCATCAGTCAAAGGGATTTGCAAAAATAAAGGTTTCATCCAATCACAAAATTTATTATAATGTTCCTCCTCCTTTGATTTTAGTTTCTTAGCAGGAAAAGGCATTTGCTTTTGAACCCAAGGTTCTCTTTCATTACCATGTTTCTCAGCAATAAAATCTTCTTTAGTGTACTTTTTATTTTTAGCAGGCTTTTCAGGTTCTTTTTCAATTTCTTCTTTATCAGGAGTATCATCCTTATCATTATCTTTATCATGTTCATTACCACTTTCAGTTTCAGCATCAGAAATAGAAATACTATTAGGATCATTAACAGGTTCAGAGGATTCTACAACATTCTTATGTTTCTTTTTCTTTTTCTTAGATGGAGCACTAGTTTTAGTTAGTTGAGAATCTTGTTCAACTCTTTTGGGATGCCCTTCAGGATATAGAGGATCCTGGGTAGAAACACCACCTCTAGTTGTTACTTCATAAGCATGTTTTTCTTTAGAATTATTTCCCAACAAGTCATTTTGCACTTTAGTAAGTTGATCAATTTGAGTTTGAACCATTTGAAAATGTTTAACAAGTATCTTAACATCATTGGAGGTTCTCTCCACAATACCATGCAATTCACTAATAGCTCGAGAATTTTCCATTAAATGATTCTCTACTCTCATATTAAAGTTTTCTTGCTTAACAATATAATTATCAAACTCATCTAAGCATTGAGCAGGAGGTTTTGAATACGGAATATCTTCCCTAGTAAAGCGTTGAAGAGAGTGTACCTCAATCATGGATGAAGGGGGAGTTATCTCACATAAATCTTCTATAGGAGGTAAATTCTTCACATCTTCAGGTTTAATACCCTTCTCTTTAAGAGACTTCTTGGCTTCCCTCATATCTTCATCATTTAATTTAATCATACCCCTCTTCTTCACTATCGGTGTCGGGGTTGGTTCAGGTGTAGACCAATCATCATGATTCCGGCCTATTTTAGCCAATAATTCTTCAGCGTCGTCTGGAGTTCTTTTCCTGAAAACACAACCAGCACAACTATCCAGGTATGCCCTAGACTCAATGGTTAGTCCACTATAAAATATATCAAGTAAATCATGCTTTTCCAAATCATGGTCAGGCTGAGCTCTAATAAGAGAGCAAAATCTCGCCCAAGCCTCAGGCAATTTCTCTCCATCTTCCTGGTCAAAATTATAAATTCTCTGCAAAGCAATATGTTGAGCACTAGCAGGAAAGTATTTCCGGAAGAAAACATCAAGCAATTCTTTTGGACTTTTAATAGAACCAGGAGGCAAATTATTATACCAAGTTTTAGCATCATCCTTTAATGAGAAAGGAAAAATTTTAGCGACAAAATAAGTACGCATCTTAATATCATCAGAAAACAAGCCACTAAGAGTAGATAACTCAGTCATGTGTTCAACAACACTTTCTTTTTCAGTACCACAAAAGGGTGTTTTCTCAACAATAGCTATATGAGATAGATCAAGAGAAAAATCATAATCTTTATCCCTAATGTTTATAGGAGATGTGGCAAATTTAGGATCAGGAGATAGTTTATATCTAACAACATGTTCTGCAAGCAACTTTTTAATTTTTCTTGCATCAGTAGTAGCATTGCATTTTTCAATAAAATCATCATCAAGCTCTACATAATCTTCATCAAGATCATCACTAGAATATTCAACAGACTCAGGTGAATTAACAGGTGTAGCAGCATTTTCATTAGGAGTTTCAGTATTTTCAATTTGTCTAGACTTAGCAATTGTAGCATCTAGAAAAGATCCTAACGAACCATCATTATCAAGCACAGCAGAAGCATCATCACAATTATGAGAGGAATTTTCAGATTCAGTAGAAGTACCAGCATTTGAAGCTTGTGGTGGTGAAACAAGTTTACTTATCACAGATGGTGAATCAAGAGCAGCAGAGGTACTAAGAGTTGTACCTTTTCTTGTAGTGGATGGTAATATGGCGATCTTAGTATCGCGAGGTTTACCCATGATGGAGAATTGCAGCGAACAATATCAATCCAAGTGAACTTCCAAATAAAGCTATGCTCCCCGGCAACGGCGCCAGAAAATAGTCTTGATGACCCACAAGTATAGGGGATCGCAACAGTCTTCGAGGGAAGTATTACCCAATTTATTGATTCGACACAAGGGGAGACAAAGAATACTTGTAAGCCTTAACAGCGGAGTTGTCAATTCAGCTGCACCTGGAAACAGACTTGCTCGCAAGAGTTTATCAGTAGTAACAGTTTTATGGCAGTAGGAATAGTGAAATAACAGCAGCGGTGAAATAAAGACAGCAGTAGTGATTATAGTAAACAGCAGGATTAAAATACTGTAGGCACAGGGACGGATTAACGGGCGTTGCATGGATGAGAGAAACTCATATAACAATCAAAGCAGGGGCATTTGCAGATAATAATAAAACGGTATCCAAGTACTAATCAATCAATAGGCATGTGTTCCATATTTAGTCGTACGTGCTCGCAATGAGAAACTTGCACAACATCTTTTGTCCTACCAGCCGGTGGCAGCCGGGCCTCTAGGGAAACTACTGGAAATTAAGGTACTCATTTTAATAGAGTACCGGAGCAAAGCATTAACACTCCGTGAACACATGTGATCCTCACATCACTACCATTCCCTCCGGTTGTCCCGATTTCTGTCACTTCGGGGCCATTGGTTCCGGACAGCGACGTGTGTATACAACTTGCAGGTAAGATCATAAACAACGAATATCTTCATGAATCAATAACATGTTCAGATCTGAGATCATGGCACTCGGGCCCTAGTGACAAGCATTAAGCATAACAAGTTGCAACAATATCATAAAAGTGACATCTACGGATACTAGGCACTATGCCCTAACAATCTTATGACTATTACATGACCAATCTCATCCAATCCCTACCATCCCCTTCAGCCTACAGCGGGGGAATTACTCACACATGGATGGGGGAAACATGGCTGGTCGATGGAGAGGCGTTGGCGGTGATGGCGGTGAAGATCTCCTCCAATTCCCCGTCCCGGCGGAGTGCCAGAACGGAGACTTCTGGCTCCCGAGACGGAGTTTCGCGATGTGGCGGCTCTCTGGAGGGTTTCTGGCGACTTCGACTTCTCCCCGTGCGTTTTTAGGTCGAGGCCGATAAGTAGTCCGAAGGAGGGCGTCGGAGGCCGACCGAGGGGGCCACACCATAGGGCCGCGCGGGCCCCCCCTAGGCCGCGCCGCCTTATGGTGTGGGGCCCTCGGGCCTCCACCTTACTTGTCCTTCTGGCTCCGTCAGTATTCTGGGAAAATAGGGCCTTCTGCATAAATTCCGAGGATTTTCCCGAAAGTTGGATTTCTGCACAAAAACGAGACACCAGAGCAATTCTGCTGAAAACAGCGTTAGTCCGTGTTAGTTGTATCCAAAATACACAAATTAGAGGCAAAACAATAGCAAAAGTGTTTGGGAAAGTAGATACGTTTTGGACGTATCAATCAACAATTGACAGCAATTATACGAAAATTCCTATTTTTCCAGAAGACGAAGGGAGCCAAAAGGAGGGGCCGAGAGGGGCCGCCATGGCCCCCCCCCCATAGGCCGGCACGGGCCCTGGCCTGGCCGCGCCGCCTTGTGGGGAGGGGGCCCACAGCCCCCTCTGGCCGCCTCTCCTTCGCGTACTTCTTCGTCCCGAAAACCTAAGCCCCAGGGAGTTACGGAGAATTGACAGAGCCGCCTCTGCGGGGCGGAGAAACACCAGAGAGAAAAGAGCTCTCCGGCGGGCAGGAATCCGCCGGGGAAATTCCCTCCCGGAGGGGGAAATCGATGCCATCGTCATCGAGCTGGACATCATCTCCATCATCATCATCATCATCTCCATCATCTACACCGCCATCTCCACCGCTGCATCTCGTCACCGCTGTAACAATTTGGGTTGGATCTTGATTGTTTGATAGGGGAAACTCTCCCGGTGTTGATTACTACTTGTTATTGATGCTATTGAGTGAAACCATTGAACCAAGGTTTATGTTCAGATTGTTATTCATCATTATATCACCTCTGATCATGTTCCATATGATGTCTCGTGAGTAGTTCGTTTAGTTCTTGAGGACATGGGTGAAGTCTAAATGTTAGTAGTGAATTATTGTTGAGTAGTATTCAATGTTATGATATTTAAGTTGTGGTGTTACTCTTCTAGTGGTGTCATGTGAACGTCGACTACATGATACTTCACCTTTATGGGCCTAGGGGAGTGCATCTTGTATTCGTTTGCTAATTGTGGGGTTGCCGGAGTGACAGCAACCTAAACCCCCGTTAGTATATCGGTGCAGGAGGGATAGCAGGATCTCAGAGTTTAAGGCTGTGGTTAGATTTATCTTAATTACTTTCTTGTATTTGCGGATGCTTGCAAGGGGTATAATCACAAGTATGTATTAGTCCTAGGAAGGGCGGTGCATTAGCATAGGTTCACCCACACAACACTTATCAAAACAATGAAGATTAATCAGCCGTATGAAGCGAAAGCACTAGACTAAAATCCCCGTGTGTCCTCAAGAACGTTTGGTCATTATAAGTAAACAAACCGGCTTGTCCTTTGTGCTAAAAAGGATTGGGCCACTCGCTGCAATTATTTCTCTCGCATTTTATTTACTTGTACTTTATTTATCTGCAATATCAAAACCCCCTGAATACTTGTCTGTGAGCATTTACAGTGAATCCTTCATCGAAACTGCTTGTCAACACCTTCTGCTCCTCGTTGGGTTCGACACTCTTATTTATCGAAAGTACTACGATACACCCCCTATACTTGTGGGTCATCAAGACTATTTTCTGGAGTGAAGCGCTATTGGTAAGTGGAATTGGTAAGGAAACTTTTACTGTACGTGCTGATTTTGTTTCTGCTTGCTGCTATAAGTCATTATGGAGAGATCCTCCCTTGAATTTCTATTTGGGAAATCTACTACTACTGCAACGGTAGTGGATGAGGCGCCAGGTGAGGAAGTAATACCATATAAAATACCTATGAAAATTATTGAACGTGTTGTGGATAACCGCTATGAAGGGGATGGAACTGTTCATCCTGGAGATCATTTACTGTTTTTACATGAATTATGCGGGTTATTCAAATGTGCAGGTATTTCAATGGATGAAGTTAGGAAGAAATTATTTGTTATGTCGCTATCTGGTAAAGCGGCGCATTGGTATAAACTGCTGAAGGATGGGCGTTCTCTTGATTGGAAGGATATTGTGCCTCTATTTTACTCTAAATTTTATCCTCCAAGTGAAATTCACAAAGACCGCAACCGTATATATAATTTCTGGCCTCATGATGGAGAGAGTATTGCCCAAGCGTGGGGGAGATTGAAGTCTTTAATGCTCAAATGCCCCATTCATGAGCTTCCTGGTAATATTATTATTGATAATTTCTATGCAAGACTTTCTTTTCAAGATAAAACCTTGCTGGATACTGCTTGTTCTGGATCATTCACGCGCAATAAAGAAGAGTTTAAATGGGATCTTCTTGATCGAATCCAAGAAAATACTGAAGGATGGGAGAACGACAAAGGTAGAGTGTCAGGTATAAATTATAATTATGAATGCATTGAAACTTTTATGGATACTGATGAATATCGTAATATGAGTGCTACATATGGTCTTGACTCTCAAGTTGTTGCAAATATTTATAAAGCCTTTGCCTCTCATTTTGAATTGCCTAGGAAGAATTTTGATAAGTATCATGAACCATATAAAGATAAAGTTGATTCACCTAAAGGTAAATGTATTGAAATTAAAACTGTTGATCATGTTCTTCCTGAAGCTTATATTGAAAAAACTCCTTTCCCTGCTAAAATGAAGGAGTATTCTGTTATAACTAGTGTAGTTAATAAAAGTGCAAAGAAACCCATAGAACCTGAAGAACAAATAAAAGTTGAACCTGCTGTTGCAATAGTTAAAGATCTTGTTACTGAAAATGTGGAAGATGGTCATATTATTTTTTGTGAAGATGCTTCTAATATTGTTTCGCATCCTAATAAGTCTATGAAAGCCAGTGTTCCTGTGCTCTCTGTTCGAATTGGTGATCATTGCTATTATGGTTTATGCGACATTGGTGCAAGTATTAGTGCCATTCCTTATGAGCTCTACACGGAAATTATGCATGAAATTGGTTCTTGTGAACTTGAAGATATTGATGTGGTTATTCGGCTAGCTAATAGAGAAACTATCTCTCCCATTGGTATTGTTCGAGATGTTGAAGTTCTATGTGGTAAGATTAAATATCCTGCTGACTTTTTGGTACTTGGTTCTGCTGCTAGTAAGTTTTGTCCTATTATTTTTGGTAGACCTTTTCTAAATACATGTGGAGCTATTATAGATTGCAAGAAAGAGAAAATTGTTACTAAATTTGCTGGTGAATCTTATGAGTTTAACTTCTCTAAATTTGCCAAAACTCCTTATAAAGCTGATTTGCCTAATGATGATTTTAGAGTTGAACAGTGTGCATCTATTGCTCTTGCTCCTAGTAATCCTTTGCAGCAGCATTTGGAGAATAGTGAGAGTGAAGTTTTTAGGGAAGAAAGGGATGAGCTTGATGAAATTTTCCTTCGTCAACCTATTCTTAAACATGACTTACCGGTTGAAGATTTAGGTGTAACACCACCACCAAAGGAAGATCCTGTATTTGATTTGAAACCATTACCTGATAATCTTAAGTATGCTTATATTGATGATAAGAAAACATATCCTGTTATTATTAGTGCTAAGCTTTCAGATATTGAGGAAGAAAGGTTATTGGAAATATTGAAGAAGCACCGAGGAGCTATTGGCTATACTCTTGATGATTTGAAGGGGATTTCTCCCGCTATTTGCCAACATGCTATTAATATAGAAGATGGTGCAAAACCTGTTGTTGAACATCAGCGTCGTCTAATTCCCAAGATGAAGGATGTGGTAAGAAATGAGGTATTAAAACTTCTTGAAGCAGGTATTATATATCCTATTGCTGATAGTAGATGGGTTAGTCCTGTGCATTGTGTTCCTAAGAAAGGAGGTATAACTGTTGTGCCTAATGATAATGATGAGCTTATTCCTCAAAGAGTAGTTGTAGGGTATAGAATGTGCATTGATTTTCGAAAAGTTAATAAAGTTACTAAGAAAGATCATTACCCTTTACCTTTTATTGATCAAATGTTAGAAAGGTTGTCTAAAAATACTCATTTCTGTTTTCTTGATGGATATTCTGGGTTTTCACAAATTGCTGTTAGAGCTAAAGATCAAGAGAAAACCACTTTCACTTGTCCCTATGGAACTTATGCTTATAGGCGTATGCCTTTTGGTTTATGTAATGCTCCTGCTACTTTTCAAAGATGCATGTCTGCTATTTTTCATGGCTTTTGTGAAAAGATTGTTGAGGTATTCATGGATGATTTTTCTGTCTATGGGAATTCTTTTGATAATTGCTTGCGAAACCTTGATAAAGTTTTGCAGAGATGTGAAGAAACTAACCTTGTTCTTAATTGGGAGAAATGCCACTTTATGGTTAATGAAGGAATTGTATTGGGACATAAAATTTCTGAGAGAGGTATTGAAGTTGATAGAGCTAAAGTTGAAGCAATTGAGAAGATGCCCTATCCTAGGGATGTTAAAGGTATTCGTAGTATTCTTGGTCATGCTGGTTTTTATAGGAGGTTTATTAAAGATTTCTCTAAAATTTCAAAGCCTCTTACTAATCTTCTTCAAAAAGATGTACCTTTCGTTTTTGATGATGATTGTAAGGAAGCTTTTGAAACTCTAAAGAAAGCCTTAACAACTGCTCCTATAGTTGAACCTCCTGATTGGAATTTGCCTTTTGAAATTATGTGTGATGCTAGTGATTTTGCTGTAGGTGCTGTCCTTGGACAGCGAGTAGATAAAAAATTGAATGTTATTCATTATGCTAGTAAAACTCTAGATGCTGCTCAAAGAAATTATGCTACAACTGAGAAAGAATTATTAGCCGTAGTTTTTGCATGTGACAAGTTTAGACCCTATATTGTTGATTCAAAAGTCACAATTCATACTGATCATGCTGCGATTAGGTACCTTATGGAAAAGAAAGATGCTAAGCCAAGGCTTATTAGATGGGTTCTTCTTTTGCAAGAATTTGATTTACATATTGTAGATAGGAAAGGTGCTGATAATCCTGTTGCTGATAATTTGTCTAGATTGGAAAATATTACTTATGATCCTGTTCCTGTTAATGATAGTTTTCCAAATGAACAATTGGCTGTAATAAAGGTGAGCTCGCGAGAGAGCCCTTGGTATGCTGATTATGCTAACTTTATTGTTTCGAAGTACTTGCCTCCAACCTTTTCAGCTCAGCAAAGGAGGAAATTCTTTTATGATTTGAGGCATTATTTTTGGGATGACCCACACTTATATAAAGAAGGAGTGGATGGTATTATGCAAAGATGTGTCCCAGAATATGAACAACAAGAGATATTGAGTAAATGCCATGGTAGTGTTTATGGAGGACATCACGCCGGAGATAGAACCGCACAAAAGGTTCTACAATCAGGTTTTTATTGGCCAACACTTTTCAAGGATGCAAGGAAGTTTATCTTATCTTGTGATGAATGTCAAAGAGTTGGTAATATCTCTAGACGCAATGAAATGCCTATGAATTATACTCTTGTTATTGAACCATTTGATTGTTGGGGATTCGACTTCATGGGTCCTTTCCCTTCTTCAGAAGGTAACACTCATATACTTGTCGCTGTTGATTATGTTACTAAATGGGTAGAAGCTATACCTACAAAAAGTGCTGATGGTGAGACCTCTATAAAAATGCTTGTAGATGTTATATTTCCTAGATTTGGAGTACCTAGATATATTATGACTGATGGAGGTTCTCATTTTATTCATGGTGGTTTTAGAAAAACTCTTGCCAAATATGGTATTAATCATAGAATTGCTTCAGCTTATCATCCTCAAACTAGTGGGCAAGTAGAATTATCAAATAGAGAAATTAAAGCTATTTTGGGAAAGACTGTTAATAAATCTAGAAAGAATTGGGCTAGTAAGTTAAAGGAAGCATTGTGGGCTTATAGAACTGCTTATAAAAACCCTATGGGAATGTCTCCTTATAAAATGGTTTATGGAAAAGCTTGTCATTTACCTTTAGAACTAGAGCACAAAGCTTATTGGGCTGTAAGAGAACTTAATAAAGATTTTAAACTTGCCGGTAAGAAGAGGTTGCTACAATTGAGTTCTTTAGATGAATGGAGAAGTGAAGCTTATGAAAATGCTAAACTTTTTAAGGAGAAAGTTAAGAAGTGGCATGATAGAAGAATTATTAAAAGAGAATTTAATGTTGGAGATAAAGTCCTATTGTATCGGTCTCGTCTCAGATTTTTTGCAGGGAAATTACTCTCAAAATGGGAAGGACCATATGTTATTGATGAGGTATATCGTTCAGGAGCAATAAAAATTAGCTCTTTGGAAGGTAACGCCACACAAGTAGTGAATGGACAAAGACTCAAGCATTATATTTCTGGAGATTCTTATAATGAAGATATTGATATTATTCAAGTGATAACTCCGGAAGCTTTCATCAAAGATCAAATTGACAGTTCTGCAGAGTCCGACTTTGAATAGGTAACAGTTTTAGTAATAAAAAGTCCGCGTTTAGCTTTCCGAACAATATTTCTGCTGTTTTTGGAAAATATGAAAAATTACGGGATCGAAACGGAGTGGAGGAGACGCGCGAGGGCCCGTCACCATAGGCCGGCGCGGGCCCCACCCTGGCCGCGCCGCCCTATGGTGACAGCCCCTCGGCGTCCCGTTTCCACTCGTTTTCGGCCTGGAACCTTCCTTTTGTCGTAAAAATATTTGCTATATAATCCCCCGGACCCCTGGAGGTCCGTATATCGTTTTCTCGTCGTGTTTTGTTTCGAGCTGTTTTCTGCCAGGATCTGTTTTGATTTAGAAGCACCATGGTCTCCAACAACAAAGACAAGGGACCTTTGGAGGAAGATATTCAAGACCCTGAATTGAAGGAAGAAGTCGAGAGCGAAGATGAGGAAGAAGTGGAGGAAATTCCGCGAGTACACCCGCGTGCCACCATTGCAAGCATTGGCGTGATATCAAATCCATCCAACACCAAGAGAAGTGCACGGATCGCTACCGGAGGAGCAGTTCCACGTCGCTTCTTAGCTCCAAGGACATCTTCTCCAGGCAATTACCACCCTTTCCGCAATCTAATCTACAATCGTCAAACTGAAAGGACCCCCAAGGTAGTGTTGCCAAGTGGTTGGGATATAGATCGTTCTAACATTGCAGGAGAGATGAAACCTGAAGCTGAAGGATGGGGAAACAACTCTAGGAGTTGGGACTCGCCACCTGACATGATTATGAGCCGCGTTGAGCACAACTCGGAGCTGATTCGCAACCTCACCTATGAGATTGAGGATTTAAAGGAACTTGTTAAGAAGCTTGTCGAGAAGAATCCATCACCATCACCACCGAAGGAGTAATTCATCATCGGTATTGGCATCCCCTTGGTTTGTTCCAAGCTTGGGGGAGTGCCGCGGTATCACATCATCACTATCTTTATCTTTTACTATCAAGTAGTGTCATATCATGAGTAGGGAAGTTATCATATAGATAGGTTGCAGTGTGGAAGTATCTCTCTTAGTTGGTTATCTATGTATCCGTTGGTGTGAGTTATCGTTATGGAATATTAATGAGAAGTCTTATCATTTACTTTTTGCACACCTTATTTTAGTTTGCAATTTCTTTTATATGATTACTCTTGACATGAGTATTGATATCACTTTGGGAGCATCAAGTAAATCTATTTGGTTTTGGCAAACTTAGCATTGGTCAATAGCAACAACACCATGATGTTTAAGTAAAAAAGGGAAATACATGTAGATATATTACTCTATTATCTTTATGCTAATGAGTTAGTATTCTGAAGTTAAAATTGCTTGTGCTTACAAGAAAGATGCATGATTGTTTCTATCACATGTATATTTGTTTGTTTTCCTCAACCTTTATGCTTGCTATCAAACCTTGCTAGCCAAAGACCTGTATTGAGAGGGAATGCTTCTCATACATCCATAACCTTAGACCAAACCCATGCCATTTGTGTCCACCATAACTACCTACTATGTGGTATTTTGCGCCACTCCAAGTAAATACTTCATGTGCTACCTTTAAATAATTCAAACTATATTACTCCTTATTTGTGTCAATGTTTTATAGCTCATGAGGAAGTATGTGGTGTTTTATCTTTCAATCTTGTTGCGGACTTTCACCAATGGACTAGTGGCACATCCGCTTATCCAATAATTTTGCAAAAAGAGCTGGCAACGGGGTTCCCAGCCCCAATTAATAACCTTCATTAATAATTCTCTTCACATGTTTTGCCCTGATTTATCAGTAAGCAACTTAATTTTGCAATAGACACTCCTCCATGGTATGTGAATGTTGGAAGGCACCCGAGGATTCGGTTAGCCATGGCTTGTGAAAGCAAAGGTTGGGGGAGTGTCATCCATAATAAAACTAAAATACATGTGTAAACAAAAGAGAAGGGGGATGATCTACCTTGCTGGTAGAGATGCCGTCCTCCATGGGAGCCGCTCTTGGAAGGTCTGTTTGGCAAGGGGGTTAGAGTGCCCACTACCATTCGTTGACAACAGCAAACACCACTCAAAATCTTACTTTTATGCTCTTTATATGATTTCAAAACTTGAAAAGCTCTAGCACATGATTTAATCCCTGCTTCCCTCTGTGAAGGGCCTATCTTTTACTTTTATGTTGAGTCAGTAAACCTATTTCCCTCTATCTTAAGCAAGCAATTGAGTTGTTGTGAACCAACCATTTATGCTATGATTCAGTTAATCATGTCTTTTATGCTTTCTTGTTTAGTACAAATTTTATCTGATTGAATATGACTTTGAAGGTTATCAATGATTATGAGGAGATTGTTATGATTGAGGATGAAAGCCCTGCCATATAAATGATTATTAGAAGATAAGTACAATATGTTAATAGTTCTCTGACCAAGAACAAAGTTTGCCATAACCAATCATGATTTCCTATGCACCTCTATTTGTGATTTCTCTTTACTTATTTCAAGTTGAGTTATATGAGGAAGATGTTTACTAGAATATCTTGTGTGAATCAATATGATGCTTCTTGTCCGTATTTTATTTATCGACTCTTCACTCCATAAACATGTGGTCTTGTTTATCGAGCTCAGTTTCGCTTGGGGACAAGCGAGGTCTAAGCTTGGGGGAGTTGATACGTCCATTTTGCATCACTATTTTATATCATAATTTGCTGTTATTCATTGATATATTTCATATTTAGAGATGATACTTATGTTATTTCATCTATTTTGCATGTTTCATGATCGTTGGAGAATTATTCACCGGAGTCAGGATTCTGCTGGAAAAAGCACCGTCAGGGTACCATATTTCTGAAGATCAACAATTGACGGCAATTATACGAAAATTCCTATTTTTCCAGAAGACGAAGGGAGCCAAAAGGAGGGGCCGAGAGGGGCCGCCATGGCCCCCCCATAGGCCGGCGTGGCCCTGGCCTGGCCGCGCCGCCTTGTGGGGAGGGGGCCCACACCCCTCCGCCTCTCCTTCGCGTACTTCTTCGTCCCGAAAACCTAAGCCCCAGGGAGTTACGGAGAATTGACAGAGCCGCCTCTGCGGGGCGGAGAAACACCAGAGAGAAAAGAGCTCTCCGGCGGGCAGGAATCCGCCGGGGAAATTCCCTCCCGGAGGGGGAAATCGCCATCGCCATCGTCATCGAGCTGGACATCATCTCCATCATCATCATCATCATCTCCATCATCTACACCGCCATCTCCACCGCTGCATCTCGTCACCGCTGTAACGATTTGGGTTGGATCTTGATTGTTTGATAGGGGAAACTCTCCCGGTGTTGATTACTACTTGTTATTGATGCTATTGAGTGAAACCATTGAACCAAGGTTTATGTTCAGATTGTTATTCATCATTATATCACCTCTGATCATGTTCCATATGATGTCTCGTGAGTAGTTTGTTTAGTTCTTGAGGACATGGGTGAAGTCTAAATGTTAGTAGTGAATTATTGTTGAGTAGTATTCAATGTTATGATATTTAAGTTGTGGTGTTACTCTTCTAGTGGTGTCATGTGAACGTCGACTACATGATACTTCACCTTTATGGGCCTAGGGGAGTGCATCTTGTATTCGTTTGCTAATTGTGGGGTTGCCGGAGTGACAGCAACCTAAACCCCCGTTAGTATATCGGTGCAGGAGGGATAGCAGGATCTCAGAGTTTAAGGCTGTGGTTAGATTTATCTTAATTACTTTCTTGTATTTGTGGATGCTTGCAAGGGGTATAATCACAAGTATGTATTAGTCCTAGGAAGGGCGGTGCATTAGCATAGGTTCACCCACACAACACTTATCAAAACAATGAAGATTAATCAGCCGTATGAAGCGAAAGCACTAGACTAAAATCCCCGTGTGTCCTCAAGAACGTTTGGTCATTATAAGTAAACAAACCGGCTTGTCCTTTGTGCTAAAAAGGATTGGGCCACTCGCTGCAATTATTTCTCTCGCATTTTATTTACTTGTACTTTATTTATCTGCAATATCAAAACCCCCCGAATACTTGTCTGTGAGCATTTACAGTGAATCCTTCATCGAAACTGCTTGTCAACACCTTCTGCTCCTCGTTGGGTTCGACACTCTTATTTATCGAAAGTACTACGATACACCCCCTATACTTGTGGGTCATCAAGGCCCCAAAGTGACAGAAATTGGGACAACCGGAGGGGAAGGCGTAGGTATGAGGATCACATGTTTTCACGGAGTGTTAATGCTTTGCTCCGGTGCTCTATTAAAAGGAGTACCTTAATTTCCAGTAGTTTCCCTAGAGGCCCGGCTGCCACCGGCTGGTAGGACAAAAGATGTTGTACAAGTTTCTCATTGCGAGCACGTATGACTATATATGGAAAACATGCCTACATGATTAATAATCTTGATGTTCTGTCTTAATGCTATTTCAATCCTATCAATTGCCCAACTGTAATTTGTTCACCCAACACTTGTTATTGGAGAGTTACCACTAGTGTAGATAGCTGGGAACCCCGGTCCATCTCTCATCATCATATACTTGTTCTATATGACATTGGAAGTAGTATCAACTATTTTCTGGTGCCATTGCTCTCATATTACTTTTGTGTGTTACTGTTACTACTGCTCTCATATTACTGTTGCTTTCACATCACCCCTGTTACTAGTGCTTTTCCAGGTGCAGTGATACGTCTCCAACGTATCGATAATTTCTTATGTTCCATGCTACTTTATTGATGATACCTACATGTTTTATGCACATTATATGCCATACTAGCACAACACCCGCGCGTTGCTGCGAAAATGCAAAAAATGTTGACTTAAACAAAAAATTGTGACTACTCGATGAGCGCCAATTGTCCAATCATTAAAATTTTAGAGGCAAAAACTTTACTTGCACCATTGTCATTGGGTAAATTTAGATAAAAATGCTAGAAATGTCCTAAATAATAGCGTTAATTCACCCACAATCAAAGATCATTCACATGCACATGCTCATAGGTCATGGATTAAATTCATGCACTTTGAAGTAGATAGTAGTAATAAAAATGACAATTATTATCATCGTGGGCATGAATTTAATTCAGAGCAAAATAGGGCAGCAACGACATATATACTCACAAACCAACAACTATGCAATTTCTTAGATGTTCCAACCCGCACCATAGCTTTAGAAATACTGTTTGGCCTTTTTTAATAGAAGGAAGAAACATTGCAGCTAACAATCAACAAAGCAGAGCCAAACAGCTAGCTATTGTTGTGTCGACCTACACTAATTATATGCCACGCATCGGCGGCAGCAAAGCACACATGAAAGCAAGCAAACCAGCAGCAGAAACAATCTCTCGTCGTTTCAAAATAGCAGCAGAAGAAAAGCGGTGGTCGGCATCAAATCCAGCTCCCTGCACGCGGCACGCCCGTGTTGCTCATCCACATGTCTGTCCGAAGCCCATCGGCAGCCTCCCCTCCCCATTCCTGCAACTAACCATCCTCCATCGCCCCCTCTGTAGTGGACGTGGAGGCTACCAGCGAGGCAGCGACACCCGCATGCATGGTGGAGGATTCTGTCACGGTGAGGATTCTAGACGGCCGGCGGCGCACGTGTCATTGAGGTGGAGGTCAACACGCATGGTGTATGTTTTTCTTTTTTGAGGAAAACGCATGGTGTATGTGGTATTGTTGCGGGAGGTTTCTTGCTTCCGCTCGTGGATCTGGGCGCCTGGGCCGCCGCTTCTGCAAGTCAGTCTGTCACGATCAAAGCGATTACGGGTCTGATAAAACTGCACACCGTACCACCGTACAAAAGAGTAGAGATCGTGGGCCGAGGTGGTTTCGTGAGCGAGGGCACGACCCATGGGTGCGAGCGAGCGACGTGAATCAGTTTTCAGGCGCCAGCGAGGGAGGACATACCACGGTCGCATAGGAATTTAATAGTAAAGATTTATGCATTTTCTGGAACTAACCTATTAACAAGATGCCGAAGAGCCAGTTGCTGTTTTCTGCTGTTTTTGGTTTCAGAAATCCTAGTAAGGAAATATTCTCGGAATTGGACGAAATCTTCGCCCAGGGTCCTATTTTTGCACGAAGCTTCCAGAAGACCGAAGAGGGAAGGAAGTGGGGCCACGAGGCGCCGACCTAGGGTGTGGGGCCCTCGTGTGGCCCCCTAACCTACCCTTCCGCCTACAAATAGCCTACGTCGCAAAAACCCCAGTACCGAGAGCCACGATACGGAAAACCTTCCAGAGACGCCGCCGCGAATCCCATCTCGGGGATTCAGGAGATCGCCTCGGCACCGCCGAGAGGGATTCATCTCCGGAGGACTCTTCATCGCCATGATCGCCTCCGGAGTGATGAGTGAGTAGTTCACCCCTGGACCATGGGTCCATAGCAGTAGCTAGATGGTCGTCTTCTCCTTGTTGTGCTTCATTGTTGGATCTTGTGAGCTGCCTAACATGATCAAGATCATCTATATGTAATACTATATGTTGTGTTTGTCGGGATCCGATGAATAGAGAATACTATGTTATGGTGATTATCAATCTATTGTTTATGTGTTGTTTATGATCTTGCATGCTCTCCGTTATTAGTAGAGGCTCTGGCCAAGTTTGTACTCTTAACTCCAAGAGGGAGTATTTATGCTCGATAGTGGGTTCATGCCTTCATTGACACCTGGGACAGTGACAGAAAGTTCTAAGGTTGTGATGTGCTGTTGCCACTAGGGATAAAACATTGATTCTATGTCTAAGGATGTAGTTGTCGATTACATTACGCACCATACTTAATGCAATTGTCTGTTGCTTAGCAACTTAATACTGAATGGGGTTCGGATGATAACCGAAGGTGGACTTTTTAGGCATAGATGCAGTTGGATGGCGGTCTATGTACTTTGTCGTAATGCCCAATTAAATCTCACTATATTTATCATATCATGTATATGCATTGTTATGCCTTTCTCTATTTCACTACAAGAAAAGTTCTGATAGACAACGTCTCAAAATCGTCCGCTAAGGGGTATTTTTCGTCGCCTATGGGCCTAACCCGACGATATGGGTTCTGTTGTGGAAACTGCGTCAGGCAAAGTCCAACGACGTTTTTTTCGGTCCGTCGCGCTTGGGCGCCCTTCCGCCACGGAAAATCGGACCGTTGCGCAAGTGTTTCCGGGAGCCCGTTGACTGCTGACGTCATGCAAACTGACACGTGGCAGACGCCGTTAACTGGCAGTTAACGGCGTTAACCGGCTGAAACCCCGTGGTAGATGGTAGGCCCACACGAGGCCTGCCACGTCTTAAGCGGGCCGGGCCAGATGACATAGTTTGACCGGTCAACTATATAGCTGGGCTGGTCCATTAGTTACGTGGGCCGGGCCTAACCTCTAATGTTGACTGGTCAAAACTTAAATGGCCGGCCCATTTAACATGTGGGGTCCACTTACAAGAATCGGGCGGCCCAAGAAGCAAGTGGGCCGGCCAAAAACACGTGGGTCCCACTTTCGTTAAAAGGCCGCCCATTTAGTGTGTAGGGTCCACCGTATAGTGGGCCGCCCAACAAGCTAGTGGGCCGGCCAAAAACAGTGGGTCCCACTTTCCCAAAGGGTCGGCCCATTTAGTATGTGGGGTCCACCATATAGCAAGTGGGCCGGCCCAACAAGATAGTGGGCCAAAAACACAGGTGGGTCCCACCTTCCTGTTAAAGGGCCCATTTAGTATGTGGGGTCCACCATATAGCAAGGGCGGCCCACCAAGCTAGTGGGCCGGCCAAAAACATAGGTGGGTCCCACATTTCTGTTAATAGGCCGGCCCATTTGGTTTGTGGGGTCCACCATATAGAAAGTGGGCCGGCCCAACAAGATAGTGGGCCAAAAACACAGGTGGGTCCCACCTTCCTATTAAAGGGCCCCGTTTACCATGTGGGACCACCATATAGCAAATGGGCTGGCCCAACAACATAGTGGGCCCCCAAAACACAGGTGGGCCCCACTTTCCTGTTGAAGGGCCCAATTAGTATGTGGGGTCCACCATGTAGCAGTGGGCCGGCCCAACAAGATAGTGGGCCGGGCCAAAAATACAGGTGGGTCCCACTTTCCTCTTAAAGGGCCGGCCCATTTAGTATGTGGGGTCCACCACAAAAGCAAATGGGCTGGCCCAACTATTTAGTGGGCCGGCCCAGTAGTATGTGGGGTCCACCTTTTTGCAAGTGGGCCAGCCCAATTAGAGTGTGGGGTCCACGGTAAATCAAATGGGCTGGCCCAAGAAGTAAGTGGGCCAGCCCGTTTAGTTGCTGTTTATATGCCGGCATAATATGCGCTTTAGGATTTTGCGGGCAGGCACATATGTGATTTTGCTTAATTGGGCCGTTTAAGGGATGGGAATTCGTGATTTAGATACTGAGAATATTTACGCAGCATTGATTTCTGTCGAATAGCCTCACTTACCACAAGCACCAAAGAAAAAATGCGCGAAAGAACTATAAAAACTAACTAAATATTACATCAGCTGCAAGGCATTGAAAAAAATATTACAGAACCCAGAGAAATTGAATGGTAATTAAACCTAGCAATACAATGAAGCGATCCGGCAATCTTTTAAGTTGTCCATGCAGCACCTATATCTGAAACAAAGACATTACAAGTTAAGACAGCAACAATGGAAAGGCAAAGACACTACAATATTGTTTGCCAAAGAATTTGGAACTCATCATTTCGTCGTTATAACAAGATCATTGTAATGCGCACAATAAGCAAACAAAGAGTGCATGCCGCATACCAACAGCCAATATAACAGAGCATGTTAGAATGAAACAACAGACTTACTACTGTCGAGTCCCATGCAAACCAACATGTTCAGGGAGTACAAAATTGGCATGAACAACATAGTAGCAGGCTATAAATTTTGTAACGACGACTGAGCAAGATACAGAATATAGTGGGATCACCTGTGAACTTGTATAAGAGGGAATGCAAACCAATATGTTCAGCATTCCATATGTGAGCGTCATGCCAAGTCAGAGAAACAAGTCGATAATGCAGCTTTTGAAGAACAAGATGGCACACAAAATTATTATCTAGTAATATGACAAGTTTATTTGTACTACAGGCTTAGATAGCAGAGTGATAGCATGCCAAACTAAGTCCTTACTTTGTTAGCTTACAATGAACTAGATACAAAACAATGGCATCACCTGTAGTACAGGGAATGCAAGCCAACATGTTCATGGAGTAAAAAATTGGCACAAACAACATAGTAGCAGGCCATAATTTTTGAAACAACATCTGAGCAAGATAAAGTTATGATGGCTAGATCTACAGAGCAGGGAATGTAAACCAAATATAGAAGTTACGATGCCAAAAGCTATAGAGCAGGGAATGCGAACCAACATGTGCAATTACTTAAAATTGGCCATGAACTAAATAATAGCAGGATGTTACTATAATAGCTAGGAATAATACAGATAGGAGTTATAATGGCATCACTGATAAACTTGTAGATAAGGGAAAAAAATCAATTTGTTTCGGGATATAAAGTTGTAATGAGCAACACATAGAGGATAGTTAATGCTACGGCTTAGGATGGACCAGAAACGGAATATAGTGGGATCTGAACTTGTAGAAAAGGGAATGCACACCAATATGTTCACAATTCTATATGTGAGCGCCATGCCAATTAAGAGAAACAAGTTAATATTGCAGCTTTTGAAGAATCAGATGGCAGACAAAATTATGATGGAAGTTGCTGCTGTGACGAGTTCAAATAAATTTGTACTGCAGGATGGCAGAGCGATAGCATGCAGGAACTAATAGCAGGCAGTTAATTTGTACTGCAGGATGGCAGAGCGATAGCATGCAGGAACTAATAGCAGGCAGTTAGCTTACGACGAAGTAGATAGAAATAACAATGGCATCACCGTAGTACAGGGAATGCAAACCAACATGTTCAGGGAGAACAAGATTGGCATGAACAACGAATGAGCAAGATAGAAGTTATGATGGCTACATCTACAGAGCAGGGAATGCAAACCAAAATGTTCAATCGCTTGAAGTTAGCAATGAACTAGAAAATGGCAAGGTGTTACGGTCATAACTAGGAATGAACTAAAAGAGCTTCAGACAAACAAGCATCTGAACCCAGAACATGGCGCTAAAACAAGGGACTTACATTAGGAGAAGCACTCTGTGGGAATCACAGCAGATCTTCCTGGGGTTGATAGATCCGGTGATGAAGTACACTACATGTGCTCCTTGGGGTTGGAGAGACGGCCATTAAACTTCATGGTTACTCATCTAATCTGCAAAGACGTAACGGCGCGTCGTTAGCACAAACAGGTTCCCCCAAGATTAAACAAGAACTTGCAGGCAAGCAATAGAAAAGCGACAGTAGAAGAGTTTAGATCATGGACGGCGCCGGTGAAGCAGATTCGGTTCATGCACATCGGTGTCGGTGAGCAAGATCCGATGCGGTGGACGATGCCGCAGCTGAAGCGACTGCGGTAGGCTGCTGGATGAGCATATGGTTTCGAGGTTCGGCGGGGATGATCCGGTCCGGTTGATGACGGCGTCGATGAAGCGGCTCCGGCAGGCAGCCGGATGACGAGGATCGCGAGGGCTCGGGTAGGCCAGGGAAGTCCGGCGGGGATGTTCCGGTGCGGTGGTCGTGGAGGTGGTAGAGAGAGGGACTTGGGAAGTTCCGGTGGGTGGTCTGAGGGAAATGAATTTTTTTGGGAGGGTTTCCGGGCTAGGGAGGTGGTGATCCAAAAAATGACGGGCAGACCCCCCCACCAACCGACTTTCTGTCATCTCCACAAGGGTAGAATGGGAATTTGAAAGCGTGTGAATTTTTTGTATTTTGTGGGCGGGAAGTTTTGCCGCTATGAGATTTTGAATTTGGCTAAGGTCCAAGTATAATGATAAAAAATTGTGAGACCGTACTAGTACCTCTGTTCAAGGCCGAGTGCAAAATCAAATCATCATCACCTTGAATATCGGTTACTATCATCGTGTTCTATCTTCTTATCCCATTCAAAAACACGCCTGAAATATTTCTAGATTGGCGGGAGATTTTGCCGCCCGACTGAGATTTGATTTTGAATATGGCTATGGTCAAGTAATATAATATAATACTAATATAAAGACGGTACACCTGGTTAAGTACTAATTGCTCTGCTTCGGCAGTTAAGGCCAGCAGCCACATCAAGCCATCATCATTACAAACAAAATCAGTCAAATCTAGAAGCTAGTATAGGATAAATTCACAGCAGCATAATAAATCCAGAAAACTAATATAATACTACATAAACTGCATACAAGAGCCAAAAGCAGCCAATAACAATGTTAATGTTCACGACAAACTAATCTGAAAATAATACAAGACACAATGTATGGCCAACATGAAGATTAGGATACCCCAGGATGAACGAATATGTTCTTCATTCAGCATATATTTCTTCGTCACTCCATTGAAGGAAATTTTCATTGAACTCCTTCCGTCTGCAGTGTGCAGCCAATACATCCTCCAAACGGTATGGCCTTTGTTCATTTCTCATACCGTAGTTTCCTAATCTATTCACATGTATTGGCCACTCATCCCAGGCCTTTATATCATCAAAGTACTCTCTGATATAACCAAAATCTGTGTAGTAGATGCAGCCAGGTCGAAGTGTCGGGTGCACTCTGGTGTCGACGGAGATACACCGGATATAATGGACGAAGAAGGCACGACTGCCAATGTTATTGACGGCATGGAGAGAGCGGCTCTCAGTGTCCACACGGTACACCAATGGTTGACCTTCCTCCAAATGCTTGTTGTCCAACAACACAAGCAGCAGAGCACCATCCGACTCCACAAGGTAGAACTTGTTATTTCCAAGTTCTGGAAATGAAAATAGTGTATCCATTTTGACAGTGCTCGCACGCTGCTCCAACTGGACATTGTTGGTGCACACTAATTTTCCGAACTCAAAATTGTTCACAGCTATTGCATACAATTCACCATTGAACGGGGTAATGCAACGCAGACAATGGTGCTCGATCGAAAATCTTCCTTCTCCCCAATCTTCATCTATACCCTTAGTTGGAGTGCTCTCATCGACCCAAGCAATTTCCGCCGGGTAATCTTTGGAAACGAAGACCATAGTCGGGGACTTCATCACAGCGACTGACTTCAGAATAACGTTTGGCATATGCGCCTCAAACATAGTATTCAATGTCTTTGTGAGTGGGTTCAGAAGCCGTATCTTGTGCGGCTGGTTCTTCTGGGCAAGCACGATGACGCCACGGCAAAAGCCGACAAAGTAGTATCTAAAATATATTGATGAAGATAACATTCAGCACTAAGATGTTTACGATTGAAAATAAAAATAGATTAACTCTATAGATATGGAGGAATTTGAACCTTGCATGAACTTCCGTTAGATCGATGGTGACGTAGCGGGATGTGCGGAGGTGGAGGAAGGTGAAATCAGCAGCGCGTGGAAGGCCGTGGTCTAGCATGATCCATTCGTGCAGGTGCACGTCGGGCTCAGGTAAACCTGAGCGCCAATTTCTACAGACTTGCCTCATAGCAGAGTAGGTGTCAGCGTACTGCTCGTTCGCCAGTAAGCATTCGCCGATCTTGTGAAGTGGTCCATCAGCCGAGAGAGAGGCCCAGTTCACGGAGGCGACGGCCGCCGGCGCATTCTTCTTGTCCATCGCCGGCAGGGAGCGCGCGTGGGCGGTTGGTGTTTTTTCCTTCGATTTGGAGAAGTTGATGGGACGTGAGAGGCGTGGTTGCGTGCGTGAGTGAGAATGAGACTGTGTGCAGAGGGAGGGAGAGAGGGGGCTCTGGCAACGTGACGGTTGGTCTCGGCAGTTTCTCAAAAAAGCTAGACGTTTGGTCTCAACACGCGCACCGCCTAACCGCTGTGCACCGCGACACGCGTCCGTGGTACTGCACGTCTGCACCGTTACGTGTACTCAGTTAGCCTTACACTGGAAAAATATCTGCACTCAGTTTTCCCCTCGAGTACTAATACTGGCTAGTGCATTACCTCATAAAAAAAATACTGGCTAGTGCAATATACTCAGTTTTACCCTCAAGTGGCTGATCAACAGAGAGTCAACAAATGGGATTAAGCTATCTAATTGAGTAATTTCATGCGCAAAAAAAAATCATAGTGCCTCCTACTCATGGAGTCTTGTTAAGAAGAGGAGGTCTAATACGTGGAAAACAGAATAGCACACCACAGGTCCGAAATGATGGAAAGGGCTAGGCAATCCACTTATTATAGAACTCAACAAAAACCACATGGAACTATATTAAACTTATGCAGTAGCCAACGCAACCAAAAGTCAGAAGTGCAGGCTGAATCCCAAAGGCACAACACAAAAAGGAAACTTGCAACCTTATATAAAAGGGGCTATGCAACCCACTTATATACACATTAACAGCCATCCTCGTGTGTGACAAGAGAAATTCAACACTGGATTCGGAGGTAGGCACATGAAGCTTTACAAGGGCCAATGGGGCACCAACAATTTAAGGATGAATTGAACCACACCGTCAACAATTCAAACTCGAGACCTTGGCTCTAATACCATTTAAGTTCGAACGGATTGAAAAGGCTAGGCAACCAATTTCTAAAACATCCACAGGAACAACTACCAAGTTGATCCCAGCCGTAGATAAATGCATCCACCAACAAAATAGGAACAGTGCCTCAGTCTCAGTAAACATTTCACAATACCAAGGTACTCACATGTCAATGTCAGTGTTTTCATCTCCAATTATCTATGGCATTTTATTAGTCTTTTGAGAGATTATAACAAACTTGATTGGCCTCCTGCAGTAGGGCATCACATGCTTCTGATCTCGATCTCAACATGTCAACTTGGTTTCTTAACACATCTGCTGCAGCTCGTTCTATTTGGATTTGTTCCTCCAGAACTTGTGCAGAGAAAGACTTGGACTTGGACTTGGACTTGGACTGCAAAAACCCAGCATTTCGCAGGAAAGTGTTTTTGGTGATATCTTTATTTTTAAGTACCATGGTAAATGTCTCCATACATTCTTCTAGAGTTTTTTCCATACCATCTTTCCCGGGTTTTGCCATCTCCAATTTCATATTTGCCTGAAAAGTTTTGAGTCGTGTAAAAATAAAAGTTATTACAGAGAAACATGCAGACGGTAGATTTAATGTGTATGAACTACTTCTAATCCTACAAGTTGGTATGCCTGATTACACATCAAATGCATTTTCACAAAAACGCCTACAAGATCATATTGACATATTGCTCCTACAAATTGGCAAGTGTGTAGTTAAAAAATTTAAATCATAAAGAAGACTTACAATAACACTTTCTGCAAGTTCTCCTATCACATTATGTTTGTTCTTCTGGCATGCCTCGAACTGCTCTGCCAGAGTCATCTCTTTGTCTGGTTGCATGTTGTTTGCATGATCTACTTTCTGCATTTTTGTACAATCATATGGAGATCAAATAACGTGGTTGAAATGGAGGATGGAAATATAACATGCACACGGAGTTCTACACAATTTACGAGTAACATATGTAGCAGTACAGACCAGCGGGGCATTACTTTTTGCCAGAGATGCCCAACCAAGTGACGAGATCCTGTACGGCTTGGTAAACGTTGTTTCAAGCGGTTAGCCTGGTTCCTTTTAGACAACGTCTGCAAAAGGAGACTAGTGAGACACTGGCGCAAAATAAGTATTCGGAATTTAATCTGGTTTCACGGTCCTCATAAGCCATACCACATTCTTTGGATCAGACCAATGCTTGACAAGATCTCCCCACTGCTCGTCAGTCATACAGGGTGCAGGAGACTTTGTTCGAACATTGGCAGTAATCTGGCCAGTGAAGTATGTCGCCTTAAGCTTATAGCGGTGCTGGCGCAACAATTCTTTGAATATGGAAGCGATGACAAACTTTACATCCTCATTATCCTCATCGAATTCAAACCTTAACTGCTCACAACGGTGGAATGATTGGTGAGTTATATAGCATAGAAACAACAGTAAGCTACAAGAAATGGGACAGATCAATGTGGAATAATTTATCATTACCAGGAGAAGCATGACTTACGTGTAAATTATGCACTAAACTCTCGAACTGTGAAGGGGTGTCAACGTGCTGCTTCCACAATGGGAAGGTAGGAAGTTCATTCCTGATAAAATGGCCAACCTGTGATACAAGATATGAAGATTCATGCGGATGAAGTGGCCTTCTGCCACCTACAATAGATGTGATGCGAAATCTTGAACCCATTCCGGAAATCTTAGCTGCAAGTTTTTTTCCTACCGTTGGCCCCCTCGTTTTTATTGATCGTGGCGAACCTACCAAGTTAAGCATTACATCAAGCTATCATGGTATATAGATACATAAGGGAGCATTAAACTACAAGTCTTGAAAAAAGTATTACCTTTTTTGGCGTGGGTCTCATCATCGGGAGAGGAGTTGTCTTTCGCAGGACTAAGGGTCGGAGGGAGATCATCACCAGTTTGCTGGTGTTGTGGCAGCACTGTTTGGACATTTGAGGCTGTATCATCTGGGACTAGCATCATGTGTCCTTGGCCATTATTACCTACCACCACTCCTGATGGTGCCAATTCTTGGCTAGAATTTGCTGTGGAAACTGGTTCTGTTGGCAATTGTTGCTGAGAATCAGTATTGGCAACTGGTGGTTGTGGAATGTGTGGGCTGGTACATGCTGGGGCTACTTCTGTCTGATTCGATGGTTTGTGGTTTTTACGAGACCTTTTACTGTTATCATTCTTGGCCTGTTCGCCACCTCGTGTCAGTCTCTTGTTAGACCTTGTAATAGGAGGAGCAGCACGAGCATCAGGCTTAACTCTTTTTTTATTACGCACTGTCACCCATCCTCCGGTATCAGCCTGAGGTTCCTGTTGAGTGTTCTTCCTCCTATTCGTTCTTGAAAAGTTCTTTCCCGAATCTGCAGATGCCTGTCACACATAAATGATATTTCAATGTACAATATTATATGATGATGATATGCAGATGGAATGGAAAAACAGTCAGGCAACATATGCCAAAACATATATGAGGCGTTAACTAAGCAGGAAAAATTGTAGTAATGAGATTGAACATGGCATGGGTAACATATTTGGTAGGACTGGGATACAACAAATGGAAGTTGGGACAAATAATTCGATGACAGGACAGAGAAAACTCACCTTGTTGTGTTGCAGACGATAGTCGACCAGGGCATCTTCCTGAGTCAGCTCGCCATCACAATCAGCAGGATCAAATTCTGAATCAGAGGAATGTTCCGTATCCTTTGTGAGGGAGGTGGGTGGCGTTTTTGCACTAGACCTTGTAGAAGGATGTAGTGTTAGGCCCAACGAGGCTGCAACTCGGCTATTATGCAGAATAGTTTGCCTCCGTTGCTCTTCGTACTCATTCTCGAGTGGAAGACCTAACATGCATTGGCGAGAAATGCAGATGAGATTTATCATGGAACTGTGCATATAAGAACAAATTAATAGTAGCAGTGAGACTGCTCAAAAGGTGTAATGACAAACAAACTATGGCTCAAAAATAATTGATGTTCATATTGTCAAGCTTCATGCACTAGCCAACGCAACCGGAAGTCCGGACTGATGGAAAGGGCAAACAAATTATGGCTCAAAAATAATTTATGTTGGGCAACAAAGGGCAGCAGCAACAATTTTTAGGATAAGTATGATGTCAAGCTTCATGCAGTAGCCAACGCAACCAAAAGTCCGAACTGATGGAAAGGGCTAAGCAATCCACATATAGACTCAAACACATATAAGTGTCATTTTCATGCCAATGGTTAACCATATGGAATGGCGTGTGCTTAATATAATTGCCTAGGGTCTTCCAAATTCCAACAGATCGATCTATTGGATGAACTTGCTAGAGCATGCAATTCGAAATGGTATCAGACCTACAAGGTCCTGAGTTCAAATCCTAGCAAGTAGCAACGCAGTATTCAAAATAAATATTTGCAGCCTTCCTAAAAAAATATCTAATGATACATGCCTAAGGCTCGGTCTATTGAATGAGTGGTTTTATCACTTAGCACCACAAGTTGGGGATTTTTAATCACAAAACACCAACATTTGGGGAAATTATTTCACATAACACATTATTTGTCATTAGTCGGCTTGACAAGAGCATGACCCTACAGCGTGACACCAATTTACAGTACGTGAGCATGTTTGCTACAAACAAATGAATTTTGGTGTGAAATTTTGTAGACACTCTGTGGAAATGAGAATATGAGTCACACTTGTTACATATGCTACACACAAATGAATTACCATATGACAAATATCCACAAGAAATTATAACCACACAAGAACATGAGATTTGGGTAATATATTCTGTACCAGCATAAGGTTTTGATAATGTTTACCAATACAACTACCCTGGACATAAGATTTTATTTTGAACTGTCTGGACTTAAGATTTAACAACTAGTGTTGACAAACAGCTTTGTATTTGCGTTTAACAGCAAATACCACAAAATAAAGTCTAATTGTCTTTCTCCTGCGGTCACTCTTAAACTGACGGTGGCCGGAGGTCACTAATGGGCTATCAAACAGAGATCATGTATTCTGCGAAACAATTACCCCAAATGTTAGTGTTTTGTGATACAAATTTCTAGGGTTGTGGTTCTGTGATAAAAAAAATCCTGAACTTCTGGTGTTAAGTGATAAAACCTCATTGGATGAACTGGCTAGAGCATGCAATTCCACATGGCGCACACAGAGTTGCAAATAGAAAAAAATACAGGCAGTTTAATACTATCAATAAATTGCTCTCCTAGCTTGACTGCTATCATAACCTTTGTAATACGTACTACCACCATCCCGAAGTTTTTATCAAAAATCATTAACATGCAAAATACAAATTTAATATCATTAAATAGATAACGAATATATTTTCGTACGGTATCTACAAAATATTATATTTCTTGATAGATTGTTCTGAAAGTTTGGTCAAACTTTACTTGGTTTGACTTTTATAAATAAGCCTTCAGGTTTGGGGTGGAGGTAGTAATGTAGTATACTTCAAACCCCAAAAAAGTACCGCACAGAAGTGATATTTGGAAAAGAAATGCGTAACGAAAGCGGACATAAGCTCTGCCTCTCCATCAGCAGATGTAAGGTTACGATCAGCAGAGTTCCGAGATAAAAAAAATACAGGCAGTTTAATACTATCAACAAATTGCTCTGCTAGCTTGACTGCTATCATAACCTTTGTAAAATGCATACTTCAAACCCCCAAAACATATCACACAGAAGTGATTCTCGGAAAAGAAATGCATAACGAAAGCGGACATAACCTCGATCTTCCTCTCGATCAGCAGATGTAAGGTTAAGATCTCATATAGCTACGCGGCAAACAACTATCTACACTGATCTAATATCAGCAAGAATGCATTGCAAGAAAGCAACGAAAACTAGTGTAAGAAATCAAATGCATATAACAAAAGCGGACATGTAAAGTATTCATCAACCTTCGTCTGAGGCCCGGGCGGATTTACTCTTTGGTTGGGGGTGGTCGACTTTGGGGCCGCGTTTTTTGCCCATCTCGATCTCCGGTGAGGTGGACTACAGAGTCGGGGAAGCAGATCCGGAGGAGATATGGCGCGGTGAACGTCGGCGTCGAGGAAGCTAATCCGGCTTGCTAGGCAGCAAGGGAGCCGGTAAAACGTGGTCGGTCACTACGGTGGCCGGTGAGAAGGCAGTGATGGTGAGGAGGGGCGGTGGGGCACGGCCGTCGTCGTGGGAGTGTGCCTGGTAGAAGCATGAGAAAGATGTGGTGTTCGAATTGTGCTCTACAGGGAAATATCCTCTGTGGACCGATGTTTATAGGCCGACGGGCAAACCGCAGGTTTTGGGGTAGCTTGAAAATGGGACGCGCCAACAATTTCGGCGCGTGTTTTGCGGCAGAGATGAAAGTCACCCATAAGAAACTTTCCTCATGGATGCTTGTTGCTTGGTCGTGTGGACAACATATATAGTGGGAGATGCCCATAGCTAGCTAGGCCATTCATATCAAACTCGAGTGATTATCACTAAGTTTACAATGAATATATTTCATGACACTTGATATTGGCCGGATAGTAGAAAATATATTTCATGACTATCGATCCCATATTAGTTAATTTATATTATTTCAATTGCTAAAATATTTTCATATTCTTTTAGAGTTCTAAAAAACACACTACACAAGGGATATCACTACCTTCTAGGTCCCGGTCATCAGATTTAGAGTAAAGTAGCTTAGCGACAGATTTAGACCTTTGTGCAACAAATACATGAGTTGGTGATATGTGCAAAAGAACAGGTTAAGTGAGTGTTTTGTGCAACAATGACAACAATAAGTGGAGTTTCGATCGTGCAAAGGATAAAAGGTGGAAGAGGGATCACACGGAAGGAGAAATTAAGAGAAAGGGAGAGCAGTGCCTCACGGGGCCGCTGTTATTTATGGTGAAAAGAAATGCTTCACTTTTTTCGGTGAGTGATGTTGACTGGCACACAGGGTTTCAGTTATGTAGACCTGCAGTGCAGGCTACGCGCCCGTCTAATATTCATTTTTTTCAGCGACAAAAGGGAGAGAGAGAGAGAGAGAGAGAGAGAGAGAGAGAGTCTTGACGACGCGTCTTTACTTGACAAAGAAGATTGCTGGGAGTTTGCCTACCTACCGCACGTGACTTGTGCTCACTGATGTGTGGGACCTACACGCATGGGACCACACGTAAGTGACCGACCTACTTTATTCTAGGGGTGCCCCTCAAGCTAATACATAATCTGCAACATGAAACTATATTCGCTTATAAAATCTGAACTTTGAAATCCAATTTAATTTAAGTCTATTATTGGTCATATCAACTATCAAGTCTAAAATTACATTCTGAAACTTGTTCAACGCTTTCTCATGAATTATTATGGTAGTTTTTTAAAATCAAATGCTAATTGATTTGAGATAATAAAAAACATATATTATTGCACAACAATGGGATATTAAAATATCTATTTGTAAATAAAAATAAGAAGTCAATGTTGTGGTAAGTTAGGAGGTTCAAAGGGTAAACCAAATATAACGTTTTGTTCAATCTCATAGTTCATATTACCAAGTTTGATTATCCCTGGACAACATTGTTTGTTATAGTGTTCCCTAATTGGGCATGGTGGTGCATCTTGCCATTTCTAACAATGTTGATGACTAGACTTTTCAAGTTTTCGGTATAAAAAATCGTTTTTCATTTTCTAGATGATAAAATATGTTTTTTTGTGCATGGGGTAGAAAAGATATGGGTCAAAATGGCGCATCTACATTTTTTAAATAAATTACGCCATATTTTAATGACAAATCCCAAATTTACGGTTTTTAGTGCTTTCTAGCTAGTTTCGCACATTTAAATGACTTTATGCTGATTTATTGAAAGTAATTCAAATTTGAATTGTAGATATGTTATAACTTGGTCCTACAAGTCCCCATAAATAATTTTTATATACATATTACTTACTATATATAGAAACCAGCGATAGTACTGAAATATTCAACCCCTTTGCAGGATAATCATGTAAAACATTTTGACCTGGTTTTGAAATAAATAAATGAAACTGAAGAAAACCTGAAAAATGAAACCCTTCTACATGGAGTGTGCTTGTATGTGTTAGTTGACAGGGAAAATAAGAAACATGTGATAGGGTAGTGAAAAACAAAATGTCTTCACAAAGCGGACTATCGTGTATGAAGATTCATGGTTTGCAAGCCAAATGATATAGTTATGGCCATATTTGTGGCACAGTTTGTTACAATGTGCCCAAATTGGGCATGGTGGTGCATCTTGCCATTCCCAACAATGTTAATGACTAGACTTTTCAACTTTTCGGTATAAAAAATATTTTTTTCATTTTCTAGATGACAAAATATGTTTATTTTGTGAATGGTGTACATATAAGATACGGGTCAAACTGGCAACTCTACATTTTTTAGATAAATTACGCCATATTTTAGTGCCAATTCCCAACTTTTACGGTTTTAGTACTTTCAAGATAGTTTCGCACATTTAAACGACTTTATGCTGATTTACTGAAAGTAATTCCAATGTGAAATGTGGGGGTGTTATAACTTCGTCAAAGAAATCCCCCAAAAACATAGTTTAGGGTTGGGGGTAGATACGGAGTACATGATTTGTATGTTTTGAATATGTCTAGACCTTGTTTATCAACCTGAATGCTTAATTACTATATATATGACGTAAGAAGGCTATGTGCTTTGGGTTTTCATTTTTTTTGATTTTTTCTGAATTTTTATGCTCATTTGAATCTTGGTCAAATCCTAGGTTTGACTAGGATTTAAACAAACTTAAAACATGAAAATGAAAAGGTAAGCCTGGATCCTTCCTAGTCACTCTAAAATTAAGCTTTTGGGAAGTTTTAGAAATTTCCATGTTTGAAACCCGAAACCACTTCTCTTCATGCTTGACTTCATAAGACAAAGTTAAGGGTTAGGGGTAGATACATGCCTTTTCTGTTTTGAATATGTCTAGACCTTGTTCATCAACTTGAATGCTTACTATATATATATATATATGACATAAGAAGGCTATATATATATGTGCTTTGGTTTTTGGTTTTTGTTTTTTCTGAATGTTTATATATGCCCATTTGAATCTTGGTCAAATCCTAGGTTTGACCAAGATTTAAACAAGTTTAAAACATGAAAGTGAAAAGGTAAGCATGGATCCTTCTTAGTCATTCTAAAATGAAGCTTTTGGGGGGTTCTTGAAATCTCAATGTTTGAAACCCAAAACCACTTCTCTTCATGGTTGACTTCATAAGACAGATGAGTTTAGGGTTATGGGGTAGATACATGATTTGTCGGGTTTGAATATGTCTAGACATGCTTGTTTATCAACTTGAATGCTTACTATATGACCTAAGAAGACTATGCATGTGCATTGGTTTTTCATTTTTTGTTCTTTCTGAATGTTTATGCCCATTTGAATCTTGGCCAAATCCTAGGGTTTGACCAAGATTTAAACAAGTTTAAAACATTAAAATGAAAAGGTAATCATGGATCCTTCTTAGTCACTCTAAGATGAAGTTTTTGGGAGGTTTTCGAAATTTCCATGTTTGAAACCCAAAACCACTTCTCTTCATGTTTGACTTCATAAGACAGAGTTTAGGGTTAGGGCTAGGGGTAGATACATGATTTTCTAGTTTGAATATGTCTAGACCATGTTTATCAACTTGAATCTTTGGCCAAATCCTAGGTTTGACCAAGATTTAAACAAGTTTAAAACATGAAAATGAAAAGGTAAGCCTGGATCCTTCTTAGTCACTCTAAAATGAAGCTTTTGGGAGGTTTTTGAAATCTCAATGTTTGAAACCCAAAACCATTTCTCATCATGCTTGACTTCATTAGATATAGTTTAGGGTTAGGTGTAGATACACGATTTGTCTGGTTTGAATATGTCTAGACCTTGTTTATCAACTTCAATTCTTACTATATGACATAAGAAGACTATATGTGCTTTGGTTTTTGATTTTTTAATTTTTTCTGAATGTTTATGCCCATTTGAATCTTGGTCAAATCCTAGGTTTGACCAAGATTTAAACAAGTCTATAACATGAAAATGAAAAGGTAAGCCTGGATCCTTCTTAGTCATTCTAAAATGAAGCTTTTGGGGGGTTCTTGAAATCTCAATGTTTGAAACCCAAAACCATTTCTCATCATGCTTGACTTCATTAGATATAGTTTAGGGTTAGGTGTAGATACACGATTTGTCTGGTTTGAATATGTCTAGACCTTGTTTATCAACTTCAATTCTTACTATATGACATAAGAAGACTATATGTGCTTTGGTTTTTGATTTTTTGTTTTTTTCTGAATGTTTATGCCCATTTGAATCAAGATCAAATCCTAGTTTTGACCAGGATTTAAATAATTTTAAAACATGAAAATGAAAAGGTAAGCCTGGATCCTTCTTAGTCACTCTAAAATGAAGCTTTTGGGAGGTTTTTGAAATTTCCATGTTTGAAACCCAAAACCATTTCTCATCATGCTTGACTTCATTAGATATAGTTTAGGGTTAGGTGTAGATACACGATTTGTCTGGTTTGAATATGTCTAGACCTTGTTTATCAGCTTCAATTCTTACTATATGACATAAGAAGACTACATGTGCTTTGGTTTTTGATTTTTTTGATTTTTCTGAATGTTTATGCCCATTTGAATCTTGGTCAAATCCTAGGTTTGACCAAGATTTAAACAAGTCTATAACATGAAAATGAAAAGGTAAGCCTGGATCCTTCTTAGTCATTCTAAAATGAAGCTTTTGGGGGGTTCTTGAAATCTCAATGTTTGAAACCCAAAACCATTTCTCATCATGCTTGACTTCATTAGATATAGTTTAGGGTTAGGTGTAGATACACGATTTGTCTGGTTTGAATATGTCTAGACCTTGTTTATCAACTTCAATTCTTACTATGTGACATAAGAAGACTATATGTGCTTTGGTTTTTGATTTTTTGATTTTTTCTGAATGTTTATGCCCATTTGAATCTTGGTCAAATCCTAGGTTTGACCAAGATTTAAACAAGTCTATAACATGAAAATGAAAAGGTAAGCCTGGATCCTTCTTAGTCATTCCAAAATGAAGCTTTTGGGGGGTTCTTGAAATCTCAATGTTTGAAACCCAAAACCACTTCTCTTCATGGTTGACTTCATAAGACATGCAGAGTTTAGGGTTAGGGGTAGATACATGATTTGTCGGGGTTGAATATGTCTAGACATGCTTGTTTATCAACTTGAATGCTTACTATATGACATAAGAAGGCTATGTGCTTTGGTTTTTCATTTTTCCGGTTTTTTGAATTTTATGCCCATTTGAAGATTTTGGGAGGTTCTTGAAATTTTCATGTTTGAAACCAATACGACTTCTCTTCATGCTAGACTTCATAAGATCGACCGAGTTTATGGTTAGGGGGTAGATACATGATTTGTCTGGTTTGAACATGTCTAAACCTTGTTTATCAACTTGAAAGCTTACTATATGACATATATAAGAAGACTATGTGCTTTTGTTTTTCATTCTTCTATTTTTTTTATTTTATGCCCATTTGAATCTTGGTCAAATCCTATGTTTGACCTGGATTTAAACAAGTATAAAATATGAAAACGAAAAGGTAAGCCTGGATCCTTCTTAGTCACTCTAAAATGAAGCGGCTTTTGGGATGTTCTTGAAATTTTCATGTTTGAAACCCAAAACCACTTCTCTTCATGATTGACTTCATAAGACAGAGTTTAAGGTTAGGGGCAGATATATACATGATTTTCTAGTTTGAATATGTCTAGACCTTATTTATCAACTTGAATGCTTACTATATGACATAAGAATGCTATGTGCTTTGGTTTATCAATCTTTTGGTTTTTTCCTGAATTTTTATGCCCATTTGAATCTTGGTCAAATCCTAGGTTTCACAAAGATTTAAACAAGTTTAAAATCTGAAAATTAAAAGGTAAGCATGGATCCTTCTTAGTCACTCTAAAATGAAGCTTTTGGGAGGTTTTTGAAATTTCCATGTTTGAAACCCAAAAACCACTTCTCTTCATGCTTGACTTCATAAGACGGAGTTTAGGGTCGTTAGGGGTAGATACATGATTTGCCTGGTTTGAATATGTCTAGACCTTGTTTATCATCTTGAATGCTTACTATATATGACAGAAGAAGACTATGTGCATTGGTATTTCATTTTTTTTTGAATTTTCATGCCCATTTCAATCTTGGTGAAATCCTAGGTTTGAGCAAGATTTAAACAAATTTAACACGTGAAAACGAATAAGCATGGATCCTTCTTAGTCACTCCAAAATGTACCAATTGATAGATGTGTTAACTTTGCTTCATGGAAAAATTAATGTCATGTAAATGAGTTAACTTGGATTTCCTACCGTTGAATCCATAGGAAACTTTGTTCTAATGCACTATAATAATCAACCGAGTTTTTACACCAACAGGTCTGTCACTTACGTGTGGTGCCCATGCGTGAGGTCCCACACTTCAGTGAGCACAAGTCAAGTGCAGTAGGTACGCAAACTCCAAGCCATCTTCTTTGTCAAGAGAAGACGCATCAGGATGCGTTTTGGAAGTCTGTGGGTCCTTCTGGATCCTTCGGTTGTCCCTCTCACAAAAAAAACAAATCTCTCTCATTCTCGGCCTCGCTCGACTCGCTCTCGCTCGCTCGCTCGCACCTCCTGCTCACTGACAAACCCTGCACAAAAGTCAACATCATCACCCGAAAAAGGGGAGACACCATAATGCTCTCCCTTCTTCTCTCCTTCCGAGTGATCCCTCTTCCTCCGAGTTTCACTCGACGGGCAAACACACATGTGCTGCATAGTAATAATAATAAAAAGGTAGAAAAATCAACCTACGAATCTATAATTAAATACGTTAAACTAGGGTTTTGCCCAGTACTACAGATCAAGTTCATAAAAAATCCAACTACGGGGTTCGAACAACCCCATTTCTAATCCAAGATTTTTTTCGACCTCATCCAAATGGCCTCAAACTATAGGGTTAATTAGCATCTAGTGCAGAATGTGTGAACATGTATGCACTATGTGTGCTATAACTTGTATGTCTTTCAAATTTGAACCAAATTTGAAATATATGAAATGGGGCTTTTGGCTTAAACGTTTGAAACCCAAAACGACTTCTCTTCATGCTAGGCATCATAAGACCGAGTTTAGGGTTAGGGGGTAGATACAGGATTTGTCTGTTTTGAATATGTCTATACCTTGTTTATCTACTTGAATATGCTTACTATAGATATATATGACGTAAGAAGACTATGTGCTTTGGTTTTTATTTTTTTTTTTTCCAGAATTTTTATGCCCATTTGAATCTTGGTCAAATCCTAGGCTTGACCAATATTTAAACAAGCTTAAAACATGAAAATGAAAAGGTAAGCTTGGATCCTTCTTTGTCACTCTAAGATGAAGTTTTTGGGAGGTTTTCAAAATTTCCATGTCTGAAACCCAAAAACACTTCTCTTCATGCTTGACTTCATAAGACAAAGCTAGTTTAGGGCTTTAGGGGGTAGATACATGATTTGTCTAGTTTGAATATGTCTAGACCTTGTTTATCAACTTCAATTCTTACTATATGACATAAGAAGACTATATGTGCTTTGGTTTTTGATTTTTTGATTTTTTTGAATGTTTATGCCCATTTGAATCTTGGTCAAATCCTAGGTTTGACCAAGATTTAAACAAGTCTATAACATGAAAATGAAAAGGTAAGCCTGGATCCTTCCTAGCTAGTCATTCTAAAATGAAGCTTTTGGGGGGTTCTTGAAATCTCAATGTTTGAAACCCAAAAACCACTTCTCTTCATGGTTGACTTCATAAGACATGCAGAGTTTAGGGTTAGGGGGTAGATACATGATTTGTCGGGTTTGAATATGTCTAGACATGCTTGTTTATCAACTTGAATGCTTACTATATGACATAAGAAGGCTATATATGTGCTTTGGTTTTTCATTTTTCTGGTTTTTTGAATGTTATATGCCCATTTGAAGATTTTGGGTGGTTCTTGAAATTTTCATGTTTGAAACCAATACGACTTCTCTTCATGCTAGACTTCATAAGATCGACCGAGTTTATGGTTAGGGGCTAGATACATGATTTGTCTGGTTTGAACATGTCTAAACCTTGTTTATCAACTTGCAAGCTTACTATATGACATAAGAAGACTATGTGCTTTTGTTTTTCATTCTTCTATTTTTTTTATTTTATGCCCATTTGAATCTTGGTTAAATCCTATGTTTGACCTGGATTTAAACAAGTATAAAATATGAAAATGAAAAGGTAAGCCTGGATCCTTCTTAGTCACTCTAAAATGAAGCGACTTTTGGGATGTTCTTGAAATTTTCATGTTTGAAACCCAAAACCACTTCTCTTCATGATTGCTTCATAAGACAGAGTTTAAGGTTAGGAATAGATATATACATGATTTTCTAGTTTGAATATGTCTAGACCTTGTTAATCAACTTGAATGCTTACTCTATGACATAAGAATGCTATGTGCTTTGGTTTATCATTCTTTTGGTTTTTTCCTGAATTTTTATGCCCATTTGAATCTTGGTCAAATCCTAGGTTTCACAAAGATTTAAACAAGTTTAAAATCTGAAAATTAAAAGGTAAGCATGGATCCTTCTTAGTCACTCTAAAATGAAGCTTTTGGGAGGTTTTTGAAATTTCCATGTTTGAAACCCAAAAACCACTTCTCTTCATGCTTGACTTCATAAGACAGAGTTTAGAGTGTTAGGGGTAGATACATGATTTGTCTAGTTTGAATATGTCTAGACCTTGTTTATCAACTTGAATTCTTACTATATGACATAAGAAGGCTATGTGCTTTGGTTTTTCATTTTTCTGGTTTTTTTGAATTTTATGCCCATTTGAAGATTTTGGGTGGTTCTTGAAATTTTCATGTTTTAAACCAATACGACTTCTCTTCATGCTAGACTTCATAAGATCGACCGAGTTTATGGTTAGGGGCTAGATACATGATTTGTCTGGTTTGAACATGTCTAAACCTTGTTTATCAACTTGAAAGCTTACTATATGACATACGAAGACTATGTGCTTTTGTTTTTCATTCTTCTATTTTTTTATTTTATGCCCATTTGAATCTTGGTCAAATCCTATGTTTGACCTGGATTTAAACAAGTATATAATATGAAAACGAAAAGGTAAGCCTGGATCCTTCTTAGTCACTCTAAAATGAAGCGACTTTTGGGATGTTCTTGAAATTTTCATGTTTGAAACCCAAACCACTTCTCTTCATGATTGACTTCATATATAAGACAGAGTTTAAGGTTAGGGACAGATATATACATGATTTTCTAGTTTGAATATGTCTAGACCTTGTTAATCAACTTGAATGCTTACTGTATGACATAAGAATGCTATGTGCTTTGGTTTATCAATCTTTTGGTTTTTTCCTGAATTTTTATGCCCATTTGAATCTTGGTCAAATCCTAGGTTTCACAAAGATTTAAACAAGTTTAAAATCTGAAAATTAAAAGGTAAGCATGGATCCTTCTTAGTCACTCTAAAATGAAGCTTTTGGGAGGTTTTTGAAATTTCCATGTTTGAAACCCAAAACCACTTCTCTTCATGCTTAATTGACTTCATAAGACAGAGTTTAGAGTGTTAGGGGTAGATACATGATTTGTCTAGTTTGAATACGTCTAGACCTTGTTTATCAACTTGAATTCTTACTATATGACATAAGAAGGCTATGTGCTTTGGTTTTTCATTTTTCTGATTTTTTTTGAATTTTATGCATGCCCATTTGAATCTTGGTCAAATACTAGCTAGGTTTGACCAAGATTTAAACAAGTTTAAAACATGAAAATGAAAAGGTAAGCCTCGATCCTTCTTAGTCACTCTAAAATGAAGCTTTTGGGGGGTTTTTGAAATTTGCATGTTTGAAACCCAAAACCACTTCTCTTCATGCCTTACTTCATAAGACGGAGTTTAGGGTCGTTAGGGAGTAGATACATGATTTGCCTGGTTTGAATATGTCTAGACCTTGTTTATCATCTTGAATGCTTACTATATGACAGAAGAAGACTATGTGCATTGGTATTTCATTTTTTTTTGAATTTTCATGCCCATTTCAATCTTGGTGAAATCCTAGGTTTGAGCAAGATTTAAACAAATTTAACACGTGAAAACGAATAAGCATGGATCCTTCTTAGTCACTCCAAAATGTACCAATTGATAGATGTGTTAACTTTGCTTCATGGAAAAAATAATGTCATGTAAATGAGTTAACTTGGATTTCCTGCCGTTGAATCCATAGGAAACTTTGTTCTAATGCACTATAATAATCAACCGAGTTTTTACACCAACATTGCCAACAGGTCTGTCACTTACGTGTGGCGCCCATGCGTGAGGTCCCACACTTCAGTGAGCACAAGTCAAGTGCAGTAGGTACGCAAACTCCAAGCCATCTTCTTTGTCAAGAGAAGACGCATCAGGATGCGTTTTGGAAATCTGTGGGTCCTTCTGGATCCTTCGGTTGTCCCTCTCACAAAAAAAACAAATCTCTCTCATTCTCGGCCTCGCTCGACTCGCTCGCTCGCTCGCTCGCACCTCCTGCTCACTGACAAACCCTGCACAAAAGTCAACATCATCACCCGAAAAAGGGGAGACACCATAATGCTCTCCCTTCTTCTCTCCTTCCGAGTGATCCCTCTTCCTCCGAGTTTCACTCGACGGGCAAACACACATGTGCTGCATAGTAATAATAATAAAAAGGTAGAAAAATCAACCTACGAATCTATAATTAAATACGTTAAACTAGGGTTTTGCCCAGTACTACAGATCAAGTTCATAAAAAATCCAACTACGGGGTTCGAACAACCCCATTTCTAATCCAAGATTTTTTTCGACCTCATCCAAATGGCCTCAAACTATAGGGTTAATTAGCATCTAGTGCAGAATGTGTGAACATGTATGCACTATGTGTGCTATAACTTGTATGTCTTTCAAATTTGAACCAAATTTGAAATATATGAAATGGGGCTTTTGGCTTAAACGTTTGAAACCCAAAACGACTTCTCTTCATGCTAGGCATCATAAGACCGAGTTTAGGGTTAGGGGGTAGATACAGGATTTGTCTGTTTTGAATATGTCTATACCTTGTTTATCTACTTGAATATGCTTACTATAGATATATATGACGTAAGAAGACTATGTGCTTTGGTTTTTATTTTTTTATTTTTCCAGAATTTTTATGCCCATTTGAATCTTGGTCAAATCCTAGGCTTGACCAATATTTAAACAAGCTTAAAACATGAAAATGAAAAGGTAAGCTTGGATCCTTCTTTGTCACTCTAAGATGAAGTTTTTGGGAGGTTTTCAAAATTTCCATGTCTGAAACCCAAAAACACTTCTCTTCATGCTTGACTTCATAAGACAAAGCTAGTTTAGGGCTTTAGGGGGTAGATACATGATTTGTCTAGTTTGAATATGTCTAGACCTTGTTTATCAACTTCAATTCTTACTATATGACATAAGAAGACTATATGTGCTAGCTTTGGTTTTTGATTTTTTGATTTTTTTGAATGTTTATGCCCATTTGAATCTTGGTCAAATCCTAGGTTTGACCAAGATTTAAACAAGTCTATAACATGAAAATGAAAAGGTAAGCCTGGATCCTTCCTAGCTAGTCATTCTAAAATGAAGCTTTTGGGGGGTTCTTGAAATCTCAATGTTTGAAACCCAAAACCACTTCTCTTCATGGTTGACTTCATAAGACATGCAGAGTTTAGGGTTAGGGGGTAGATACATGATTTGTCGGGTTTGAATATGTCTAGACATGCTTGTTTATCAACTTGAATGCTTACTATATGACATAAGAAGGCTATATATGTGCTTTGGTTTTTCATTTTTCTAGTTTTTTGAATGTTATATGCCCATTTGAAGATTTTGGGTGGTTCTTGAAATTTTCATGTTTGAAACCAATACGACTTCTCTTCATGCTAGACTTCATAAGATCGACCGAGTTTATGGTTAGGGGCTAGATACATGATTTGTCTGGTTTGAACATGTCTAAACCTTGTTTACCAACTTGCAAGGCTTACTATATGACATAAGAAGACTATGTGCTTTTGTTTTTCATTCTTCTATTTTTTTATTTTATGCCCATTTGAATCTTGGTCAAATCCTATGTTTGACCTGGATTTAAACAAGTATAAAATATGAAAACGAAAAGGTAAGCCTGGATCCTTCTTAGTCACTCTAAAATGAAGCGACTTTTGGGATGTTCTTGAAATTTTCATGTTTGAAACCCAAAACCACTTCTCTTCATGATTGCTTCATATATAAGACAGAGGTTAGGGGCAGATATATACATGATTTTCTAGTTTGAATATGTCTAGACCTTATTTATCAACTTGAATGCTTACTATATGACATAAGAATGCTATGTGCTTTGGTTTATCATTCTTTTGGTTTTTTCCTGAATTTTTATGCCCATTTGAATCTTGGTCAAATCCTAGGTTTCACAAAGATTTAAACAAGTTTAAAATCTGAAAATTAAAAGGTAAGCATGGATCCTTCTTAGTCACTCTAAAATGAAGCTTTTGGGAGGTTTTTGAAATTTCCATGTTTGAAACCCAAAACCACTTCTCTTCATGCTTAATTGACTTCATAAGACATAGTTTAGAGTGTTAGGGGTAGATACATGATTTGTCTAGTTTGAATATGTCTAGACCTTGTTTATCAACTTGAATTCTTACTATATGACATAAGAAGGCTATGTGCTTTGGTTTTCCATTTTTCTGGTTTTTTTGAATTTTATGCCCATTTGAAGATTTTGGGAGGTTCTTGAAATTTTCATGTTTGAAACCAATACGACTTCTCTTCATGCTAGACTTCATAAGATCGACCGAGTTTATGGTTAGGGGCTAGATACATGATTTGTCTGGTTTGAACATGTCTAAACCTTGTTTATCAACTTGAAAGCTTACTATATGACATACGAAGACTATGTGCTTTTATTTTTCATTCTTCTATTTTTTTATTTTATGCCCATTTGAATCTTGGTCAAATCCTATGTTTGACCTGGATTTAAACAAGTATAAAATATGAAAACGAAAAGGTAAGCATGGATCCTTCTTAGTCACTCTAAAATGAAGCGGCTTTTGGGATGTTCTTGAAATTTTCATGTTTGAAACCCAAAACCACTTCTCTTCATGATTGACTTCATAAGACAGAGTTTAGGGTTAGGGGCAGATATATACATGATTTTCTAGTTTGAATATGTCTAGACCTTATTTATCAACTTGAATGCTTACTATATGACATAAGAATGCTATGTGCTTTGGTTTATCAATCTTTTGGTTTTTTCCTGAATTTTTATGCCCATTTGAATCTTGGTCAAATCCTAGGTTTCACAAAGATTTAAACAAGTTTAAAATCTGAAAATTAAAAGGTAAGCATGGATCCTTCTTAGTCACTCTAAAATGAAGCTTTTGGGAGGTTTTTGAAATTTGCATGTTTGAAACCCAAAACCACTTCTCTTCATGCCTTACTTCATAAGACGGAGTTTAGGGTCGTTAGGGAGTAGATACATGATTTGCCTGGTTTGAATATGTCTAGACCTTGTTTATCATCTTGAATGCTTACTATATGACAGAAGAAGACTATGTGCATTGGTATTTCATTTTTTTTTGAATTTTCATGCCCATTTCAATCTTGGTGAAATCCTAGGTTTGAGCAAGATTTAAACAAATTTAACACGTGAAAACGAATAAGCATGGATCCTTCTTAGTCACTCCAAAATGTACCAATTGATAGATGTGTTAACTTTGCTTCATGGAAAAATTAATGTCATGTAAATGAGTTAACTTGGATTTCCTACCGTTGAATCCATAGGAAACTTTGTTCTAATGCACTATAATAATCAACCGAGTTTTTACACCAACAGGTCTGTCACTTACGTGTGGTGCCCATGCGTGAGGTCCCACACTTCAGTGAGCACAAGTCAAGTGCAGTAGGTACGCAAACTCCAAGCCATCTTCTTTGTCAAGAGAAGACGCATCAGGATGCGTTTTGGAAGTCTGTGGGTCCTTCTGGATCCTTCGGTTGTCCCTCTCACAAAAAAAACAAATCTCTCTCATTCTCGGCCTCGCTCGACTCGCTCGCTCGCTCGCTCGCACCTCCTGCTCACTGACAAACCCTGCACAAAAGTCAACATCATCACCCGAAAAAGGGGAGACACCATAATGCTCTCCCTTCTTCTCTCCTTCCGAGTGATCCCTCTTCCTCCGAGTTTCACTCGACGGGCAAACACACATGTGCTGCATAGTAATAATAATAAAAAGGTAGAAAAATCAACCTACGAATCTATAATTAAATACGTTAAACTAGGGTTTTGCCCAGTACTACAGATCAAGTTCATAAAAAATCCAACTACGGGGTTCGAACAACCCCATTTCTAATCCAAGATTTTTTCGACCTCATCCAAATGGCCTCAAACTATAGGGTTAATTAGCATCTACTCCCTCCGTCCACAAATAAGTGTACATTTGAGTTTTTAGATAAGTCAAACTTTATTAACTTTGACTAACTTTTTAGGGAAACGTAACAACATTTATGACACTAAACTACCATCACTAGATTCATCTCAAAATACAGTCTCATAATATAGTAATTTGATGTCACACATGTTGCTACTTTTTGGTAAAAAAATGGTCAAAATTGTTAAAGTTTGACTTATCCAAAAACCCAAATGTACACTTATTTGTGGACGGAGGGAGTAGTGCAGTATGTGTGAACATGTATGCACTATGTGTGCTATAACTTGTATGTCTTTCAAATTTGAACCAAATTTGAAATATATGAAATGGGGCTTTTGGCTTAAACGTTTGAAACCCAAAACGACTTCTCTTCATGCTAGGCATCATAAGACCGAGTTTAGGGTTAGGGGGTAGATACAGGATTTGTCTGTTTTGAATATGTCTATACCTTGTTTATCTACTTGAATATGCTTACTATAGATATATATGACGTAAGAAGACTATGTGCTTTGGTTTTTATTTTTTTATTTTTCCAGAATTTTTATGCCCATTTGAATCTTGGTCAAATCCTAGGCTTGACCAATATTTAAACAAGCTTAAAACATGAAAATGAAAAGGTAAGCTTGGATCCTTCTTTGTCACTCTAAGATGAAGTTTTTGGGAGGTTTTCAAAATTTCCATGTCTGAAACCCAAAAACACTTCTCTTCATGCTTGACTTCATAAGACAAAGCTAGTTTAGGGCTTTAGGGGGTAGATACATGATTTGTCTAGTTTGAATATGTCTAGACCTTGTTTATCAACTTCAATTCTTACTATATGACATAAGAAGACTATATGTGCTTTGGTTTTTGATTTTTTGATTTTTTTGAATGTTTATGCCCATTTGAATCTTGGTCAAATCCTAGGTTTGACCAAGATTTAAACAAGTCTATAACATGAAAATGAAAAGGTAAGCCTGGATCCTTCCTAGCTAGTCATTCTAAAATGAAGCTTTTGGGGGGTTCTTGAAATCTCAATGTTTGAAACCCAAAACCACTTCTCTTCATGGTTGACTTCATAAGACATGCAGAGTTTAGGGTTAGGGGGTAGATACATGATTTGTCGGGTTTGAATATGTCTAGACATGCTTGTTTATCAACTTGAATGCTTACTATATGACATAAGAAGGCTATATATGTGCTTTGGTTTTTCATTTTTCTGGTTTTTTGAATGTTATATGCCCATTTGAAGATTTTGGGTGGTTCTTGAAATTTTCATGTTTGAAACCAATACGACTTCTCTTCATGCTAGACTTCATAAGATCGACCGAGTTTATGGTTAGGGGCTAGATACATGATTTGTCTGGTTTGAACATGTCTAAACCTTGTTTATCAACTTGCAAGCTTACTATATGACATAAGAAGACTATGTGCTTTTGTTTTTCATTCTTCTATTTTTTTTATTTTATGCCCATTTGAATCTTGGTTAAATCCTATGTTTGACCTGGATTTAAACAAGTATAAAATATGAAAACGAAAAGGTAAGCCTGGATCCTTCTTAGTCACTCTAAAATGAAGCGACTTTTGGGATGTTCTTGAAATTTTCATGTTTGAAACCCAAAACCACTTCTCTTCATGATTGCTTCATAAGACAGAGTTTAAGGTTAGGAATAGATATATACATGATTTTCTAGTTTGAATATGTCTAGACCTTGTTAATCAACTTGAATGCTTACTCTATGACATAAGAATGCTATGTGCTTTGGTTTATCATTCTTTTGGTTTTTTCCTAAATTTTTATGCCCATTTGAATCTTGGTCAAATCCTAGGTTTCACAAAGATTTAAACAAGTTTAAAATCTGAAAATTAAAAGGTAAGCATGGATCCTTCTTAGTCACTCTAAAATGAAGCTTTTGGGAGGTTTTTGAAATTTCCATGTTTGAAACCCAAAAACCACTTCTCTTCATGCTTGACTTCATAAGACAGAGTTTAGAGTGTTAGGGGTAGATACATGATTTGTCTAGTTTGAATATGTCTAGACCTTGTTTATCAACTTGAATTCTTACTATATGACATAAGAAGGCTATGTGCTTTGGTTTTTCATTTTTCTGGTTTTTTTGAATATTATGCCCATTTGAAGATTTTGGGAGGTTCTTGAAATTTTCATGTTTGAAACCAATACGACTTCTCTTCAGGCTAGACTTCATAAGATCGATCGAGTTTATGGTTAGGGGGTAGATACATGATTTGTCTGGTTTGAACATGTCTAAACCTTGTTTATCAACTTGAAAGCTTACTATATGACATACGAAGACTATGTGCTTTTGTTTTTCATTCTTCTATTTTATTTTATTTTATGCCCATTTGAATCTTGGTCAAATCCTATGTTTGACCTGGATTTAAACAAGTATATAATATGAAAACGAAAAGGTAAGCATGGATCCTTCTTAGTCACTCTAAAATGAAGCGGCTTTTGGGATGTTCTTGAAATTTTCATGTTTGAAACCCAAAACCACTTCTCTTCATGATTGACTTCATAAGACAGAGTTTAGGGTTAGGGGCAGATATATACATGATTTTCTAGTTTGAATATGTCTAGACCTTATTTATCAACTTGAATGCTTACTATATGACATAAGAATGCTATGTGCTTTGGTTTATCAATCTTTTGGTTTTTTCCTGAATTTTTATGCCCATTTGAATCTTGGTCAAATCCTAGGTTTCACAAAGATTTAAACAAGTTTAAAATCTGAAAATTAAAAGGTAAGCATGGATCCTTCTTAGTCACTCTAAAATGAAGCTTTTGGGAGGTTTTTGAAATTTCCATGTTTGAAACCCAAAACCACTTCTCTTCATGCTTAATTGACTTCATAAGACAGAGTTTAGAGTGTTAGGGGTAGATACATGATTTGTCTAGTTTGAATACGTCTAGACCTTGTTTGTCAACTTGAATTCTTACTATATGACATAAGAAGGCTATGTGCTTTGGTTTTTCATTTTTCTGATTTTTTTTTGAATTTTATGCCCATTTGAATCTTGGTCAAATACTAGCTAGGTTTGACCAAGATTTAAACAAGTTTAAAACATGAAAATGAAAAGGTAAGCCTCGATCCTTCTTAGTCACTCTAAAATGAAGCTTTTGGGAGGTTTTTGAAATTTGCATGTTTGAAACCCAAAACCACTTCTCTTCATGCCTTACTTCATAAGACGGAGTTTAGGGTCGTTAGGGAGTAGATACATGATTTGCCTGGTTTGAATATGTCTAGACCTTGTTTATCATCTTGAATGCTTACTATATGACAGAAGAAGACTATGTGCATTGGTATTTCATTTTTTTTTGAATTTTCATGCCCATTTCAATCTTGGTGAAATCCTAGGTTTGAGCAAGATTTAAACAAATTTAACACGTGAAAACGAATAAGCATGGATCCTTCTTAGTCACTCCAAAATGTACCAATTGATAGATGTGTTAACTTTGCTTCATGGAAAAATTAATGTCATGTAAATGAGTTAACTTGGATTTCCTACCGTTGAATCCATAGGAAACTTTGTTCTAATGCACTATAATAATCAACCGAGTTTTTACACCAACAGGTCTGTCACTTACGTGTGGTGCCCATGCGTGAGGTCCCACACTTCAGTGAGCACAAGTCAAGTGCAGTAGGTACGCAAACTCCAAGCCATCTTCTTTGTCAAGAGAAGACGCATCAGGATGCGTTTTGGAAGTCTGTGGGTCCTTCTGGATCCTTCGGTTGTCCCTCTCACAAAAAAAACAAATCTCTCTCATTCTCGGCCTCGCTCGACTCGCTCGCTCGCTCGCACCTCCTGCTCACTGACAAACCCTGCACAAAAGTCAACATCATCACCCGAAAAAGGGGAGACACCATAATGCTCTCCCTTCTTCTCTCCTTCCGAGTGATCCCTCTTCCTCCGAGTTTCACTCGACGGGCAAACACACATGTGCTGCATAGTAATAATAATAAAAAGGTAGAAAAATCAACCTACGAATCTATAATTAAATACGTTAAACTAGGGTTTTGCCCAGTACTACAGATCAAGTTCATAAAAAATCCAACTACGGGGTTCGAACAACCCCATTTCTAATCCAAGATTTTTTTCGACCTCATCCAAATGGCCTCAAACTATAGGGTTAATTAGCATCTACTCCCTCCGTCCACAAATAAGTGTACATTTGAGTTTTTAGATAAGTCAAACTTTATTAACTTTGACTAACTTTTTAGGGAAACGTAACAACATTTATGACACTAAACTACCATCACTAGATTCATCTCAAAATACAGTCTCATAATATAGTAATTTGATGTCACACATGTTGCTACTTTTTGGTAAAAAAATGGTCAAAATTGTTAAAGTTTGACTTATCCAAAAACCCAAATGTACACTTATTTGTGGACGGAGGGAGTAGTGCAGTATGTGTGAACATGTATGCACTATGTGTGCTATAACTTGTATGTCTTTCAAATTTGAACCAAATTTGAAATATATGAAATGGGGCTTTTGGCTTAAACGTTTGAAACCCAAAACGACTTCTCTTCATGCTAGGCATCATAAGACCGAGTTTAGGGTTAGGGGGTAGATACAGGATTTGTCTGTTTTGAATATGTCTATACCTTGTTTATCTACTTGAATATGCTTACTATAGATATATATGACGTAAGAAGACTATGTGCTTTGGTTTTTATTTTTTTATTTTTCCAGAATTTTTATGCCCATTTGAATCTTGGTCAAATCCTAGGCTTGACCAATATTTAAACAAGCTTAAAACATGAAAATGAAAAGGTAAGCTTGGATCCTTCTTTGTCACTCTAAGATGAAGTTTTTGGGAGGTTTTCAAAATTTCCATGTCTGAAACCCAAAAACACTTCTCTTCATGCTTGACTTCATAAGACAAAGCTAGTTTAGGGCTTTAGGGGGTAGATACATGATTTGTCTAGTTTGAATATGTCTATACCTTGTTTATCAACTTCAATTCTTACTATATGACATAAGAAGACTATATGTGCTTTGGTTTTTGATTTTTTGATTTTTTTGAATGTTTATGCCCATTTGAATCTTGGTCAAATCCTAGGTTTGACCAAGATTTAAACAAGTCTATAACATGAAAATGAAAAGGTAAGCCTGGATCCTTCCTAGCTAGTCATTCTAAAATGAAGCTTTTGGGGGGTTCTTGAAATCTCAATGTTTGAAACCCAAAAACCACTTCTCTTCATGGTTGACTTCATAAGACATGCAGAGTTTAGGGTTAGGGGTAGATACATGATTTGTCGGGTTTGAATATGTCTAGACATGCTTGTTTATCAACTTGAATGCTTACTATATGACATAAGAAGGCTATATATGTGCTTTGGTTTTTCATTTTTCTAGTTTTTTGAATGTTATATGCCCATTTGAAGATTTTGGGTGGTTCTTGAAATTTTCATGTTTGAAACCAATACGACTTCTCTTCATGCTAGACTTCATAAGATCGACCGAGTTTATGGTTAGGGGCTAGATACATGATTTGTCTGGTTTGAACATGTCTAAACCTTGTTTATCAACTTGCAAGCTTACTATATGACATAAGAAGACTATGTGCTTTTGTTTTTCATTCTTCTATTTTTTTTATTTTATGCCCATTTGAATCTTGGTTAAATCCTATGTTTGACCTGGATTTAAACAAGTATAAAATATGAAAACGAAAAGGTAAGCCTGGATCCTTCTTAGTCACTCTAAAATGAAGCGACTTTTGGGATGTTCTTGAAATTTTCATGTTTGAAACCCAAAACCACTTCTCTTCATGATTGCTTCATAAGACAGAGTTTAAGGTTAGGAATAGATATATACATGATTTTCTAGTTTGAATATGTCTAGACCTTGTTAATCAACTTGAATGCTTACTCTATGACATAAGAATGCTATGTGCTTTGGTTTATCATTCTTTTGGTTTTTTCCTGAATTTTTATGCCCATTTGAATCTTGGTCAAATCCTAGGTTTCACAAAGATTTAAACAAGTTTAAAATCTGAAAATTAAAAGGTAAGCATGGATCCTTCTTAGTCACTCTAAAATGAAGCTTTTGGGAGGTTTTTGAAATTTCCATGTTTGAAACCCAAAACCACTTCTCTTCATGCTTGACTTCATAAGACAGAGTTTAGAGTGTTAGGGGTAGATACATGATTTGTCTAGTTTGAATATGTCTAGACCTTGTTTATCAACTTGAATTCTTACTATATGACATAAGAAGGCTATGTGCTTTGGTTTTTCATTTTTCTGGTTTTTTTGAATATTATGCCCATTTGAAGATTTTGGGAGGTTCTTGAAATTTTCATGTTTGAAACCAATACGACTTCTCTTCATGCTAGACTTCATAAGATCGACCGAGTTTATGGTTAGGGGGTAGATACATGATTTGTCTGGTTTGAACATGTCTAAACCTTGTTTATCAACTTGAAAGCTTACTATATGACATACGAAGACTATGTGCTTTTGTTTTTCATTCTTCTATTTTATTTTATTTTATGCCCATTTGAATCTTGGTCAAATCCTATGTTTGACCTGGATTTAAACAAGTATATAATATGAAAACGAAAAGGTAAGCATGGATCCTTCTTAGTCACTCTAAAATGAAGCGGCTTTTGGGATGTTCTTGAAATTTTCATGTTTGAAACCCAAAACCACTTCTCTTCATGATTGACTTCATAAGACAGAGTTTAAGGTTAGGGGCAGATATATACATGATTTTCTAGTTTGAATATGTCTAGACCTTGTTTATCAACTTGAATGCTTACTGTATGACATAAGAATGCTATGTGCTTTGGTTTATCAATCTTTTGGTTTTTTCCTGAATTTTTATGCCCATTTGAATCTTGGTCAAATCCTAGGTTTCACAAAGATTTAAACAAGTTTAAAATCTGAAAATTAAAAGGTAAGCATGGATCCTTCTTAGTCACTCTAAAATGAAGCTTTTGGGAGGTTTTTGAAATTTCCATGTTTGAAACCCAAAACCACTTCTCTTCATGCTTGACTTCATAAGACAGAGTTTAGGGTTAGGGGTAGATACATGATTTGCCTGGTTTGAATATGTCTAGACCTTGTTTATCATCTTGAATGCTTACTATATATGACAGAAGAAGACTATGTGCATTGGTATTTCATTTTTTTTGAATTTTCATGCCCATTTCAATCTTGGTGAAATCCTAGGTTTGAGCAAGATTTAAACAAATTTAACACGTGAAAACGAATAAGCATGGATCCTTCTTAGTCACTCCAAAATGTACCAATTGATAGATGTGTTAACTTTGCTTCATGGAAAAATTAATGTCATGTAAATGAGTTAACTTGGATTTCCTACCGTTGAATCCATAGGAAACTTTGTTCTAATGCACTATAATAATCAACCGAGTTTTTACACCAACAGGTCTGTCACTTACGTGTGGTGCCCATGCGTGAGGTCCCACACTTCAGTGAGCACAAGTCAAGTGCAGTAGGTACGCAAACTCCAAGCCATCTTCTTTGTCAAGAGAAGACGCATCAGGATGCGTTTTGGAAGTCTGTGGGTCCTTCTGGATCCTTCGGTTGTCCCTCTCACAAAAAAACAAATCTCTCTCATTCTCGGCCTCGCTCGACTCGCTCGCTCGCACCTCCTGCTCACTGACAAACCCTGCACAAAAGTCAACATCATCACCCGAAAAAGGGGAGACACCATAATGCTCTCCCTTCTTCTCTCCTTCCGAGTGATCCCTCTTCCTCCGAGTTTCACTCGACGGGCAAACACACATGTGCTGCATAGTAATAATAATAAAAAGGTAGAAAAATCAACCTACGAATCTATAATTAAATACGTTAAACTAGGGTTTTGCCCAGTACTACAGATCAAGTTCATAAAAAATCCAACTACGGGGTTCGAACAACCCCATTTCTAATCCAAGATTTTTTTCGACCTCATCCAAATGGCCTCAAACTATAGGGTTAATTAGCATCTACTCCCTCCGTCCACAAATAAGTGTACATTTGAGTTTTTAGATAAGTCAAACTTTATTAACTTTGACTAACTTTTTAGGGAAACGTAACAACATTTATGACACTAAACTACCATCACTAGATTCATCTCAAAATACAGTCTCATAATATAGTAATTTGATGTCACACATGTTGCTACTTTTTGGTAAAAAAATGGTCAAAATTGTTAAAGTTTGACTTATCCAAAAACCCAAATGTACACTTATTTGTGGACGGAGGGAGTAGTGCAGTATGTGTGAACATGTATGCACTATGTGTGCTATAACTTGTATGTCTTTCAAATTTGAACCAAATTTGAAATATATGAAATGGGGCTTTTGGCTTAAACGTTTGAAACCCAAAACGACTTCTCTTCATGCTAGGCATCATAAGACCGAGTTTAGGGTTAGGGGGTAGATACAGGATTTGTCTGTTTTGAATATGTCTATACCTTGTTTATCTACTTGAATATGCTTACTATAGATATATATGACGTAAGAAGACTATGTGCTTTGGTTTTTATTTTTTTATTTTTCCAGAATTTTTATGCCCATTTGAATCTTGGTCAAATCCTAGGCTTGACCAATATTTAAACAAGCTTAAAACATGAAAATGAAAAGGTAAGCTTGGATCCTTCTTTGTCACTCTAAGATGAAGTTTTTGGGAGGTTTTCAAAATTTCCATGTCTGAAACCCAAAAACACTTCTCTTCATGCTTGACTTCATAATTAAGACAAAGTTAATTAATCGTTAGGGGGTAGATACACGTTTTTTCTATTATGAATATGTCTAGACCAGCCATGTTCATCAAGTTGAATGCTTACTATATATGACATAAGAAGGCTATGTGCTTTGGTTTTTCATTTTTTTATTTTTTTTAATTTTTATGCCCATTTGAGTCGTGGTGAAATCATAGGTTTGACCAAGATCTAAGGCAGTTTAAAACATGAAAATGAAAAGGTAAACCTCGATCCTTCTTAGTCACTACAAAATGAAGCTTTGGGGGGGGTTCTTGAAATTTCCATGTTTAATTTGAAACCCAAAACCATTTCTCTTCATGCTTGACTTCATAAGACAAAGCTAGTTTAGGGCTTTAGGGGGTAGATACATGATTTGTCTAGTTTGAATATGTCTATACCTTGTTTATCAACTTCAATTCTTACTATATGACATAAGAAGACTATATGTGCTTTGGTTTTTGATTTTTTGATTTTTTTGAATGTTTATGCCCATTTGAATCTTGGTCAAATCCTAGGTTTGACCAAGATTTAAACAAGTCTATAGCATGAAAATGAAAAGGTAAGCCTGGATCCTTCCTAGCTAGTCATTCTAAAATGAAGCTTTTGGGGGGTTCTTGAAATCTCAATGTTTGAAACCCAAAAACCACTTCTCTCTTCATGCATGGTTGACTTCATAAGACATGCAGAGTTTAGGGTTAGGGGGTAGATACATGATTTGTCGGGTTTGAATATGTCTAGACATGCTTGTTTATCAACTTGAATGCTTACTATATGACATAAGAAGGCTATATATGTGCTTTGGTTTTTCATTTTTCTGGTTTTTTGAATGTTATATGCCCATTTGAAGATTTTGGGTGGTTCTTGAAATTTTCATGTTTGAAACCAATACGACTTCTCTTCATGCTAGACTTCATAAGATCGACCGAGTTTATGGTTAGGGGCTAGATACATGATTTGTCTGGTTTGAACATGTCTAAACCTTGTTTATCAACTTGCAAGCTTACTATATGACATAAGAAGACTATGTGCTTTTGTTTTTCATTCTTCTATTTTTTTTATTTTATGCCCATTTGAATCTTGGTTAAATCCTATGTTTGACCTGGATTTAAACAAGTATAAAATATGAAAACGAAAAGGTAAGCCTGGATCCTTCTTAGTCACTCTAAAATGAAGCGACTTTTGGGATGTTCTTGAAATTTTCATGTTTGAAACCCAAAACCACTTCTCTTCATGATTGCTTCATAAGACAGAGTTTAAGGTTAGGAATAGATATATACATGATTTTCTAGTTTGAATATGTCTAGACCTTGTTAATCAACTTGAATGCTTACTCTATGACATAAGAATGCTATGTGCTTTGGTTTATCATTCTTTTGGTTTTTTCCTGAATTTTTATGCCCATTTGAATCTTGGTCAAATCCTAGGTTTCACAAAGATTTAAACAAGTTTAAAATCTGAAAATTAAAAGGTAAGCATGGATCCTTCTTAGTCACTCTAAAATGAAGCTTTTGGGAGGTTTTTGAAATTTCCATGTTTGAAACCCAAAAACCACTTCTCTTCATGCTTGACTTCATAAGACAGAGTTTAGAGTGTTAGGGGTAGATACATGATTTGTCTAGTTTGAATATGTCTAGACCTTGTTTATCAACTTGAATTCTTACTATATGACATAAGAAGGCTATGTGCTTTGGTTTTTCATTTTTCTGGTTTTTTTGAATTTTATGCCCATTTGAAGATTTTGGGTGGTTCTTGAAATTTTCATGTTTTAAACCAATACGACTTCTCTTCATGCTAGACTTCATAAGATCGACCGAGTTTATGGTTAGGGGCTAGATACATGATTTGTCTGGTTTGAACATGTCTAAACCTTGTTTATCAACTTGAAAGCTTACTATATGACATACGAAGACTATGTGCTTTTGTTTTTCATTCTTCTATTTTTTTATTTTATGCCCATTTGAATCTTGGTCAAATCCTATGTTTGACCTGGATTTAAACAAGTATATAATATGAAAACGAAAAGGTAAGCCTGGATCCTTCTTAGTCACTCTAAAATGAAGCGACTTTTGGGATGTTCTTGAAATTTTCATGTTTGAAACCCAAACCACTTCTCTTCATGATTGACTTCATATATAAGACAGAGTTTAAGGTTAGGGACAGATATATACATGATTTTCTAGTTTGAATATGTCTAGACCTTGTTAATCAACTTGAATGCTTACTGTATGACATAAGAATGCTATGTGCTTTGGTTTATCATTCTTTTGGCTTTTTCCTGATTTTTTATGCCCATTTGAATCTTGGTCAAATCCTAGGTTTCACAAAGATTTAAACAAGTTTAAAATCTAAAAATTAAAAGGTAAGCATGGATCCTTCTTAGTCACTCTAAAATGAAGCTTTTGGGAGGTTTTTGAAATTTCCATGTTTGAAACCCAAAACCACTTCTCTTCATGCTTGACTTCATAAGACAGAGTTTAGAGTGTTAGGGGTAGATACATGATTTTTCTAGTTTGAATATGTCTAGACCTTGTTTATCAACTTGAATTCTTACTATATGACATAAGAAGGCTATGTGCTTTGGTTTTTCATTTTTCTGTTTTTTTTTGAATTTTATGCCCATTTGAATCTTGGTCAAATACTAGCTAGGTTTAAAACATGAAATTTAGCCCCCAAAAATTGTACATATATGGATTCACTTTGAGATAATTCATGAAACTTTGGAAATGGCCATCTCGTGTCATGTTTCCCCACAAATGAGAATTGGATTAATTGGTGGCAGACAAGTAAACACACATTTATGTGCGACAACCCAAAATGCACATATTTTGCAAAGTTTTCATGCGTGCATGAAAAGTTGCAAATATATACATAAAATGGGCCATGATTCAAAAGTTTGACATGGTTCTTGTGTAGTAGTAGTACCAAAGCTCACACGTGGGAAGAAATTAAGATGGTCGAATTCCAACATATATGTTGCCACACTTTTTTGAAGGGCTCTTTTCTAAAACATTGGTATGGCATGTCTGCTATTTTCCCTAGCTATATAGAAAAATGATGAACAATCCATGATTTCCGATTGCCGTTTTTGAACCACCTTTGGCTTGATTTCAAATTTAGGTCAAAATCATGGGGGGGGGGTAGGGGACAAGATCGTGTTTCTTTGGCTTGATTTGCAAGTTTTTTGGGGTCCCACAAATTTAGGGTAGCATCACAAGGTTTTTTTTCTAAATTTTTCGACACTTAGAATTCAAATATTATGAAGTGGTATCATGGTATCATGTAAGGGATGGTATCACTAGATATTTTCCCCCTATCCGGGAAGTGATGTTGACTGGCACGCAAGGTTTTTCAGTGCTGCAAACCTGCAGTGCGGCGATTTTGACAGAAATAACCCTTTTGGCAAAGAAAATTACGGACTGACCCTCTGAGCAATCTATTTCACTGGACTAACCTTTTTGTGTGGCTTTCTGTGTTTTTCTTCGCCAAAAGGATTACTTTTGTCAAAATCGCCCCCCTGCAGTGCAGGCTACGCGCCCGTCTAATATTCTTTTTTTTTCAATGACAAAAGGGGGGAGAGAGAGAGAGAGTCTTGACGACGTGTCTTCACTTGACAAAGAAGATTGTTGGAAGTTTGCCTACCTACCGCATATGATTTGTGCTCACTAAAGTGTGGGACCTGCACGCATATGGGACCCTGCAGCCCTCTGAGGGCAGTCCGTGTGAGACGCAAAATAGGGTTTTTAGTTTAGTAAGGCAAAAAAATTAAGCCTTGGAGGGCCGAGGCGGGGCGGCCGTCCGCCATTTTATACCTTTTACGCCCCCCACACCTCGTTTCATTTGTCATGTCTACCAAGGAAGAGCTCGGAGGAGAAGATGCAGTCCTAGCTTCTCGACCCCCTGGCGCCCCACGCATAAATACTACTACCAGAAGTACACTGTCTCTAACAATCCTGCCTGCGAAGGGAGATCTCGGAGGAGACGATGCGGGCTCAGCGTCCCCGCCGTTGATTAGCCAGGACACAAGGGTTACTACGCCTCTTTTAATTACCTTCGTTTTGCTGGTAATACTCGGACTTATATCTGTTATCTTCCGCAGGAGAGGGTCGATATCGCCGGAGAAGATGATGTGAGGCAGATGATCAAGCTCGCAGGAGAAGATGATGTAAAGGAGATGGTCAAGCTCGGAGCAGAAGATGATGTAAAGGAGATAGTCAATGTCGGAGAAGATGATGTAAAGGAGTTAGTCAATCTCGGAGAAGATGTGGTGGCATTGGACCAACCGCGGTCTTTGGGCGAGATCCCGGAGATTCACTTACCTCGTTTGCACTGGTAATGATATGCCTGATCTGTAACATTTTGAACATTTTTCGTCGGCTTACACAGGAGCTATCTCGGCTTAGGGTCAACAAGGCCCCGGGAGCGGAACTTCCGCATCTCGGCGCGGAGAACTCCGAGTTACGCCAGAAGCGCCCTGGGGAATCGCACGCGCAGGCGCAGCACATCCGTTCGCAGGATCTCTCATCCTTCGACGTCAGGTTCCAGCGAGAGGTCGTAGAAGAAGATAAGTTGCCAGCTTCCCCGCCGTTCAAGAGGATGAAGGAGCTGAAGACGGAGGTTAATATTACTAGCTGACTTTGGGTTGCTGGTTTTTGGGTACTTCGAGTCACTGACATGTAGACACCACTTAAGTCTGTCCTACATGTTAGTGACCATATTCGTTAATCAGCCAATTTGTGCCCTTCGTTTGCCGGTAACGCTCGATATGTTTGTTGTTACCTTTGGCAGGATCACTCCCCTTGCTTATCTTGTCGGAGGATGAAGTTGGATCTTGCCAGCATGCGGGAGGAGAACAGAGAGTTAGGGATCAAGATATTTCGGTACAGGCAGGCGGTGTCTTTCCTAGAAGTGGATGAGATCACGGCCTGTGCTCGTAGGAGTTGTGACGAGGCCATTCATCTGGGAGAACGGATCAAAGCTCAGCTTGTCTCTTTGATGGAAGTCGCAGAACGCGTGATTTTCAATGCTAGAGAGGCGCGGGAACGACTTCTGGTGGCTGAAGATCTCGCATAGCAGTTTAATCATGTGCGCTTATTAGCTGCCTACTACTTTTGTAATTATTCACAATTATATATGTATCAATGGCTTGCCTTTTGTGTGATGGAGGAAATTGCACATACCACCACTTCTTGGTGCAGTTTTTGCACATAACACAATTTGAGATTCTTTTTACACAAATAACCAGATTTTGACGTAAACTTTTGCACAAAAAACAACCTTACTCCATGTTTTCTTTTGTCTTCTAAAGACAAGTAGGTGCTTCGAAAAATACCTCCGTTCCAATGCTTAAAGCTTTGTATATTTTTCTTGAAAAGTCAAACCAAGTAAAGTTCGACCAAACTCTTAGAAGAATCTATCAGCACATATAATATTTTGTAGACACCATATGAAAATATAATTTATTTTCTATCTAATAATATTGATTTTGTATCTTGCATATTAATGCTTTTGGTAAAAACTTAGTCAAACTTAACATAGTTTGACTTTCTAAAAATCAATATAATCCTTAAGCTTTGGGAAGTGGTTCTAGACGTGGTCTAGACGTGTTTCTACATATTGCCTTCGCATTTGCTAAACGCATGGAGTTTCTTACGAAGTACAAAGTTTATTTTTCGAAATATTTTCGACTTTGTATTATTTTTATTCATTTTCCCCCTGGTTGTCATGTTTTCTGTCCGGCTTCCCCAGCCCATCCATCCGTAACCCACATGCGCGCGTGACACGAGTAGTGGGAGACATGGTGCCCAAAGGGATAGCTTTTATTAATGGTGGCGACGGTTCCCTAGGCCAATGCTGGCGATACGTCTCATCGTCGCTAGCTGTGCCTTCCCCATGCGGCCGTATTAATGCACACCACTGCTCCTTTGCGCCTCCGCGGCTGATCAAGTAAGTTTGATCATAAAAGATGATCACATAAGCTCGACGATTACCTATAACCTAAAAATTATCTTAATTTGTAAACGAAGACATAAAATAACTAGTTGTTTGATTAGGAAAGACAAAGGAAATTTCTATTGAGATTGAGTTCATTTCATAGTTGTTATAGACACATAGCAATATTACCGAGAGATAGGATTGTAGAGAAAGCAATCCATAGGTATTTTGGAGGGTTCTCAATCCTTTGAATCAAGCAAGCTCTATAGGAAAAATCCCTATGTGTAAAAATCCTACTCCGTACAAGATACCTTTAGAAATCCTTTGAACCAAACAAACTCGGATTCATATTAGTTGACTATAATATAGATATATCTAGACACATTTTAGTTCTAGATTCATCCATATCATTTGACAAGTAATATGAATCGGAGTGATTATATTAAATGGAGTACTAGTATATATTGTTCGAAAAAATTAAGTTATACTGTAATAAAGAAACCATTTCTGTGGTCAAACTGATTTGACGGGACAGTAACTGCACCAGGACGTAGTGGCGTGCTATCCTAGCCGAAGTTTTACTCGGCGCCTCGATGCAGCTGCTGAAGAATAAAAAAAGTCATATCCACTCCTACTCTTCATGTCCATCGTTTCCATCCTTGGCTCTCCACTTCCATCATCGTTCTCCACTCGCCAACCGCTGCTAGAAGTTTTTTCATCCTCTAGATCTCCCATTTGCATAGCTTTCTCTCCTCACCCCTCCGCAGAACCGCAGCACTCCTCCTTCCCGCTCGACTCTCCTACAAAACTCCAATCACACATACTTGCATCCGCCCTTTTAAATCCATCTCGTCTCCATGGCGGCATCGAACGACGACCAGCTGGATGGCGACTGGGGGAAGCTCCCCGCCGAGCTGTTCAATCTCATTGCCCAGAGTCTGGACGTTACAGTCGACGTCCGGCTGGCCGCATGCTCCAAAACGCTGTGCCGCCATGTCGCCGACAACATGAATCTACACCATTGGGATGGACCCTGCTTGCTGATGCCCGATTCTGCCCATTGGCACTATGATGATAGTAGTGCGCACCACACGGTGTACCACGTTGTGCCCCTCGACCATCCTCGGCGCACAGCCATCCTGCCGTTCATGGACAATAGATTCTGGGTTGGCATGAATGGCGACTGGATCGCCGGCGTGGACAGTGGTGGGAACTGGTTCCTCGCGAACATCTACACGCACCAAGAAATCTCCCTACCATCGTCGGAAACTTGCAACATTTTTCGGGAGGAATGGATTGGCTTCCCCGACTTGCCTCCTGAAAGGTACATGACGTATGGGCGTGCCATGTTTTTGTTGAAGATTGTAATTTGCGAAGTGCCCACAAAAGCTGGACATTACTCAGATTACAAGCTCATCGCTCTATTCAATTCTGGACTCGCTTACCTGGCTAATGGTAGCCAGGAGTGGAGGTTATTCTCTCTTGCTAGTTGGGGTGTAGATTACAGTGATGCCATCGAGCACAACGGCTTTATTGTTGCGGTGGATGGGTGGACCGGCACCACATATTGCTGGGATCAATCACAGGCTGGTAATTCTTCAATCCATATGATATACTTCGCAATAAATTTTAATATCAAGCCCATTCATGATATATTGTAACTGAAATAACTAATTGCTCACTAAGACTTTTTTTCACCTTTCAAATGACTGTGCACCATTAAATTATCCTAACCTGACTGAACCATTGCTACAAACGAATTACAGTAGTATATGCTGTGCACTAATCTGTCAACCCAAACCAGATTATTGCAGTATATGAATGCATTCCTGAATTAGTTACTGCATGCTCTTGTCAGAATATGAATAAGGAGCTTAGCCCTGGCCTCTTCATCAATTGATGCATGCAAACTTTCAATTTATTTCAATATTCGATGTACTCAAAGCATTACAATCATGGATCAGATAAGGTTGAGACATGTATCTACCATCAATGAATATGAGTGTAATTAACATACATCTCAAATGGGAACAATTTTATTTCTTCGAGATTTTATACAAGTATAATGACTGCATCCTCCATTTGATCCTACAAATGTGAAGTTGCAGCTACTGGTATTATTGTCTTCCCGAGCCATTCAAACACTATTTTTTGTTGTCTCCGTTTACAATGCAGATGCACACCTTGCCCCGCCATTCGTGATCCCATCACCGATGAAGGAACCATCTGGCAGATGGTTTTTAGCTCGATCAGCCGATGGCAAGCGCTTGATGATCATCCATGAAGATCGGTATATACGTAGCAATGATCACCTTGAGCCTGCAGAAGTTCTGCATCATGGTAATGGCCTTATCCTGCGGGAGTGTCCTGCCCCTGTCATACATGTTTTTGAGAAAGATCTATCCCTGATTGGACCCAATTGGAGTCGAGTTGACAGCCTTGGCACACACTCTCTGTTCATTGGACTGAATTATCCATTGAACCTGAAGATAAATGATGGCAATGCTCCTGATGGAACATTGACTCCATTCATGAGGTCAAATTGTGTGTACATCGCGTACTATGCATTTCGGGAACCAGCATTTAGTTGTATTTGTCGTTGTAACCTGCAGCAAGGGGAAAATGAGCTCATGGGAGTTATCACCCTTCCAGAAGATGGTTGGGGATTTCCCCGACAGGCGACAATGTGGTTTAAGCCTAGTCTGAAAAATATCCGCATGTTGATGCAACCCTAAACTGAGCCATGAATCTTTCTGGAGCAAATAATCTTTTTTGTACGATATGTTTGAACAATTTAGTAACCTGTTCTGTATCTTAAGATGCTCTTCCTTTTTTCTGAATCTTATATACCTGGACCCATTTCAGTGTGTCTGTTTACTCATTTTAGTGCGTATGTAAACCCACATTGAAGTAATCTAATCTTATAATTTAAAACGGATGGTGATGAACTCTGTATTTCCATCCTTCGTAAACCGTGCATGTCTGTTTATTTTTAGTTTCATTTCAGCAACTGTTATTAGTATATGCACACCTTTTTTTTAATGTTGAGAGGAGTATAAGGGCATTACAATGCTATATACTATATGGCGCTAATAGAGAACAAATGAATGTCAAAAGATTGTAAAATCCTCCAGGTACTCTCCTTGCAGCGCTAATTGCTGATGACAGACTGACTTCCTGTTGGTTCCGGTGCTTTAGCTAGGACAGGTGAAAAGAGTTTCACGCCCCTGCTTTCTTTTGCGTCGACGCTAGGACTACCGCTGGGATTAGCCTCTCCAACCGCCAAACGACGAGGAAATAATTCCTAGCGCCCTTGCAGTAGCGCCTGTGTTGGACATGCCCTAATGTTTTCCAGCTAAAAGATGCAATCTTTTAAGCACTTGGGTACGGTATTTCCCCACCAGCCTGGATGCAGGCCGCCAAACGCGTCTTAACCAAGGTTTAAAATAGCGTGCTAAATGAATTAGCGGCAGCCACCTTCAAACGATATGGACGCTATATCGTGGTAATAGTGTGGTATATTTTAAATAGCATTTTCAAAATAATACTAAATATAGCCTAAAAATAAATAATTTTACTAGAACGAATAGATATATATAGTCCAAAAGTGACTGAATCATACATACATAACCACATATAGAAATAGATCTCAAGTATATTAGAAGGCTAACATCAACATTTCACAAGGCAACAACATAGTATAAATTATTTATTAAAAAAATTAGCATTAGCGATATTATTTTCTGATTTAGAAGTGGAACCAACAGATTAGTTCATCACCACGAAAAAGTGAAAGCAACTTGCCTGAAAAAAATAGCGCGCTAACGCTATGAAGTTTTAGGGCGATATAGCATGCTGTTTCGCAAATAGCGCCACAGCGAGCAAAATTACTAAGCGTGGACCCTCTAGATATGCTATAGCGTGCTATTAGCTTCATTGAGGCCCTGGTTTGACAAAGCAGCCTGAGTACGTATCTAAAAAAAATATCAGCCTGAGGACGCATGCTTGTAAAAAAGAGAGAGCAGACTACAATTACTTCAGTCCCGAACCCTCTCTCTCCCACCCATACTCCCACCCACTTCACCTCTTTTACACTAATGACTGCCATGAACGGCTCGCCTCCTCCTTCCACCGGCAGCTGCTTCGCCGACACAGATGAACATCACCGATATTTCCTGAACTCAGCCGATTTGATCCACCGCATCCTCCAGCAGCTTGATGGACGTCCAGTCTCTTCTATCCAGATCGTGACTAGAGAAGGATCTACGAGTACATCCGTTTCTTACCCTTTGGCAGCGTCGGTTCCATCTCTCGCGGTACTTTCTTCTCCGCTGGAAGCACCATCTGGCTCGGCACTGATTTCCCTGGCGGCGGCACCAGCTTCTCCGGCTGCGCCGACCCCAACCCCCGCGGCACGGTCTTCTCCGGTGGCGGCACCACCAAAAGATGCTGTAAGTTGTCCTGAACTCACTAGGATGCAGGTGTAAGTAGTCAATGATAGTTGGGATCTTAAACAAGTTCTTTTTTCTTTAAAATTTAATGACGGGAAACCGTAGTATTCTTCTGCAAATTTTTTTTAATGACGGGAAACAGTAGATGTTAAGTACTAGTTCTGGCAAAAAAAGATGTTTAGTAATATTATCCATCACAGAGCAGGGTTTCGCAGTCTGAACATACAAATATATGCTCCATGTTACCTGTTTCAGAAAGTCTGAAAGCTTGCTCAGTACCTGTAAAATCAAATTGTCTTGCTGCTGCTAGATTTTGTGCAAACTAATTAAAGAGATAGCTAGATGCATTTTCTCCATGTATGCTACGTTCTGATTTATATGCTGTTGATTGATATATACCGTGCTTAACTAGATGCAGAAGCAAACTCGCTCCAACGTCAATGAGCAACTACGTCTTAGGACTGTCGATTGTACATGTCCTCTGCACCGCCCCGAGTTCAGAATTCAAAGAAATTCACTAGCCAAAAAGCCAAAGGTGACGGGCAGGCGTGATGCAGCAATTCAACGTTGTATATTAAAAGGGCGAGGGAAAGGCCGCCCTAAACGGGTTGGTCACTCGGCGGACCCTCCTCAGCCCTCGCGCTTCTATGTGCAACTGGACGGCAACGATGACATGTATATGTTGGTCATCCCCAGAGAATTCAAGCAATGTCTGAAAGGGATTCTTCCCAGGCCTATCAAGCTCAAGACCAGCGTAGGCTGCGCCTGGTATGTGCACATCGATGAGTACCAGGGTGAACTGGTCTTGAAGGATGGTTGGTTCGGGTTTGCAGAGGCGCATGAACTGCAGCTTGATGACCTTCTCGTCTTCGAGGTGAAAGACACTTCCTTGATGAATGTGTTGATCTACGACAGTAACACCTCCACCCAGAGGATAATATTTTGTGCTGATCACCCTTAGTTGCATGCATGATCTGCAGTGTTTTTAGGAAGAGGGGATCAGAATAACCTCAATATTTTATTGAATTAACTAGATGCTGCTTTTGGACCTGGGTTACTCCCCTGCTGATGTTCAAGCTGAACTTGGTTTTTGTATTAAGCTGAACTGGGGATCAGATACACTGTGATGAGACTTTGTTAATTAGCTAATATAGTATATGTTAGACTTGTTTTATTTTATTTTAATTTACTGTGATATGCTGCGGTAGTTTCAATGTGCGGTCTGATGATTTGTATTATATGTAGGTACACGGAGCTCAATATTTTGAAATATTCATAGATTTGTAAGTGTAAATGTGATATATCCCAGATGTAGTCAATGCTATCTTGTACGAACTTGTAAAATCTCAGGGAAAAATACATTTTATTTTAGAAAGTGTAAAAGTGACCAATTTTTTGATCTGATTGTAGCAAACACAAGTGCAGATGGTCAAACCCCAAAAACTTCTCATATTCATTGTTACATGGTCGAGATATAAAGGTATTTCACGCACTGGTTTAATACTCAACTGCTTACATCCATGTTTGTTTGCAGTTTTTTTTGGACACCTCTTAATGCTCCCTCCGATCCATATTTTTTTTAGATACACAGTACAAACACAGACGCTCTCATATAGATGTATCTAGACACATATTAGTTGTAGAGACATCCATTTTATCATCATGTAATGAGGATCAGATGGAGTATCGTTTTCATTTTACCAAAAGAAATGGATATATTACTGTATAGTACAACGTAGCCTGAAGCCCTGAGCTCTGAATGCAATTTCTGTGTGCACACTGAACGGATCATAACCCACACGACATGTCTCACTGGTCTGTAGGTCCGGACCCCACCAGATACTGATAAAGCCCAGTGACCCGCCGGGTGAAGTTTTGTGTGTGGATTCCTGCGTACCTGGCTTCGTTCCTCCTAGACACGCGCATTTTTTTTGACCGGGGGACACGCGCATTTATTCCCTTGCTGATTGCTGATGTATCATTCTCAGTTTCTCACAGCCCCCTCATGTTCAGAACTTCAGATCTCCCCAGATCCCTCGCCGTCCATCTCCCCTGAGTCCTCTCTCTACACCACCGGCGTCCACCACCGCTCGGACTACGCGGCTTGGACTCCGTCCTCTACGGATGCGGCGACGTCGCATCTAAAAACTCCACTAAGGCGGCGCGGCATCCCCGATTCTCTCGGTCCATGGCTGCAATGGCGGTATGTTTCCCCCGAATCACTAGCGTTGCCGGTCACATCTTTATTATATCTAAGCTGTATTGCCGGTTGCTTAGCATTGTTTGATATACAGTACTTCTCTCAGCCAGTGTATATATTAATCCTCTGGTAAAGACTCGGGTTACACATGCACCCATGCTAGCTATGTTGGGACTGGATCTAATGTGTGCAGTAATAATCGTTCAAATATGCTATTGGTCAATCCACGGCCGATGATCACATATGAGGACACCGAGCATGCATGTCTGGCTTGTGGACTCTTTAGGCCGACGCTGATTTTTTTTTGTTTGCTTGGTCAATCTGTACTGGCGGATGATGAACTGCAGATGCATTATTCTGATGCTAGACATAGCCAGCAAGCATGCATGGCTCATGCTAGCTTGATTTCTATTCTCATAGCTACTATTTATATCGATTTGGCTTCTGCGATACAATGATACACTATGCTGAATAATTTGATGATACAAGGTTGTACATATCAGCCTAGCTAGATTCAGAAGCTTATTGTTCAGACTGTGTGTTTGATAAGAACAATGATCCGCTGAGTTTGCTAGGTGCCTTTGATTATGCATTTGCTTGGAATTACGGTCAGAAGCTAGAGGCATTATCTAATTGAGGCCTCTTTTTTGCAGTGTTCAAACAAGAAGCTCAAGCTTGGAGAGAGCTTATCATGGAAGGAGACATCTGTAGAGCCAGCCCCAGTGTGCAAGGTGTTTGGGCGCATCGATGAGGAGAATACCCCTGACAGCTTCTGCAAGGTACTATGTACATCGGAGTTAGAGGTGATTTCCATCCCCAGTCGTGTTCTACCCTGGTTTTACGGTGGGTGTCCAGAGTCCATCAACCTGAAGATGTCCACTGCATGCACCTGGATTGTGGACCTGAAGCAACAAGATGGCAATGTTTTAATGGACAAAGGATGGCCAGAGTTTGTCAAAGCACATGACTTGAAGGTAGGATACCTCCTGACCTTCAAGAAGCTTGACACCAAATCATTGCAGGTGCTCATATTTGGTTACAATTGCTGTGAGAAGGTTATATGGTGTTCAGGTTATCACCCATCGCTGGGGCAACAATATCAATCACAGCTGTATTAAGTTGTCTTACAAATGTTCTTTAGAGAGAGCTGGTCTATAATAGTATACTGCTCTCTTTAATGATGCATTGTGGTGAACATGATGGTACCATTACTGGATTGTGGTCACATGTGAGGGGGGATGTTGAAATGTATAATTGGATTGCCTAGCCCTTTCCATTAGTTCGGACTTTTGGTTGCGTTGGCTAGTGCATGAAGCTTGACAAACCTTATTTATGTGTACAGCTCTCTAGTTGTACTATTAATTATTATGTGCTTATGTTGGCTGGATTGTGATGAACATGAGATGTTTTGTTGTTTACGTAAAGAAAAAAACGTGATGTTTTTTTGAATCCTGCGCTGGATATGTTTTGCACAAACTAGTGAAGTGACCGCTGACAAAACATATTATGCGCAAATAGGCAACCCTCAGCAACGATCATGGGTTCAAGTGTCCAGGATCCAGTGCCTTGACATAAGCAAGGCACAGATGAACAGTACGGTGACTTGTAGATTTGGCCGTTGGATTGAAAATAGATAGCTAAGATCAAAGTACTGTAGCATGTAGCATATGTACTGTTCATGGTTCTAAAGCACATGCACTGTGGACGACGTACTGTAGCACATGTCCTGTACATTGGTTGGTACTGTAGCAGTTACTAGTTAATAGTCATCTGTCTAATTATTTTTTATCCAACGGTTGAAAGGGAGGGGCAAGGCATGGTACGGAGTACTATTTATGTGTGCCTCGCCTTCATCAAGGCACTCGATCTCATTCCGGGTTCAAGTATTACCCCATGTAGCACCACTTTTTTTTTGGGTTAGCCAGACAACCTTCCCAATAAAAAAAAGTACTACCTTCCCTGCATGGGCCAATTGTTTGTACTTTTGGGCTGCCGCCGGCCATGTACATGGTGATTGCTGTCAGCCTGCTTACTTCGCTGATAACATTCCAAAAACACTTAATGGGCCTCCGACTCATGCCATTGGGGCCCTTCCTAATTTAAACACGGATATCCTATGATTGGCCCTCTAGAAACCGAGATTCTACATATAAAGTTATTTTTATTTCGTATCAATTATGATTATGATTCTTTTTAAATGCGCATAGCCAGTATGCGCATCTACATGGGCTCTATATTTTGATATATTCATATAGTCGATTTCAAAATTGTCATTAATTATATAAAGTTCCAAGATTTATTCTATTAGTGTGCAAGATCTTAGAGTGTATTTGTAGTTTTAAAAAAATGACAAACCTCTTCATCAGATTGTTGTTAACAAGTGCAGTGTTGTGAACCCAAAATATATTACATACTCCCTCGTAGATCAAATTTGATCTAATTAAGTTGAACTAAAACCCGGATCAACAATTAGTATGGATTAGATGCATGGAGTACGAAAAACAAATGAATAGGCAATATTTCAGTTTTTCCTTCAGTTGAGAATGCTAGAGCAGGACCCATTTGCCAGTAGCGTCCCTCAACATTTGAAGGTAAAAACAAACAGAAGGGATCGAAAAAAAAGCATCCTACATATCTCGGCTTAAAATATATCGAGAATTCACATATTTCTTGTACATAGAGGCTGACATCGGGGACCCATTGGCCAGCAGTGGAAAAAAAATCAAAGAGAGGAAACAATTATCGTACAGAGAAGCTGACATGTGGGACGCATTTTGCAGCAGCGTCCTCAACTTTAACAAAGGCGGCAGGGGATCGAAAGAAAAAGCAAAGTTGCCAGAAATCAGCGGTCAAAAATAAATCCAAGAAACGAAATGTTTATTGTTCCTAGAGGCTGACATATGGGACCCACGAGCGAGCAGCGTCCTCAACGTTTCAAAGGCGGCAGGGGATCGAAAAAAAGGCAAGTGACCATATATCAGGTGCCAAAAATAATCCAAGGAAAGAAATTTATTGTACATAGAGGATGACATATGGGTCCCGTTTTGCAGGAGCCGTCTCACCGTTTCCAAGGCGGCACGGGATCGAAAAAAAAGAAAGGAAAGGTTTATCGTTCAGAGAGGCTGAGATGTGGGACCCATGGGCCAGCAGCGTCCTCTTAGTTTCAAAGGCGGCAGGGGATAAAAAAAAGGCAAATAGCCAGTAATTAGGGTAAAAAAAATCAAACAAAGGAAACTTTGACTGTTCATAGAGGCTGACATGTGGGACCCATGAGCCAGCAGCGTCTCAACGTTTCAGAGGCGGCATGAGATCGAAAGAAAAAGGCAAATAGCCAGAAATTATGGGTCAATAATAAATCAAACAAAGGAAAGGTTTATTGTTCATAGAGGCTGACATGTGGGACCTCTGAGCCAGCAGCGTCCTCAACGTTTTAATGGCGGCACGAGATCGAAAGATAAAATAAGCCAAAAATCATTTGGTAAACAAAATCCAAGAAAAGAAACATTTACCGTTCTGAGAGGATGACATGCGGGACCCATGAGGCAGCAGCATCCTCAACGATTCCAAGGCGGCAGGGGATCAAAAGAAAAAAAGGAAATATCCAGAAATTAATTAGGGGTTCAAAATAAATCCATCAAAAGAAACTTTTATTGTTCATAGAGGATGACATGTGGGACCGACGTGCCAACAGCATCCTCATCGTTTCAAAGGGGGCAGGAGATCAAAAGAAAAAGGCAAATAGCCAGACATTAGGGGTCAAAAATAACTCCAAAAAAGGAAACTTTTATTGTTCGTAGAGGATGACATGCGGGACCCATGATTCAGCAGCTTACTCAACGTTTCAAAGGCGGCATGAGATCGAAAGAAAAACGCAAGTGACAAAATATCAGGAGCTAAAGATAATCCAAGAAAAAAAGAAACTTTATTGTACATAGAGGATGACATGCGGGTCCCATTTAGCAGCAGCGGTCTCAACGTTTCAAATGCGGCTTGAGATCAAAAGAAAAAGAAAATAGCCAGAAATTAGGGGGTAAAAAAAACTCCAAGAAAGGAAAGCTTTATCGTTCATACAGGCTGACATGTCGGACCTATGAGCCTGCAGCTTACTCAGCGTTTCAAAGGCGGCAGGCCGGCAGGGGATCAAAAGAAAAAGGAAATAGCCAAAAATCAGATGGTGAAAAAAATCCAAGAAAAGAAACTTTTATTGTACATAGAGGATGACATGCGGGTCCCATGAGCCAGCAGGTTCCTCAACGTTTCAAACGTGGCATGAGATCGAAAGAAAAAGGAAAGTGACCAAATATCAAGAGCCAAAAATAATCCAAGAAAAGAAACTTTATTGTACATAGAGGATGACATGCGGGTCCCATGAGCCAGCAGGTTCCTCAACGTTTCAAACGTGGCATGAGATCGAAAGAAAAAGGAAAGTGACCAAATATCAAGAGCCAAAAATAATCCAAGAAAAGAAACTTTATGTTACATAGAGGATGACATGTGGGTCCCATTTTGCAGCAGCGGTCTCAACGTTTCCAAGGCGGCACAGGACCAAAAGAAAAATGAAGTAGCCAGAAATCAGGGGGTGAAAAAAATCCAAGAAAAGAAAGATTTCAATTGGGCTGTATCTGGACATCTGGGCCTTCGAACTATCCTGCTGGGCCTTTTGTCTCGTACAATTTCAGCCCACTCCAAAACAGGAAAGTTCGGATTTTTCTAAAAAAACAGGAAAGTCCTATGCTTCGCAAAAACAAAAAACAAGGACACTCAACATATAAGTTTGTTTATGTAAAAATAAAGATTTAATTTATCCGTTTGCAATAGCTCAGAGCGAAATAATCAAGATATCACATGTTTCTTGTACGGGGAGGCTGACATCGGGGACCCATGAGCCAGCAGCGTCGTCAACGTTTCAAAGGCGGCAGGGGATCGAAAATAAAATAAAAAACCAAAAGTCAGTTGGTAACAAAATCCAAGAAAAGAAAACATTTATCATTCTGAGAGGATGACATGCGGGACCCATGAGGCAGCAGCATTCTCAAACGTTTCCAAGGCGGCAGGGGATCAAAAGAAAAATAAAGGAAATAGCCAGAAATTATTTAGGGGTCAAAAATAAATCCACCAAAGGAAACTTTTATTGTTCATAGAGGATGACATGTGGGACCGACCTGCCAACAGCGTCCTCATCGTTTCAAAGGGGCAGGGGATCAAAAGAAAAAGGCAAATAGCCAGAAATTAGGGGTCAAAAATAACTCCAATAAAGGAAACTTTTATTGTTCGTAGAGGATGACATGCGGGACCCATGAGCCAGCAGCTTACTCAACGTTTCAAAGGCGGCATGAGATCGAAAGAAAAAGGCAAGTGACCAAATATCAGGAGCCAAAAATAATCCAAGATTTATTGTACATAGAGGATGACATGTGGGTCCCATTTTGCAGCAGCGGTCTCAATGTTTGTAATGCGGCTTGAGATCAAAAGAAAAAGAAAGTAGCTAGTAATTAGGGGGTGAAAAAAAATCCAAGAAAAGAAACTTGATGGACATAGAGGATGACATGCGGGTCCCTTGAACCAACAGCTTACTCAACGTTTCAAACGTGGCATGAGATCGAAAGAAAAAGGCAAGTGACCAAATATGAGGTGCCAAAAAAACTCCAAGAAAAGAAAGTTGATTGCTCATAGAGGATGACATGCGGGTCCCATTTAGCTGCAGCGGTCTCACCGTTTGAGAGGCGGCAGGGGATCGAAAGAAAAAGTCAAGTGACCAAATATGAGGTGCCAAAAATAATCCAAAAAAAGAAAGTTTTATAGTACATAGAGGATGACATGCGGGTCCCATGAGTCAGCAGCTTACCATACGTTTCCAAGGCGGCAGGGGATCAAAAGAAAAAGGAAATAGCCAAAAATCAGAGGGTGAAAAAAATAAAGAAAATAAACTTTTATAGTACATAGAGGATGACATGCGGGTCCCATGAGCCAGCAGGTTCCTCAACGTTTCAAACTTGGCATGAGATCGAAAGAAAAAGGCAAGTGACCAAATATGAGGAGCCAAAAATAATTCAAGAAAAGAAAGTTTTATAGTACATAGAGGATGACATGCGGGTCCCATTTAGCAGCAGCGGTATCAGCGTTTGAGAGGCGGCAGGGGATCAAAAGAAAAAAGAAATTGCCAAAAATCAGAAAAAAACCAAGAAAATGAACTTTTATAGTACATAGAGGATGACATGCGGGTCCCATGAGCCTGCAGGTTCCTCAACGTTTCAAACGTGGCATGAGATCGAAAGAAAAAGGCAAGTGAAAAAATATCAGGAGCCAAAAATAATTCAAGAAAAGAAAGTTTTATAGTACATAGAGGATGACATGCGGGTCCCATTTAGCAGCAGCGGTATCACTGTTTGAGAGGCAGCAGGGGATCGAAAGAAAAAGTCAAGTGACCAAATATGAGGTGCCAAAAAAATCCAAGAAAAGAAAGTTTTATAGTACATAGAGGATGACATGCGGGTCCCATTTAGCAGCAGCGGTATCACCGTTTGAGAGGCAGCAGGTGATCGAAAGAAAAAGTCAAGTGACCAAATATGAGGTGCCAAAAAAATCCAAGAAAAGAAAGTTTTATAGTACATAGAGGATGACATGCGGGTCCCATTTAGCAGCAGCGGTATCACGTTTGAGAGGCAGCAGGTGATCGAAAGAAAAAGTCAAGTGACCAAATATGAGGTGCCAAAAAAATCCAAGAAAAGAAAGTTTTATAGTACATAGAGGATGACATGCGGGTCCCATTTAGCAGCAGCGGTATCACCGTTTGAGAGGCGGCAGGGGATCGAAAGAAAAAGGTAAGTGACCAAATATGAGGTGCCAAAAATAATTCAAGAAAAGAAAGTTTTATAGTACATAGAGGATGACATGCGGGTCCCAGTTAGCAGCAGCGGTATCACCGTTTGAGAGGCGGGGATCGAAAGAAAAAGGCAAGTGACCAAATTTGAGGTGCCAAAAAAACTCCAAGAAAAGAAAGTTGATTGCACATAGAGGATGACATGCGGGTCCCATTTAGCAGCAGCGGTCTCAACGTTTCCAAGGCGGCAAGGGATCAAAAGAAAAAGGAAGTAGCCAGAAATCAGGGGGTCAAAAAAATCCAAGAATAGAAAGAATTTTGGTTCATAGAGGATGACATGCGGGACCCATGATCCTGCATCGTAAACGGCTCGATCGGAGAACGTTGAACGAGATGGCGCGATCTAGAAAAAAACAATGCCAGAGAGGCTGCCATCTGGGCCCTACATCCCTCGGCGGTGCGGATTTGCGTTGACTCGGCCGGCGAACCCGAGATTTCGAGATGCACCACGTCCCGGGCCACCATACGCCACGTTTTGGCCGCTTTCGTCGGGCTAGGTGGCCTCAAAAACGAGAAAAAAAAGTTTTGACATGCACCACGGAGGGACCAAAATCGTCGGCCATGGTACACCAGCAACCACGGCGCGACTTCAACTTCGTCGGCCATGGCAACTTTTCTTGTAGTGTTTGTCAATTGCCCGACTGTAATTTGTTCACCCAACATGCTTTTATCCTATGGGAGAGACACCTCTAGTGAACTGTGGACCCCGGTCCTATTCTTTACATAGCATACAATCTACTGCAATTGTGTTTTACTATTTTCTTGCAAACAATCATCTTCCACTCGATACGTTTAATCCTTTGTTACAGCAAGCCGGTGAGATTGACAACCTCACTGTTTCGTTGGGACAAAGTACTTGGGTTGTGTTGTGCAGGTTCCACGTTGGCGCCGGAATCCCTGTTGTTGCGCCGCATCACATTTCGCGACCATCAACCTTCAACGTGCTTCTTGGCTCCTACTGGTTCGATTAACCTTGGTTTCATACTGAGGGAAACTTGCTTCTATACGCATCATACCTTCCACTTGGGGTTCCCAACGGACGTGTGCATCTACGCGTATCAAGCTAAATTTCTGGCGCCGTTGCCGGGGAGATCAAGACACGCTGCAAGGGGAGTCTCCACTTCTCAATCTCTTTACTTTGTTTTTGTCTTGCTTTATTTTATTTACTACTTTGTTTGCTGCACTAAATCAAAATACAAAAAATTAGTTGCTAGTTTTACTTTATTTATTGTCTTGCTCTCTATATCAAAAACACAAAAAAATTAGTTACTTGTCTTTACTTTATTCGCCTTGTTTACTTTTTGCTTATTGCATCATGTTTCCTTTTAATTTCACCACAAAAGACATACCGGTAGGACGTGGGTCCATAGTTGGGAGAAATAATATAGAAGAATTTTTCAATCATGTTAGTATTACTGAAGATTTTGAAGATAGACACTTGGTAGAACTTGCACCTACCTATGAAATTGCTGCTGCTGCTTTAGTTCGCATGTTGGAAACTAAATTTGTTAATCTCAATCCTATAATCCAACACATGTTTCTTACACTTGGTGATATGGAAGAAGGGGAAAAGAAAGATTTTGTTTTAGAAACCCTTCTTAGAGAATTTGGTGGTCTAGCAAGAGAGGCTAGAAAGGTTTTTGCTAAATTTAATATGCTAGGTTCTCATACCAATTTTATTGGTCTCCTTGAAAAAATGGACATGGATAGAATAAGGTACACTAATAATATTAATGATGGTGGGGAGATCAAAGCACCAATACCATGTAAACTCCTAGCTATGAATGATGCACTAGAAAATAACTATGCTTGGCTTGTTCCTGAAAATTTGTTCGATGAGAGTAGCAAGCCTAAGACTAATGAAAAGGGAGACGCTAAAACTTATATATCAAATATACTATGCTTGGTTGAGAAAACTCCCAACACCCCTGGTAATGATGTTGATGCTTCTACTCTCGATGTTACTTGATTTGCACTTTCTGCGCCTAGCTGAAAGGCGTTAAAGAAAAGCGCTTATGGGAGACAACCCATGTTTTTACTACAGCAATTTTTTGTTTTGTTGAGTCTTGGAAGTTGTTTACTACTGTAGCAACCTCTCCTTATCATGTTTTTGTGCCAAGTAAAGTTTCTATGTCAAAGTTGATGTTATATTTGGGATCGCTGCGCAGAAACAGCATTGCTGTCTGTCACGAATCTGGGCACAGTTCTCTGTAGAAAATTCGAAAAAATCTGCCAATTTACGAGCGTGATCCTCAGATATGTACGCAACTTTCATTAGTTTTGAGTTTTTCCATTTGAGCAAGTCTGGTGCCAGCTTTAAATTCGTCTTTACGGACTGTTCTGTTTTTGACAGATTCTGCCTTTTATTTCGCATTGCCTCTTTTGCTATGTTGGATTTATTTCTTTGATCCATTAATGTCCAGTAGCTTTATGCAATGTCCAGAAGTGTAAAGAATGTTTGTGTCACCTCTGAATGTGTGAATTATTAATTGTGCACTAACCCTCTAATGAGTTTGCTTGAAGTTTGGTGTGAAGGAAGTTTTCAAGGGTCAAGAGAGGAGAATGATATACTATGATCAAGAGGAGTGAAAACTCTAAGCTTGGGGATGCCCCCGTGGTTCACCCCTGCATATTCTAAGAAGACTCAAGCGTCTAAGCTTGGGGATGCCCAAGGCATCCCCTTCTTCATCGACAACATCATCAGGTTCCTCCCCTGAAACTATATTTTTATTCAGTCACATCTTGTGTTCTTTACTTGGAGCGTCGGTTTGTTTTTGTTTTTGTTTTTGTTTGAATAAGATGGATCCTAGCATTCACTTTGTGGGAGAGAGACACGCTCCGCTGTTGCATATGGACAAATATGTCCTTAGGCTTTACTCATAATGTTCAAGGCGAAGTTTCTTCTTCGTTAAATTGTTATATGGTTGGAATTGGAAAATGCTACATGTAGTAACTCTAAAATGTCTTGGATAATGTGATACTTGGAAATTGTTGTGCTCATGTTTAAGCTCTTGCATCATATGCTTTGCACCCATTAATGAAGAAATACATAGAGCATGCTAAAATTTGATTTGCATATTTGGTCTCTCTAAGGTCTAGATAATATCTAGTATTGAGTTTTGAACAACAAGGAAGACGGTGTAGAGTCTTATAATGTTTACAATATGTCTTTTATGTGAGTTTTGCTGCACCTGTTCATCCTTGAGTTTGCTTCAAATAACCTTGCTAGCCTAAACCTTGTATCGAGAGGGAATACTTCTCATGCATCCAAAATCCTTGAGCCAACTACTATGCCATTTGTGTCCACCAAACCTACCTACTACATGGTATTTCTCCGCCATTCCAAAGTAAATTGCTTGAGTGCTACCTTTAAAATTCCATCATTCACCTTTGCAATATATAGCTCATGGGACAAAATAGCCTTAAAAACTATCGTAGTATTGAATATGTACTTATGCACTTTATATTTTATTAAGTTGCTTGTTGTGCGATAACCATGCTTCTGGGGAACGCCATCAACTATTGTTGAATATCATGTGAGTTGCTATGCATGTCCGTCTTGTCTGAAGGATCTATCATTTTAGTGGTTGGAGCATGCAAAATTGTTAGAGAAGAACATTGGGCCGCTAACTAAAGCCATGAATCATGGTGGAAGTTTCAGTTTGGACATATATCCTCAATCTCATATGAGAATAATAATCATTGCTACATGCTTATGCATTTAAGAGGAGTCCATTATCTGTTGTTCATGTTGTCCCGGTATGGATGTCTAAGTTGAGAATAATCAAAAGCGAGAAATCCAAAATGCGAGCATTCTCCTTAGACCTTTGTACAGGCGGCATGGAGGTACCCCTTTGTGACACTTGGTTGAAACATGGCATGCAAAGATCCGGTAGTCCAAGCTAAGTAGGACGAGGTGCGGACACTATTAGTACACTATGCATGAGGCTTGCAACTTGTAAGATATAATTTACATAACTCATATGCTTTATTACTACCGTTGACAAAATTGTTTCATGTTTTCAAAATAAAAGCTCTAGCACAAATACAGCAATCGATGCTTTCCTCTTTGAAGGACCTTTCTTTTATTTTTATTGTTGAGTCAGTTTACCTATCTCCCTCCACCTTAAGAAGCAAACACTTGTGTGAACTGTGCATTGATTCCTACATACTTGCATATTGCACTTGTTATATTACTTTATGTTGACAATATCCATGAGATATACATGTTATAAGTTGAAAGCAACCGCTGAAACTTAATCTTCCTTTGTGTTGCTTCAACACCTTTACTTTGATTTATTGCTTTATGAGTTAACTCTTATGCAAGACTTATTGATGCTTGTCTTGAAGTACTATTCATGAAAAGTCTTTGCTTTATGATTCAGTTGTTTACTCATGTCATTACCTTTGTTTTGATCGCTGCATTCATTACATATGTTTACAAATAGTATGATCAAGATTATGATGGCATGTCACTTCAGAAATTATCTTTGTTATCGTTTTACCTGCTCGGGACGAGCAGAACTAAGCTTGGGGATGCTGATACGTCTCCAACGTATCGATAATTTCTTATGTTCCATGCTACTTTATTGATGATACCTACATGTTTTATGCACATTATATGCCATATTTATGCATTTTCTGGAACTAACCTATTAACAAGATGCCGAAGAGCCAGTTCTGTTTTCTTTTTGGTTTCAGAAATCCTAGTAAGGAAATATTCTAATTGACGAAATCTTCGCCTGGGTCCTATTTTTGCACGAAGCTTCCGAAGACCGAAGAGGGAAGGAAGTGGGGCCACGGCGCCACCTAGGGTGTGGGGCCTCGTGTGGCCCCCGACCTACCCTTCCGCCTACAAATAGCCTCCGTCGCAAAACCCCGCCGAGAGCCACGATACGGAAAACCTTCCAGAGACGCGCCGCCGCGAATCCCATCTCGGGGATTCAGGAGATCGCCTCCGGCACCCTGCCGGAGAGGGGATTCATCTCCGAGGACTCTTCATCGCCATGATCGCCTCCGGAGTGATGAGTGAGTAGTTCACCCCTGGACCATGGGTCCATAGCAGTAGCTAGATGGTCGTCTTCTCCTTGTTGTGCTTCATTGTTGGATCTTGTGAGCTGCCTAACATGATCAAGATCATCTATATGTAATACTATATGTTGTGTTTGTCGGGATCCGATGAATAGAGAATACTATGTTATGGTGATTATCAATCTATTGTTTATGTGTTGTTTATGATCTTGCATGCTCTCCGTTATTAGTAGAGGCTCTGGCCAAGTTTGTACTCTTAACTCCAAGAGGGAGTATTTATGCTCGATAGTGGGTTCATGCCTTCATTGACACCTGGGACAGTGACAGAAAGTTCTAAGGTTGTGATGTGTTGTTGCCACTAGGGATAAAACATTGATTCTATGTCTAAGGATGTAGTTGTCGATTACATTACGCACCATACTTAATGCAATTGTCTGTTGCTTAGCAACTTAATACTGAATGGGGTTCGGATGATAACCTGAAGGTGGACTTTTTAGGCATAGATGCAGTTGGATGGCGGTCTATGTACTTTGTCGTAATGCCCAATTAAATCTCACTATATTTATCATATCATGTATATGCATTGTTATGCCTTTCTCTATTTGTCAATTGCCCGACTGTAATTTGTTCACCCAACATGCTTTTATCTTATGGGAGAGACACCTCTAGTGAACTGTGGACCCCGGTCCTATTCTTTACATAGCATACAATCTACTGCAATTGTGTTTTACTATTTTCTTGCAAACAATCATCTTCCACTCGATACGTTTAATCCTTTGTTACAGCAAGCCGGTGAGATTGACAACCTCACTGTTTCGTTGGGACAAAGTACTTGGGTTGTGTTGTGCAGGTTCCACGTTGGCGCCGGAATCCCTGTTGTTGCGCCGCATCACATTTCGCGACCATCAACCTTCAACGTGCTTCTTGGCTCCTACTGGTTCGATTAAACCTTGGTTTCATACTGAGGGAAACTTGCTTCTATACGCATCATACCTTCCACTTGGGGTTCCCAACGGACGTGTGCATCTACGCGTATCATGCAGCTGAATTGAAACTCAGTTGTTAAGGCTTATAAGTATTCTTTACCTCCCCTTGTGTCGAATCAATAAATTTGGGTTTTACTTCCCTCGAAGACTGTTGCGATCCCCTATACTTGTGGGTTATCAAGACTATTTTCTGGCGCCGTTGCCGGGGAGGCATAGCTCTACTCATAAGTTCACCTGGGGAGTACACTCTACCTCTCTCTCTGCTTTTATTTTATTTTGTCTTGCTAGTTTATTTCTGTCTAGTTTATTTGTGCTTAGTTTATTTCTGTCTAGTTTTATTTTGCTTAGTTTACTTTTGTCTAGTTTATTTTTGTCTTGTTTTATTTTCCCTATATACCCAAAAATCCATAAAAATTTGAAAAACCTAAAAATTAAAAACTGCTATTATGGGAGAACCTACAACCTATTTGGAGCTTATAGAATTATATAATAATTATAGAGAATCAAGAAAGGGAAAAGTTATGAGTGTTGTGATAGAAAAATTAAATACAATTGCTAAAATCTTGCTTAAACGCCATGATATAAACTGTTGCTCTCAACAGGATACTAAACATCTGAAATTTCAATGTTGCTTTAGTAAAGAAGTTTTAATTATGAACTATAATTGGAATAACTATATTCATTTTGGGTTCGAAGAGGTAGAACAATTTGTCTTATTTATGGGAGCCTCTGAGATAGAATCATTCATGTCTAAAAATTATGAAACTTGTGCTGTTTGTAAGGACCTTAAAGATTATGTCTCTTCTATCCTTAATTTTTGCATAGAAAGCTACAGTGATAATCCTTATATCATTGATTATAAAGAGAGACTCATTAATGCACAAGAATGCACTCACAATTTGCAGGAACCAGTGGAAGAAGAAATTGATGAACCTGAAAGCTCATTGGATGAAAAAGAGGAGGAAATTGATGAACCTGAAAGCTCATTGGATGAAAAAGAAGAGGAGAGTGATGAACAAAAGGAGGAAGAATGGATTAGCTACCCATGCCAACCTTCTAATGAGAGTAACTCTTTATCTCTTACACTATTTGATTGTCCTCCATGCTTACCGAAAGAGGATGAATGTTATGTTCCTGTGGATTCTCTTGAAATATTCCCTATGAGTAAAACTTGTGAGAATAATTATGCTACTGTTATTTATGATAATCCATGCTACTTTGATAAATCTTATGATAATGCTTTGTTTGTGCCTGATGTCGAAATGCATGGTACTAAAGAGTTTTGCTTGGCAAATGTTTATGATAAATCTCTAGATGATGGTCCTATGTTACTTGATAATATTAATTGTACTACTAATGAAAATGGGATTGGAGAGTTCTTGACTTTATCTATGAGTCCCATATCTTTTGAGATTGATCAATCATCTTGTTATATTATTGATAAAAGTGGGTTTGAAAGTTTTAATCCTATTATTTCTGAGCTTGATAAAAATTATGTGTTTGTGAATCATGAAAAGCATGCTTTATGTGATAGTTATATTGTTGAGTTTATCCATGAAGCTACTGAAAATTATTATGAGAGAGGAAAATATGGTTGTAGAAATTTGCATGGTACTAAAACACCTCTCTATATGCTGAAAATTTTGAAGTTACTCTTGTTTTATCTTCTTATGCTTGTCACTTTGTTCTTCATGAATTTATTTGTGTACAAGATTCCTATGCATAGGAAGTGGGTTAGACTTAAATGTGTTTTGAACTTGCTTTTTGATTCTCTCTTTTGCTTCAACTCTCACCCTTATGTGAGCATCATTAAAATTGCTGAGCCCATCTTAATGGCTATAAAGAAAGCACTTCTTGGGAGATAACCCATGTGTTTATTTTGCTACTGTTTTGTTGTGTCTTGGAAGTTGTTACTACTGTAGCAACCTCTCCTTATATTTATTTTATTGCAATGTTGTGCCAAGTGAAGTCTCTAATAGAAGGTTGATACTAGATTTGGATTTCTGCGCAGAAACAGATTTCTATCTGTCACGAATCTGGGCAGATCTCTCTGTAGGAAACTCAGAAAAATCTGCAAATTTACGTGCGTGATCCTCAGATATGTACGCAACTTTCATTAGTTTTGAGTTTTCTGATTTGAGCAACGGAAGTACCTTTTCAAAATTTGTGTTTACTGGCTGTTCTGTTTTGGCAGATTATGTCTCTGTTTTTTTGCATTGTCTCTTGTGGACTTTAAGTGAGGCTTTCTAGACGTGGAGAGCTGTAGCTAATGTTTTATTGAGTTCTTGCAATGTGTCACTACAGGACTAAAGTGGATTAAAGTTTTTGAGTACTAACCCCTCTAATGAAGTTTATGAGAAGTTTGGTGTGAAGGAAGTTTTCAAGGGTCAAGAGAGGAGGATGATATATGATCAAGAAGAGTGAAAAGTCTAAGCTTGGGGATGCCCCCGTGGTTCATCCCTGCATATTTCAAGAAGACTCAAGCGTCTAAGCTTGGGGATGCCCAAGGCATCCCCTTCTTCATCAACTTATCAGGTTTCTTCTATTGAAACTATATTTTTATTCGGTCACATCATATGTGCTTTACTTGGAGCGTCTTTATTTTTGTTTGTGTTTGAATAAATTCGGATCCTAGCAATCCTTGTGTGGGAGAGAGACACGCTCCGCTTTTTCATATGAACAATGGTGTTCTTAGCTTTATTTTAATGTTCATGGCGGAGTTGAAAACCGCTGCACTTATTGATATTTGGTTGGAAACAGAAAATGCTTCATATTGTCTTGGATAATTTGATACTTGGCAATTGTTTTGAGCTCTCAAGTAGATCATGTTTCTCTTGCATCATGTAGTTTAAACCTATTAGTGGAGAAACACCGTAGAGCTTGCTGAAAATTGGTTTGCATGATTGGTCTCTCTAAGGTCTAGATATTTTCTGGTAAAAGTGTTTGAGCAACAAGGAAGACAATGTAGAGTTTTATAATGCTTGCAATTTGTTCTTATGTAAGTTTTGTTGTACCGGTTTATACTTGTGTTTGCTTCAAACAACCTTGCTAGCCAAAGCCTTGTACTGAGAGGGAATGCTTCTCGTGCATCCAAAACCTTGAGCCAAAAACCTATGCCATTTGTGTCCACCATAACTACCTACTATGTGGTATTTTCTGCCATTCCAAGTAAATACTTCATGTGCTACCTTTAAACAATTCAAAAGCTATTATCTCTTATTTGTGTCAATGTTTTATAGCTCATGAGGAAGTATGTGGTGTTTTATCTTTCGATCTTGTCATTTACTTTTGACAGACTTTCACAATGGACTAGTGGCTTCATCCGCTTATCCAATAATTTTGCAAAAAGAGCTGGCAACGGGGTTCCCAGCCCCAATTAATTAACTTTCATTAATAATTCTCTTCACATGTTTTGCCCTGATCTATCAGTAAGCAACTTAATTTTGCAAATAGACACTCCTCCATGGTATGTGAAATGTTGGAAGGCACCCGAGGATTCGGTTAGCCATGGCTTGTGTAAGCAAAAGGTTGGGGGGAGTGTCATCTAATAAATAAAACTAAAGTACATGTGTAAACAAAAGAGAAGAGGGATGATCTACCTTGCTGGTAGAGATAACGTCCTTCATGGGAGCCGCTCTTGAAAGTCTGGTTGATGAGGTAGTTAGAGTGCCCACTACCATTCGTTGACAACAACAAACACCTCTCAAAACTTTACTTTTATGCTCTCTATATGATTTCAAAACTTAAAAAGCTCTAGCACATGATTTAATCCCTGCTTCCCTCTGCGAAGGGCCTTTCTTCTACTTTATGTTGAGTCAGTTTACCTACTTCCTTCCATCTTAGAAGCAAACACTTGTGTCAACTGTGCATTGATTCTTACATACTTGCTTATTTGCATTCATCATATTACTTTGTGTTGACAATTATCCATGAGATATGCATGTTGAAAGTTGAAAGCAACCGCTGAAACTTAAATCTTCCTCTGTGTTGCTTCAATGCCTTTACTTTGAATTTATTGCTTTATGAGTTAACTCTTATGCAAGACTTTTGATGCTTGTCTTGAAAGTACTATTCATGAAAAGTTTTGCTATATGTTATCTATTTGTTAGCAAATATAGATCATTGCCTTGAGTCACTTCGTTCATCTCATATGCTTTGCAATAGTATGATTAAGATTATGTTGGTAGCATGTCACTTCAGAAATTATTCTTTTTATCGTTTACCTACTCGAGGGCGAGTAGGAACTAAGCTTGGGGATGCTGATACGTCTCCAACGTATCCATAATTTCTGATGTTCCATGCTTGTTTTATGACAATACCTACATGTTTTGCTCACACTTTATAATGTTTTTATGCGTTTTCCGGAACTAACCTATTAACAAGATGCCGAAAGGCCAGTTGCTGTTTTCTGTTGTTTTTGGTTCCAGAAAGGCTGTTCGGGCAATATTCTCGGAATTCGACGAAACGAAGACCCAACATCTTATTTTTCCCGGAACCTTCCAGAAAGTCAAAGTGGGACCAGAGGGGTGCCCTGGGGGCCCCACACATGGTGGCCTAGTGTGAGGAGGCCCCGTGGCCCCTCCGACTCCGACTCTTCGCCTATTTAAGCCGTCCTGACCTAAAACATCGATACCGATTGACGAAACTCCAGAAAGACTCCAGGGGCGCCGCCGCCATCGCGAAACTCCAATTCGGGGGACAGAATCTCTGTTCCGGCACCCGCCGGGACGGGGAAGTGCCCCCGGAAGCCATCTCCATCGACGCCACCACCTCCATCATGCTCCGTGAGTAGTTCCCCCATGGACTACGGGTTCTAGCTGTAGCTAGTTGGTATTCTCTCCCCCATGTACTTCAATACAATGATCTCATGAGCTGCCTTACATGATTGAGATTCATCTGATGTAATCGGTGTTGTGTTTGTTGGGATCCGATGGATTGTTACATTATGATTAGTCTATCTATAAAGTTTGTGAAGTTATTGTTGCTGCAATCTTGTTGTGTTTAATGCTTGTCACTAGGGCCCGAGTGGCATGATCTTAGATTTAAGCTCTATACTTATTGCTTAGATTGTATCTACAAGTTGTTTGCACATGTCTATGTCCGGAACCCGAGGCCCCAAAGTGACAGAAATTGGGACAACCGGAGGGGAAGGCGTAGGTATGAGGATCACATGTTTTCACGGAGTGTTAATGCTTTGCTCCGGTGCTCTATTAAAAGGAGTACCTTAATTTCCAGTAGATTCCCTAGAGGCCCGGCTGCCACCGGCTGGTAGGACAAAAGATGTTGTACAAGTTTCTCATTGCGAGCACGTATGACTATATATGGAAAACATGCCTACATGATTAATAATCTTGATGTTCTGTCTTAATGCTATTTCAATCCTATCAATTGCCCAACTGTAATTTGTTCACCCAACACTTGTTATTGGAGAGTTACCACTAGTGTAGATAGCTGGGAACCCCGGTCCATCTCTCATCATCATATACTTGTTCTATATGTCATTGGAAGTAGTATCAACTATTTTCTGGTGCCATTGCTCTCATATTACTGCTGCTGTGTTACTGATGCGCGTAGATGTACACGTCCGTTGGGAACCCCAAGAGGAAGGTATGATGCGCACAATGGCAAGTTTTCCCTCAGAAAGAAACCAAGGTTGATCGAACCAGGAGGAGCCAAGAAGCACGTTGAAGGTTGATGGTGGCGAAATGTGATGCGGCGCAACAACAGGGATTCCGGCGCCAACTGCACAACAAAACCAAAGTACTTTGCCCCAACGAAACAGTGAGGTTGTCAATCTCACCGGCTTGCTGTAACAAAGGATTAAACGTATCGAGTGGAAGATGTTTGCAAAGAAAACAGAACACAATTGCAGTAGTAACGCATGTAGTAAAGTAAAACAGTAAACAAGCAGCGATAGCAGTATTTAGGAACAAGGCCTAGGGATTAGACTTTCACTAGTGGACACTCTCAACATTGATCACATAACAGAATAGATAAATGCATACTCTACACTCTCTTGTTGGATGATGAACACATTGCGTAGGATTACACGAACCCTCAATGCCGGAGTTAACAAGCTCCACAATTAATGTTCATATTTTAGTAACCTTATAGTGTAAGATAGATCAAAAGACTAAACCAAGTACTAACATAGCATGCACACTGTCACCTTCATGCATATGTAGGAGGAATAGATCACATCAATATTATCATAGCAATAGTTAACTTCGCAATCTACAAGAGATCATGATCATAGCATAAACCAAGTACTAACACGGATGCACACACTGTCACCATTACATCGTGCAGGAGGAATAAAACTACTTTAATAACATTGCTAGAGTAGCACATAGATAAATTGTGATACAAAACACATTGCAATCATAAAGAGATATAAATAAGCACTTCACTATGCCATTCATAACAGTGAATAAGTATTCTGTGAAATATAGCCTAAGAGACCCACACGGTGCACACACTGTCACCTTTACACACGTGGGACAAGGAGTCTCCGGAGATCACATAAGTAAAACTCACTTGACTAGCATAATGACATCTAGATTACAAGCATCATCATATGAATCTCAATCATGTAAGGCAGCTCATGAGATTATTGTATTGAAGTACATAGAAGAGAGATGAACCACATAGCTACCGGTACAGCCCCGAGCCTCGATGGAGAACTACTCCTCTTCATGGGAGCATCAGCGGTGATGAAGATGGCGGTGGAGATGGCAGCGGTGTCGATGGAGAAGCCTTCCGGGGCACTTCCCCGCTCCGGGTGCCGGAAGAGACTTCTGTCCCCCGAATCTTGATTTCGCGATGGCGGCGGCTCGGAAGGTTTTTCCATATCGTGGCTCTCGGTGTTTTTAGGTCGAGAGGCTTAAATAGGCGAAGAGACGGCGCAGAGGGTCAAAGGGGCGACCACACCATAGGGTGGCGCGGCCCAGCCCCGGCCGCGCCACCATGTCATCTGGGGCCCACAGGGCCCCTCTGGCGGCTCTCGGTGTTCTGGATGCTTCCGGGCAAAATAGGACCCTGGGCGTTGATTTCGTCCAATTCCGAGAATATTTCGTTACTAGGATTTCTGAAACCAAAAACAGCAGAAAACAGGAACTGGCACTTCGGCATCTTGTTAATAGGTTAGTTCCAGAAAATGCACGAATATGACATAAAGTGTGCATAAAACATGTAGATATCATCAATAAAGTGGCATGGAACATAAGAAATTATCGATACGTTGGAGACGTATCAGCATCCCCAAGCTTAGTTCTGCTCGTCCCGAGCAGGTAAAACGATAACAAAGATAATTTCTGAAGTGACATGCCATCATAACCTTGATCATACTATTGTAAAGCACATGAGATGAATGCAGAGATTCGAAGCAATGATGAAGATAATGAGTAAACAAATGAATCATATAACAAAGACTTTTCATGAATAATACTTTCAAGACAAGCATCAATAAGTCTTGCATAAGAGTTAACTCATAAGCAATAAATTCTTAGTAGAAAGCTTTGAAACAACACAAAGGAAGATATAAGTTTCAGCGGTTGCTTTCAACTTTAACATGTATATCTCATAGATAATTGTCAACACAAAGTAATATAACAAGTGCAATAGGTAAACATGTAAGAATCAATGCACACAATTTACACAAGTGTTTGCTTCTAAGATAGAAAGAATAGGTAAACTGACTCAACAATAAGGTAAAAGAATGGTCCTTCAAAGAGGAAAGCATCGATTGCTATATTTGTGCTAGAGCTTTGATTTTGAAAACATATAGAGAGCATAAAAGTAAAGTTTTGAGAGGTGTTTGTTGTTGTCAACGAATGGTAGTGGGCACTCTAACCCCCTTGCCAAACAAACCTTCAAAGAGCGGCTCCCATTTTATTTTATTTTTGGGTGGCACTCCTTCCAACCTTTCTTTCACAAACCATGGCTAACCGAATCCTCGGGTGCCTGCGCGTAGATGTCACGTCCGTTGGGAACCCCAAGAGGAAGGTATGATGCGCACAGTGGCAAGTTTTCCCTCAGAAAGAAACCAAGGTTTATCGAACCAGGAGGAGCCAAGAAGCACGTTGAAGGTTGATGGTCGCGAAATGTGATGCGGCGCAACACCAGGGATTCCGGCGCCAACGCGGAACCTGCACAACACAACCCAAGTACTTTGCCCCAACGAAACAGTGAGGTTGTCAATCTCACCGGCTTGCTGTAACAAAGGATTAAGCGTATCGAGTGGAAGATGTTTGCAAAGAAAACAGTAAAACAAGTAGATTGTATGCTATGTAAAGAATAGGACCGGGGTCCACAGTTCACTAGAGGTGTCTCTCCCATAAGATAAAAGCATGTTGGGTGAACAAATTACAGTCGGGCAATTGACAAATAGAGAAAGGCATAACAATGCATATACATGATATGATAAATATAGTGAGATTTAATCCGGGCATTACGACAAAGTACATAGACCGCCATCCAACTGCATCTATGCCTAAAAAGTCCACCTTCAGGTTATCATCCGAACCCCATTCAGTATTAAGTTGCTAAGCAACAGACAATTGCATTAAGTATGGTGCGTAATGTAATCAACAACTACATCCTTAGACATAGCATCAATGTTTTATCCCTAGTGGCAACAGCACATCACAACCTTAGAACCTACTGTCACGATCCCAGATTCAATGAAGGCATGAACCCACTATCGAGCATAAATACCCCCTCTTGGAGTTAAGAGCAAAAACTTGGCCAGAGCCTCTACTAATAACGGAGAGCATGCAAGATCATAAACAACACATAAACAATAGATTGATAATCACCATAATCATAGTACTCTCTATCCATCGGATCCCGACAAACACAACATATAGTATTACATATAGATGATCTTGATCATGTTAGGCAGCTCACAAGATCCAACAATGAAGCACAACAAGGAGAAGACGACCATCTAGCTACTGCTATGGACCCATGGTCCAGGGGTGAACTACTCACTCATCACTCCGGAGGCGACCATGGCGGTGTAGAGTCCTCCGGGAGATGAATCCCCTCTCCGGCAGGGTGCCGGAGGCGATCTCCCGAATCCCCCGAGATGGGATTCGCGGCGGCGGCGTCTCTGGAAGGTTTTCCGTATCGTGGCTCTCGGTACTGGGGGTTTCGCGACGGAGGCTTTAAGTAGGCGGAGGGTCAACGCGGGGGGCCACACGAGGGGCCCAGGGGGCAGGTCGGCGCGGCCAGGGCTTGGGCCGCGCCGGCCTCCCTCCTGGCTGCCTCGTGGCCCCACTTCGTTATCTCTTCGGTCTTCTGGAAGCTTCGTGCAAAAATAGGACCCTGGGCGAAAGTTTCGTCCAATTCCGAGAATATTTCTTTACTAGGATTTCTGAAACCAAAAACAGCAGAAACAAGAACTGGCTCTTCGGCATCTTGTTAATAGGTTAGTTCCAGAAAATGCATAAATATGACATATAATGTGCATAAAACATGTAGGTATCATCAATAAAGTAGCATGGAACATAAGAAATTATCGATACGTTGGAGACGTATCAGCATCCCCAAGCTTAGTTCTGCTCGTCCCGAGCAGGTAAAACGATAACAAAGATAATTTCTGAAGTGACATGCCATCATAATCTTGATCATACTATTTGTAAACATATGTAATGAATGCAGCGATCAAAACAAAGGTAATGACATGAGTAAACAAGTGAATCATATAGCAAAGACTTTTCATGAATAGTACTTCAAGACAAGCATCAATAAGTCTTGCATAAGAGTTAACTCATAAAGCAATAAATCAAAGTAAAGGTATTGAAGCAACACATAGGAAGATTAAGTTTCAGCGGTTGCTTTCAACTTATAACATGTATATCTCATGGATATTGTCAACATAAAGTAATATAACAAGTGCAATATGCAAGTATGTAGGAATCAATGCACAGTTCACACAAGTGTTTGCTTCTTAAGGTGGAAGGAGATAGGTAAACTGACTCAACAATAAAAGTAAAAGAATGGTCCTTCAAAGAGGAAAGCATCGATTGTTGTATTTGTGCTAGAGCTTTTATTTTGAAAACATGAAACAATTTTGTCAACGGTAGTAATAAAGCATATGAGTTATGTAAATTATATCTTACAAGTTGCAAGCCTCATGCATAGTATACTAATAGTGCCCGCACCTCGTCCTACTTAGCTTGGACTACCGGATCTTTGCATGCCATGTTTCAACCAAGTGTCACAAAGGGGTACCTCCATGCCGCCTGTACAAAGGTCTAAGGAGAAAGCTCGCATTTTGGATTTCTCGCTTTTGATTATTCTCAACTTAGACATCCATACCGGGACAACATGGACAACAGATAATGGACTCCTCTTAAATGCATAAGCATGTAGCAACAATTATTATTCTCATATGAGATTGAGGATATATGTCCAAACTGAAACTTCCACCATGGTTCATGGCTTTAGTTAGCGGCCCAATGTTCTTCTCTAACAATTTTGCATGCTCCAACCACTAAAATGATAGATCCTTCAGACAAGACGGACATGCATAGCAACTCACATGATATTCAACAATAGTTGATGGCGTTCCCCAGAAGCATGGTTATCGCACAACAAGCAACTTAATAAAATATAAAGTGCATAAGTACATATTCAATACTACGATAGTTTTTAAGGCTATTTTGTCCCATGAGCTATATATTGCAAAGGTGAATGATGGAATTTAAAGGTAGCACTCAAGCAATTTACTTTGGAATGGCGGAGAAATACCATGTAGTAGGTAGGTATGGTGGACACAAATGGCATAGTAGTTGGCTCAAGGATTTTGGATGCATGAGAAGTATTCCCTCTCGATACAAGGTTTAGGCTAGCAAGGTTATTTGAAGCAAACTCAAGGATGAACAGGTGCAGCAAAACTCACATAAAAGACATATTGTAAACATTATAAGACTCTACACCGTCTTCCTTGTTGTTCAAAACTCAATACTAGATATTATCTAGACCTTAGAGAAACCAAATATGCAAATCAAATTTTAGCAAGCTCTATGTATTTCTTCATTAATGGGTGCAAAGCATATGATGCAAGAGCTTAAACATGAGCACAACAATTGCCAAGTATCACATTATCCAAGACATTTTAGAATTACTACATGTAGCATTTTCCAATTCCAACCATATAACAATTTAACGAAGAAGAAACTTCGCCTTGAACATTATGAGTAAAGCCTAAGGACACATGTGTCCATATGCAACAGCGGAGCGTGTCTCTCTCCCACAAAGTGAATGCTAGGATCCATCTTATTCAAACAAAAACAAAAACAAAAACAAACCGACGCTCCAAGTAAAGAACACAAGATGTGATTGAATAAAAATATAGTTTCAGGGGAGGAACCTGATGATGTTGTCGATGAAGAAGGGGATGCCTTGGGCATCCCCAAGCTTAGACGCTTGAGTCTTCTTAGAATATGCAGGGGTGAACCACGGGGGCATCCCCAAGCTTAGAGCTTTCACTCCTCTTGATCATAGTATATCATTCTCCTCTCTTGACCCTTGAAAACTTCCTTCACACCAAACTTCAAGCAAACTCATTAGAGGGTTAGTGCACAATTAATAATTCACACATTCAGAGGTGACACAATCATTATTTTCACTTCTGGACATTGCATAATGCTACTGGACATTAGTGGATCAAAGAAATAAATCCAACATAGCAAAAGAGGCAATGCGAAATAAAAGGCAGAATCTGTCAAAAACAGAACAGTCCGTAAAGACGAATTTAAAGCTGGCACTAGACTTGCTCAAATGGAAAAACTCAAAACTAATGAAAGTTGCGTACATATCTGAGGATCACGCTCGTAAATTGGCAGATTTTTTCGAATTTTCTACAGAGAACTGTGCCCAGATTCGTGACAGACAGCAATGCTGTTTCTGCGCAGCGATCCCAAATATAACATCAACTTTGACATAGAAACTTTACTTGGCACAAAAACATGATAAGGAGAGGTTGCTACAGTAGTAAACAACTTCCAAGACTCAACAAAACAAAAAATTGCTGTAGGTAAAAACATGGGTTGTCTCCCATAAGCGCTTTTCTTTAACGCCTTTCAGCTAGGCGCAGAAAGTGCAAATCAAGTAACATCGAGAGTAGAAGCATCAACATCATAGCTTGTTCTAATAATAGAATCAAAAGGCAACTTCATTCTCTTTCTAGGGAAGTGTTCCATACCTTTCTTGAGAGGAAATTGATATTTAATATTACCTTCCCTCATATCAATAACAGCACCAACGGTTCGAAGAAAAGGTCTTCCCAACACAATTGGACAAGATGCATTGCATTCGATATCCAAGACAACAAAATCAACGGGGACAAGGTTATTGTTAACCGTAATATGCACATTATCAATCCTCCCCAAAGGTTTCTTTTTAACATTATCGGCAAGATTAACATCCAAATAACAATTCTTCAATGGTGGCAAGTCAAGCATATCATAAATCTTTTTAGGCATAACAGAAATACTTGCACCAAGATCACATAAAGCATTACATTCAAAGTCATTGAATTTCATTTTAATGATGGGCTCCCAACCATCTTCTAACTTTCTAGGAATAGAAGTTTCAAGTTTTAGTTTCTCTTCTCTAGCTTTTATGAGAGCATTTGTAATATGTTTTGTAAAGGCTAAATTTATAGCACTAGCATTAGGACTTTTAGCAAGTTTTTGCAAGAACTTTATAACTTCAGAGATGTGGCAATCATCAAAATCTAAATCATTATGAGCTACAGCAATGGGATCATTGTTCCCAAGGTTGGAAAAAATTTCAGCAGTTTTATCACAAGCAGTTTCAGCAGTTTTAGCAATTTCAGGCAGTTTTGTTCGCTTTGCACTAGGAGTAGAAACATTGCCAACACCAATTATTTTACCATTGATAGTAGGAGGTGCAGCAACATGTGGAGAATTAGCATTACTAGTGGTGGTAATAGTCCAAACTTTAGCTACATTATTCTCTTTAGCTAGTTTTTCATTTTCTTCTCTATCCCACCTAGCACGCAGTTCAGCCATTAATCTTATATTCTCATTAATTCTAACTTGGATGGCATTTGCTGTAGTAGTAATCTTATTATCAATATCATCAGGTTTAGCAGCCATTTTATTAATTAAAGAAGATTGTGATGCAGACATGTATGAGATTCGGGTTTCAGCATTTGAAATTTTAGTTTGCAACCAGAAATCTCCCTATTCAAGTTTTCAAGTTGATTTCCTATATTCTTCAACAAGGTAGATTGTTCATTCATAGTTTTAGTAAACAATTGATTTTGCTCATATTGCGATTGCATAAAGTTTTTAGTGGATCTTTCAATTTCTAGCATCCTTTCCTCATATCTACCATAAGTATTACCATAGTTGTTCCTATAAGCATTGTTGTTGAAATTATTATTTTTAATGAAATTCACATCAACATTTTCTTGAGCAACCAATGAAGCTAAAGGAACATTATTTGGATCAACATTAGATCTACCATTCACAAGCATAGACATAATCACATCAATCTTATCACTCAAGGAAGAGGTTTCTTCAACAGAATTTACCTTCTTACCTTGTGGAGCTCTTTCCGTGTGCCATTCAGAGTAATTTATCATCATATCATCAAGAAGTTTTGTAGCCGCCCCCAATGTGATGGACATAAAGGTACCTCCAGCAGCTGAATCCAATAAATTCCGCGAAGAAAAATTTAGTCCTGCATAGAAGGTTTGGATGATCATCCAAGTAGTCAGTCCATGGGTTGGGCAATTCTTTACCAAAGTTTTCATTCTCTCCCATGCTTGAGCAACATGTTCAGTATCTAATTGCTTAAAATTCATTATGCTACTTCTCAAAGATATAATTTTAGCGGGAGGATAATATCTACCAATAAAAGCATCCTTGCATTTAGTCCATGAATCAATACTATTCTTAGGCAAAGATAGCAACCAATATTTAGCTCTTCCTCTTAATGAGAAAGGAAACACTTTCAATTTAATAATATCACCATCTACATCTTTATACTTTTGCATTTCACAAAGTTCAACAAAATTATTGAGATGGGCAGCAGCATCATCAGAACTAGCACCAGAAAATTGATCTCTCATAACCAAATTCAGTAAAGCAGGTTTAATTTCAAAGAATTCTGCTGTAGTAGCAGGTGGAGCAATAGGTGTGCATAGGAAATCATTATTATTTGCATTTGTGAAGTCACACAACTTAGTATTTTCAGGGGTATTCATTTTAGCAACGGTAAATAAAACAAACTAGATAAAGTAAATGCAAGTAACTAATTTTTTTGTGTTTTTGATATAGAGAGCAAGACAGTAAATAAAGTAAAACTAGCAACTAATTTTTTTGTATTTTGATTTAGTGCAGCAAACAAAGTAGTAAATAAAATAAAGCAAGACAAAAACAAAGTAAAGAGATTGAGAAGTGGAGACTCCCCTTGCAGCGTGTCTTGATCTCCCCGGCAACGGCGCCAGAAAAAAGCTTGATGCACGTAGATGTACACGTCCGTTGGGAACCCCAAGAGGAAGGTATGATGCGCACAGTGGCAAGTTTTCCCTCAGAAAGAAACCAAGGTTTATCGAACCAGGAGGAGCCAAGAAGCACGTTGAAGGTTGATGGTCGCGAAATGTGATGCGGCGCAACACCAGGGATTCCGGCGCCAACGCGGAACCTGCACAACACAACCCAAGTACTTTGCCCCAACGAAACAGTGAGGTTGTCAATCTCACCGGCTTGCTGTAACAAAGGATTAAGCGTATCGAGTGGAAGATGTTTGCAAAGAAAACAGTAAAACAAGTAGATTGTATGCTATGTAAAGAATAGGACCGGGGTCCACAGTTCACTAGAGGTGTCTCTCCCATAAGATAAAAGCATGTTGGGTGAACAAATTACAGTCGGGCAATTGACAAATAGAGAAAGGCATAACAATGCATATACATGATATGATAAATATAGTGAGATTTAATCCGGGCATTACGACAAAGTACATAGACCGCCATCCAACTGCATCTATGCCTAAAAAGTCCACCTTCAGGTTATCATCCGAACCCCATTCAGTATTAAGTTGCTAAGCAACAGACAATTGCATTAAGTATGGTGCGTAATGTAATCAACAACTACATCCTTAGACATAGCATCAATGTTTTATCCCTAGTGGCAACAGCACATCACAACCTTAGAACCTACTGTCACGATCCCAGATTCAATGAAGGCATGAACCCACTATCGAGCATAAATACCCCCTCTTGGAGTTAAGAGCAAAAACTTGGCCAGAGCCTCTACTAATAACGGAGAGCATGCAAGATCATAAACAACACATAAACAATAGATTGATAATCACCATAATCATAGTACTCTCTATCCATCGGATCCCGACAAACACAACATATAGTATTACATATAGATGATCTTGATCATGTTAGGCAGCTCACAAGATCCAACAATGAAGCACAACAAGGAGAAGACGACCATCTAGCTACTGCTATGGACCCATGGTCCAGGGGTGAACTACTCACTCATCACTCCGGAGGCGACCATGGCGGTGTAGAGTCCTCCGGGAGATGAATCCCCTCTCCGGCAGGGTGCCGGAGGCGATCTCCTGAATCCCCCGAGATGGGATTGGCGGCGGCGTCTCTGGAAGGTTTTCCGTATCGTGGCTCTCGGTACTGGGGGTTTCGCGACGGAGGCTTTAAGTAGGCGGAGGGTCAACGCGGGGGCCACACGAGGGGCCCAGGGGGCAGGTCGGCGCGGCCAGGGCTTGGGCCGCGCCGGCCTCCCTCTGGCTGCCTCGTGGCCCCACTTCGTTATCTCTTCGGTCTTCTGGAAGCTTCGTGCAAAAATAGGACCCTGGGCGAAAGTTTCGTCCAATTCCGAGAATATTTCTTTACTAGGATTTCTGAAACCAAAAACAGCAGAAAACAACAACTGGCTCTTCGGCATCTTGTTAATAGGTTAGTTCCAGAAAATGCATAAATATGACATATAATGTGCATAAAACATGTAGGTATCATCAATAAAGTAGCATGGAACATAAGAAATTATCGATACGTTGGAGACGTATCAGTGCCTGCCAACAATCTCATACCACGAAGGAGTGCCTTTTAATTTTAGTTTTATTATGATGACACTCCTCCCCACCTTTGCTTTCTCAAGCCATGGCTAACCGAATCTTCGGGTGCCGTCCAACAATCACATACCATGGAGGAGTGTCTATTTTTGTTAATTAATTTGGGACTGGGAATCCCATTGCCAGCTCTTTTTGCAAAATTATTGGATAAGCGGATGAAGCCACTAGTCCATTGGTGAAAGTTGCCCAACAAGATTGAAAGATAAACACCACATACTTCCTCATGAGCTATAAAACATTGACACAAATAAGAGGTAATAACTTTTGAATTTGTTTAAAGGTAGCACTCAAGCAATTTACTTTGGAATGGCGGAGAAATACCATGTAGTAGGTAGGTATGGTGGACACAAATGGCATGAATATTGGCTCAAGTATTTGGATGCATGAGAAGTATTCCCTCTCGATACAAGGTTTAGGCTAGCAAGGTTATTTGAAGCAAACTCAAGTATAAAATGGTGCAGCAAGACTCACATATAAACATATTGTAAGCATTATAAGACTTTACATTGTCTCCTTGTTGTTCAAACACCTCAACCAGAAAATATCTAGACTTAGAGAGACCAATCATGCAAACCAAATTTTAACAAGCTCTATGTAATTATTCATTAATGGGTACAAGGTACATGATGCAAGAGCTTAAACAAGATCTATATGAGCACAACAATTGCCAAGTTTCACATTATTCAAGACATTATACCAATTACTACATGTAGCATTTCCCGTTTCCAACCATATAACAATTAACGAAGCAGTTTCAACCTTCGCCATGAAAATTAAAAGCTAAGAACACATGTGTTCATACGAACCAGCGGAGCGTGTCTCTCTCCCAAACAATCATTTATTCAAACAAAAACAAAAACAAAAGCATACAGACGCTCCAAGTAAAGTATATAAGATGTGACAGAATAAAAATATAGTTTCAAGAGAAGGAACCTGATACTTTGTCGATGAAGAAGGGGATGCCTTGGGCATCCCCAAGCTTAGATGCTTGAGTCTTCTTGAAATATGCAGGGATGAACCACCGGGGCATCCCCAAGCTTAGACTTTTCATTCTTCTTGATCGTAGTATATCATCCTCCTCTCTTGACCCTTGAAAACTTCCTTCACACCAAACTTCAAGCAAACTCATTAAAGGGTTAGTGCATAATCAAAAATTCACATGTTCAGAGGTGACACAAACATTCTTTTCACTTCTGGACATTGCATAAAGCTACTGGACATTAATGGATCAAAGAAATGAATCCAATATAGCAAAAGAGGCAATGCGAAATAAAAGGCAGAATCTGTCAAAAACAGAACAGTCCGTAAAGACGAATTTAAAGCTGGCACCAGACTTGCTCAAATGGAAAAACTCAAAACTAATGAAAGTTGCGTACATATCTGAGGATCACGCTCGTAAATTGGCAGATTTTTTCGAATTTTCTACAGAAAACTGTGCCCAGATTCGTGACAGTCAGCAATGCTGTTTCTGCGCAGCGATCCCAAATATAACATCAACTTTGACATAGAAACTTTACTTGGCACAAAAACATGATAAGGAGAGGTTGCTACAGTAGTAAACAACTTCCAAGACACAAATATAAAACAAAGTACTGTAGCAAAATAACACATGGGTTATCTCCCAAGAAGTTCTTTCTTTATAGCCATTAAGATGGGCTCAGCAGTTTTAATGATGCACTCGCAAGAAATAGTAGTTGAAGCAAAAGAGAGCATCAAGAGGCAAATTCAAAACAAATTTAAGTCTAACATGCTTCCTATGCATAAGAATCTTGTAAATAAACAAGTTCATGAAGAGCAAAGTAACAAGCATAGGAAGATAAAACAAGTGTAGCTTCAAAAATTTCAGCACATAGAGAGGTGTTTTAGTAACATGAAAAATTTTACAACCATATTTTCCTCTCTCATAATAACTTTCAGTAGCATCATGAGCAAACTCAACAATATAACTATCACATAAAGCATTCTTATCATGAGTCTCATGCATAAAATTATTACTCTCCACATAGGCATAATCAATTTTATTAGTTGTAGTGGGAGCAAATTCAACAAAGTAGCTATCATTATTATTCTCATCATCAAATATAGGAGGCATAGTATCATCAAAGTAAATTTTCTCCTCAATGCTTGGGGGACTAAAAATATCATGCTCATCAAAACCAGCTTCCCCAAGCTTAGAATTTTCCATAGCATTAGCAACAATGGTGTTCAAAGCATTCATAGTAATAACATTCTCATTAGCATGCATATAAAGTTCCATGGGTTTCTTAATTCTTTCTTCAAACACATCATGTCCTAATTCAAGATAAAGTTCATAAAGATCTCTCATATTTTTGTTGTTTTCCATTATGCCTAACTAGTGAAAATAAAAACAAGTACAGGACTAGACATGATAACAAAATAAATTAAATGCAAGTAACTAATTTTTTGTGTGTTTTTGATATAGAGAGCAAGACAGTAAATAAAGTAAAACTAGCAACTAATTTTTTTGTGTTTTGTTTAGGTGCATCAAACAAAGTAGTAAATAAAATAAAGCAAGACAAAAACAAAGTAAAGAGATTGAGAAGTGGAGACTCCCCTTGCAGCGTGTCTTGATCTCCCCGGCAACGGCGCCAGAAAAAGGCTTGATGCGCGTAGATGTACACGTCCGTTGGGAACCCCAAGAGGAAGGTATGATGCGCACAGTGGCAAGTTTTCCCTCAGAAAGAAACCAAGGTTGATCGAACCAGGAGGAGTCAAGAAGCACGTTGAAGGTTGATGGTGGCGAAATGTGATGCGGCGCAACAACAGGGATTCCGGCGCCAACGTGGAATCTGCACAACAAAACCAAAGTACTTTGCCCCAACGAAACAGTGAGGTTGTCAATCTCACCGGCTTGCTGTAACAAAGGATTAAACGTATCGAGTGGAAGATGTTTGCAAAGAAAACACAAGCAGTAGTAACGCAGCAGTAGTAACACAGTAAAACAGTAAACAAGCAGCGATAGCAGTATTTAGGAACAAGGCCTAGGGATTAGACTTTCACTAGTGGACACTCTCAACATTGATCACATAACAGAATAGATAAATGCATACTCTACACTCTCTTGTTGGATGATGAACACATTGCGTAGGATTACACGAACCCTCAATGCCGGAGTTAACAAGCTCCACAATTAATGTTCATATTTTAGTAACCTTATAGTGTAAGATAGATCAAAAGACTAAACCAAGTACTAACATAGCATGCACACTGTCACCTTCATGCATATGTAGGAGGAATAGATCACATCAATATTATCATAGCAATAGTTAACTTCGCAATCTACAAGAGATCATGATCATAGCATAAACCAAGTACTAACACGGATGCACACACTGTCACCATTACATCGTGCAGGAGGAATAAAACTACTTTAATAACATTGCTAGAGTAGCACATAGATAAATTGTGATACAAAACACATTGCAATCATAAAGAGATATAAATAAGCACTTCACTATGCCATTCATAACAGTGAATAAGTATTCTGTGAAATATAGCCTAAGAGACCCACACGGTGCACACACTGTCACCTTTACACACGTGGGACAAGGAGTCTCCGGAGATCACATAAGTAAAACTCACTTGACTAGCATAATGACATCTAGATTACAAGCATCATCATATGAATCTCAATCATGTAAGGCAGCTCATGAGATTATTGTATTGAAGTACATAGAAGAGAGATGAACCACATAGCTACCGGTACAGCCCCGAGCCTCGATGGAGAACTACTCCCTCTTCATGGGAGCAGCAGCGGTGATGAAGATGGCGGTGGAGATGGCAGCGGTGTCGATGGAGAAGCCTTTCGGGGCACTTCCCCGTCCGGCAGGGTGCCGGAACAGAGACTTCTGTCCCCGAATCTTGATTTCGCGATGGCGGCGGCTCTGGAAGGTTTTCTCCGTATCGTGGCTCTCTGTCGGTGTTTTTAGGTCAGAGAGGCTTAAATAGGCGAAGAGACGGCGCAGGAGGGTCAAAGGGGCGACCACACCATAGGGTGGCGCGGGCCCAGCCCTGGCCGCGCCACCATGTCATCTGGGGCCCACAGGGCCCTCTCGGCTCTCGGGTGTTCTGGATGCTTCCGGGCAAAATAGGACCCTGGGCGTTGATTTCGTCCAATTCCGAGAATATTTCGTTACTAGGATTTCTGAAACCAAAAACAGAAAACAGGAACGCACTTCGGCATCTTGTTAATAGGTTAGTTCCGAAAATGCACGAATATGACATAAAGTGTGCATAAAACATGTAGATATCATCAATAAAGTGGCATGGAACATAAGAAATTATCGATACGTTGGAGACGTATCAGTTACTATTACTACTGCTCTCATATTACTGCTTTCACATCACCCCTGTTACTAGTGCTTTTCCAGGTGCAGCTGAATTGACAACTCAGTTGTTAAGGCTTATAAGTATTCTTTACCTCCCCTTGTGTCGAATCAATAAATTTGGGTTTTACTTCCCTCGAAGACTGTTGCGATCCCCTATACTTGTGGGTTATCAGCCCCGCCGCTGCCACGCCCCGCCATCCCCCCTCCCCCGCTCTATGAAGGTATGTATTTCAATTGATATAGAGGGGGAAGGTATGTATTTCAATTGATATACACCTGTTGCCTGCCAAAACCCACCGGCGAGCAGTGGTTAAGCAACACGAAGAGCCGGGAGGCTTCCAAGGCGGCAGCGGGCCCTGGTCCCTCGACGTCGTCCCGCAAATGCTCCGGCACACGACCTGGCGGCTGCAAGGGCGTGCCACCTGACCTATACCTGGCCAGGAAGGTGTTGGATTGCTTCGATTAGTTTCCTGCATGGCAGACACGTAAACATTAAATACGAGCCCTATCGGCTCTCAGGTTGCCCTGCGGATCGGCTCAAAGAGCCGATCGCCCCATGGTTCACGTTGGATTTTCAATGACATGGGGATCCTGCTTGATCATAACAAAGCTAAACCAATCTACGACAGTTTAGGGTTTTCACCGTATGATCGGAACATCCTACGCGTAGTTGAGCCTAATAGACACGAAAGATAATGGAAAACTAACCCTAAAAGAGGCCTAAAAACCAACATTAAGTTAATTCCCGGAACATCCCTCTTAGGACTAACAAACCATACCTAACGCACTACCGGATCGTTCAACCCGTTTGCAAGGCCTAACCATACGGATATCAAACTAATCCTTGAAGAACAAGGAGCAACTATAACAGATCGGATCTACTAAGTAACGAACAAGCAAGATGCTGCCCTTACACCTGGATAGGTGTAAGGGCAGCTAGATATTGAGGGACGGCACAGCTAAGCAGATATGCGCAAGAAAAGCATCTATGCAAGCCCCAAAACATCTACGATAAATAGTGCTACTCGCCATCAACAACGCTTCAGCACGAGCAACACAAGGTAAACGAATAAACGTTGTGCTGCCTAGATCGCAAGATGCGATCTAGGCAGCATGATGCTTACCCGGGAGAAACCCTCGAAAGAAGGGGTGGCGATGCGCCTGATTTGTGTTTGTTGTGAACGTGATTGTCCTCCTTTTCCGATAACCCTAGATACATATTTATAGTCCAAGGGACTTTCTAATCTGGACGTGCACCTAACCGTGCACGTGTTAAACTCTATCTTTTATCTAAACTAAAATGCGATCGACTATATTACAGATACACGGGCAATTAAGCCCAAACTCTTTGCGCAAGGCCGCTTCAAAGACGCTCCACGTGTATGTCCTTTAAGCCCATCTTCACTTACGGCCCATCTCCTGATTTGGCCAAAATCCGGTGATAACACATGCCCCCTGGTTTTGGTAATGATAATTTCAAAACCACTCTGTTTTTCCTTCGAGGGGTCATGTCGTGGCAGAGCAGAACCGTCGCAGTATTCTTCATCATGACGCCTTGCCTTCTCAACTTCTCTGCACGATTTGACAGTTTTGGCACCACATCCTCGAAAACTGCTCGAACATTAAATCTCCATCCTTTTTATTTAACCGCATCGAACAGTTCTCCTCTTCATCCCCTTCGCATTAGCACTCCAAAAGCCCTCCTCTGCCACCATGTCTTCTTCTTCTTCCTCCTCATCGGGTCTTTCCACCCAGTCCTCCCCCTTCCGCGAGCCGACGCCGGAGTGGGATCCGCAGGAGGCCCACGCAGCCAACATCCGCCGCGCCATAGCCGACGGGGACGAGTCGAGCCACGACTTCTCCGTCTGGTCCGAGGATGACCAGTCCTTGACGGACGGGGAGAGCGACCTCCGCTTCCTCGCCGGAGAATCGGAGGAGGAGAGCGAGGACGATCGCCTCTCCTGGGGTGACTTCATCTCCTCCGAGGAGGTGAAGGATGAAGAAGAGGAGGAGGACGACACCTCCTCCGACGAGCCGCCGGCCAAGCGCTTCGCCCCTGGCCGGGCAACCTCAGCGACTTCGACAGCGACGACGACGCTGACGAGGAAGACGAGGACAATGAAGGTCCTGCCGGCGGCCGCTACAGCAGCGACGACGAGCCGGCCGGGAGCAGCGCCGACAGCGGCGACGACGACGACGAGGGCAGCAACGGCCCGTAGATAGGATCTTTAGCATAGGGCTAGTAGTAGTAGATGGGGCAATGTATCCCCTAGTAATTCCTTTTGAGAGCAATTAGCTCTTCGTGTAAGAAATCTTGCTACCAATGAAGAATTTCCCTTGACTTGATTTTGCCGATCCCTTTTACGTCAATTTAGCCGATGTCCCCTTGAACTAATTTTGCCGATTGTTAGCCTGATCAACGCTCAATGAGCCGATGGCAATGCATCGGTCTCTTATGATAAATTTCAAGATAGATCAGTCCAGATCCAATCGAACAGGACCAAATCGCAATCGTGCAAACCTCAGATCTTGGAAATCCAAACCTCCTGAGCTTAATGTTAGCTTTAACGGCCAAAATTCCGGAGTCAATGCCTTCAGGAGAACTCCAGGACTATTGCTGAACACCTTGATGCTGAAGCTAGAACTTCTGCATAACAGATACCATTTGCCCACAACTTTCCTTGTGATGCTCTATTTCTTTGCAGCAACAAGCTGGTCCAGAGCCTTTCAATGATAATGGCTCCCTCTTCAAACTCCTCCCACCAACTCCGGCGGTTTCCTGCTGCAACAATTCACCACTGTTTTATAACAATTGTGGTGCAGAGCTAGCCGATTTTAACTAAAATCGGCTCCCAAGAGCAAAGGATCTTCAGGGGCAGCTGCCCCCCGAGCCTCAGTCAAGGCGAGAATAGTAGCAAAGAAGGTGGCTGCCAGGAAAACTTTGAAGGGCAAACACCCCTCTAGGCTCTGGTTATCCTATTAAGTCCAGTAATCCTGCTCTTGTAGACTTCCCCCGAAGATGATATCATCAAGGACATGCAATCCAGCTGACGAAGCTCCAACTTGGACACCTCCGGGTACACCACCACGTAGAACTAACCAGATACGTCACCATCGGCTTCCACGAAAAGGATCAGCCCTCCACTCCCATCAAAACAAGATAGGAAAGCTTATGCACCAGGAGTCGATGTACCACGAGGGCTCAGCAGGACCAGCAAATCCCTTCTTTGAACCAAGAAGCTTCTCATGCAATGGCTCTCTAACTCCTCCTGGCTCAATTCTTGTGCTTTGCTGCTTAGATCGGCTCACCATCCTTGACGATGACTCTGCAGTTGAAGCCCTGGCCAATCGTGACGGCCTGATCAAGTGGCAGCTTAAACTCTGTAATTCTAAAGTCGATGTCCGAGCATCGGCTGTGAAAATTTTTGTATTTTCGATTTTTTATTGGCCGATCGATTCATGAATCGGCTTCCCCTGGGTACATACTTCTTGTACCTTCTCCGTGTGTATGCCCCCCGAGCCGAATCCTTCAAGTGATTGAAGATATCGGCTTTTCAGCCAATTCAAGCTTGTCTCACCACTCACCATGCGAAATAGCACATCAGTAAACACGGGTGGTGGGAATAGTTTTAGCCGATTGCTAGAATCGGCTCCCCTTGCAGTTGGTGATCCAACTTATTTGCTGATAAATGTTGGCCATGGCTTATCCCCAGGACCAATGTCGATCTCTTCTAGTCCATCAGCTGCTGTAAACCCATATCTCAGCTTTCCATTGCCTGCCAAATCAATGATGAACACAGGCAGAAGGTAGGTTGAGGCTAATTGTGGCCGATTGCTAGAATCGGCCTCCTTTTCCATTGCAATGTTTAACGAGGGTTTACAACTTCTTCTCTCTGCTACGACAACGTGGCATGTTTGAAGTGAGATCCTTGTTTCTTATTTTTTGGGGCCGATCGCAGGGATCGGCCTTGCCACGTACGTCCATAGACTTGGATCTTGCTACTCTGTCAGGCCAGTGGATAAGACTAGCCTCACCCCGTTTTTTGTAGCTTCGATGCGCTCACAGCCGTCCAGATTGATTCCAGAGAGCGGCTCTTGGTCATTTGCTTCCCAGATGTTCATGGCAGCCAAAGAGATATCGACTGAATCATCTGCATGAACAACCTCCACTTCATCTCCATCCCATTGTATGATGCACTGATGCATTGTGGATGGAATGCAACAGTTAGCGTGGATCCAATCCCTTCCTAGCAGAACAGCATAAGTGCTCTTGCTGTCGACGATGAAGAAGGACGTGGGGATGGTCTTTCGGCCGACAGTTAAGTCCACGTTCAGAACACCCTTGGCTTCTGACGGTTGGCCGTTGAAATCGCTTAGCGTGACGTTGGTCTTGATCAGATCTTCAGTAGAACGTCCCAAACGTCGTAACATGGAGTACGGCATTATGTTGACTGCTGCTCCCGTGTCAACCAGCATCTTGCTGATAGGCTGCCCGTTGATATAACCCTTCAGGTATAGGGCCTTCAGATGCCTATAGCTCCTTTCTCGTGGCTTCTCAAAGATAACTGGCCGTGGCCCGCAATCAAACTGTGCCACTGATACTTCCTCGTCTTTTGGAGCACAAAACTCTGACGGGAGAACGAACACCATGTTTGTATCAGCCGATGTCCCTGCATCGGCTTTCTTCTGCTTGGGTCGCCACACTTTCTTCGGTGGGCGAGCTTCTGTCTCCAGTGTTTGCTGAATTTTCACGGCCAGATCGGGCCGTGCTTTCCTCAACGTGTACAGGTACTGCGCCTCGGCTTCTTCCAAGTTTCGAGCCGTTGCACTCTGCGCTTTTGGGAGTGGCTGAGTCCATCAGGACACCACCTTGGTCGGTGATATCTATCTTCTTCTTCTGACTCCTCGAAGTCTTCATCTTGGGATGACTCAGCTCGTTTGTTCTGAGGTGGGAGAGGTCCTAGACGCTTGAACACTGAAACTTCATTTGTTCCCTTCCTCTTCTGCTACATTCTGGGCAGTTCTCGATTGTAGGCAATCGGCTCATTCCTGAGTCCCAGCAGTGTTTGAAGAAAGGACAATTCCAATGCCTGTCCACGTCCTCTTGTTCCCTTGACCTCCCTCTGGCGTGACGCTCATACCCTTCGTATCGACGGTATTTCCTGTTGTCTGCATCAGACCGACGATATCTCTCATCATCTACGTCGTAGCGCCGACGTCGGTCGTATTGCTGTTCATATTTGTTAAGGAGGTGCGCGGAAAGTGGTCGTTGATACCGCACGCTTATCACCTCTTCCTCAGTCAAATACCGTCTGTCATCATGCTGGGGCCGGTCGCGTGGATCGGCCTCCTTTTATCTTTGCCATGAGAGCGACTCTCTGGCTTATCATCGCCATGGCGATCTGCAAGCCCTGCCATATTGATATCAAACGAGAAACCTGGCTCGCGTCCTATGCAGTGACTGAGATCGACCATGTTGACCTCCAGAAACGGCTGCGTGTCAACCTCATGGCAAACTGACCGAAGAGTAATCGGCCTTGTTCTATCGCCATTTGAATCTGTCCGCGCAACACTTTGCAGTCGTTGGTGGTATGGGTGAACGTGTGATGCCATTTGCAGTATGGCCTGCCGTTCATCTCTTGTGGCGTGGGGATTTTGTGGCCTTCGGGTAACTTCAGCTGTTTCTCCTTCAGCAGCAAATCAAAAATTTGCTCCGTTTTGCTCAAATCGAAGTCGAACCCCTTCAGGCCCTGGTTGCTTCACCCACTTGCAGGACACGGGTTTTGCCCCCCGAGTCCACTCAGCTACAGCGACCTCCTGATCTCCTGCAGAATCTTCATCTTCGTCTGTCTCGATCAGGGCGACGCGCTTGTATTTGTCTTGGTACAATTCTGGATGGCGCTGTTCATATGCTGTCAACTTCTGAACCATGTGCGCCAGTGAATTGTACTCTGCTTGGAAGGTCACATCTCTGAGCGGCGCTGATAATCCTGCTACCGCCAGCTCGACTGCTTCCTTCTCAGATAGGCGAACCGAATAACATCGGTTCCTGACGGTCCTGAACCTCTGGATGTACTCAGATACCGTCTCTCCTCGTCTCTGCCGAACTTGGGTCAGATCGGCAAGGCTAGCTTCCGTAGTTTCTGAATGGTATTGTACATGGAATTGCTCTTCCAGCTGCTTCCACGTCCGAACCGAGTCTGGTAGCAACGAGGTGTACCACCCAAAGGCTGGACCCGTGAGAGACTGCGAGAAGAACCTCACACGTAGCTCGTCTGAAGCTGAGACCATGCCCAACTGTGCCAAGTATCGGCTCACGTGCTCGATCGAGCTGGTTCCTTCTGATCCACTAAATTTTGTGAAGTCAGGGAGCCGATACTTAGGTGGCAGCGGGATCAGGTCGTAGTCGTTGGGATACGGCTTGGAATAGCCGATCATTCTCTTCTTCGGCAGGATGCCGAACTTGTCTCTCATGATGGCGGTGATCTCATCCACCGTAGGAGCTGCAGAAGTTGATCGTTCATGACTTGTACTGGTGGCATATTTAGTTAGCCACGCCTGTTTCTCAGCATCTGCTCCAGAACTGCTTCCTGCTCCAGCGACTCCTCCTGCCGTGGCAGTCCTTCCTGCTGTAACCTGGGTCATCCAGTTGTTGCAGTCCGGCACGTAGGTGCACACGTATCCATGTGGAATTTCCTTGGGCGGATCATACAGGAATTGGTAGTCGCCTGGATCACCTCCAACCTTGTAGACGACGTACGCCGGTGAACCTTGTTGCTGTGGAGCTGCAAACGTGTGTTGCAGTGGTGGCCTTGTATAGAGCGGTATCTCCCCTTGGTGAGTTCCTAGAGCAGGACCTGACGGAGAGTACTTGTGCTTCGTGACTTCTTGCACCACATTGAGCGCGACACGCTCCAGAGTATTCACCAAGCTCTCAGCATGCCGATGAAGAGAGTGAGCAACGGCATAGTTGACTTCCTGTCGCAGGGCTCTGGTACGTTCGTCCGAAGGGAGAGATAGATCTAGTCCATCTAGCGCGCCTTCGGGTTGGAACCCTTTGAACTTGATCCCGTGCGAACGGGTTTTCTCAAAAGCGCCGATGAGATCGGCTTCCAGGATGGCCTTGAGCTCATCATACCTCTTCTTATGCTCAGGAGGCAGATCTTCATACTTGACTGGTTCTTCCGCCATCTGAGACGCAGATGTCGACGTGGTTGCTGCGGAAGATTGTCCCGATGTCCCACCGGGCGTGCCAGAATGTGTTGCCTGCCAAAACCCACCGGCGAGCAGTGGTTAAGCAACACGAAGAGCCGGGAGGCTTCCAAGGCGGCAGCGGGCCCTGGTCCCTCGACGTCGTCCCGCAAATGCTCCGGCACACGACCTGGCGGCTGCAAGGGCGTGCCACCTGACCTATACCTGGCCAGGAAGGTGTTGGATTGCTTCGATTAGTTCCTGCATGGCAGACACGTAAACATTAAATACGAGCCCTATCGGCTCTCAGGTTGCCCTGTGGATCGGCTCAAAGAGCCGATCGCCCCATGGTTCACGTTGGATTTTCAATGACATGGGGATCCTGCTTGATCATAACAAAGCTAAACCAATCTACGACAGTTTAGGGTTTTCACCGTATGATCGGAACATCCTACGCGTAGTTGAGCCTAATAGACACGAAAGATAATGGAAAACTAACCCTAAAAGAGGCCTAAAAACCAACATTAAGTTAATTCCCGGAACATCCCTCTTAGGACTAACAAACCATACCTAACGCGCTACCGGATCGTTCAACCCGTTTGCAAGGCCTAACCATACGGATATCAAGAACAAGGAGCAACTATAACAGATCGGATCTACTAAGTAACGAACAAGCAAGATGCTGCCCTTACACCTGGATAGGTGTAAGGGCAGCTAGATATTGAGGGACGGCACAGCTAAGCAGATATGCGCAAGAAAAGCATCTATGCAAGCCCCAAAACATCTACGATAAATAGTGCTACTCGCCATCAACAACGCTTCAGCACGAGCAACACAAGGTAAACGAATAAACGTGTGCTGCCTAGATCGCAAGATGCGATCTAGGCAGCATGATGCTTACCCGGGAGAAACCCTCGAAAGAAGGGGTGGCGATGCGCCTGATTTGTGTTTGTTGTGAACGTGATTGTCCTCCTTTTCCGATAACCCTAGATACATATTTATAGTCCAAGGGACTTTCTAATTGGACGTGCACCTAACCGTGCACGGGTTAAACTCTATCTTTTATCTAAACTAAAATGCGATCTACTATATTACAGATACACGGGCAATTAAGCCCAAACTCTTTGCGCAAGGCCGCTTCAAAGACGCTCCACGTGTATGTCCTTTAAGCCCATCTTCACTTACGGCCCATCTCCTGATTTGGCCAAAATCTGGTGATAACAACACCGCCCTCCTCGCACCAAAAAGGGGGAGATTGAAAGAGCAAAGTCTAAACCCCGTGTTTTGTGTGTTTGATGACAACACTTGAGTTATCTCACCGTGTGCCTTGAGTATCATTGCTAGATTTGCAAGTGCACGGTGACCTCGCTGGACACGTCAAGATCGGAGGACTGAAGCGTAGTTATAGGTAGTTATAGGTTTTCTGGTTTTGTGTGTGTTTCGCGAGGTGACATGGCTGGAGAGAAAAAGGGGAGAAAACCAGTTTTAGCCAGGCCGGTACTACCGGTACCTGTAGCGGTAGTACCGCTACCCCTATAGGTACCGCCCACGGTACCGCTCTGAGTTTTGCGCTGAAACTGCACCACAGTACGAGTTGCGGTACCTCTGCGGTACCTGGAGCGGTAGTACCGCTCACGAGCGGTAGTACCGCCCATGGTACCGCCCAGGTACCGTAACTAGTTACGGCAGTACCGCTCTGGTACCGCTTTGGATCCAGTAAGGTTTGGACCCCATTGCGGTACCTCGAGCGGTACCTCTAGCGGTAGTACCGCTCTGCGTCCACATGGACCAGATCTGGGGAATTCGAACTCAGAGCGGTAGTACCGCTTCCCAAAAGCGGTAGTACCGCTTAGGCGAAAACTGGACATAACGGTTGGATTTGGAGGAGCCTATATAAGGGCCCCTTCTTCCCCAACTCGTTTTTATCTCTCCTCTCTCTCTCCTCCATTGTTGCTGAGCTTAATCCTTGAGGATCTCCCCAACCATCCAACCAATCTTGCTCAAATTTTGAGGAGTGGTGGAGGAGACCCCGATCTATAGTTCTACCAAGAGAGATTTCACCAATACTTGCTATTCCTTAGTGGATCTTGGTGTTAGGGTTCCTATTGTGGGACTGCTGGCGTGTAGTTGATGGGAGTTAGAGATCTTTGTGTAGCTATTCTTCAGTTCCCGGCAACGGCGCCAGAAAACGGTCTTGATGCGCGTAGATGTACACGTCCGTTGGGAACCCCAAGAGGAAGGTGTGATGCGCATAGCAGCAAGTTTTCCCTCAGTAAGAAACCAAGGTTATCGAACCAGTAGGAGCCAAGAAGCACGTGAAGGTTGTTGGTGGAGAAATGTAGTGTGGCGCAACACCAGTGAAACCGGCGCCAACGTGGAACCTGCACAACACAATCAAAGTACTTTGCCCCAACGTAACAGTGAGGTTGTCAATCTCACCGGCTTGCTGAAAACAAAGGATTAAGCGTATCGAGTGGAAGATGGTGTTTGTTTGCAAAGAACAATAAAAGCAATAGAATGTATTCAGATGTAAAAGAATGGACCGGGGTCCACAGTTCACTAGAGGTGTCTCTCCAATAAGATAACTAACATGCTGGGTGAACAAATTACAGGCGGGCAATTGACAAATAAAGATTCAATACATATCAACGATGATTACTATGTGATTTAATCAGGGCATTACGACAAAGTACATAGACCGCTATCCAACATGCATCTATGCCTAAATAATCCACCTTCAGGTTATCATCCGAACCCCTTCCAGTATTAAGTTGTAAACAACAGATAATTGCATTAAGTATGGTGCGTAATGTAATCAACACAAATATCCTTAGACAAAGCATCGATGTTTTATCCCTAGTAGCAACAGCACATCCACAACCTTAGAACTTTCTGTCACTGTCCCAGATTCAATGGAGGCATGAACCCACTATCGAGCATAATTACTCCCTCTTGGAGTTACAAGTATCAACTTGGCCAGAGCCTCTACTAGCAACGGAGAGCATGCAAGAACATAAACAACACATATATGATAGATTGATAATCAACTTAACATAATATTCTATATTCATCGGATCCCGCCAAACACAACATGTAGCATTACAAATAGATGATCTTGATCATGTTAGGCAGCTCACAAGATCTAAACAATGATAGCACAAGCGGAGAAGACAACCATCTAGCTACTTCTATGGACCCATAGTCCAAGGATGAACTACTCACGCATCAATCCGGAGGCGGGCATGATGATGTAGAGCCCCTCCGGTGATGATTCCCTCTCCAGGGTGCCGGAGGCGATCTCCCGAATCCCCCGAGATGGGATTCGCGACGGCGGCGTCTCTGGATGGTTTTCCGTATCGTGGCTCTCGCACAGGGGTTTCGCGACGGAGGCTTTAAGTAGGCGGAAGGGTAGGTCGGGGGACGCGAGGGGCCAGACACAGGGCCGCGGCCAAGGCCCGGGCCGCGCCGCCCTGGTGTCCACACTCGTGGCCACACTTCGTCTCCTTTCGCCTTCTGGAAGCTTCGTGTAAAAATAGGCCCCCGGGCGTTGATTTCGTCCAATTCCGAGAATATTTCCTTACTAGGATTTCTGAAACCAAAACAGCAGAAAAAAGAACCGGCACTTCGGCATCTTGTTAATATGTTAGTGCCGGAAAATGTATAATAATGCTGTAAAGTATGTATAAAACATTCAAGTATTGTAATAAAAGTAGCATGGAACATAAGAAATTATAGATACGTTTGAGACGTATCAAGCATCCCCAAGCTTAGTTCCTACTCGTCCTCGAGTAGGTAAACGATAACACAAATAATTTCTGAAGTGACATGCTACCAACATAATCTTGATCAACATTATTGTAAAGCATATGAGATGAATGGAGTGATCTGAACAAAATATTGCTAACAAAGATAATGACTAAACAAATGAATCATATAGCAAAACTTTTCATGAATAATACTTTCAAGACAAGTATCAATAAGACTTGCATAAGAGCTAACTCATAAGCAATAAATTCTAAGTAGAATGAATTGAAGCAACACAAAGGATGATTAAGTTTCAGCGAATGCTTTCAACTTGTAACATGTACATCTCATGGATATTTGTCAACATAGAGTAATATAACAGGTGCAATAAGTAAACATGTAAGAATCAATGCACACAGTTAACACAAGTGTTTGCTTCTAAGATAGAAAGAAGTGGGTAAACTGACTCAACAATAAAGTGGGCCCTTCGCAGAGGGAAGCATTGATTACTATTTTTGTGCTAGAGCTTTTGTTTTGAAAACATAGAAACAATTTTGTCAACGGTAGTAATAATTCATATGTGCTATGCATAATACTTTCTACAAGTTGCATGTCTCATGCATAGAGTACTAATAGTGCTCGCACCTTGTCCTACTAGCTCGGAAGACACGGATTATCATCGCATAACATATGTTTCAACCAAGTGTCACAAAGGGGTACCTCTATGCCGCCTGTACAAGTGTCTAAGGAGAAAGCACGCATTGGATTTCTCGCTTTTGATTATTCTCAACTTAGACACCCATACCGGGACAACATAGACAACAGATAATGGACTCCTCTTTTAATGCTTAAGCATTCAACAACAGTTAATATTCTCATAAGAGATTGAGGTTGTATGTCCAAACTGAAACTTCCACCATGATACATGGCTTTAGTTAGCGGCCCAATGTTCTTCTCTAACATTATGCATACTCAAACCATTTGATCATGAAATCGCACTTACTTCAGACAAGACGAACATGCATAGCATCTCACATGATATCCAACAAAGATAAAGTTGATGGCGTCCCCAGAAAACATGGTTACCGCTCAACAAGCAACTTATAAGAATTAAGACACATAACTACATATTCATCACCACAATAGTTTTTAAGCTATTTTTCCCATGAGCTATATATTGTAAAGGTAGAGGAATGAAATTTTAAAGGTAGCACTCAAGTAATTTACTTTGGAATGGCAGAAAAATACCACATAGTAGGTAGATATGGTGGACACAAATGGCTCAAGGTGTTTGGATGCACGAGAAGCATTTCCTCTCAGTACAAGGTTTGGGCTAGCAAGGTTGTTTGAAGCAAACACAAGTATGAACATGTACAGCAAAACTCACACAAGAACATATTGCAAGCATTATAAGGCTCTACACTGTCTTCCTTGTTGTTCAAACACTTTACCCGAAAATATCTAGACTTAGAGAGAACAATCATGCAAACCAAATTAAACAAGCTCTACGGTAGTTCTTCATTAATAGATTAAACTACATGATGCAAGAGCTTAAACATGATCTAATGAGAGCTCAAACAACTGCCAAATTGTCAAACCATATGCAGCATTTTCCAATTCCAACCAAATAGCAATCTAACGAAGCAATTAGACTTCGCCATGAACATTAAAGCACAAATAAGAACACAAGTGTTCCATAAGAAAAAGCGGAGCGTAATATCTCCAATATAAGAATGGCGGGATCCAACTTTATTCAAAACAAAACAAAAATAAAAGCAAACCGACGCTCCAAGTAAAGAACATAAGAATGTGACGGAATAAAAATATAGTTTCACTAGAAGTGACCTGATAATGTTGTCGATGAAGAAGGGGATGCCTTGGGCATCCCCAAGCTTAGATGCTTGAGTCTTCTTAAAATATGCAGGGATGAACCACCGGGGCATCCCCAAGCTTAGACCTTTCACTCTTCTTGATCATAGTATATCATCCTCTTCTCTTGACCCTTGAAAAGTTCCTTCACACAAACTCCAAGCAACTCATTAGAGGGTTAGTGCATAACCAAAAATTCACATATTCAGAGGTGACACAATCATTCTTAACACTTCTGGACATTGCACAAAGCTTCTGAAAGTTAATGGAACAAAGAAACTCATTCAACATAGCAAAAGCGGCAATGCGAAATAAAAGACAGAATCTGTCAAAAACAGAACAGTCCGTAAAGATGCATCTGGAAGGGGCACTTAACTTGCTCAAATGGAAAAAATCAAAACTAATAAAAGTTGCGTACATATATGAGGATCATGCTCGTAAATTTGCAGATTTTTTGGATTTTTTTACAGAGACTACTGCGAGAATTCGTGACAGACAGCAATGCTGTTTCTGCGCAGCGATCCCAAATATAGCATCAACTTTAACATAAAAACTTTACTTGGCACAAAAACATGATAAGGAGAGGTTGCTACAGTAGTAAACAACTTCCAAGACTCAACAATACAGTAAATAAAATAAAACATGGGTTATCTCCCAAGAAGTGCTTTTCTTTAACGCCTTTCAGCTAGGCGCAGAAAGTGCAAATCAAGTAACATCAAGAGAAGAAGCATCAACATCATAGCTTGTTCTAATAATAGAATCAAAAGGCAACTTCATTCTCTTTCTAGGAAAGTGTTCCATACCTTTCTTGAGAGGAAATTGATATTTAATATTACCTTCCTTCATATCAATAACAGCACCAACGGTTCGAAGAAAAGGTCTTCCCAACACAATAGGACAAGATGCATTGCATTCGATATCCAAGACAACAAAATCAACGGGGACAAGGTTATTGTTAACCGTAATACGCACATTATCAATCCTCCCCAAAGGTTTATTTTTAACATTATCGGCAAGATTAACATCTAAATAACAATTCTTCAATGGTGGCAAGTCAAGCATATCATAAATCTTTTTAGGCATAACAGAAATACTTGCACCAAGATCACATAAAGCATTACACTCAAAGTCATTGAATTTCATTTTAATGATGGGCTCCCAACCATCTTTTAACTTTCTAGGAATAGAAGCTTCAAGTTTTAATTTCTCTTCCCTAGCTTTAATGAGAGCATTTGTAATATGTTTTGTAAAGGCTAAATTTATAGCACTAGCGTTGGGACTTCTAGCAAGTTTTTGTAAGAACTTTATAACTTCAGTAATATGACAATCATCAAAATCTAAACCATTATGTTCTATAGCAATGGAATCATTGTCACCAATATTTCGAAAAATTTCAGCAGTTTTATCACAAACAACAGTTTCAGCAGTTTCAGGCAATTTTGTACGCTTTGCACTAGGAGTAGAAACATTGCCAACACCAATTATTTTACCATTGATAGTAGGAGGTGCAGCAACATGTGAAGAATCAACATTACTAGTGGTGGTAATAGTCCATACTTTAGCTACATTATTCTCTTTAACAAGTTTTTCTTTTTCTTCTCTATCCCACCTAGCATGCAATTCAGCCAACATTCTAATATTATCATTAATTATAACTTGGATGGCATTTGTTTTAGCAAACCTAGCATCTTCAACTTTCTCAGGCATAACTTTCAATTTTAAAAGATCAACATCAAGAGCAAGACTATCAACCTTAGAAGCAAGAATATCAATTTTACTAAGCTTTTCTTCAACAGTTTTATTGAAAGCAGTTTGTGTACTAATAAATTCTTTAAGCATCACTTCAAGACCAGAGGGTACACTCTTATTATTGTTGTAAGAATTACCATAAGAATTACCATAAGAATTACCATAACCATTACCATTATTAGAAGGATATGGCCTATAGTTGTTGTTACCATAATTATTCCTATAAGCATTGTTGTTGAAATTATTGTTCTTAATGAAATTCACATCAACATTTTCTTCTTGAGCAACTAATGAAGCTAAAGGAACATTATTAGGATCAACATGAGATCTACCATTTGCAAGCATAGACATAATAGCATCAATCTTATCACCCAAAGAAGAGGTTTCTTCAACAGAATTTACCTTCTTACCTTGAGGAGTTCTTTTAGTGTGCCATTCAGAGTAATTGATCATCATATCATCAAGTAGTTTAGTTGCGGCGCCCAGAGTGATGGACATAAAAGTACCTCCAGCAGCTGAATCCAATAGGTTCCTTGAGGAAAAATTCAATCCTGCATAAAAGGTTTGGATGATCATCCAAGTAGTCAGTCCATGGGTTGGGCAATTCTTTACCAAAGATTTCATTCTCTCCCATGCTTGAGCAACATGTTCATTATCAAATTGTTTAAAGTTCATAATGCTACTTCTCAAAGATATAATCTTAGCAGGAGGATAATATTTACTAATAAAAGCATCTTTACACTTAGTCCATGAATCAATACTATTTTTAGGCAAAGATAGCAACCAATCTTTAGCTCTTCCTCTTAATGAGAAAGGAAACAATTTCAGTTTTATAATATCACCATGTATATCCTTATACTTTTGCATTTCACAAAGTTCAACAAAATTATTAAGATGGGCAGCAGCATCATCAGTACTAACACCAGAAAATTGCTCTCTCATAACAAGATTCAGTAAAGCAGGTTTAATTTCATAGAATTCTGTTGTAGTAGCAGGTGGAGCAATAGGAGTACATATAAAATCATTATTATTTGTGCTAGTGAAGTCACACAACTTAGTATTTTCAGGAGTACCCATTATAGCAGTAGTAAAATAAACTAAGCAAATAAAGACAAGTAACTAATTTTTTGTGTTTTGATATAGAGAACAAGACAGTAAATAAAGTAAAGCTAGCAACTAATTTTTTTGTGTTTTGTTTAAGTGCAGCAAACAAAGTAGTAAATAAAATAAAGTAAAGCAAGACAAAAACAAAGTAAAGAGATTGGAAGTGGAGACTCCCCTTGCAGCGTGTCTTGATCTCCCCGGCAACGGCGCCAGAAAACGGTTGCTGCCGTGTAGTTGACGTGGGAGTTAGAGATCTTTGTGGTGTAGCTTTTCTTCAGTTCCCCGGCAACGGCGCCAGAAAACGGTCTTGATGCGCGTAGATGTACACGTCCGTTGGGAACCCCAAGAGGAAGGTGTGATGCGCACAGCAGCAAGTTTTCTCTCAGTAAGAAACCAAGGTTATCGAACCAGTAGGAGCCAAGAAGCACGTGAAGGTTGTTGGTGGAGGAATGTAGTGCGGCGCAACACCAGTGAAACCGGCGCCAACGTGGAACCTGCACAACACAATCAAAGTACTTTGCCCCAACGTAACAGTGAGGTTGTCAATCTCACCGGCTTGCTGAAAACAAAGGATTAAGCGTATCGAGTGGAAGATGGTGTTTGTTTGCAAAGAACAGTAAAAGCAATAGAATGTATTCAGATGTAAAAGAATGGACCGGGGTCCACAGTTCACTAGAGGTGTCTCTCCAATAAGATAACTAACATGCTGGGTGAACAAATTACAGGCGGGCAATTGACAAATAAAGATTCAATACATATCAACGATGATTACTATGTGATTTAATCAGGGCATTACGACAAAGTACATAGACCGCTATCCAGCATGCATCTATGCCTAAATAATCCACCTTCAGGTTATCATCCGAACCCCTTCCGGTATTAAGTTGTAAACAACAGATAATTGCATTAAGTATGGTGCGTAATGTAATCAACACAAATATCCTTAGACAAAGCATCAATGTTTTATCCCTAGTAGCAACAGCACATCCACAACCTTAGAACTTTCTGTCACTGTCCCAGATTCAATGGAGGCATGAACCCACTATCGAGCATAATTACTCCCTCTTGGAGTTACAAGTATCAACTTGGCCAGAGCCTCTACTAGAAACGGAGAGCATGCAAGAACATAAACAACACATATATGATAGATTGATAATCAACTTAACATAATATTCTATATTCATCGGATCCCGCCAAACACAACATGTAGCATTACAAATAGATGATCTTGATCATGTTAGGCAGCTCACAAGATCTAAACAATGATAGCACAAGCGGAGAAGACAGCCACTGCTATGGACACATAGTCCAAGGATGAACTACTCACGCATCAATCCGAGGCCGGCATGATGATGTAGAGCCCTCCGGTGATGATTCCCCTCTCCGGCAGGGTGCCGGAGGCGATCTCCTGAATCCCCCGAGATGGGATTCGCGACGGCGGCGTCTCTGGAAGGTTTTCGTATCGTGGCTCTCGGGGGGGTTTCGCGACGGAGGCTTTAAGTAGGCGGAAGGGTAGGTCAGGGGGCGACGCGAGGGGCCCAGACAACAGGCCGCGCGGCCAGGGCCTGCGCCGCGCCGCCGGTGTCTGGCCACCTCGTGGCCCCACTTCGTCTCCCTTGCGGTCTTTTGGAAGCTTCGTGTAAAAATAGGCCCCGTTGATTTCGTCCAATTCCGAGAATATTTCCTTACTAGGATTTCTGAAACCAAAAACAGCAGAAAACCAACCGGCACTTCGGCATCTTGTTAATAGGTTAGTGCCGGAAAATGTATAATAATGTTGTAAAGTATGTATAAAACATTCAAGTATTGTAATAAAAGTAGCATGGAACATAAGAAATTATAGATACGTTTGAGACGTATCAGGGACATTGGAGGAAGTGCATCCATGGAGGCTAGCTTGGTGTTGTACTAGCTCCATGGATTGTTGGGAGCCTCCTTGTGGTGTGGAGCTCGCCCCAACCTTGTGAAGGAATCACCGCCTCGACCGGTGCCTTAGTGGAGAAGGGGGAGCACCTTCGTGGAGCTCTCTCGAGGAAGAAGGTGAGGCCTTCTACGGGTGCTTCTATTCTTGTAGACAGTGTTGGGCCTCCAAGAGCAGAGGTTTGTAGAACAGCAGCAAGTTTCCCTTAAGTGGATTACCCAAGGTTTATCGAACTCAGGGAGGAAGAGGTCAAAGATATCCCTCTCAAGCAACCCTGTAACAAAGCAAGAAGTCTCTTGTGTCCCCAACACACCAAATACACTTGTCAGGTGTATAGGTGTACTAGTTCGGCGAAGAGATAGTGAAATACAAGTAATATGGATGTATATGAGTGGTAATAGCAATCTGAATAAAATATGGCAGCGAGTAAACATGCAACAAAACAGTAAACAAACGGAGATTCGATGCTTGGAAGCAAGGCCTAGGGATCCTGCTTTCACTAGTGGACACTCTCAACAATGATCACATAATAGGACTACTCTACACCCTTTTGTTGGATGATGAACGCATTGCGTAGGATTACACGAACCCTCAATGCCGGAGTTAACAAGCTCCACAATGCAATGTTCATATTTAAATAACCTTAGAGTGCAAGATAGATCAACATAATTACACCAAGAACTAACATAGCATGCACACTATCACCTTCATGCTTATGTAGGAGGAATAATACACATCAATACTTATCATAGCAATAGTTAACTTCGCAATCTACAAGAGATCATGATCATAGCCTATGCCAAGTACTCACACGGTGCACACACTATCACCATTACACACGTGGAGGAGGAATAGAGTACTTTAATAACATTACTAGAGTAGCACATAAATGATATTCAACTAGATCACATAAAGAGAGAGATGAACCACATAGCTACAGCGGAGCCCGGGGTGAATTACTCCCTCCTCATCATGGAGACAGCGATGGCGGTGAAGATGGCGGTGGAGACGGCGGTGGAGATGACTCCGGGCAATTCCCCGTCCGCAGGGTGCCGAACAGAGACTTCTGTCCCCCGAATCTTGATTTCGCGATGGCGGCGGCTCTCTCGGGTCTCGTCTTCCGTATCGGTGTTTTTAGGTCAGGGACGATTAAATAGGCGAAGAGATGGAGTCGGAGGGGCCACGGGGTGCCAGACCACAGGGGGCCCCCCGGCCGCGCGCCGGGTGTGGTGTGGGGCCCCCCTGGCTCCCCTCTCATCCTTCTCCGGTGCTCTGGAAGCTTCCGGGAATTATAAGGTCTTCGGTCTTTATTTCGTCCGATTCCGAAAATATTTCTTTACTAGGATTTCTGAAACCAAAAACAGCAGAAAACAGCAACTGGCCTTTCGGCATCTCGTCAATAGGTTAGTTCCGGAAAACGCATGAATATGACATATAATGTGTATAAAACATGTAGATATCATCAATAAAGTGGCATGGAACATAAGAAATTATCGATACGACGGAGACGTATCAGCATCCCCAAGCTTAGTTCTGCTCGTCCCGAGCAGGTAAAACGATAACAAAGATAATTTCTGAAGTGACATGCCATCATAACCTTGATCATACTATTGTAAAGCACATGAGATAAATGCAGAAATTCGAAGCAATGATGAAGATAATGAGTAAACAAATGAATCATATAACAAAGACTTTTCATGAATAATACTTTCAAGACAAGCATCAATGAGTCTTGCATAAGAGTTAACTCATAAGCAATAAATTCTTAGTAGAAAGCTTTGAAACAACACAAAGGAAGATATAAGTTTCAGCGGTTGCTTTCAACTTTAACATGTATATCTCATGGATAATTGTCAACACAAAGTAATATAACAAGTGCAATAGGTAAACATGTAAGAATCAATGCACACAATTTACACAAGTGTTTGCTTCTAAGATAGAAAGAATAGGTAAACTGACTCAACAATAAAGTAAAAGAATGGCCCTTCAAAGAGGAAAGCATCGATTGCTATATTTGTGCTAGAGCTTTTATTTTGAAAACATCAAGAGAGTATAAAAGTAAAGTTTTGAGAGGTGTTTGCTGTTGTCAACGAATGGTAATGGGCACTCTAACCCCCTTGCCAGACAAACCTTCAAAGAGCGGCTCCCATTTTATTTTATTTTTGGGTGGCACTCCTTCCAACCTTTGTTTCACAAACCATGGCTAACCGAATCCTCGGGTGCCTGCCAACAATCTCATACCATGAAGGAGTGCCTTTTTATTTTAGTTCTATTATGATGACACTCCTCCCCACCTTTGCTTTCTCAAGCCATGGCTAACCGAATCCTTCGGGTGCCGTCCAACAATCACATACCATGGAGGAGTGTCTATTTTTGTTAATTAATTTGGGACTGGGAATCCCATTGCCAGCTCTTTTTGCAAAATTATTGGATAAGCGGATGAAGCCACTAGTCCATTGGTGAAAGTTGCCCAACAAGATTGAAAGATAAACACCACATACTTCCTCATGAGCTATAAAACATTGACACAAATCAGAGGTGATAAATTTTGAATGGTTTAAAGGTAGCACTCAAGCAATTTACTTTGGAATGGCGGAGAAATACCATGTAGTAGGTAGGTATGGTGGACACAAATGGCATGAATATTGGCTCAAGTATTTGGATGCATGAGAAGTATTCCCTCTCGATACAAGGTTTAGGCTAGCAAGGTTATTTGAAGCAAACTCAAGTATAAAATGGTGCAGCAAGACTCACATATAAACATATTGTAAGCATTATAAGACTTTACATCGTCTCCTTGTTGTTCAAACACCTCAACCAGAAAGTATCTAGACTTAGAGAGACCAATCATGCAAACCAAATTTTAACAAGCTCTATGTAATTATTCATTAATGAGTACAAGGTACATGATGCAAGAGCTTAGACAAGATCTATATGAGCACAACAATTGCCAAGTATCACATTATTCAAGACATTATATCAATTACTACATGTAGCATTTTCCGTTTCCAACCATATAACAATTAACGAAGCAGTTTCAACCTTCGCCATGAAAATTAAAAGCTAAGAACACATGTGTTCATACGAACCAGCGGAGCGTGTCTCTCTCCCACACAAGCATTTATTCAAACAAAAACAAAAACAAAAACATACAGACGCTCCAAGTAAAGCACATAAGATGTGACCGAATAAAAATATAGTTTCACTAGAAGAAACCTGATAAGTTGTCGATGAAGAAGGGGATGCCTTGGGCATCCCCAAGCTTAGATGCTTGAGTCTTCTTAAAATATGCAGGGATGAACCATCGGGGCATCCCCAAGCTTAGACCTTTCACTCTTCTCGATCACATTATATCACCCTCTTCTATTGACCCTTGAAAACTTCCTTCACACCAAACTTCAAGCAAACTCATTAGAGGGTTAGTGCATAATCAAAAATTCACATGTTCAGAGGTGACACAAACATTCTTTTCACTTCTGGACATTGCATAAAGCTACTGGACATTAATGGATCAAAGAAATGAATCCAACATAGCAAAAGAGGCAATGCGAAATAAAAGGCAGAATCTGTCAAAAACAGAACAGTCCGTAAAGACGAATTTAAAGCTGGCACCAGACTTGCTCAAATGGAAAAACTCAAAACTAATGAAAGTTGCGTACATATCTGAGGATCACGCTCGTAAATTTGCAGATTTTTTCGAATTTTCTACAGAAAACTGTGCCCAGATTCGTGACAGACAGCAATGCTGTTTCTGCGCAGCGATCCCAAATATAACATCAACTTTAGCATAGAAACTTTACTTGGCACAAAAACACGATAAGGAGAGGTTGCTACAGTAGTAAACAACTTCCAAGACACAAATATAAAACAAAGTACTGTAGCAAAATAACACATGGGTTATCTCCCAAGAAGTTCTTTCTTTATAGCCATTAAGATGGGCTCAGCAATTTTGGTGATGCACCGCAAGAAATAGTATTTGAAGCAAAAGAGAGCTTCAAGAGGAAATTCAAAACACATTTAAGCCTAACATGCTTCCTATGCAGAAGAATCTTATACACAAATGAATTCATGAAGAGCAAGGTGACAAGCATAAGAGGATAAAACACGAGTAACTTAAAGATTCTCAACATAAAGAGGGGAAACTTAATATTATTAAGATGCATATAAACATATTTCCCTCTCTCATAATAACTTTCAGTAGCATCATTGATGAAATCCACAATATACCCGTCACTTAAAACATTCTTATCATGGTTCATATGTATAGAAGTATCATTAATTTTGGCATAAGAAGAGTTATTCTCATTAATAGTAATTGGAGCAAGATTATTATCAAGAATTTGAACATGGTAAACAAGTTGCATACTAAGGGAATGGTTTTTAGCAAGCCCATCATAACTATGACAAGTTTCATAAGGATAATTGTAACATGTGTCATATACATCTCTATAGCAATTATCTAAACCAGAATATGTAATATCATCATTTTCACTAAAAGTAGAAGTCTCAAATATAGGATCTTCAAGCACAACATCCCCAAGCTTAGGGCTTTCAATATCATCGTTTAAGGGGACATGAATAATGCTATCATCATTACTTTCATAATCAGTACCAAAGAGATTTCCAATATCAAAGGTAGTGTGCTCATTCAAATCATGATCGCTAATGTATGTAAAGGGCATAGGAAGATCATCGTATTCAGATTCATTATCACAATAATCATTAGGAGCAACATACTTACGGTTACCTAGCGTTATCTCGTTCACGCGGGGATACGCCGTTACCTCTTTCTTTTTATTCTCCTTCTTCTTCTCTTCTTCTCCTTCTTCTTCTTCTTCTTCTTCTTCTTCTTCTCATTCCCTTCTTTAGGAGGAAGAGGCTTGAAGGGTGGCTTGTCCGCATAACCTGATTTACTTTTAGAAACAATAGAAGAAACTTGGGAGGATCCCTCCTTTTCATTAATTAGTTGAAAACACACAGCGGTCCTATCATATTTTGGCAAGGTGTCATCTTCTAAAATATTTTGTATGTAAGTATTTGTATGGCTATTATCAATGCAATAAGAAAGACAACCATGCAGGACATCATCAATATCAAGATCGTTAATATTTAACAAAGAAATTTTTCTTGATAACTCTTCACACTTCAAAAATAAGGTAAGTTCATCATGCTGATTAGGAATAATTTCATCATCACAATACAAATTTGCAGCACTCATGGGGTTTGAATTATCATTGGAGGAACATTGAAAATTAAAATGACCAACTCTATGGCAAAGTTCACAAATAAAAGGATAGAGGGCACACACTTTTTCTCCAAGATCATCTAGAGCTCTAGACCACTTTCTAGTTTTTTCATTTCTGTGATGGATACAATATTCATCTTCTATTTGATTAATTCCACAAGGTCTATGTATTCCACAAAAATTAACATGCTTATAGGAAATAGCATTCTTAGGAGTTTGAGCATGCTTATTGCAATCATTAACAACAATGTCATTCTTCATGCAAGCCTCTTTAAAAGGTTCATGATACTTATCAAAATTCTTTTTAGGCAATTCTAAATGAGAAGCAAAGGCTTTATAAAGATTTGCAGCAACTTGAGAGTCAAGACCATAAGTAGCACTCATATTTCGAAATTTATCAGTATTCATAAAAGTTTCAATGCATTCATAATCATAGTTTATACCTGACTCTTTACCTTTGTCGTTCTCCCAATCTTCAGCGTTCTCCTTAATCCGATCAAGAAGGTCCCTTTTAAACTCTTCTTTATTGCTCGTGAATGATCCAGAACAAGTAGTATCCAGCAAGGTCTTATCTTGAAAAGAAAGTCTTGCATAGAAATTATCAACGATGATATTACCTGGAAGCTCATGATTGGGGCATTTGAGCATTAAAGTCTTCAATCTCTCCCATGCTTGGGCAATACTCTCTCCATCATGAGGCCAAAAATTATATATATGGTTTCGATCTTTGTGAATTTCACTTGGAGGATAGAACTTGGAATAAAATAGAGGCACAATATCCTTCCAATCAAGAGAGCGCCCGTCCTTCAATAGTTTATACCAATGCGCCGCTTCACCAGATAGCGATATAACAAATAATTTCTTTCTAACTTCATCCATTGAAATACCTGCACACTTGAATAACCCGCATAATTCATGCAAAAACAGTAAATGATTCCTAGGATGGACAGTTCCATCCCCTTCATAGCGGTTATCCATAACACGTTCAATAATTTCCATAGGTATTTTATACGGAATACTTTCAGCAGGTGGATTTAAAGTATCAGAAGCATCATTAGAGTTATCGCATATGGGAGATAAAGCATCATCAGAGCAAAATATTTCTTCTAAAGCGGAGGAGCAAAAAAGATTATTTTTATGTAAACTAGCTTCCCCAAGCTTAGACTTCTTCATAGCATTAGCAGTAATTGCATTCATACTAATAACATTGCTACTATCATGTAAATAAGGTTCCATAGGTTTTTTAATTTTCGTATCAAACAATCCATGTCTTAAATCAGGAAATAGAATAAGAAGCTCTTTGTTGTCCATTATGCCTAACTAGTGTAAATAAAAACAAGAAACAAAAAGATGCAATTGCAGAGTCTAAAGGAAATAGCTTCGAGCACACACACAATGGCGCCGGAAAAGTACTGTTACCTGGAACCGAAGTATGAGTGCCTTTTACCTTTCCTCCCCGGCAACGGCGCCAGAAAAGTGCTTGATGTCTACGGGTGCTTCTATTCTTGTAGACAGTGTTGGGCCTCCAAGAGCAGAGGTTTGTAGAACAGCAGCAAGTTTCCCTTAAGTGGATTACCCAAGGTTTATCGAACTCAGGGAGGAAGAGGTCAAAGATATCCCTCTCAAGCAACCCTGTAATCACAAAGCAAGAAGTCTCTTGTGTCCCCAACACACCAAATACACTTGTCAGGTGTATAGGTGTACTAGTTCGGCGAAGAGATAGTGAAATACAAGTAATATGGATGTATATGAGTGGTAATAGCAATCTGAATAAAATATGGCAGCGAGTAAACATGCAACAAAACAGTAAACAAACGGAGATTCGATGCTTGGAAGCAAGGCCTAGGGATCCTGCTTTCACTAGTGGACACTCTCAACAATGATCACATAATAGGACTACTCTACACCCTTTTGTTGGATGATGAACGCATTGTGTAGGATTACACGAACCCTCAATGCCGGAGTTAACAAGCTCCACAATGCAATGTTCATATTTAAATAACCTTAGAGTGCAAGATAGATCAACATAATTACACCAAGAACTAACATAGCATGCACACTATCACCTTCATGCTTATGTAGGAGGAATAATACACATCAATACTTATCATAGCAATAGTTAACTTCGCAATCTACAAGAGATCATGATCATAGCCTATGCCAAGTACTCACACGGTGCACACACTATCACCATTACACACGTGGAGGAGGAATAGAGTACTTTAATAACATTACTAGAGTAGCACATAAATGATATTCAACTAGATCACAAAGAGAGAGATGAACCACATAGCTACAGGAGCCCTCAGCCCCGGGGTGAATTACTCCCTCCTCATCATGGAGACAGCGATGGCGGTGAAGATGGCGGTGGAGACGGCGGTGGAGATGACTCCGGGGGCAATTCCCCGTCCGGCAGGTGGAACAGAGACTTCTGTCCCCCGAATCTTGATTTCGCGATGGCGGCGGCTCTGGAAGGTTTTCTTGGGTCTCGTCTTCTATCGGTGTTTTTAGGTCAGGGACGATTAAATAGGCGAAGAGATGGAGTCGGAGGGGCCACGGGGTGCGCAGACCACAGGGGGGCGCCCCCCCCTGGCCCGCGCCGGGGTGTGGTGTGGGGCCCCCCTGGCTCTCATCCTCTCGTCCTCCCGGGAATTATAAGGTCTTCGGTCTTTATTTCGTCCGATTCCGAAAATATTTCTTTACTAGGATTTCTGAAACCAAAAACAGCAGAAAACAGCAACCTTTCGGCATCTCGTCAATAGGTTAGTTCCGGAAAACGCATGAATATGACATATAATGTGTATAAAACATGTAGATATCATCAATAAAGTGGCATGGAACATAAGAAATTATCGATACGACGGAGACGTATCAAGGCCTTCCTTCGTGGTGTGGCCGTCTAGCCTCTTGTGTGAGGCTAGCACCTCCTCAACGCAGACGTACTCCCTTTTGTGGGAGGAACTGCGAAAACAAACCTCGCCTCGTCTCCGCGCCCTCCGGTTGTCCCGCTCCTTACTCTTACTATCTTGTGTTGTTCCTTTACTTGTTGCACTTGTTCTAGGATCATTGTAGGATCACCAACACCACTAAAGCAATCACCTTTACCTTCCGTTGCACTAAAATTGAAAAAGGTTAAAACTTGACGTAGCAACCATTCACCCCCCCCCCCTTGTTCGCTATGATCCATTCAATTGGTATCAGAGCAAGGTTTTCTTGCTCGGGCTTTACCGCCTAAGAAATGGCCGAACAAGATGAGGGTGTGGCGAATGGGTCACCTTCCCTTGTGCCACCCGCTCCATCATCTCCCGTCGATACCACAACGGCTACGTTGGATGACCTCAAGAAATTGGAGTCATCCATCGTTAACCAAATGAAGGCGATGATGATGGAGTTGGTTGCTCAAAAACCAAACCCTAGTGTTGATCCTAAAGCAAGTGCCGAGGATCCCCCACCAAAAGCTAACCCCTTTCCTCTTGTTGATTTTGTCGCGCAAGCGACAAAAGATCCACAAAAGGAAGGGATTGGAGAGACCGGCACTTCAACAAAGGGGAAGGATGAGACACCGGTTGCGGAACGTCTAGGGGGTTATCATGAGGTGCCACCACCAAGTGATTACACCATAAACGTTCCAATACCTATGCCACATATCTTGTCGCATGGTTCACCACCATTACTTGAGTCAAATAACTTTGAAAATTGGCAATTCTTGATGAAATCTCATGTGCGCAGCGCGTCTACCGAGCTTTGGCGCATCATTGAGGAAGGTTATTCACCAAGAGACCCAAAGAACTTGACAAGAAGAGATGTGGTGGACGACCAACTCAACGCCACCGCCATCAACATGATTCACATGGCCGTCACGCCAAAGGACCGCGCTCATATCCGCTCGCTCAAGACCGCCAAGGAAGCATGGGATAAACTCGACAAGCTCTTCCTCGGAAATGCGAGCATCCAAAGCTCTCGTTTCGATGAAGTGAACAACATGGCCGACAATTTCGTCATGATTGAAGGAGAGACCCCCGAAGAAATGTACCGGCGCCTCATCGCTCTTGCCATACAAATGCAAGATCTTGGAGCAACGTTTGTGGATGACCATTGGATCAAGCGCAAGTTCTACAACGCTCTCCTCCCTTATGAGGAAGTGAAGTTGACGGCCATCCGCCAAAACGCCTCCTTCCGTGCTATGACATCCGATGAAGTTCTTAGCGAAGTCATCGCTTTGGACATCTCCAAGAAGAATGCGGAGGATCTTGTTGCTCGCGCCCACAACACACGCAAGCCCAACCTTGCATTGAAGATGAAGGTACATGAGGCGAGTGAAAGCGATGAGGATCCCATTGAGTGGGGACCGGATGATCTCAAGATCAATTATCATGAGCACATGGCTCTCGCCGCCAAGAAATTTTGGGATGGAAACAAGTCCCGAAGCACAAGACCAAGAAGATCACGTGATTCTCCAAGAAGTTTCTCCAAGAGCCCAAGGGAAGGGCAAAGGGGAAGAACATGCTACAATTGCGGCGACAAGAGTCATTTTGTCGCGGATTGTATGTTTGAGAGAAGAGAAGATCATGGTGGAAGGCTTATCCGCAAGGAAAAGTTCAAGTCACTCTCCAAAGGATTCTCCAAGTTCTCCCCCAAGCCCGATGACGACAAGGTCTCCTTCACCAAGAAGCCTAGAGCCTTCATCATTCGAGAAGAATACTCCTCCGATGAGGATGAAGAACGTGGGGACAAGAGCTCCAACAAGGAAGGAGAGGGAGTGGCCGCCATCGCCATTACCACTCCCTCTATCTCCCTCTTCGACTCTCCAAATGAGAACCTCGTCACCAACAATGCTCGTTGCCTTATGGCAAAGGTATCCACGGAGGTAAAATCCCCTTCCAAAACATCATCCTCGACTAATGCCTTATATATTGATGATGCCACTAGTCTCACCGTTAAACGTGAGATTATGGGTTTGGATTCTTTTCTCACTAACATGCAAGGGGATACCAAGACTCATGTTGGGGCTCTCTTGAGCCAACTTGGTGCGGCACAAGACCTTATAGAGGAGAAGGAGAGATTGGAAAGGGAAGCGGCAAATGAGATTGCCTCTCTCAAAGAAGAGCTTGAAGATGAACAAAATTTGCGCATGTCTCTTGAAGCTAGTGTCATCGTCCTTGAAGACTCCAATAAGGCTATTGTCTCCCAACTCATCAAGGACCGAGACCATGCTCTTGGTTTGATGGGTGAGCTCAAAAAGAAGATGCTCTCTCTCGAGGAAGCTAACAAAGAGAAAGACAATGAAGACCCCAAAGCTTGCCATGACGAGCTTGTTGATCAAGTTACTTCTTTGAGAAAGCACAATGCTCTTCTCTTGGAGGTCAATGCTCTTCAAGAAGAAGCCTTGGATGAATATTACCGCTTGTGCAAAGAGAAGACCTCATGTTGCAACCATGAAGAAGAAATTGCCACTCTTGAGACCACCAAGGCCAAGCTATTGAGTTTGAGTAGCATGCAAGAAGAGTCTTTGGTGGAATGTCTCCGTATGAGCAAGGAGAAGGCCACTTGTTGTGATCATGAGGAAGAAATAGCCGCCTTGAAGAGGAGGGAAGCCAAGCTCATGGAGGTCAATTCCATGCAAGAGGAAGCATTGAAGGAGTATTTTCCTTTGAGCAAGGACCGTGCGTGCGGCACTCATGAAAGTGACATTGCCAAGTTGGAGAGTGACAAGCGTATACTCATGAAGATGAATGCACTCCAAGAAGAAGCTTTGATGGAACATTTCCGGGTGAACAAAGCAAAGGAAGTCCAAGTGTTTGATATTTGTCATCCACACCCGGAGCATGAAGATGAAGTCAATCGTTTGAAGGCCAAGATTGATAGACTCCAAGTTCAAACCAAGTACTTGGAAGGAGTCATTGGAGCCAAAGAGAGCTCTTGCAATGAAGGAGGAGTGGCTACCAAGCCAAAGAGGAAGAGGAACAAGAGGACCAAGAAGAAGAAGAACAAGGAGAACATGGAGATCAACCTTGAGGAGAGCGATGCTAGCTCAAGAAGGGATGGAGTACCCAACTCCGCCTCGAAGGGTTTCGCCGGCTCTAACAACCCTTCTCATGTTCTTTTTGTTGATTACTATGGACATATTCGTGCTCGCTTTATTGGTCCTCAAAAGGACAATGTTGATTGGACTATTTGGGTTCCCAAACCCCTTGTTACTAACATGTTAGGACCCATTGAAAAATGGGTACCTAAATCCAAGACTTGATTCCTTGTAGGACTATGCTTCCGGTGGTGCTAAATGGGTGGTTGATAGTGGAGCCACAAGTCATATGACCGGAAGCAAGAATATTGTTGTCGACCTCGAGCCTTCTCACTCTACCGTATCATATGGCGACAACACGTGCTCTAAGGTATTGGGTCTTGGCAAGGTGGTGGTAACACCCGACATCTCACTTGTGAATGTCCTCCTTGTCGAGACCCTTGGTTATAACTTACTCTCCGTTCATCAAATTGCTCGCATGGGTCTATGTACATTCTTTGATGAACATATGGTGGTCCTCTTGTGGAGCAAGACACTCCGTGTAGCTTTTGTTGGATATGTAGAGAACGGATTATATGTTGTTGACTTCTCCGGAAAGACAACATCTTCCGCTCTTTGCCTATTCGCCAAAGGTGACAAGGGTTGGTTATGGCATCGCCGACTAGCCCATGTCAACATGAGGACTTTGCAAAGTCTCCACAAGGGTGGCCACATTCTCGGACTAAAAGAAGATGTCTCTTTTTGTAAAGATCGTGTTTGTAGGGCTTGCGTACAAGGAAAAATGCATGGAGCTCCTCACAAGGCCAAGACTATCATCTCTACCACAAGATGCTTGGAGCTCCTACATGTTGATCTCTTCGGTCCACCGTCTCATGAAAGTCTTGGAGGAAAGAAGTATTGCCTCGTCATTGTTGATGACTATTCACGTTATTGTTGGGTATTCTTCTTCAAGTACAAGAGTGAGACTCAACGGACCATGATGGAGTTTGCCAATCAAGTTCAACGCAAGTACGACAACAAGATCCTCGCAATAAGGAGCGACAATGGAACGGAGTTCAAGAACTATACTTTGGATGACTTCCTCGGCGAAGAAGGAATCCAACACCAATACTCCACGCCATATACTCCCCAACAAAATGGGGTCGCCGAAAGGAAGAATCGAACCTTGATCGAAGCCGCTCGAACCATGATGATGGAGTACAAGTCCAACTACAACTTTTGGGCGGAAGCTATCTCTACCGCATGCCATGCTACTAATCGTCTCTACTTTCGCAAAGGCCTAGAGAAGACACCATATGAGATTCTCACCGGAAACAAGCCCAATGTGTCATACTTCAAGGTTTTCGGATGCAAATGCTATGTGCTTATCAAAGACACACGTCTATCCAAGTTTGACTCAAGAGCTCAAGAAGGAATTTTCGTTGGCTATGCTACGGATTCTCACGCCTATAGAGTCTTCAACAAGTCAAATGGGCGGGTTGTAGAATCTTGTGATGTGACATTCGATGAAGATGATAGGTCTTTGGAGGAGCGAAGTGCTTCTTGTGAGAAAGGAGATGCAATTCCCCCGGATGCCATAGGAAGGATGGGTGTTGGCATTCGCCGACCTCAAGAGCTACCTTCTATGAGTACCGGGGAAGGACCAAGTTCCACCCAAGTGGAGCCATCTACACCACAAGGCCAAGCTTCTTCCGTTGATCTTACAAATGCAAGCCAACCTCTACCACAACCTCAAGTTCAACCTCAACATCTACAACAACAATCAAGTACAAGCTCACCTCAACAAGCTCAAGAACAACATCTACCACAAGCTCATCTACAACAACAACCGACATCAAGTGACCAAGGCCAAGCTTCAAGTTCTTCTCCGAATGGTTCGGGGATGATCTATATGGACAATACCATTCCTAGTACCCCCGAGTCATCCGGATCTCATGATGATGATGTCCACTTCAACAACAATGAAGGTCAAGGCGAGGACCTAAACCGTGATGAAAGCCAAGAGGACCCACAAGAATCTACTCCTTTAGCCGTCACTCGCCGTGAAGATCCTATTGCAAGACACTTGCGCCTCAAGTCTCATTCTTTGAGTAATGTCATTGGTGATCTAAAGAGCAAAGTAACCACCCGGAGGCAACTAGCAAACTTTTGTGAGCACCACGCCTTTGTCTCTATGGTGGAACCACTCAAAGTTAATGAAGCTCTTGAAGATCCCGATTGGTTGAATGCAATGCAAGAGGAACTCAACAACTTCAAGAGGAATGATGTGTGGACTCTCATGAAGCGACCCGATCATTGCCGCAATGTTATCGGCACCAAATGGGTCTTCAAGAACAAGCAAGATGAACATGGCATGGTCATCCGCAACAAAGCAAGATTGGTGGCACAAGGCTATTCTCAAGTCGAAGGAGTGGACTTTGGTGAAACCTTTGCACCCGTTGCAAGGCTTGAGTCCATCCGTATCCTTTTGGCCTTTGCCTCTCATCATGGCTTCAAGTTGCAACAAATGGATGTTAAGAGTGCTTTTCTTAATGGTCCTCTACATGAGGAGGTGTATGTGAAGCAACCCCCGGGATTCGAGGACCCCCATTTCCCGGACCATGTCTTCAAGCTCAAAAAGGCCCTATATGGACTCAAACAAGCTCCTAGAGCTTGGTATGAGCATCTAAAGGAGTTGCTTGAAGACCGTGGTTTCGAAGTGGGGAAAATCGATCCCACTCTTTTTACTAAGAAAGTCAATGGGGAGCTTTTCGTATGCCAACTCTATGTAGATGACATCATATTTGGCTCGACTAACACAAAATTCAATGATGAGTTTGCTATGTTGATGACAAATAGGTTTGAGATGTCAATGATGGGTGAACTCAAGTACTTCCTTGGGTTTGAGATCAAGCAAATGGGACAAGGCACCTTCATCAATCAAGCAAAGTATCTCCAAGACATGCTCAACCGCTTCGACATGAAGGGCGCCAAGGGAATTGGAACTCCAATGCATCTCAAATGTCAACTCTCTCTTGACGAGACCGGCAAGATGGTGGATCCCAAGCTCTACCGTTCGATGATAGGTTCGCTTCTTTACCTTTGTGCCTCTCGCCCGGATATAATGTTAAGCGTTGGTATGTGTGCACGGTTTCAAGCAAGCCCGAAGGAAAGCCACGTTGTGGCGGTCAAAAGGATCTTTAGATATTTAGTTGATACCCCACACTTCGGACTATGGTACCCAAGGGACACGGACTTTGCTTTGGTTGGCTTCACCGACTCCGATTGGGCGGGCGACAAGGTTGATAGGAAGTCTACATCCGGAGCTTGTCACTTTCTTGGAAGATCCTTGGTGTGTTGGTCCTCGAAGAAGCAAAATTGTGTCTCCGTCTCCACCGCGGAAGCCGAGTATGTTGCCGCGGCAAGTAGTTGTGCTCAAATCTTATGGATGAGGCAAACCTTGCGGGATTATGGACTCGAGTATAGCAAGGTGCCTCTTTTGTGTGACAATGAGAGCGCAATCAAGATCGCCTACAATCCGGTTCTTCATGGCAAGACGAAGCACATTGAGATAAGGAACCACTTCATCCGGGACCACATTGCACGTGGAGATATTGTTCTATCCTTCATTGGCACCAAGGAGCAATTGGCGGACATCTTCACGAAGCCCTTGGACGAGAAGCGTTTCATTGAGTTGAGGCATGAGCTAAATATCATTGATCCGTCGAACTTTGCTTGACCGTCGTGCGCACTGATACGTCTCCGTCGTATCGATAATTTCTTATGTTCCATGCCACTTTATTGATGATATCTACATGTTTTATACACATTATATGTCATATTCGTGCGTTTTCCGGAACTAACCTATTGACGAGATGCCGAAAGGCCAGTTGCTATTTTCTGCTGTTTTTGGTTTCAGAAATCCTAGTAAAGAAATATTTTTGAATCGGACGAAATAAAGACCGAAGACCTTATAATTCCCGGAAGCTTCCAGAGCACCGGAGAAGGATGAGAGGGGAGCCAGGGGGGCCCCACACCACACCCCGGCGCGGGCCAGGGGGGGTGAAAGGATCGTATGCCGCACCTAGAGGGGGTGAATAGGTGCTAACCAATTTTTAGTTCTTTTTCAATTTAGGTTTGACACAAAGATAAATTCTCTAGATATGCAACTAAGTGAATTTACCTATATGACAAGGTTATCAACTAAGCAAGATATAGCTACGCAATATATAGGAGATAGAGTGGGATAGAGGTAACCGAGAGTGTAGCACGCGTTGACACGGAGATGATTCCCGTAGTTCCCTTCCTTTGCAAGAAGGTACGTCTACGTTTGGAGGAGTGTGGTTGCTACGCAAGCCAAACCAACAGCCACGAAGGCTTCACTCAGATCTCCTGTGAGCAACGCCACGAAGGCCTAGCCCACTTCCACTAAGGGATTTCCTCGAGGCGGAAACCGGGCCTTTACAAGGTTCTTGGGGCACACATCCACAACTGAATTGGAGGCTCCCAAATCTGTAACAATACAACAATCAACAACAACACATCAACAACAAATCAACTAGGGAACCAAATAGGAACACTAGCATGAGATCCCTCAAACAAGTGAGGGGGAAATGAAGAACGCTTCGGTGAGGATGTAGATCGGTGGCTTCTCCTTCGAATCCCCAAAGATCAAGAGCTTTGGTTGGGGGAGGAAGGAGATCTTGCAAATCTTGTGTTTCTTGAGGTGGCTCTAATGGTGGTGAAGCTTGGCAGATTTCTTGAGCAATAATTGAGCAACTTGTCCCGTTGGAGAAGAGAGCTATTTATATGATTGGAGCTCTCAGATCTGACCGTTTGGACCATTTCTCGTAGCACCGGAAGTTCCGGCCAGGAGGGCCGGAAGTTCCGGCCGGCACCGGAAGTACCGGCTAAGGGAGCCGGAACTTCCGCCAGGAGCAGTCTTCGTCAGGCAACCTGTCAGAAAACGGTGAGGGCGGAACTAGGGCGGAACTTCCGGGGACCGGAAGTTCCGGCCAAGTTCCGGCCAAGTTCCGAAATAGCGCGAAAACCTTACTGGAACATACTGAGCCACAATCGCGGACTTTCGGAACTTGTCCGGAAGTTGGGCGGAAGTTCCGCTGACCGGAACTTCCGGCCAGCTTCACCGGAACTTCCGGCCAGATAGGAAAAGCTGTGAACAGAACGATGCTGAAGGCCTTCTGCAGGGAGCAACAGGGCGGAACTTCCGGCTGTTAACGCCGGAACTTCCGCCAGAACCAGAAGACCTTCATAGCTTCAGAATTACCACGCCATTTTACTGATCGACAATGTTTACCGAAAAACTTGTACCTGTCTACATCAACACACATAAATATATATACCTAGTGTTGACATCAAACACACAAAACCCAAAAGGGCGGGAAATGTTCTTTCAATCTCCCCCTTTTTGGTGTTTGATGACAACACACGTATTTGCAAGGAATGAATAATGTAAGTCCAAAGTGAAAGATATAGAGGAGCTCCCCCTAGATATGAGCATTGGGGTATAGGAAGCTCCCCCTATATCTAGCATCCGTCTTCCATGGGTTAGCAATACAATATAGTGATAAGCATATGGATAATAGAATCATGCACATATAGATAACCATGGAAGACACATAAACGGAGATAACCATCCACATAGATAAAGTTTTACAAGCCAAATTAACTAAGGACATAGTTCAACCACATAGATAGACACCACATAGTTCAACCACATAGATAGACACCACAAAGACAAATAGAATCACAAGCGATAAAAATCAAAGCCAAATACGAGCTTGTGACTCCCCCATGCAAATACCCACCGGAGAGCAACCTAGAAGGTCTCACTCTCCCCCTTTGGCACCAAGGCACCAAAAAGGGAAATGAGAAACTACACGCCCCAAGGGTCGGCGTTAGCCCAGCCGGGAGGAAGATCCGATGGAGCGCCGGGGTAGGGTGGAGTGTGTGGAGGAGACTCGATCTCAAGCCCATCTGGAGGAAGAGGAAGACCATGCTGAGAAATCCACTCAGCCTCCGGAGTGATATTCTCCTCGGATCCGGGAGGAGACACTTCCACCGCAAGAGCCCTCATGATGCTCTTCTGACGAACTCGAGACTTCTTGGCTTCTGCGTGCTGCTGATACTGGCGGTGGTTGACTGCAGCGGTGAGGCAAAAGATCTGTCTCATGCGGCGAGCAAGCTTAGAAGCCCAGCTAGGTGGCTTCTCATCCTTGGGGGGAACATCTTCAATAGGGGAGTTGTGACGCTTGGTCCTCAGAACCTTCACATCATGCATAGTGACGTTGAGAGGAATGGAGTGGATGAGGGAAGTCTGACAAGAATCCACCCAAGTGTCCTCAATGAGCTTCATAATGTACGGAGCAAAGGCGGGAAGCTTCTTCTCCATAACACATGACCACATCTCATTGTAGATGTAGTCCATCACATCAAGCTTCTCACCGGTGCCCCTCTTTGCAAAGGAGTTTGCCATAAGGTCGACTTCATATAAGTGCAGCTCATCAAGGTTGCCACCCTTTGGTCCAATGGTTTCCCGGTAGACCCTAAGCATGATGTCCCAAGTAGGGAGAAGATCCGCACTCTTGCCCGGGATGCCCCAACCTTTGATATAGAGGGGCTCCAACACTTCCCTTGGTTGAGAAAAAGAACTGTCGTGGCACCTCCAACCATTCGCATCAACGCCCGGGAGGCGAGGGTATCCAAGAGCACTCCCGAACTTCGCCAAGTTAGACTCAAGAAGCTTGTCACTAGACATCCACCGGAAAGTTTTAGCTTCATCCGTGTCAAAATGGACGGTGGCATAGAATTGATGGATCATCTCCACATCATACTCCTTGGTGAGCTCCATTATGGGATAGAGCCCAAACTCTCCACACATAGCATATGCTTCGGCAAAGTACTTCGAAGCGGCCATCTTGCCGGTGTCAATAGCATGTTGAGGGGTTACCCCCTTCTTGAATGGCACATACACCTCATAGAAGATCTCCTCTTGAGTCTTGTTGTGGAAGCGCTTATCCGTAACCCGATTGCTCCGAGGAGTGAGGTAAGGGTTCAAGTCACGGATCTCCTTGTACTCAAGATATTGCATGTTCTTCACGGATACATGGATGTTCTTGCCCCGAGCAGCGGGTGTCTTTTGCCTTTGAGATGCTTGCTGACGAGCGGTGAGCTTGGAGGGCCTAGTTTGCTCAAGTTCTTCCTCAATCTCGTCCACGGGACCTTTGTTCCTCTTCTTGGAAGAACCTGGGATGGAGACAGCATGATAGGTATGAAACATGAGTGCACAAGGACAAGGAGAACAAAGAACTAGAGCCTGCACAGGATATTGAGCAATAGCAGAAAAATTCGCCAGGCCGGAAGTTCCGGTGAGAACCGGCGGAAGTTCCGCCCCGCGGCGGAAGTTCCGGCCCTTGGAGCCGGAACATCCGGCTGTTCGAAAAACAGCACAATTTCTCACCAGATCTGAGGCAATGACTTGATAATCCACATCACAACAACATCCTAAGCAAGTTCTAGTCAGGGAAGGGCATCTAAAGATGTTCTACCATAGCATTGCCTAGAGTATGCCCTATAGTTCATCTAGTGAGGTCTACCCACACATAGAGAGGGAGAGGGCACAAACCGGGAGGAGCCATGGGAGAGGAGAGGGAGTGGATGCCGATCCACGGAGCCGATCCGGCGGAGGTCGCCGGAGGAGAGAGATCTGGCCGGAGGAGCAGCAGCCGTCACAGGGGAGGAGCACCACCAAATAGATCTTGGAAAGAGGGGAACTGAGGAAGATGGAACTGCTCACCCGTTCGGCCCAGTTATATAGTGGTCACTTAAGGCCGGAAGTTCCGCTCGTTGGAGCCGGAACTTCCGGTCTCGCAGGAACCAGCCAGGTACGACACGAACAGGGTAGAACAGGCGACAATACCAGCCGGAACGGCCAAACGACCGGAACTTCCGGTGGAACAAGAAACCGTGCCGACAAGCAGGATTTTGACAAGAACTTGAGAGGTGTACGATATGTCTTAGATGAGATAGGCTTAGGACAGATACGCCAAACTGTGAGATGGTACATGATCACTCATTTTTGCAAATAATGCAAATAAAGGCCAAAAATGAGTGATTTCCCATAAACAAGGAGATGTCAAAAAGATCCAATGAAAATCCAAACAACTCCAACTCTTCACGAAGAAGAGTGTGGTGGCCTAGGCCACCATATATGAGTGTTATGGCATGGCACCGCGAAGATATATCTTGGGCCCAAAACCACTACTCATCATTGAAGCTCACATATCATTATATGATATAAAGAGAATGATTTTATTTAATGTTGGCATTATGGGGGGAGGGATAGCTCAATAGTTTAAACCGCACTCCCCCTATTTCCATGCCCACATCTAAACCAAATAAAGTTTTGAGACAAAGGTGTGTTTGCAAGATGGTCAAGCTATACTCCTTGAATCAATGATATTTAGCTCATTCCTCAAATAAGAGAACCTTGCTTCATCAAGAGGCTTCGTGAATATGTCGGCAAGTTGATCTTTGGTAGGAACATAGATGAGCTCAATATCACCACGGGCAACATGATCCCTAATGAAATGATTCCGGATCTCAATATGCTTCGTTCTTGAATGTTGCACCGGATTGTAGGCAATCTTGATAGCACTTTCATTGTCACATAATAGAGGCACTTTGTCACAAATGACACCGTATTCCTTTAAAGTTTGCCTCATCCATAACAATTGAGTGCATCCACTTGCGGCGGCAACATATTCGGCTTCGGCGGTGGAGAGAGATATGCAATTTTGCTTCTTAGAAGACCAACACACCAAGGACCTACCAAGGAATTGGCAAGCCCCGGAAGTTGATTTCCTATCATCCTTGTCACCCGCCCAATCCGCATCGGTATATCCATTGAGAATAAAGCTTGAGCCTTTGGGGTACCAAATACCATATCTTGGGGTATCAACCAAATATCGAAAGATTCTTTTGAGAGCCATCATGTGGCTCTCCTTAGGAGAAGCTTGATACCTTGCACACACACCAACACTCAACACTATGTCCGGTCTAGATGCACAAAGGTAAAGCAAGGATCCAATCATGGAGCGGTATACCTTTTGATCCACCTCTTTACCATTGGGATCAAGTGCAAGATGACATTTGGTGACCATAGGAGTGGCCACACCCTTCAACTCGGTCATCTTGAACCTCTTGAGCATGTCTTGGAGATATTTTGCTTGATTGATGAAGGTTCCCTCTCTCAATTGCTTGATCTCAAAACCAAGGAAGAACTTCATCTCTCCCATCATAGACATCTCAAACCTATCGGTCATAAGCTTTGAAAATTCATCATTGAAAGCTTTGTTAGTAGAGCCAAAGATAATATCATCAACATATAATTGGCAAACGAAAAGCTCCCCATTGACCCTCTTAGTAAAAAGAGTGGGATCGATTAACCCAACATCAAACCCACGGTCTACCAACAATTCTTTAAGGTGCTCGTACCAAGCTCTAGGAGCTTGTTTGAGACCATAAAGTGCTTTATCAAGCTTGTAGACATGGTTAGGAAAGTTGAGATCCTCGAACCCCGGGGGTTGCTTAACATAAACCTCTTCATGCAAAGGACCATTAAGAAATGCACTTTTAACATCCATTTGTTGCAACTTAAAGTTATGATGCGATGCATAAGCAAGAAGGATACGGATGGACTCAAGACGAGCCACGGGAGCATAGGTCTCTCCAAAGTCAATTCCTTCAACTTGAGAGAAACCTTGAGCCACCAATCTTGCCTTGTTCCTCACAATATTTCCAAACTCATCTTGCTTGTTCTTGAATATCCACTTAGTGCCTATAACATTGCGGCACTCCTTTGGCTTCTCTACTAAGGTCCACACTTTGTTGCGCTTGAAGTTGTTGAGTTCCTCATGCATGGCTTCCACCCAATCCGAATCTTCAAGGGCTTCAAATACTTTCTTGGGTTCCACAACGGAGATATAAGCATGATGATTGCTAAAGTTAGCCAATTGCCTTCTTGTGGAGACCTTTGCCCTTACATCACCAAGAACCTTGTCATGTGTGTGTTCAAGACGTTCAAGTTGCCTTTCTCTTCTTGCTAGACGACGGGCCTCGATCTCCTCCTTGGTAGGCCTTGGAGGTGTCACTTGATCAACTTGATCATTTGGGTCCCCGTCTTGACCTTCAACTTGAGCTTCCTCAATTTCTTGAGAATGCTCATCCTCATGTGCTTGATCTTGGACAATATTTGGTGAAGCGCAAATATCAAATGGATACTCATCGGAGCCATCATGAATTCTAGGTTGATCTTGTCCTTGATCTTGTACATGAGAGGGAGGGTTTTCTTCTTGTTCTTGGGTTGGTGCATCATTAGCTTCAAGGGATGGGGTTTGTTGATGTTGAGAGGATGAGGGCTCCACCGTGGTAGAGCATAGTCCTTCCCGAGACGCCACACCGTGTCCCTCAATGGGGCGGAAAAATCCCACACCCATTCTTACTATGGCATCTTGAGGTATTTCATCACCTGCACATACATCAACTTGCCCCACTTGGGAGCCATCATTTTCTTCGAACCTCACACTACAAGATTCGATGATAATCCCGGAGGCTATATCAAAGATTCTATAAGTGTGAGATTCGGCACCGTAACCAACAAATATACCCTCCAAAGCTTTAGGAGCAAATTTAGACAAACGAACTCCTTTGATTTTGTAGAAACACTTACAACCGAACACCTTGAAGTATGAGATATTGGGCTTGTTGCCGGTGAGTATTTCATATGGAGTCTTGTTCAATCCCTTGCGGAGATAGAGCCGGTTAGAGGAGTGGCAAGCGGTGGAGATGGCTTCGGCCCAAAAGTTATAGCGGGATTTATACTCCGCCATCATAGATCTTGCCATATCCATAAGAGTCCGGTTCTTCCTCTCCGCAACACCATTTTGTTGAGGGGTGTAAGCAGCGGAATATTGATGACGAATCCCCTCATCACTAAGAAAATCATTGAGTGTGTAGTTCTTGAACTCGGAGCCGTTGTCACTTCTTATTGCCATAATGAGGAGGTTGTGTTGGCGTTGCACCTCGGTGGCAAAGTCAATGAATATTTGTTGAGTCTCATCTTTCGTCTTGAGAAAGTAGACCCAAGTGTATCTTGAGTAATCATCAACAATCACCAAGCAATGTTTCTTCGCACCAAGACTTGCATGAGTAACGGGACCAAAGAGATCCACATGAAGGAGCTCCAAGATCCTCTTGGAAGAGATGATAGTCTTGCTTGGATGCGGAGAGTCATGCATTTTGCCTTCAACACAAGCCCTACAAACACGATCTTTGGCAAAAGAAACACTTTCCATTAGTCCCACAATATGGTTCCCCTTGTGAAGACTTTGCAAAGTTCTCATGTTGACATGGGCTAGGCGGCGATGCCACAACCAACCCACATCCGCCTTTCCGAATAGGCACATCGCACTTGAAGTGGTGGTCCCCGAAAAGTCCACCACATACAAGTTATGTTCGCGATACCCAACGAAAGCGACTTTTAGAGTCTTGCTCCACAAGAGGACCACAATATCATTATCAATAAAGACGGCGAAACCCATCTTGCCAAGGGCGGAAACGGAAAGCAAATTGTAACCAAGAGTTTTGACAAGCATGACATCCACAAGTGTTATGTTGTGTGCAACCACAACCTTGCCAAAACCCAATACCTCGGATGTAGAATTATCGCCAAAGGAGACGGTGATATTGTTTATGTTGGGCCTCAACTCCTTGACGAGGTTCTTGCCGCCGGTCATATGACTTGTACATCCACTATCAAGTACCCATTTTGAACCTCCGGCGGCATAGTCCTACATGAGATCAATTCTTGGATTTAGGTACCCATTTCTCAATGGGTCCTCTTTTGTTAGCAACAAGGGTCTTTGGGACCCAAATAGACCAAGCAACATAACCATCATATGGGCCAACATATTTAGCATAAACATCACCATAATAATCTTTAAATAGAACATAGTGAGGGTTAGCATTTCCCGCATTATCATCATTAGTGGTGTTGCCCTTAGGGGCTTCACCATTGGTGATATCTTTCTTTTTCTCTTGTGCGGGCTTGGCCTTTTGCTTGTTAGCCTTCTTCGCCTTGGCATTGTAACCTAGGCCCTCCTTCCCATTGTTTGATCTTTGCTTACTCAAAAGATCATCCAAAGAAAGTTTATTTTGGGGAGAGGAAGCCTTAGCAAGTTCATCCTTCAACCTAGTATTTTCCTCAATAATATTTGCATGATCACAAGAAGGAGTAGAGGAACTAGGCACATCATATGAAGCAAGCCTAATTTGAAGTTGCTCATTTGACTTGGATAGGAGAGAGTATTCACTCTTCAAAGCTTTGTGAGCTTTGTCTAGTTCATCTAGATCCTTCACAAGTTTCTCATGATCAACACCAAATTGGGCCTTTTCCTTTTTAAGCAATTTAGTCTTAGCCCTAGCATGATCTCTAGCTTTAGTGAGCTTGTTAATTTCATCTTGAGGCTCTTCAAGATTTTCTAGCCTCTCCTCAAGAGAGGCTATAGTTTCTTGACTTTCCTCAAGGGCATTTTTAAGAGCATGGATTTCAAGAGAGTCTTCTCTCTCTATTTGACCCTTTTTCTCAAGCATATCATTTTGTTGAGCTAAACGAGCCATGAGATTTGAAACATGCTTTTTGTTGATACCTTGTAGGTTAAACATGAATTCATCAAATTCTAGCATTTCTTGTTTCACTTTTAGACTAGCATCATCAACCCCTAGATCACTTGATATGTTAGGCATAGAGGGGCTAGGAGATGATACCTCGGAGGATTTGGCCATGAGACAACTTTCTTCCTCCACATGAATGATCTCATTGGGGGATTCACTTGGTGATGAAGAGTTAGTGGAGAGGGAGGCAAGAGCGACCAATCCATTAGAGGTTGCATCTTCTTCATCATCAACTTCATCATCCCCGGAGGAATATTCTTCTTGAGTTGATAGCACAATAGATGTGTCCAAGGAAGATGTTGCCATGAAGCAATGTGCATTCTTGATATGAGGATTCTCATTGGGGGATTCAAAGAGAGATGAAGAGGGAATGTTGGTAGTGACAATGGCGGCCACTTCTTTTGAGCTTCCTTCTTCATCATCACTAGAGCTCGCAACTTCATCGGAAGAATATTCTTCCCTAGTCACTAGCACAACTTTTGGGTGCCTCTTGCCCTTCTTGGTCTTGTTGTTGTAGAACTTCTTGTTGGGGGCTTTTGAGTATTTGCCCTTTGATTCTTTGCTCTTGTCCTTGGGAATGAGCCTTCCATTATGAAGCTCTCTATTTTCATAGGGGCATTCGGCAATGAAGTGGCGCTTGTCATCACAATTGTAGCATGATCTTGTCTTTGGACCAAAGCTAGTGAACCCACTCTTGTGGTTTCTCTTGATGTTGTCTTCCTTGGCCTTGGAGGGATCAACCCAAAAGGACTTTGCATGGAAGGCCATGTGATCATGATAGTGGCATTCCAAATCTTCCGGATAGGACATACTCCAAGATGCCCTATATTGCTCTTGAGGGTGCACTTCTTCTAAGGGGTTGACCACCAAGGCAAGATTGTTCCCTTTTGACATACCAATGGCACGATTGAGAGAATCATGAGAGTTTTGCTCGAGCACCTTGAGGGCTTGCATCTCGTGCACGGCATCTTGAGAAGAGAGAGAGGAATAGCATTCTCTCCCAACAAGGGTCTTGACATCAATGGGTACATATGGCATCATGCATTCAATGTACTTCTCCTTGATCCAAGAGTCATTGATGTGGGTGGCACCAATAAGTCGGAAGTCATCGGCAACAATGAGGAGTCTTGAATACATGTCTTGATGATCTTCATCCGGTAGCCTCATGAATCCTTCGGCTTTATTCTTAAGAGCATTATACTTGTTCCTTCTCGTGCTCTCACTTCCAATGCAACTAGCGGCCAAACCATCCCAAGCTTCCTTGGCGGTGGTGTAGTTCCGAACACGAGGCAAATCCTTTGTCCCCACACTAGTTTGAATCATGTGCAAGGCGGTGTTGTTGAGTTGACTATCAACCGCTTCTCTTCTAGTCAACTTGTCGGGGTTGTAAGGTTTGAAGCCTTCCTGGATGATTCTCCAAAGTTCATTGGAGGCACTGCAAACATGAGAGCGAAACTCAAATCGCCAAGTATTGTAATTTTCAATGGAAAACTTAGGTGGGTCGCCCCGAATGTTCAAATGAGGATGGGGAACCGGTATATCGGGAGATAGAAAAGGTGGAGCTACTCGATTGTAGCTCTCACCTCCACTAGTATCCCTAGGAGATGCAATGGGAGATTTGTTAGTGTTTAAGTTATCACCTTCCACGGGTTTGGTAGAGGAGGGTAGTGCCGAAGCACCTCCCTCTTCTAACACACCCGTGTCCTTTACCTCTACGACGGGAGCCTTAGGAGGGACCGGAGTCAAAAGCTCGGAAATCAATTTTCTCATGCTTTCCATTTGAGCGTCCATGGAGGATCTCAACGAATTGATTTCCTCCATGATGACCAACTTATCGGACTCTTCCATAGGCGTCTCGTCCGGCATACTCTTAGGCGGTTAAGCCCGAAATAAGAGCCGAGGCTCTGATACCAATTGAAAGGATCGTATGCCGCACCTAGAGGGGGGGGTGAATAGGTGCTAACCAATTTTTAGTTCTTTTTCAATTTAGGTTTGACACAAAGGTAAATTCTCTAGATATGCAACTAAGTGAATTTACCTATATGACAAGGTTATCAACTAAGCAAGATATAGCTACGCAATATATAGGAGATAGAGTGGGATAGAGGTAACCGAGAGTGTAGCACGCGTTGACACGGAGATGATTCCCGTAGTTCCCTTCCTTTGCAAGAAGGTATGTCTACGTTTGGAGGAGTGTGGTTGCTACGCAAGCCAAACCAACAGCCACGAAGGCTTCACTCAGATCTCCTGTGAGCAACGCCACGAAGGCCTAGCCCACTTCCACTAAGGGATTTCCTCGAGGCGGAAACCGGGCCTTTACAAGGTTCTTGGGGCACACATCCACAACTGAATTGGAGGCTCCCAAATCTGTAACAATACAACAATCAACAACAACACATCAACAACAAATCAACTAGGGAACCAAATAGGAACACTAGCATGAGATCCCTCAAACAAGTGAGGGGGAAATGAAGAACGCTTCGGTGAGGATGTAGATCGGTGGCTTCTCCTTCGAATCCCCAAAGATCAAGAGCTTTGGTTGGGGGAGGAAGGAGATCTTGCAAATCTTGTGTTTCTTGAGGTGGCTCTAATGGTGGTGAAGCTTGGCAGATTTCTTGAGCAATAATTGAGCAACTTGTCCCGTTGGAGAAGAGAGCTATTTATATGATTGGAGCTCTCAGATCTGACCGTTTGGACCATTTCTCGTAGCACCGGAAGTTCCGGCCAGGAGGGCCGGAAGTTCCGGCCGGCACCGGAAGTACCGGCTAAGGGAGCCGGAACTTCCGCCAGGAGCAGTCTTCGTCAGGCAACCTGTCAGAAAACGGTGAGGGCGGAACTAGGGCGGAACTTCCGGGGACCGGAAGTTCCGGCCAAGTTCCGAAATAGCGCGAAAACCTTACTGGAACATACTGAGCCACAATCGCGGACTTTCGGAACTTGTCCGGAAGTTGGGCGGAAGTTCCGCTGACCGGAACTTCCGGCCAGCTTCACCGGAACTTCCGGCCAGATAGGAAAAGCTGTGAACAGAACGATGCTGAAGGCCTTCTGCAGGGAGCAACAGGGCGGAACTTCCGGCTGTTAACGCCGGAACTTCCGCCAGAACCAGAAGACCTTCATAGCTTCAGAATTACCACGCCATTTTACTGATCGACAATGTTTACCGAAAAACTTGTACCTGTCTACATCAACACACATAAATATATATACCTAGTGTTGACATCAAACACACAAAACCCAAAAGGGCGGGAAATGTTCTTTCAATCCCCCCTGTGGTCTGGGCACCCCGTGGCCCCTCCGACTCCATCTCTTCGCCTATTTAATCGTCTCTGACCTAAAAACACCGACGGAGAAGACGAGACCCGAGAAAACCTTCCAGAGCCGCCGCCATCGCGAAATCAAGATTCGGGGGACAGAAGTCTCTTTCCACCCGGGACGGGGAATTGCCCCCGGAGTCATCTCCACCGCCATCTTCACCGCCATCGCTGTCTCCATGATGAGGAGGGAGTAATTCACCCCTGAGGGCTCTACCGTAGCTATGTGGTTAATCTCTCTCTGTACTCCAATACAATGATCTCATGAGCTGCTTTACATGATTGAGATCCATATGATGAGCTTTGTATCGCTACTAGTTTATGTGCTACTCATGTGATGTTATTAAAGTAGTCTATTCCTCCTGCATGGTGTAAAGGTGCTAGTGTGTGCACCGTGTGGTTCTTGTCGTAGGCTATGATCATGATCTCTTGTAGATCGTGGAGTTAATTGTCATTATGATAGTATTGATGTGATCTATTCCTCCTTCATAGTGTAATGTGGACAGTGTGTGCACTATGTTAGTTCTTGGTTTATCTTGCAAAGATCTATTATGCTCTAAGGTTACTTAAACATGAATATCGAATGTTGTGGAGCTTGTTAACTCCGGCATTGAGGGTTCGTGTAATCCTACGCAACGAATGATGTTCATTATCAAACAAGAGTGTATGTAGCACATATGAGAAGAAGTATTTATTATGCGATCAATGTTGAGAGTGTCCACTAGTGAAAGTATGATCCCTAGGCCTTGTTTCCAATACTGCAAACACCGTTTACTTACTGTTTTGTTGCATGTTTACTCGCTGCTATATTTTATTCAGATTGCTATTACCACTCATATACATCCATATTACTTGTATTTCACTATCTCTTCGCCGAACTAGTGCACCTCCTGACAAGTGTATTTGGTGTGTTGGGGACACAAGAGACTTCTTGTTTTGTGGTTGCAGGGTTGCATGAGAGGGATATCTTTGACCTCTTCCTCCCTGAGTTCAATAAACCTTGGGTAATCCACTTAAGGGAAACTTGCTGCTGTTCTACAAACCTCTGCTCTTGGAGGCCCAACACTGTCTACAAGAATAGAAGCACCCGTAGACATCAAGCACTTTTCTGGCGCCGTTGCCGGGAGGAAAGGTAAAAGGCACTCATACTCCGGTTCCAGGTACTTTTCCGGCGCCATTGTGTGTGTGCTCGAAGCTATTTCCTTTAGACTCTGCAATTGCATCTTTTTGTTTCTTGTTTTTATTTTCACTAGTTAGGCATAATGGACAACAAAGAGCTTCTTATTCTATTTCCTGATTTAAGACATGGATGGTTTGATGCGAAAATTAAAAAACCTATGGAACCTTATTTACATGATAGTAGCAATGTTATTAGTATGAATGCAATCACTGCTAATGCTATGGATAAGTCTAAGCTTGGGGAAGCTAGTTTACATAAAAATAATCTTTTTTGCTCCTCAGCTTTGGAAGAAATATTTTGCTCTGATAATGCTTTATCTCCCACATGCGATAACTCTAATGATGCTTCTGATATTTTAAATCCACCTGCTGAAAGTATTCCGTATAAAATACCTATGAAAATTATTGAACGTGTTATGGATAACCGCTATGAAGGGGATGGAACTGTCCATCCTGGAGATCATTTACTGTTTTTGCATGAATTATGCGGGTTATTCAAGTGTGCAGGTATTTCAATGGATGAAGTTAGAAAGAAATTATTTGTTATGTCGCTATCTGGTGAAGCGGCGCATTGGTATAAACTATTGAAGGACGGGCGCTCTCTTGATTGGAAGGATATTGTGCCTCTATTTTATTCCAAGTTCTATCCTCCAAGTGAAATTCACAAAGATCGAAACCATATATATAATTTTTGGCCTCATGATGGAGAGAGTATTGCCCAAGCATGGGAGAGATTGAAGACTTTAATGCTCAAATGCCCCAATCATGAGCTTCCAGGTAATATCATCATTGATAATTTCTATGCAAGACTTTCTTTTCAAGATAAGACCTTGCTGGATACTACTTGTTCTGGATCATTCACGAGCAATAAAGAAGAGTTTAAAAGGGACCTTCTTGATCGGATTAAGGAGAACGCTGAAGATTGGGAGAACGACAAAGGTAAAGAGTCAGGTATAAATTATGATTATGAATGCATTGAAACTTTCATGGATAGTGGTAAATTTCGAAATATGAGTGCTACTTATGGTCTTGACTCTCAAGTTGCTGCAAATCTTTATAAAGCTTTTGCTTCTCACATTGAATTGCCTAGGAAGAATTTTGATAAGTATCATGAACCTTTTAAAGACGCTTGCATGAAGAATGAAATTGTTGTTAATGATTGCAATAAGCATGCTCAAACTCCTAAGAATGCTATTTCCTATAAGCATGTTAATTTTTGTGGAATACATAGACCTTGTGGGATTAATCAAATAGAAGATGAATATTGTATCCATCACAGAAATGAAAAAACTAGAAAGTGGTCTAGAGCTCTAGATGATCTTGGAGAAAAAGTGTGTGCCCTCTATCCTTTTATTTGTGAACTTTGCCATAGAGTTGGTCATTTTAATTTTCAATGCTCCTCCAATGATAATTCGAACCCCATGAGTGCTGCAAATTTGTATTGTGATGATGAAATTATTCCTAATCAGCATGATGAACTTACCCTATTTTTGAAGTGTGAAGAGTTATCAAGAAAAATTTCTTTGTTAAAAATTAACGATCTTGATATTGATGATGTCTTGCATGGGTGTCTTTCTTATTGCATTAATAATTGCCATACAAATACTTACATACAGAATATTTTAGAAGATGACACCTTGCCAAAATATGATAGGACCGCTGTGTGTTTTCAACTAATTAATGAAAAGGAGGGATCCTCCCAAGTTTCTTCTATTGTTTCTAAAAGAAAATCAGGTTATGCGGACAAGCCACCCTTCAAGCCTCTTCCTCCTAAAGAAGGAAACGAGGAGAAGGAAAAGAAGAAGAAGAAGAAGAAGAAGAAGAAGAAGGAGAATAAAAAGAAAGAGGTAACGGCGTATCCCCGCGTGAATGAGATAACGCTAGGTAACCGTAAGTATGTTGCTCCTAATGATTATTGTGATAATGAATCTGAATACGATGATCTTCCTATGCCCTTTACATACATTAGCGATCATGATTTGAATGAGCACACTACTTTTGATATTACAAATCTCTGGGAAACTAATTCTGAAAATGATAATAATTGCCATAGTGTCAGTGCTATCCATGCTTCCTCCCATAATGATATAGAAAGCTCTAAGCTTGGGGAAGAGGTGTTTGAAAATCCTTTTGCTACTGGTCATTATGTTCTTGATACATCTCCTTCTAATAACAATAATGGTATGGTCATAGATAAACCGACTGTGAAAGATAACTATTCTATTTCTTATGATGACACTGTGCCTCCGATCTTTGATGATTATTATAAAGAATGCTATGATATAGGTTATAACTATCCTTACGAAACTTGTCATAGTCATGATTGGATTACCAAAAACAATTCTTTTAATATGCAACTTGTTTACCATGTTCAAATTCTTGATAATAATCTTGCTCCAATTACTATTAATGAGAATAACTCTTCTTATGCCAAAATTAATGATACTTCTATGCATATGAACCATGATAAGAATGTTTTAAGTGACGGGTATATTGTGGATTTCATCAATGATGCTACTGAAAGTTATTATGAGAGAGGGAAATATGGTTATATGCATCTTAATAATATTAAGTTTCCCCTCTTTATGTTGAGAATCTTTAAGTTACTCGTGTTTTATCCTCTTATGCTTGTCACTTTGCTCTTCATGAATTCATTTGTGTATAAGATTCTTCTGCATAGGAAGCATGTTAGGCTCAAATGTGTTTTGAATTGCCTCTTGAAGCTCTCTTTTGCTTCAAATACTATTTCTTGCGGGTGCATCACCAAAATTGCTGAGCCCATCTTAATGGCTATAAAGAAAGAACTTCTTGGAAGATAACCCATGTGTTATTTTGCTACAGTACTTTGTTTTATATTTGTGTCTTGGAAGTTGTTTACTACTGTAGCAACCTCTCCTTATCATGTTTTTGTGCCAAGTAAAGTTTCTATGTCAAAGTTGATGTTATATTTGGGATCGCTGCGCAGAAACAGCATTGCTGTCTGTCACGAATCTGGGCACAGGCCTCTGTAGAAAATTCGAAAAAATCTGCCAATTTACGAGCGTGATCCTCAGATATGTACGCAACTTTCATTAGTTTTGAGTTTTTCCATTTGAGCAAGTCTGGTGCCAGCTTTAAATTCGTCTTTACGGACTGTTCTGTTTTTGACAGATTCTGCCTTTTATTTCGCATTGCCTCTTTTGCTATGGTTGATTCATTTCTTTGATCCATTAATGTCCAGTAGCTTTATGCAATGTCCAGAAGTGTTAAGAATGATTGTGTCACCTCTGAATGTGTGAATTATTAATTGTGCACTAACCCTCTAATGAGTTTGCTTGAAGTTTGGTGTGAAGGAAGTTTTCAAGGGTCAAGAGAGGAGAATGATATACTATGATCAAGAGGAGTGAAAGCTCTAAGCTTGGGGATGCCCCCGTGGTTCACCCCTGCATATTTTAAGAAGACTCAAGCGTCTAAGCTTGGGGATGCCCAAGGCATCCCCTTCTTCATCGACAACATCATCAGGTTCCTCCCCTGAAACTATATTTTTATTCATCACATCTTGTGTTCTTTACTTGGAGCGTCGGTTTGTTTTTGTTTTTGTTTTTGTTTGAATAAATGATTGGAGAGAGACACGCTCCGCTGGTTCGTATGAACACATGTGTTCTTAGCTTTTAATTTTCATGGCGAAGGTTGAAACTGCTTCGTTAATTGTTATATGGTTGGAAACGGGAAATGCTACATGTAGTAATTGGTATAATGTCTTGAATAATGTGAAACTTGGCAATTGTTGTGCTCATATAGATCTTGTTTAAGCTCTTGCATCATGTACCTTGTACCCATTAATGAATAATTACATAGAGCTTGTTAAAATTTGGTTTGCATGATTGGTCTCTCTAAGTCTAGATATTTTCTGGTTGAGGTGTTTGAACAACAAGGAGACGATGTAAAGTCTTATAATGCTTACAATATGTTTATATGTGAGTCTTGCTGCACCATTTTATACTTGAGTTTGCTTCAAATAACCTTGCTAGCCTAAACCTTGTATAGAGAGGGAATACTTCTCATGCATCCAAATACTTGAGCCAATATTCATGCCATTTGCGTCCACCATTCCTACCTACTACATGGTATTTCTCCGCCATTCCAAAGTAAATTGCTTGAGTGCTAGCTTTAAACAATTCAAAAGTTATTACCTCTGATTTGTGTCAATGTTTTATAGCTCATGAGGAAGTATGTGGTGTTTATCTTTCAATCTTGTTGGGCAACTTTCACCAATGGACTAGTGGCTTCATCCGCTTATCCAATAATTTTGCAAAAAGAGCTGGCAATGGGATTCCCAGTCCCAAATTAATTAACAAAAATAGACACTCCTCCATGGTATGTGATTGTTGGACGGCACCCGAAGGATTCGGTTAGCCATGGCTTGAGAAAGCAAAGGTGGGGAGGAGTGTCATCATAATAAAACTAAAATAAAAAGGCACTCCTTCATGGTATGAGATTGTTGGCAGGCACCCGAGGATTCGGTTAGCCATGGTTTGTGAAAGAAAGGTTGGAAGGAGTGCCACCCAAAAATAAAATAAAATGGGAGCCGCTCTTTGAAGGTTTGTCTGGCAAGGGGGTTAGAGTGCCCGCTACCATTCGTTGACAATAACAAACACCTCTCAAAACTTTACTTTTATGCTCTCTATATGTTTTCAAAATCAAAGCTCTAGCACAAATATAGCAATCGATGCTTTCCTCTTTGAAGGACCATTCTTTTACTTTATTGTTGAGTCAGTTTACCTATTCTTTCTATCTTAGAAGCAAACACTTGTGTAAATTGTGTGCATTGATTCTTACATGTTTACCTATTGCACTTGTTATATTACTTTGTGTTGACAATTATCCATGAGATATACATGTTAAAGTTGAAAGCAACCGCTGAAACTTATATCTTCCTTTGTGTTGTTTCAAAGCTTTCTACTAAGAATTTATTGCTTATGAGTTAACTCTTATGCAAGACTCATTAATGCTTGTCTTGAAAGTATTATTCATGAAAAGTCTTTGTTATGTGATTCATTTGTTTACTCATTATCTTCATCATTGCTTCGAATCTCTGCATTTATCTCATGTGCTTTACAATAGTATGATCAAGGTTATGATGGCATGTCACTTCAGAAATTATCTTTCTTATCATTTTACCTGCTCGGGACGAGCAGAACTAAGCTTGGGGATGCTGATACGTCTCCGTCGTATCGATAATTTCTTATGTTCCATGCCACTTTATTGATGATATCTACATGTTTTATACACATTATATGTCATATTCGTGCGTTTTCCGGAACTAACCTATTGACGAGATGCCGAAAGGCCAGTTGATGTTTTCTGCTGTTTTTGGTTTCAGAAATCCTAGTAAAGAAATATTTTCGAATCGGACGAAATAAAGACCGAAGACCTTATAATTCCCGAAGCTTCCAGAGCACCGAGAAGGATGAGAGGGGAGCCAGGGGGCCCCACACCACATCATTGGGCCGTCGAACTTTGCTTGACCGTCGTGCGCACATACCACTCTCAAACTATATATCTAGATGAAAGGCACGCATGAACATAGGGGGAGTGCGGTTTAAATATATTGAGCTATCCCTCCCCCCATAATGCATAAAGAAATCCAAAACATATGCTATTCGTCAACTAAGTGACTTATGAGCTTCATGTTGAGTTGTAGCCGTGAGTCCTAGATACATCTACGCGACCTCACACTACTCACTCTTACACGGTGGCTTCGGCCACCAACCTCCTCCTTGAGGAGTTTTTCGGTTCTTTGTGTTTCTTTGTGACCTTCTTTTTGTCCTTCTTCTTTGCTATCTTTTTCTTCATGTTTTTGGAGAACCTCATTCAAGCTTGTTTTCCCTTTTGGTTTTTGCAAGCTTGTTTGTATGTTCTTTTTTCTCCATCCTTCTAGTTTCTCTACCCTCCTTTTTGGTGTTCCGATGCCAAAGGGGGAGAAGTTCCTATGTGGATGGGGACCTTTGTTGTTTGTAGCCTTGTGATCCTAGTTGCTTATCTTGTCTTGTGGCTACATCAACAACTCTATGGAGGTATCTTATGGTGAGTTTGGGTATTCTCAAGGCTATGGTATGATAACTTCACCCAAATCTCCTTACATGATCTTATGTTGCCTCCATATTGCGCATATGTTATTTGAACATGATCTTGTATCCTTGTTACATGTGTGCTTGGTTTGTAAAATCTAGGGGGAGTTATGCCTCTAAGACATGTGTATTTGTATTCAAATACATATTCAAAATATGCACACGTTTAGGGGGAGCTCCGTCGAGCTTTTGCAAATCTAAGAATCTCATCATAATATCATATGCTTTTGAAAAGTCTTGTGTTGTCATCAAACACCAAAAAGGGGGAGATTGAAAGAGCAAAGTCTAAACCCCGTGTTTTGTGTGTTTGATGACAACACTTGAGTTATCTCACCGTGTGCCTTGAGTATCATTGCTAGATTTGCAAGTGCACGGTGACCTCGCTGGACACGTCAAGATCGGAGGACTGAAGCGTAGTTATAGGTAGTTATAGGTTTTCTGGTTTTGTGTGTGTTTCGCGAGGTGACATGGCTGGAGAGAAAAAGGGGAGAAAACCAGTTTTAGCCAGGCCGGTACTACCGGTACCTGTAGCGGTAGTACCGCTACCCCTATAGGTACCGCCCCACGGTACCGCTCTGAGTTCTGCGCTGAAATTGTCCCACAGTACGAGTTGCGGTACCTCTGCGGTACCTGGAGCGGTAGTACCGCTCACGGTACCGCCCAGGTACCGTAACTAGTTACGGCAGTACCGCTTTGGATCCAGTAAGGTTTGGACCCCATTGCGGTACCTCGAGCGGTACCTCTAGCGGTAGTACCGCTCTGCGTCCACGTGGACCAGATCTGGGGAATTCGAACTCAGAGCGGTAGTACCGCTTCCCAAAAGCGGTAGTACCGCTTAGGCGAAAACTGGACATAACGGTTGGATTTGGAGGAGCCTATATAAGGGCCCCTTCTTCCCCAACTCGTTTTTATCTCTCTCTCTCTCTCCTCCATTGTTGCTGAGCTTAATCCTTGAGGATCTCCCCAACCATCCAACCAATCTTGCTCAAATTTTGAGGAGTGGTGGAGGAGACCCCGATCTATAGTTCTACCAAGAGAGATTTCACCAATACTTGCTATTCCTTAGTGGATCTTGGTGTTAGGGTTCCTATTGTGGGACATTGGAAGAAGTGCATCCATGGAGGCTAGCTTGGTGTTGTACTAGCTCCATGGATTGTTGGGAGCCTCCTTGTGGTGTGGAGCTCGCCCCAACCTTGTGAAGGAATCACCGCCTCGACCGGTGCCTTAGTGGAGAAGGGGGAGCACCTTCGTGGAGCTCTCTCGAGGAAGAAGGTGAGGCCTTCCTTCGTGGTGTGGCCGTCTAGCCTCTTGTGTGAGGCTAGCACCTCCTCAACGCAGACGTACTCCCTTTTGTGGGAGGAACTGCGAAAACAAACCTCGCCTCGTCTCCGCGCCCTCCGGTTGTCCCGCTCCTTACTCTTACTATCTTGTGTTGTTCCTTTACTTGTTGCACTTGTTCTAGGATCATTGTAGGATCACCAACACCACTAAAGCAATCACCTTTACCTTCCGTTGCACTAAAATTGAAAAAGGTTAAAACTTGACGTAGCAACCATTCACCCCCCCCTCTTGTTCGCTACGATCCATTCACTTTGAAAGTCTCTCCGGCTCCTCCCCCCTCTTCTCCAGTGGCCTCACCGGCTAGAGGGGTCGGGGGGACAAACTCTGGACCCTGTAAATATAAGTGGTAGGAGTATAGGTTTAGGGTTTAGCGCCATGCCCAAGTTAGGCTTTATGTCATGGTCTAGGAGTAGATCGATGCCGCCCCGAGCGGCGTGTGGCGGCGCTTGGTGATGCTCTTGCTAGTGCTAACGGTGTGGCGTCATGGGATTCTGGATGGAGAGCCATCGACATATCCTTCTTCAATAAGCTCAGTGGTTTTGTGTAGATCTGATGCTTCTCACGGCGACCAAGATTCCATTCCTCTTCCTCGCAATGGAGGCGAGAAGAGGCAAGGATCTTTTTTCCAGTGGTGGTTGGCGATCAGATATGCGGCAGGGGAGGGGCTACACTTCTCTTGGGAGAATCATCACGGCGATGTCTTCGTCATCGTTCTGCAGAGCCAAAATGCAGCCGCTCCCACCTCGTGTGTTGGTTATGGTGTGCCCCGCCCAACGCTTGATGGATATCAACCTCTAGGATTTCAAGCCGCATCAGAGGCCTTCTAGCGACGACGTTGCTAGCTCCAGCCTCTCAGCACCAAGTGGTAACGTCCCCGGCGGCGTTGAAGTTGGTAGCATCGAGCTTCTCGGTGGTGGTCATGGAGTTGGAACTGATTGCTTTTTAGCTTTTCATCCCAAGGTCCTTTGTGCAATTTGCATGGGTTTGACTTTAAATTCCAATTTCTTCTAGGCCCTTTATGTAAAATGTAATGCCACGGCTGATATGTATGGATAGCTCTCGGCCCTTTGAGGTCGATCCTTTCTTAAAAAAAAACATTTGATACTATTTCTCCAAATCAGCGAAACCAAAAATATGGCAACATACACAAAGATGGGCGTAGTCTAGGTTTTACAACTCAAGGTTGAAAATAGTGGTATAACTCTTGAGTTTGCAAAGTAAACTAATTTTGTAAAATTACTCCATTCTAAAATAAGTGTCGCAACTTTTTCTAGATACAGATGTATCTAAAATGTGCCTGGATACATCCAAATCTAAACAAAGTTGTGACATTTATTTTACAACGAAGGTAGTATATATATATTTAAAGACTTGACATTCAGCGTAGTGAATTTGTAACGTCCATTATATCTATCAGCAAGGGAAATTTGGCCGCTGGTAAGAAATACAGCTGACATTCCTAGTAAATTACTGTTCCATAAACGGCGGAAACATGGTTATGTTGCTCTAATTGGTTCATACGCCAAAAGGAGACTGAGATCCATCAAACTGAATCAACCAGTGTGGAGCACTTCCCGTGCAGGAGAGCCTAATTCCAGACTGCAGAGTATCTAAGTATGTCGACATTTATGTTAGTGTACAACAAGATAGCTGTATGCCTGTATCCGTGAGAAAATGGTCTGTTAGTTCCAAAATAAGAACGTGAATGCACATGCCGCAAGACCAGTGCAGTATAAGTTTGCATGGGCCAAACTGATTGAACACAATCATCCTGCACTTCGCGGTGAAACTTGGTCCATGTGGCCTCTTAATGTTAATCTGCTAACGACAGGCCTGAACTAGGAATTCAGTACTGTCGAATAAGATTCAAGTGAGATTCAGAAACAGCGAGTAAATAGCACGAAGCTCAGTGATTGATTGCAAGAGATATAGTCGACTACAGAGGAAGGTAAGGACAGACCCACGATTACAAGAATGATGCCCAAAACCTAGAGGGGGCGGGACTATAAAGCTAAGCAAAAAAAAAATGAAAAACAACAGAGTGGTTGAGTCAAAGTACAGGTGTAAGGCAGAACTGATTTGAACAGCGGCCGTTGGAGGAGTCCCGGCTGTTGGATGCAGGATCGATGTCAATAGCTCGATGGAGTTGACGTGGTAAGTAGCAAGCTGAAATGTTCAACGGTGATATTGATTCCGACACACAGAGTATCCTCCAAACTGAAACAGTTAACTGCATCTAAACAGGTTTTTTTTATCTCGTCAGACTTTGGGTCCTGACAGCTAATCAGCACCACAGTGAAATTGTAACAGGAGGTATCGGCCAGAAAAGGCTGGAGTGCGGGTTAATTCCTTCGCAACTGTTTGAAGTCTTCTGTCTGCAGATTAATGCTACAGCTGATATGCAGAGGTAAGGTCTACAAAGTTAGAGCAAAAAGGAAATGTAAGATTTTCCCAAATGAACATTATTAGCATCATGATGTGTAAACTCATTAACTCAAGAGAAATGATGTAAACAGTGAGTCCAAGTTTCTTACTACCATGTCTGCTCTATGGCAATGCTAAGCCATTTATATGTACCTAGAAGGTTGGAAGTTTTTTGCTATGGTTTATAACACATCAGTTAAGGTCTATTTTGTTTTGGTCAGATTTTTCTTTGGACACGGGTATATCCCCAATAATCATTTAGTATATTTAGGCAAGTTTTTCATATGGTGTTCCTGTTCAAAAAAGACTAGTTGGAACATCTGACTGTCAAATCTGCAGAACATTTTCTAAAATAAATGAAAAAACAAAGATGGTCCCTGCATCAAATTGACACTTCTAAGTTCCAATAAGCTATGAACAAGGAGCGGTTGTTACAGCCCTACTGAGTTCCATTTCTTGATATCTTCACCAAAACCCAGCGGAAAGATGCAACTATCCATAATATTTTCATTCAAATAATGTTGTATCCTTAACTTATGTATCCACCTTTCACCTATCAGAAACTACAATTAAAAGCCATACTACATCATATTGTGCAAAACAAAAGCAACCTACAGGGTTCTCAAGGTTTGACCTACCAACCATCATGAGTTGCTGAAGCTTCAAGTAGACAAACCCATCCTGCCAATTGCAGCACATTAATCTCCTTCTTTCACCAGCATATGGTGTTAAGGACTATTTGTTCATACAATACCAAACTGCCTCATCAAGTGCTTTCTTACAACTCTTCTGGAGCACAGTTCAGTCAGCAAATCTTGTGCCTCCCTTACAAATCCCTCACTAGCTAAAGCTTTAATAAGTATAGTGTAGGTTGATTCATTGGGCATGCATCCATTCGACACCATGTAAGCAAGAAAATCAATAGCACGATCTGTTTCCCATCTTTTGCAAAGCGAAGAAATGACTGCATTGCAGAGAACTGCATCAGACCTTATTGTGTCATCTCGGATGCTGTCAAACATCTGAATAACCTTGTCCATTCGACCTTCACTAGATAGAGCAGATGCCATTGATGAATAAATTATTAAATTTGGAGTGATCCCTTTACTGACCATAACATTTAACAGTTCCCATGCTTCCTCCGTCTTGCCAGCTTTACCAAGTCCATCAATTAGCGTACCATAAGTAATAAGGTCAGGACTGCATCCATTCAGTAACATCTGCTTAAGAAGTTCGATTGCCTGCTCCACCATTCCCTTTTTGCACAAGAAATTCATGAACATATTGAATGTAACAGGATTTGGAAGACAGCCTTGCTGAATCATATGAGACATAAGCTCCTCGGCATCAACCCATCGCTCTGCACTGCACAAACCTTTCAACACAATAGTATAGCTTATGGTATTTGGCTTGCATGCACAGGATGACATGCTTTTCAGAAGCATGACAGCTTCGTCGATTAGCCCTTGTTTGCAAAATCCATTGATTACCGTAGTGTACGTGATGACATCTGGCATGCATCCATGCTCCAGCATCTGCTCAAGAAGTTCAATGACCCTGTCGACCAACCCGTTTTGGCAAAAGAAATCAACAAGTATATTGAATGTCACGTCATCCAGGGGGCAATCCTTCTGAAACATCTGAGCGAGTAACTCCTCGGCTTGCTCCCACCGCTCAGCGCTGCATAGGGCCTTCAACACAGTGTTGTAGCAGACAACATTGGGCTTGAGACCATAAGAAGGCATCCTACTCAAAATCTCATTTGCAACCTCGTGATGCCCCTCCTTGCAAATCCCGTCGATGATGGTCGCGTACATCCTTATATCTGGTGTGCACCCATGGTCGGACATCTGCAAAAGGGCCTGATGCACCTGCTCAAACAAGCCGTTCCTGCACAAATAACCAATGAGGGTATTGAAAGTTATGATATTGGGCGGGCAGTCCACGGCAACCATCTCGTCCATGAGGTCCTCCGCGTCCCCCCATCGCCTGGCTATACACAGGCCCTTCAACACAGCGTTGTAGCTAACGACGTCCGGCTGACACCCAAAGAAAGGCAACTTCCTCAACAGCTCTACTCCCTCGTCCACGCACCCTTGCTCGCAGATGGCGTTGATGACCAGGTTGCAGTTGGCGGTGTCCAAAGTGTAGCCCTTGGCGTGCATTGCCTCAAGAACCCTGACGGCGCTCCTGAAGCCGCCACCCCTGCAGGCGGCCTCGATGATGACGTGGTACATGGGCTGGATAGGCGCGCATCCCCTGTGGGACATTTCGTCGAGCACCGTGAGCGCGTCGGCGATCCGTCCCCGCGCGCAGAGGCTGCGGACGATGGGGAAGTAGGTGTAGGCGTTGGGCGGGACCGGGACGACGGCCGCGAGGCGGCGCGCAGCGGCGACCTGGCCGGCGCGGCAGTATCCAGCAACCATGGCGTTGTAGGCGACGATGCCAGCGGCGGCGCCCGCGGCGTCCAGGGAGCGCGCAGCATCGGTGGTGCGGCCGGCGGCACAGAGGGAGCGAATGAGGGCGGAGATGCGGCCGCTCCCGCCGGCGAGTGCTGGTTCAGAGGATGCCGTGGCTGCGGTGGAGGTGGCGGTGGCGGTGGCGGTGGCGGCGACGAGCTTGGAGCCCGAGAGGGTGGGAGGCGGGAGCGAGGAGGTGAGCATCTGCAAGTTGGCCGGGGCGAGGCTGGTCGGGCGTGGAGGAGAAGCTGTGGCCACAGCGAGCGCTCCACCGGATAGCGGACGTTTGGATTGCCATGGTACTATGCTAGGCTACAATTCAGATGCACACAACTCTCTTTATTACCCAAAATATTAAAATATGTTATGCATCTTGAAGTCGTTTAGTAGGCCGCCAACCAGCCTAGCTGTAAATAGCATGTGCCACCGCTTCCAGCCGGCGGCATCCAGTATGCATAGTGTGATACCATACGAATAACCTGTAAAAATTTAACATTTGTATTCCTTTTAAAGACAATATCATTACGGATATTCCATATAGCTAGCCCACATTAACGCGCTAAAACCAATTCCAATTCTAACTTTAGCCGTCCTACCCACCCCATTTAACCAGTTTTCGAACATATTTGTGACATTAGTCGGTGGAGGTATATTAAAAGTAAACTGAATTACTCTCCAAATAAGCTTAGTGAAGGGACAGTCAAAGAATAAATTGTTTATTAATTCTGGTGAATCACAGAACACACATTTCGTACAATCATTCCAATTTCGACGAACTAAATTGTCTTAGCGAGGATGACATTTTTTATGAATAAATCACATAAAAGTCCGAACTTTTAGTGGTATCTTAAGCTTCCAAATATATTTACGAAGAAAAATCGTATGACCATTCATATAATCCGTGTACATTGACTTAACAGAAAAAAATCCATAAGTTGTTAACCTCCACACAAAAGCATCCTTCTCGTCAGACAAGGAAATAAACATAAGTTGTTGGACCAAGTCGACCCAAGCAGCCCACTTATTTCATGTCAAAGTCCTTCTAAATTCTAAATTCAAAGGTCTATTTGTGAGAACATTGGTGACTAAAGCGCTCTTTCGTCTCACAATATTATATAACGAATGATACTGACTCGCGAGAGGAGCATCTCCCAGCCAAGTGTCTTCTCATAAGCGTAATTGCTGGCCATTACCTACTGAAAAAGTACCCCGTAAAAAGAAATCGTGTTTCACTCCCATGAGTTCTTTCCAAAATGGAGAGTCGGATGGTTTCGCAGTCACTTGTGACAAGGTCTTGGTTTTAAGATATTTATTATACAATAGTTCCTGCCACACTCCTTATTCGTTAAGGAGTTTATATAGCCATTTACTTAACAAGCATCTATTTTTTTTAATTCCAAGACTTCCACCCCTAGCCTTCCTTGCTCCTTGGGCCTACAAATAATGTTCCATTTAGTCAATCTATATTCTCATTTTAGCTGATCGTTCTACCAGAAAAAACAAGACCGATAAAAATCTAATATTTCCCTTACCCCTTTAGGTATTTAGAAAAAAGATAGCATAAACATCGGTAAATTTGATAGTACAAAGTTTATCAAAACAAGCCTATCTCCGTATGAAAGAAGCTTACTTTGCCAACATCCCAGTTTTTGCTCAAAGCGAGTTTCGACATGATTCCATTCCTTATTCAAATTGCGTCTATGATGAATTGGTATACCGAGATATTTGAGCGGAAGTGACCCAGCTTCACAACAAAAGATCTGTGTATACTGATCTTCCACCTCTTTGGCTTTACCAAAACAAACAAAATCACTTTTGTGAAAGTTTATTTTTATCCTGGACAATTGGATCGCCTTGTCTCAGTCCTTTCATAGTTTTGAAATAATCATCTTGTCTCTACTTATTAATTGACACCATTTTTGGGAGAATCCTTTCATTTGCAAAGTTTGCTGAAGAAAAGGCCATTTGACTTTATCGTAGGCATTTTCGAAATCAATCTTTAAAAGCACACCATCCAGTTTCTTCCAATGAAGTTCATGGTTTGTTTCATGTAAGACTACAACTCCTTCTAAAATATGCATCCCTCGCACAAATGTTGTCTGGGTAGGTTTTATTACTTTCGGTGCAATAGTCGTAATTCTATTAGTGCCTACTTTCGTAAAGATCTTAAATCTCATATTGAGTAAACATATGGGTTTGTACTGTTGAATTTGTATTGCATTATATTTTTTCGGTATCAACGTAATAATACCAAAATTTAGCTTGTCAAGCGGCAACTCACCTTCTTGCAACTGTACAAACAACTTCATAAAGTCCATTTTAATTACCTCCCAGAAACATTGATAAAATTCAGCTGAGAAACCATATGGTCCCGGTGATTTATTATGTTCCATATCCATAACCGCATCTAGCACTTCCTTCTCGGTGAAGGTTGCGGTTAGGATAATATTCTCCTACAGCGTTGCCCTAGGAATATCCGCCACTAAATCCTCATGCATAGAAAAAATATTTTACAGATAAAAAGTGTGAAAGGATTCACACTAGCCATGGTGAACACACCTCTGCATAAACATTGGAGAGACATCTAAAAGCTAGAGAAGAAGATTCTAGTTTGAGACCTAGTCCAGTTTGATGATGAGCCTTCACATTGAAACACCTACTTATATGGGCCATTATATTTGGGTGAAAGGTATGTGTTGCTTGAATATCATCCATGATTGGTCTAGTGATCCAATGACCTGGAGCATGGAAAGCTGAGTTAGCCTTTGTTGTTGAATCCAGTGTGGAGAAATTAGTGAAGAATCGTGATTCTTCTATGTGTAGAAGATCTGCAACTTTAGAAGCAACCAGCAGTTTAAAAGTTTCATCCCGAAGAGGAGAATGAGCTGGTGGAGACAAGGTTGTTATATGTATCTGCTGGCAGCGATGGTTATTTTGGATTTGAATGACGATCCCTAAGACTGAAGGAGTTGATTCTTTATTGTCTAAACTCTTCCAGGTTGCATCACAACATATGTTATTACCTGCAAGAGAAAAAGGGTCCATTTGTGGCTCCAAATGATGTTCCGCGGAGACGAAGTGTCGATCATTCTGTTGGGAACCATTATCTTCGAGTTTGAATGATGGGTTCGCAGCATGGAAAAAAAAATTCTACCGTGAACAAGAACAAAACCAAGATTCAATCTAGGAAGAGGCAAGATCTAATATGAAGATTGAAGCAACGGGAGGTATGAAAGACTAACCCTCGAAGATCCAAAGCCTTACGAGATCAGATCTCATTGTTGATGTAGTCGATCGTCCCGGTGCTGCAATCCGGCAGCACTTCCGTACTCGGTCGTGCGTACAGTGTCGATGAAGTCCGTCCTCTCTCCGTTCCAGCGGTTAGAGGAGGTGTGGTGGATTCCCTTGGAATCCCAGCAATACGACGGCGTGGTGGTGGTGGTGGAGGAGAAACTCTGCAGGGCTTCGCCTAAGCCTGAGCACAAGGTGCAGTGGAGGAGAGGGGGCGGCCAGGGTTGAGGGATGAGGGAGGGATGCGCCCCCTGCCCCTCCCTTCTTTATATAGGGGGAGGGTCGGTTGGGGTGGCCCCCCATGCCCCAATCCCATCTAGGGTCGGCGGCCAAAGAGGGGGGAGCTTTCTTCCCCCCAAGTCTTCCCCCTCCCTAGGGTTTGGGAAACCCTAAAGGGGTGGCCGGCCTGGGCCTTGAGAGCATGGTGCGCCTGGCCCATTAGGGCAAGACAGCACCCCCTCGGCCCATGTGGCCCCTCCTAGGGTTGTGGGCCCACTAGGGGACCCTTCCGGAACCTTCTTGAACTTCTCGGTCTTTCACCGAAAAATCCCGAACCCCAGAAATTAACTTCCCTTATATGAATCTTATTCTTCGGACCATACTGGACCTCCTCGTGATGTCCTGGATCCCATCCGAGACTCCGAACAACATTCGGTCTCCATCTCATATTCTGAATCTACTTATACGACATCGAACCTTAAGCGCGTCACCCTACGGTCCGTGAACCGGACATTATCGAGACTCCTCTCTGATCAATAACCAATAGCGGGATCTGGAGATCCATAATGGCTCCCACACATTGAGCGATAACTTAGTGATCAATTGAACCATTAACATACGATGCCGATTCCTTTTGTCACGCGATACTTTACTTGTCCGAGGTTCGATCATCGGTATCTCCATACCTAGTTCAACCTCATTACCGAGAAGTATTGTTTACTCGTACCGTGGTATGTCATCTCTTGTGACCGTGTCACATGCTTGCAAGCTAATTAGACAAGATTCCACCGAGAGGGCACAGAGTATATCTATCCGTCATCAGAATGGACAAATCCCACTCTTGATCCATATGCCTCAACTCATACTTTTCGAATACTCAATCCCATCTTTATAACCACCCATTTACGTAGTGGCGTTTGATGTAATCAAAGTACCCTTCCGGTGTAAGTGATTTACATGATCTCATGGTCGAAGGACTAGGTTACTATGTATTGAAAGCTTATAACAAGATGAACTTAATGACTTGATCTTATGCTAAGCTTATTTGGGTGTGTGTCCATTATATCATTCACCCAATGACATAACCTTGTTATTAACAACATCCAATGTTCATGATCAGGAAACCATGATCATCTATTAATCAACAAACTAGTTTTACAAGAGGCTTACTAGGGACTCTTTTCTGTTTACATAACACACATGTATTAATGTTTCCGGTTAATACAATTATAGCATGGGATGCAAACATTTATCATAAACACAAAGATATAATAATAATAATCACTTTATTATTTCCTCTTGGGCATATCTCCAACAGTCTCCCACTTGCACTAGAGTCAATAATCTAGATTACATGGTAAGGTACCTAACACCCGTGGCGTTCTGGTGTAGGTCATGCTTTGCACTAGGGAGAGCTTTAGTCAACGGATCTGTCACATTTAGATCTATGTGTACTTTGCAAATCTTTACGTCACCATCTTCGGCATACTCGCGAATCACATGAAAACGTAGCTTGATATGCTTCAGCTTATTGTGTGACCTTGGCTCTTGTGCATTGACTATGGCACCCATGTTATCACAATAGATGGTCAATAGGTCCAATGCACTAGGAACCACATCAAGCTCAGTAATGAACCTCTTCATCCATATCACTTCCAACGAAGCCTCCGAAGCCGCTATGTATTCAGATTCAATTGAAGATTTCGCCACCACGCTCTGATTGGCACTCATCCAGCTTACTGCAGCACCATTCAACATAAACATGTACCCAGATTGAGACTTAGAGTCATCTGAATCAGTGTTCCAACAGGCTTCGTTTATTCCGCAGTTCCTGTTTCGAGTTACAAATGTGAGCAACTGAACCAATATCAAATACCCAGGCACTACTACGATTACTAGTAAGATAGACATCAATAACATGTATATCAAATATACCTTTCTTCTTGACGTGGCCGCTCTTCAGATCAGCCAGGTACTTGGGCAAATTGCGCTTCTGTTGACGTCAGAAACCCACCGGCGGGCAGCGACTGGCCAACACCGTAGAGCCGGGAATGACTAGGGCTGCGGCTGGCCCAGCCCCTCGAGCGACGGCCCGCAAAGCCTCCTGGTCGCGCGCCGATGCGGGTCGCAAGGGCGTGCCACCTGACCTATACCTGGTCAGGAAGGTGTGGATGATGCCTCGCTTAGTTTCCTGCAGGGCACACACGTACACATTAAATACGAGCCTCGATCGGCTCTCAGGTTGTCCTGAATCGGCTCATGGAGCCGATCCACCCATGATTCGTCCAAGGTGGCCGAATATATGGTGGTCCTGCTTGATCAAGATAAAGCATATGAGATCTACGACGATCTAGGGTTTTCACCGCATAATCGGATCATCCTACTCACGATTGGGCCTCGCGCTCACGCACGGTAAACGTAAGCCAGCCCTAGACAAGGCCTAAAAACCAACACTAGGTTGATCCTCGGAACGTCCTGTCTAGGGGCAGCAAACTACACCCCGCATGCCGCTGGATCCTCCAACCCTTTGTAAGGCCTAACTATTGCAGATATTAAACTAATCCTTGATGAATCAAGGAGCGATCATAACGGATCAGATCTACTAAATAAAGATCAAGCGGGGTGCCGCCCCTGCACCCATGATGAGGCACAAGGACGGCTAGACGCGCAAGGGTTGCACTACGCGAGCATATGATGCTAAGAACGATGCTAACCCTAACGCGTCTACGATAACTACGTTGCTCGCCATCAAAAAGGCTTCAGTACGAGCAACGCACGAACAACTAGGCAGGCTTGTGCTGCCTAGATCGCGAGATGCGATCTAGGCAGCATGATGCTTACCGGAGGAACCCTCGAGACGAAGGAGTTGGCGATGCGCCGAGATTGGTTTGTGTTGAACGTTGGTTGTTGTTTATTCCATAAACCCTAGGTACATATTTATAGTCCAGCGGACTTTCTAATGTGGGCGTGCACTAAACCGTGCACGAGAGAAACTCTAATTTCTAAACTAAGACACACGGGCTAGCCAGCCCAAACTTGGTAAATAAGGCCGATTCACATATCTCTTCTATATGTATATCTTCAAGTCCATCTTGATCGCGGCCCACCTCTGACTCGGTCAAATTCTGGTGATAACACATGCCCCCCTGGTTTTGGAAATGACATTTCCAAAATCATTACGCTTTTTCCGTCGGGTCATGTCATGGCAGAGCAGAACTGTCGTAGTACACTTTATGATGACGTCTTGCCTCCTCGCCTTCTCTGCGCGATTTGACGGTTCTGGCACCACGTCCTCGGAAACTGCCTGGGCATTAAATTGCTTCGCACCTTTCATTTGGCCACCCCCATTCACCCCCTTGCTCCACAGTAGCCATCGGCACACCCAAAAACCCTCATTAGTCCCATGGATTCTTCCTCTTCCACTGCTTCCTCTGGCCTGTCCCTCCAGTCCTCCTCCTCCAGCGAGCTCGAGCAGGAGGTCGATCTGATGGCCATCTACGAGGCCCGCGCCCCAGAATATTGGGACGCGCGGGACTGGGACTTCTCCAAAGAGTCGGAAGACGACGAACCCCTCACCGATGGGGAAGAAGACCTCCGGTTCCTTCTTGACGGAGAGCTGGAAGCAACAAGTGACGACGACCTCTTCCCCTGTGAAGGGGGCTTCTCCTCCGACGAGGAGGAAGAGGAGGAAGAAGACGACGACGACTCCCTCGAGGGCTACCCACCAGCGAAGCGCCTCCGCATGTGGTGGGACGACGACGACAGCGATGACGAAGAAGAGGATGAAGCCCCCGCAAAGGGCTTCGGGAGCAGCGACGAGGAGCCCGTCGGCAGCAGCGCCGATGGGAACTCCGGGGATGATGATGAAGGCAGTGACGGCCCGTAGATTAGGATCTACTAGTGTAGGTCTAGTAGTAGTGGCCGCTCCTTTTGTTCTTCTCTTCTTAAGCAATCGGTTCCTCCCTTGTAAGAAATCCAGTTATCAATGGAAAATTCCCCACCTTGATTTCACTGATTCTTTTTTATGCTAACTTAGCCGATTGACAACTCGATCGATCTTTAATAAGCCGATCTCCCTTCTCCCATTGCCAGCCACTACTTTAGGCGATCACCCCTGACTTAAGGAACAATAGGCTGTTTTGGGATGCCAACGTCTTCGGCATTGCCGAACCGGTAATGAGGCAACTTTGAGTGCTTGTACTAGAGCCGATAGCTGCGCATCGGCTTTGCGCAGGCTGATGATTTGATCTCGAGCAAGTGCCCTCAATCGGAGCTCCAGGCTTGTCTCCCAATTGATGTGGGAACTGATATACTTTAGTGACACCAGCGCGAGCCGATTCCAAAAATAAACCGTCTTTTGATAGCAAAGGATCCTCCAGGGCAAAGAAACCTCCACGGTCAGCTGCCCCCCGAGCCTTTGACCAAGGTGAGCATGAAAGTGAACCGGTAGTATCGGGCCACTATCCACCTCTCAGCTGCGGTGTAGCATCAACCGATCCCGACCAACTCGACCGTCAACAACAGAGAACCTTCAACAACAGAGAACCTCTGGTGGAAATGAGTCCAATCTAGCCGGATGACCGTCGGTTGCTCTCTTGATCCTAGCCTGATTGGGTATGGCTGCAATCCTTGAGTTCGCCAGCAGCGTTACACCTGAAGGCTCACAAACGACGCCAGAGGCCCTCGCGGAGAAGACCTGAGTCGCCAAACAGTTGGAGAAACCTTCATAGAGCCCCATCCTGTAACAGGTGCAGCACCAACCGATTCTAGCCAAATCGGCTTTCAAAAGCAGAGGACCATCAACGAGAACTGCCCTCCGAGCTTCTTCAGCTTTCATCAATGTAGCAGAAAAACTTTTATCCAAATAGCCGATGCAGTCAACCTCCCCCTCGAACTAAGAGGCCCCCAAATGTAGCGGCTCTAACGAACTAAAAGTGGCCCTGGATGCCCACACTAATTTTCTTGCTCACCCCACCGAATCCGCCAACTAAAGTAGCCCTGGGCTTCCATTTGCAACAGTTGTATTCCTTGAGTCGATGGCCATGCATCGGCTGTGCTCAAAAATTTCTATACTTTGCGATTTTTTTTTATTAGCCGATCGATTCACGACTCGGCTCCCCCTGGGTACATCCTTTGTGGCTTTGTACCTTCTCCGTGTATATGCCCCCCGAGCCGAATCCTTCACGTGATTGAAGATATCGGCTTTCCAGCCAATTCAAGATTTTCTCGCCACTCACCCATGCGAAATAGCACATCAGTACACAAGGGTGGTGTGAGCAATCGTAGCCGATTGCTGGAATCGTCTCACCTTGCAGTGGTCGATCCGACTATTCACAGAATGTTGAGATTTCGAAAATCTATGGAAACGCGCCACCGGCCATCCTTTTTCTCCACAGGTATTACATTGGAAATCCTTTCAGCGTGTCTGCATGGCCTGATGAACCCGGCGTCCAACAACTTCTTGATCTCTTCCTTGACTTTCTTAATCTCTTCTAGCCCGTTAGCCGATGTAAACCCATACCCCAGCTTTCCATCGCCTTCTAGGTCAACGCTTGCCATCATTTTGGGCCGATCGTGTGGATCGGTCTCCTTTTCGCCTTTCTCGCGGGAGCGACTGCTCTCGGGCTCATCCTCGTGATGGCGATCTTCGAGCCCTGCTCCATTGACATCGGATGAGCCATCTCGCTCGTGATTTAAGCAGTTGCTGAGATTGACCATGTTGACCTCCGGAGCCGGCTGCGTGTCAACTTTCCTGGCGAACTGGTCGAAGAGTAACCGGCCTTGTTCTATTGCCACCTGAATCTGTCCGCGCAAGGCTTCGCAGTCGTTGGTGGCATGGGTGAACGTGTCATGCCATTTGCAGTATGGTTGGCCGGTAATTTCTTGTAACATGGGGCTCAAGTCGAAGTCGAATCCCTTTGCTGGTCCTGGCTGCTTTGCCCCCTTGCAGGACACGGGTTTTGCCCCCGGGTCCACTCAACATTGGTAAACTCCTGATCTCTTGCTGGAACTTCATCTTCGTCCTTCTCGATCAGGGTGACGCGCCTGCACTTGTCCTGGTACGATTCTGGATGGCGCTGTTCATATGTTGTCCATTCCTGGGCCACGTCTGTGTCTACCGATGCGTCTGCACCGGCATCAGTTGATGCCTGTGCATCGTCTTCAGCCTGTTTGAGGCGCCACACTTTCTTTGGTGGGCGCGCCTTTGTCTCCACCATTCGTTGGATTTTCGTGGCCAGATCGGGTCGTGATATCCTCAACATGTATAAGTACCGTGCCTCGGCCTCTTCCAAACTTCGCGGCCGCTGCACCCGGCGCTCCCGAGACTGGCTGAGTCCATCAGGGCACCGCCTTGGTTGGCGGTACCCATCTTCTTCTCTACCCGACTCCTCGAAGTCTTCTTCTTGAGACGACTCAGTCCGTTTGCTCTGAGGTGGGAGGGGTCCTAGACGTTTGAACACTGCAACTCGGTTCGTCCTTCCCCTTTGTTGTGTGCATCTTGGGCAGTTGCCGATTGTTGGTAATCGGCTCATTCCTGAGTCCCAGCAGTGTCTGAAGAAGGGACAGTTCCAGTGCTCGTCCATGTTGTATTGCTCTTCTGACCTCCCCCTGGCGCGCCGTTCATACCCGTCGTTGTTCCGACGATACCTCCCGTTTGCATCAGACCGATGATTTCTTTGATCGCCTCCGCCGTAGCGGTGGCGTCGGTCGTATGGCTGATCGTATTTGCTGAGGAGATGCACGGATAATGAGCGTGGATACCGCATGCTTCTCACCTCCTCCTCGGCCAGGTACCGTTTATCGTCGTCTAGGGGCCGGTCACGTGGAGCGGCCTCGTCTTTCTTCTTGCCATGAGTATGGCTGCTTTCCGCTTTGTCCGCGTCATGGTGAATCACGAACCCTGCCATATTGGCATCGAACGAGAACCCTGGTTCCCTTATGGAGTGGCTGAGATCGACCGTGTTGACGCCATGGGAGCGGGCGTCGTGGGAAGAGCCGATGAGGTTGGCTTCACGGAGGGCCCCGACTTTGCCATTCCGATCCTCGTACTCGACCGGGGTGCGCCATCTCTGATGTGGATGGCGAGATGGTTGTCGTTGAAGATGGTCCCACCGGGCGTGCCAGAATGTGTTGACGTCAGAAACCCACCGGCGGGCAGCGACCGGCCAACACCGTAGAGCCGGGAATGACTAGGGCTGCGGCTGGCCCCAGTCCCTCAGAGCGACGGCCCGCAAAGCCTCCCGGTCGCGCGCCGATGCGGGTCGCAGGCGTGCCACCCGACCTATACCTGGTCGAAGGTGTGGATGATGCCTCGCTTAGTTTCCTGCAGGGCACACACGTACACATTAAATACGAGCCTCGATCGGCTCTCAGGTTGTCCCGTGAATCGGCTCATGGAGCCGATCCACCCATGATTCGTCCAAGGTGGCCGAATATATGGTGGTCCTGCTTGATCAAGATAAAGCATATGAGATCTACGACGATCTAGGGTTTTCACCGCATAATCGGATCATCCTACTCACGATTGGGCCTCGCGCTCACGCACGGTAAACGTAAGCCAGCCCTAGACAAGGCCTAAAAACCAACACTAGGTTGATCCTCGAACGTCCTGTCTAGGGGCAGCAAACTACACATGCGCTGGATCCTCCAACCCTTTGTAAGGCCTAACTATTGCAGATATTAAACTAATCCTTGATGAATCAAGGAGCGACCATAACGGATCAGATCTACTAAATAAAGATCAAGCGGGGTGCCGCCCCCGCACCCATGATGAGGCACAAGGACGGCTAGACGCGCAAGGGTTGCACTACGCGAGCATATGATGCTAAGAACGATGCTAACCCTAACGCGTCTACGATAACTACGTTGCTCGCCATCAAAAAGGCTTCAGTACGAGCAACGCACGAACAACTAGGCAGGCTTGTGCTGCCTAGATCGCGAGATGCGATCTAGGCAGCATGATGCTTACCGGAAACCCTCGAGACGAAGGAGTTGGCGATGCGCCGAGATTGGTTTGTGTTGAACGTTGGTTGTTGTTTATTCCATAAACCCTAGGTACATATTTATAGTCCAGCGGACTTTCTAATGTGGGCGTGCACTAAACCGTGCACGAGAGAAACTCTAATTTCTAAACTAAGACACACGGGCTAGCCAGCCCAAACTTGGTAAATAAGGCCGATTCACATATCTCTTCTATATGTATATCTTCAAGTCCATCTTGATCGCGGCCCACCTCTGACTCGGTCAAATTCTGGTGATAACAGCTTCCCCAGTGCTCATCACCCTTGCAGTGATAGCACATAGTATCAGGCTTAGGGCCAGCCTTGAGTTTCTTAGGAGGCGCAACAACTTTCTTGCCGCCCTTCTTGAAGTTGCCCTTTTCCTTAGGCTTGCCCTGTTTCTTGAAACTGGTGGTCTTTTTGATCATCAACACTTGGTGCTCTTTCTTTATCTCCACTTCAGCAGTTTTCAGCATGGAGAAGAGTTCAGGTAACTCCTTGCTCATGCACTGCATGTTGTAGAACATCACGAAGTTCTTATAACTAGGTGGTAGCGATTGGAGGACCCTATGAATACCCAACTGGTTAGGAATCACTATTCCAAAGTCATTGAGCTTCTTGGCTTGCCCATACATCTTGAGCACGTGCTCGCTAACGGAGCTTCCCTCTTCCATCATGCAGCCAAAGAACTATTCTGAGGCTTCATAGCTTTCCACGGCCGCATGAGTTTCAAAGATAGCTTTGAGCTCATGAACTATCTCACAGGGGTCGTGGTATTCAAAATGCTTTTGCAGATCGGCCTCAAGGCCGTACAAGATGGCACACTGAACTTGGGAGTATTGAATTTTCCGAGTTTGGTAAACATTTTTTACCTCATCGGTAGCAGTCAAGGAAGGTGGGGGACCTAGCGGTGCATCGAGCACATATTGCAGTTGTCCAGCAGTGAGGACAATCCTCACATGACGGATCCAATCCGTGAAGTTGCTTCCATTGTTCTTAAGCTTTTCTTTCTCTAGGAACTGGTTAAAATTGATGGTGGGGGCCACCATGATCTACAACATATTTGCAAAGAGTTTAGACTAAGTTTATGATAAATTGAGTTCAATTTTAATTCTTAAATTAACTAGGTGAACTCCCACTCAAAACAACATCCCTCACATTGTCTTAGTGATTACACGAACCAAATCCACTACACCAAGTCCGATCTTCACGAGAGAAGATGTAGTTTCAAAGGCGAACACTCAAAGTGTTCATCATATCATTCATATGACTCATGCTCTACCTTTCGGTATCCCGTGTTCTGAGACCATGTATGTACATGCTAGGCTCGTCAAGGCTACCTTAGTATCTGCATGTGCAAATCTGGCTTGCACCCGTTGTATGCACATGTAGAATCTATCACACCCGATCATCACGTGATGCTTCGAAACAATAAGTCTTAGCAACGGTGCATACTAAGGAGGAACACTTTATTATATTGATATTTAGTGAGAGGGATCATCTTATAATGCTACCGTCGCGATCTAAGCAAAATAAGATGCATAAAGGATTAACATCACATGCAATTCATAATTTGTGATATGATATGGCCTTTCTTGTTGTGCTTTTGATCTCCATCTCCAAAGCACGGACATGATCTCCATCATCACTAGCATGGCGTCAAGGTCAGTGGAGCCGCTTCATGGTTGTCCATCGGTACTTATAACTACTATACCAACTACTTGAAATAAAGCTATTACATGATGAATAGACACGCAGGTCTTAACAAAATTAAAGACAACCATTAGGCTCCTGTCGGTTGCCATAACACAATAATGATCATCTCATACATCAAATATATTCATCATCACATCATGTCCATATCATATCATCAAACCCTGCAAAAACAAGTTAGACGCCTCTAATTTGGTTTGCATATTTTACGTGGTTTAGGGTTTTCGAGTAAGATCCAATCTACCTATGAACATGAACCACACCGGTGATACTAGTGTTGTCAATTGAAATAGTACATTGAATCTTAACTATGGTGAGAGAGACAGACACCCGCAAAGCCACTTATGCAATCAAGTTGCATGTCAAACGTGTAGCAAGTCTCATGAGACGCGGTCATGTAAAGTTAGCCCGGGCCGCTTCATCCCACCATCCCGCAAGATGCAAAGTACACATAACTAAAGACAACAAAAGAATCAACGCCCACAAATCCATTGTGTTCTACTCGTGCAATAGATCTATGCATAGACACGGCTCTGATACCACTGATGGGTTCTGTTACCCTCCAAAACCCACCGACGGGCATTGGTTAAGCAACACGAAGAGCCGGGAAGCTCCTAGGGCCGCTTAGTGGATCCCTGGCACCTCGCGGTCCCGCAAATCTTCCGCCAACGTCCCGGCGGGCAGGCGTGCCACCACCTAGACCCGATCAGAAGGTGTTAGTGCTTCGATTGTTCCCGCATGGCGTACACGTAAACATTAAATACGAGCCCCATCGGCTCTCAGGCTGTGGATCGGCTCAAGGAGCCGATCGCCCCATGTTTCACGTTGGATTTACAATGGCATGGGAATCCTGCTTGATCAAGACAAAGCTAAAACGATCCACGACAGCTTAGGGTTTTCACCGCATAACCGGAACGTCCTACGTGTGATCGGGCCTAGCAGCTACGGAAGACGATGCAAACCACCCCTACGAGAGGCCTAAAAACCAACATAACGTCGATTCCCGAACATCCCTCGCAGGACAAGTGAACAACATCTAGCGCACTACCGATCCTCCGACCCTCAGAAGGCCCAATATGCAGATATTAAACTAATCCATGAGCAAGGAGCAACCATAACGGATCGGATCTACTAAGTAACGAACAAGCAAGATGCTGCCCTTACGTCTGGATAGACGTAAGGGCAGCTAGGTGTCGAGGGTGTTATCACCAGAATCTGACCAAGCCAGAGGTGGGCCGCGATCAAGATGGGCTTAAAGATATATGCGTAGAGAGATGTGTGAATCGGCCTTGTTTACCAAGTTTGGGCTAGCTAGCCCGTGTATCTTAGTTTAGAAATTAGAGTTTGTCTCGTGCACGGTTTAGTGCACGCCCACATTAGAAAGTCCCCTGGACTATAAATATGTACCTAGGGTTTATGGAATAAACAACAACCAACGTTCAACACAAACCAATCTCGGCGCATCGCCAACTCCTTCTTCTCCCGGGTAAGCACCATGCTGCCTAGATCGCATCTCGCGATCTAGGCAGCACGAGCCTGCCTAGTTGTTCATGCGTTGCTCGTACTGAAGCCTTTTGATGGCGAGCAACGTAGTTATCATAGATGTGTTAGGGTTAGCATTGTTCCTAGTATCATATGCCGTCGTAGTGCAACCCTTGCGCATCTAGCCGTCCCCGTACCTCATCATGGGTGCAGGCGGCACCCCGCTTGATCGTTATTTAGTAGATCTGATCCATTACGCTTCCTTGATTCATCAAGGATTAGTTTAATATCTGCAATAGTTAGGCCTTACAAAGGGTTGGAGGATCCAGCGGCATGTGGTGTAGTTTGCTGCCCCTAGACAGACGTTCCGAGGATCAACCTAGTGTTGGTTTTTAGGCCTTGTCTAGGGCTGGCTTACGTTTACCGTGCGTGAGCGCGAGGCCCAATCGTGAGTAGGATGATCCGATTATGCGGTGAAAACCCGATCGTCGTGGATCTCATATGCTTTATCATGATCACAAGACCACCATATATTCGGCCACCTCGGACGAATCATGGGTGGATCGGCTCCACGAGCCGATTCACAGACAACCCGAGAGCCGATCGAGGCTCGTATTTAACGTGTACGTGTGTGCCTGCAGAAACTAAGCGAGGCATCATCCACACCTTCGACCAGGTATAGGTCAGGTGGCACGCCCTGCATTTGCATCGGCGCGCGACCAGGAGGCTTTGCGGGCCGTCGCTCTGAGGGACCGGGGCCAGCCGCAGCCCTAGTCGTTCCCGCTCTACGTGTTGACCACACCGTCGCGGTGGGTTTCGACGTCAACACATTCTGGCACGCCAAGGGGACAATCTTCAACGACAACCACCTCGCCATCCACATCGAGATGGCGGAAGAAACTCCGGTCACCTACGAGGAGCTCACCGGCGAGCTCAAGAAGAAGTACGACGAGGTCAAGGTCCTCCTCGAAGCCGACCTCATCGGCTCTTTCCACAGGACCCGCTCCCATGGCATAAGATGGAAGGGGTTCTCACCTGACGGCGCACTTGATGGAGTAGACCTATCCACCCCGTCAGAAGAACGCAGGTCGCTGCGTCAGGAGATCAACTTCATGGTGGCTCATTCGCTGCACCGCCATTCCGAGAGCCTGGTGAATACGTTGGGGCGCGCGCGCTGCGCGTGATCCAGGAGATCATGAGCCATCAGTACTCTCCGTCAGGACCAGCCCTAGGGACTCACCAAGGGGAATTGCTACTCCAGTCCCGTCCACCGCTGCCGTTCGCGTTGGCAGCGCCCGAGGCGCCGAACTCATCGGCCTATGTCGTCTACAAGGTTGGTGGTGACCCCAGTGACTACCAATTCCTACAGGACGCGCCCAAGGAGATCCCGCACGGGTACGCGTGCGCATACGTGCCAGACTGCAGCACCTGGGCACCCTCGAACCAGGTCGCTATAGCAGGGACTTGGGCAACAGGAGGAACGTCGGAGGCAGACCCTGAGAAGCAAACGTGGCTAGCTAAATACGCCACCCCGACAAAACTCCCGAGCCCAGCTCCCGCAGTTGGCTCAGAACCAGAGAAACAAGCATGGCTGGTTAAGTACGCCACTCCGACGAATCTTCAGGGTTCGGCACCTGCAGCCATCACCGCGGATCAAATTTGTACGATCCTGAAAGATCAGTTCGGCATGATGCCGAAAAGAAAGGCGATCGGCTATACCAAGCCGTACCCCAACGAGTACGAATTGATCCCGCTACCACCCAAATATCGGCTCCCGGACTTCACAAAGTTCAGCGGATCAGATGGCTCCAGCTCCATCGAGCATGTGAGCCGATATTTGGCACAGCTGGGCATGATCTCAGCGTCGACGAGCTGCGCGTGAGGTACTTTCACAGTCCCTCACAGGATCGGCTTTCGGCCGGTACACGTCGCTGCCACCGAACTCAATCCAGACTTGGAAGCAGCTGGAAGAACGGTTCCATGAGCAATATCACTCGAGGCTTCCGAGGCCGGCATTGCCGATCTAGCACAAGTATGACAAGCGCGGAGAAACAGGTCGAATACATCCAGCGCTTCAGACCGTTAGGAACCGATGCTATTCGGTTCACGTAAGCGAAAAGGAAGCAGTCGAGTTGGCGGTGGTGGGTCTGTCATCACCAATCAAGGACGTGGCCTCCCAAGCGGACTACCCGTCACTAGCGCACATGGTTCAGAAGCTGTCAGCATATGAACAACGTCACCCAGATGTCTACCAGGACAAGTTCAAGCGGGTGGTTACCATGGTCGACGCAGGCGAAGATGAGGTTGCTACGGGAGAACGAGAGGTCGCAGTAGCTGAGTGGACTCGAGCTGCAGGCCCAGTAACCTGCAAATGGATAAAGCCACCAGGGCCTCCAAGAGGGTTCGACTTCGACGTGACGAAAACCGAGCAGATTTTCGACCTCTTACTCGCGGAGAAGCATATAAAGATACCCGAAGGCCACAAGTTCCCTACGGTGCAAGAGCTGAACGGAAAGCCATACTGCAAGTGGCATAACACGTTCACCCACACTACTAACGACTGCAGGGTGTGGCGTCAGCAGATCCAAGTGGCAATAGAAAATGGGCGACTAATTTTCAACCAGTATGCCATGAAGGTCGACACACACCCCTTCCCCGCCGTCAACATAGTGGAGTTCGCCCACCTCAGAGGGTGCCAGCCTGATTTCTCAGCCAACATCAGCATGGTAGAGCTTGGACACCTCTGAGAAGGACGGGGATGAGGACAGCTGCTCTCGAGCAAGGACACAGGGGGCCGCTCCATGCGATCGGCTCCGTCAAGATGGCAAGCGCTATGTCACAGGGGGAAGTCAAGAACATAAGATATCAACGACCCCTCTCTGATCACCTCCTCAATAAGTACGTGAGTCGGTATGATCAACGCCGGCAACACGGCGACGGTGATGAAAGAGGCCGTATGGCTAGAAACGACAGAAGACATCGTCGGCATAATCACGATGAGGAGCGGGACGATACGGACAGGCATTGGGACTGCCCTTTCTTCAGACACTGCTGGGATTCAGGAATGAGCCGATTACCAACAATCGGCAACTGCCTGAATGCAAACAGAAAAAGAAGGAGGCAGCCAACGTGTCTGTATTCGAGCGCCTAGGGCCTCTCCCACCACAAAACAGACGTGCTGAGACCCTGTTGGAAGATCTCGAGGATTCGGAAGACGAGGGGGAAGACGAAGAAGACAGGTACCACCGTCCAAGGTGGTGCCCTGATGGTCTCAGCCATTCACAAAAGCGCAGGGTTCAGCGATTGCGCGGTCTGGAGGAAGCCGAAAGGTTATACTTGCATACGTTGAGGAAGGCACGACCTGATTTGGCTGCGAAAGTCCAGAGGACCCTGGATGAGGAGGGACTGCCGCAAAGAAAAGAGTGGCGCCCCAAGCAAAGGAAAGCCGATGATGAAACATCGGCTGGCACGAACATGGTGCTCGCCCGGCGGGGTGTAGACCTCCACGATTACACGATGCACCCGACATGGACAACAGCAAGCGCACCAATGTGCTAAGGTCGGAGATTGGGCTGGTTTTGTCTACCAGCCTGGGCGAGTAGCAAGACTACATCAATAAGCAACGTGGAGGCCGATTCCAGCGATCGGCCAAAATTATCCTCACCATCCATTCTGCCTGGGATCAACGTTTGACCCAACAAGGACTATCCGAAGAGCCGATACCATCAATTCTCTTGACAGAATCGGCTCGGGGGGCACCTAGATGGATAAAACACGAGGATATGGGATAATACTAAGTATGGGGGCCGATACACAAATCGGCCTAAAATTTTTAAAAAATTTTACAGCCGATGCAAGGGCATCAACTTCAGAATTAAAGGAGCCGATCTGACCAGCAGGGCGCTAAGAGCGGACTGGAGAAACTCGGGGGCAGCTCGCCTTGAAGGCTCTCTGCTTTGGGAAGCCGATTTATGTGCAAATCGGCTGGCTCTGCATGATCAAGCCCAGGCTAATTCAGCTAAGTTACGCGTCCTTGTTTCTGTTTTTGCCTTGGCCAAGACTCGGGGGGCAGCAGGCCTGGTGGATATTTTGTTCTGCTCTGTTTAAAGAACCGATTGGGATGCCATCGGCTGATCCTTCATTACGACCTTCTTCACAAATGATGAGTATTGAAAAGGTTTATTGGGTTTGGTTGGAAAAGTTTAAAGGTTTTCCTGAAGATCCTGCATTTTCTGCCAGATTTAGAAAATCATCAGTTGAGGAAGGGAAGAGCGAGTTTCAAAGGGCCGATGCGATGCTATCGGCTCATTACGCATTGGCAAAGGGAACGAATCGGCAAGGTCAGTGGAAGAGGAAATCGGCAAATCAAATTGGGGAAAAGTTCTTCATTAATAAGAAAGATTTCTTACATAGTAGAGCTGATTGCCCTCGAAAGGGGATACATTGCCCCGCCTACTTCTACGGATCCTATGCTAAGGGCCCTATCTACGGGCCATTGCTGCCCTCGTCGTCGCCTATCGCCGCTGGCGCTGTTCCCGGCCGGTTCGTCAGCCGCTGCTCCAGCGGCCGCCAGCAGACCTTCATTGTCCTCGTCCTCTCTCGCGTCGCCTGTCGCTGTCAAAGTCACTCAGATTTCCCCGGCCAGGGGCAATGGCGCTTGGCCGGCGGCTCGTCGGGGGAGCTGTCGTCGTCGTCGTCCTCCTCTTCCTCCTCCTTCACCTCCTCGGAGGTGGCCCCATCCCAGGGGAAGTGATCATCCTCGCTTTCTTCCACCGCTTCCTTATCGGCAAGGAAGCGGAGATCGCTCTCCCCGTCAGGTCAGGGACTGTCGTCCTCGACCAGATGGAGAAGTCATGGTCTGACTCTCCCCGGCCGCAATGGCGCGGCGGATGTTGGCCGCGTGGACTTCTGCCGGGTTGTACTCCGGCGTCGGCTCGCGGGATGTGGAGGACTGGCTGGAAAGATCCGATGGAGCAGAGGAAGAAGAAGACATTGTGGCGCAGGAGGGCTTTTTGGGATGCTAATGCGAAGAAGATGCAGAGGAGAACTGTTCGTAGCAGTTAAATAAAAGGGGACATAATAGAAATTCAATGCCACAGCAGTTTCCGAGGAAGTGGTACCAAAACTGTCAAATCGTGCGGAGAAGTTGAGAAGGCAAGTTGTCATGATGAAGGACTCTGCGACGGTTCTGCTCTGCCACGACATGACCCTACGAGAGAAAAGCATAATGATTTTGGAAATGTCATTTCCAAAACCAGGGGGGCATGTGTTATCACCAGAATTTGACCAAGCCCGAGGTGGGCCGCGATCAAGATGGGCTTAAAGATATATGCGTAGAGAGATGTGTGAATCGGCCTTGTTTACCAAGTTTGGGCTAGCTAGCCCGTGTATCTTAGTTTAGAAATTAGAGTTTGTCTCGTGCACGGTTTAGTGCACGCCCACATTAGAAAGTCCCCTGGACTATAAATATGTACCTAGGGTTTATGGAAAAACAACAACCAACGTTCAACACAAACCAATCTCGGCGCATCGCCAACTCCTTCGTCTCGAGGGTTCCTCCGGTAAGCACCATGCTGCCTAGATCGCATCTCGCGATCTAGGCAGCACGAGCCTGCCTAGTTGTTCATGCGTTGCTCGTACTGAAGCCTTTTGATGGCGAGCAACGTAGTTATCATAGATGTGTTAGGGTTAGCATTGTTCCTAGTATCATATGCTGTCGTAGTGCAACCCTTGCGCATCTAGCCGTCCCTGTACCTCATCATGGGTGCAGGGGCGGCACCCCGCTTGATCGTTATTTAGTAGATCTGATCCGTTACGATTCTCCTTGATTCATCAAGGATTAGTTTAATATCTGCAATAGTTAGGCCTTACAAAGGGTTGGAGGATCCAACGGCATGCAGGGTGTAGTTTGCTGCCCCTAGACAGGACGTTCCGAGGATCAACCTAGTGTTGGTTTTTAGGCCTTGTCTAGGGCTGGCTTACGTTTACCGTGTGAGCGCGAGGCCCAATCGTGAGTAGGATGATCCGATTATGCGGTGAAAACCCCAGATCGTCGTGGATCTCATATGCTTTATCATGATCAAGCAGGACCACCATATATTCGGCCACCTCGGACGAATCATGGGTGGATCGGCTCCACGAGCCGATTCACAGGACAACCCGAGAGCCGATCGAGGCTCGTATTTAACGTGTACGTGTGTGCCCCGCAGAAACTAAGCGAGGCATCATCCACACCTTCCCGACCAGGTATAGGTCGTGGCACGCCTGCAATTTGCATCGGCGCGCGACCGAGGCTTTGCGGGCCGTCGCTCCGAGGGATCGGGGCCACCGTAGCCCTAGTCGTTCCCGGCTCTACGGTGTTGACCAGTCACTGCCCGCCGGTGGGTTTCTGACGTCAACAGAGGGACGGCATCGCCACGCAGATATGCACGTGAAAGCATCAATGCAAGCCCCTAAACACCGAAGGATAAATAGTACTGCTCGCCATCAACAAGGCTTCAGCACGAGCAGTACAAGGTTGACGAATAAACGTACGCTGCCTAGATCGCTAGATGCGATCTAGGCAGCATGGTGTTTACCCGGGAGAAACCCTCGAAGAAAGGGGTGGCGATGCGCCTGATTTGTGTTGGTTGAACGATGATTGTCCTCCTTTTCCGATAACCCTAGATACATATTTATAGTCCAAGGGACTTTCTAATTGAGGCGTGCACCTAACCGTGCACGGCCAGACTCTATCTCTTAATTCTAAATTACAATGCGATCTAATATGTTACAGATACATGGGCAGTTAAGCCCGAACTCCTTGCGCAAGGCCGCTTCAAAGATGCTCCACGTGTACGTCCTTCAAGCCCATCTTCACTTACGGCCCATCTCCTGATTTGGCCAAAATCAGGTGATAACACATGCCCCCTGGTTTTGGTAATGATAATATCAAAACCATCTGTTTTTTCCTCGAGGGGTCGTGTCGTGGCAGAGCAGAACCGTCGCAGTATTCTTCATCATGACTCTTGCCTTCCCAACTTCTCTGCACGATTGGACGGCTTTGGCATCACATCTTCGAGAACCGTCATGGCATTAAATCTTCACTGCATCCCCTTTATTTATCTGTGCCAGACGGTTCGCCACTTCATCCCCTTGCTCTGTTCTGCCCACCAACACCAAAAAACCCTCTTCCATTGCAGCAATGTCTTCGTCTTCCTCTACCTCCTCAGATCTCTCCCTCCGAGCTCCGCCGAAGAATGAGGGCGACCCTCATTCCGGGGCGATCTCCTCCAACAAGAAGGAAGAACCAGTGAAGAAGGAAGAGGCCCCCTCCTCCGCCAGGCACCCGCCGACGAAGCGCTCCCGCATGTGGGCGGACAGCGAGGACGATGATGATGACGAGGAAGGAGAAGAAGAGGAGGAAGATGATTCCTCCTCTTCCGCTGGATATCCGCCGACGAAGCGCTTCCGCAGTTGGGCGGACAGTGAGAATGATGATGATGACGAGGAAGAAGAGGCTTCAGCTGAGGACCTGGGCAGCAGCGACGAAGAAGTCTCCGGAAGCAGTGCTGATGGTGGCTCCGGCGCTGACGATGAGGCCAGCGACGATTAGCTCTGTAGGATTAGCAATCCCTGAGCAATCGGCTCTTCTTTTGTTCTTCCTTTCTTGAGCAATCGGCTCTTCCTTGTAAAGATCCTTTCTTATTAATGAAGAAAATTTCTCTAAATAACCTTTGCTTTCTTGTCAACTTGGCCGATTTGTCCAATGAAGTCATTGCTCAAAAAGCCGATGGCACAGCGTCGGCCTGCATTCCAAACGCGATTCCAGGCGAGATGCGCCTGATTTTTACCCTTTTATTTTTTACCGGCCGATTTCATATAATCGGCCCCCATTTACCCATTTTTTTTACTGGCCGATTTGTGTATCGGCCTCCATATCTTTACTGTCCATCATCCCACATACTTGGGAAATATTTTTTTAGATGCTGGCCGTTGACGGCTACCGGGAATTTCACGCCATCCAACATCTCGAGCATGTACGCATTCCCCTTCAGAACTTGGACAACTTTATACGGGCCATGCCAATTCGGAGACCATTTCCCATACTCTTTATCCCTCGTCCCCAATGGCAATACAGCTTCCCATACCAAATCACCAACTTGGAATTCTTTTGGCTTCACCTTCTTATTATATGCCCGAGCTACCTTGGCTTTGTTCTCCTTGATCTTCTCGAGTGACCATAGCCTAAGCTCCGTCGCATCCTCAATGCTGTCGCTTATCAGGGCTGCGTATTCTTCAGCAGTTAGATCATTCTGAAACGTGACCCGCCTTGATCCTGCCTTGACTTCCCAGGGTAATACAGCTTCTTGTCCATAGACCAGCTGGTATGGGGTGGTTTTGATTGCCCCATGACACGACATACGGTAAGCCCACAACGCCTCCGACAACACCTCATGCCATCGTTTGGGGTGCTCGTCAATTTTCCTCTTGATCAGCTTGATCAAGCTCTTGTTGGATGCTTCGGCCTGCCCGTTTGCTTGAGCATAATATGGAGACGATCGGATTAACTTGATTCCCATGTCGTCGCAGAACTTTTTCATCTCTTTCGAAACGAAGACCGAACCTCCATCGGTCGTAATAGTTTGGGGAATCCCGAACCTATGAATGACATGTTCCAATACGAACTTGATAACGTCTTCCGACGCTACTTTCTTCATAGGGACCGCTTCCACCCATTTCGTGAAGTAATCTGTAATGGCCAGAACCCATCTATGGCCCTTGCTCGATGAAGGATGAATTTCTCCGATCATATCCATACCCCACCCTCGGAATGGCCAAGGCTTGATGATGGGATTCATTGCTGATGCAGGCACCATCTGAATGCTCCCAAACTTCTGACATGCTTGACAACCTTTATAATACTGGAAGCAATCTTCAAGCATGGTAGGCCAATAAAATCCGGAGCGCCTAATCAGCCATTTCATCTTATGGGCCGACTGGTGGGTTCCACAAGCACCCTCGTGCACCTCGTGCAAGAGCCGATTGGACTCGGCTGATCCCAGACATTTGAGGAGTAATCCTTCCAACGTTCTATAAAACATGTCATCGCCTATCAGTACGTACTTCATGGCTCTGTATCTTGTACGCTTAGGTGCCCCCCGAGCCGGATCCTTCAAATAATTGAAGATATCGGCTCTCCAATCATCTGATTCCAGGAATTGCACCTGAAAATCGGCTTATCCTGCCGTGTCCTTGTACCCTGACGCTGTTTGTGCGAGGTCGTTTGCTTCAGTATTTTGCAACCTTGGGATCCAATTTAAGCTTATATACCTGAACTGTGCCATTAGCTCACGGCATTGTATCCAAAATGGGAAGAGTGACTCGCTTTCGCACTTGTATTCCTCTGTGAGCTGAGAGATCACCAATTTGGAATCTCCAAAGATCTCGACTGCTTCAGCCCCAGCTTCCAGGAGTAACTTCATTCCCTTGCAGATCGCTTCATACTCAGCCACGTTGTTGGTGCAGGGGTCAGCTAACTTGATAGAGAAGGAGTATGTTGCCCCCGAGGCGACACGAGTAGCACGCCGATGCCGCAACCATCCTCACAAACCGATCCGTCGAAGAACATAGCCCATGCGCGCACCGATAGTGCCGCTACGTCCGTGTTTATTCGTTCGGCAATCAGATCTGCTAGCGCTTGCCCCTTGACTGCCTTTGCCGGTTGATACCGGATCTCAAACTCCGATAGTGCAAACATCCATTTGCCGAGTCGGCCTTTTAATACAGGAGCCGACAACATGTGTTTGATGACGTCCGATTTGCATATAACGATGATATCGGCCGACACAAGGATGTGTTGGATCTTGGTGCAGGTGAAGAACAGACAGAGGCACAACTTCTCAATTTCAGGATACCTTGTTTCTGCGTCCAACATCCTTCTACTGAGGTAAAAAACCACTTTTTCTAGGCCATCATAAACCTGCACCACCACTGACGCGATGGAGGTGTCAGCCACTGACAAGTAAATATAGAACGGCCTGTCCTGCCGCGGCGGAACTAACACTGGTGGCTTGGTCAAGTATTCCTTGATATCGTCAAAGGCCTGCTGTTGCTCTGCCCCCCAGCGGAACTCTTCATCGGGCTTGATTTTGACCAAGCCCATAAACGGCTCAATTCGCCCAGACAGGTTGGAGATGAACCTTCTGACGAAATTAATTTTGCCGATGAGACATTGGAGCTCCTTCTTTGTGGTGGGCGGCTTCATCGTTCGAACTGCCTCCTGACTTTTTAGGCCGATCTCAATCCCACGCTCGTGGACCAAGAATCCTAGGAACTGACCGGCCGTTACACCGAAGGCGCACTTCTTCGGATTCATTCTCAGTCCGAACTTCCGAGTTCGGTCCAGGACTCGTCGCAAATCCTCTAAGTGTCCATCCGTTGCAACAGACTTTACCACCACGTCGTCGATGTAAATCTCCACCAATTTGCCGATTAAGTCATGGAAGATGTAGTTCATGGCCCTTTGGTATGTCGCGCCGGCGTTCTTCAGTCCAAACGTCATGACCACATATTCAAACAAGCCTACCGAGCCTGGCACTCTGAATGCAGTCTTGTGTATATCCTCCGGAGCCATGAAAATTTGGTTGTAGCCAGCATTGCCATCCATGAAACTCAATATTTTATGATCGGCAGCTGCATTGATCAGGGTTTCTGCTATCGCATCGGATACTCGTCCTTCGGAGTGGCGCTGTTAAGGTTCCGAAAATCTATGGCTACGCCATCGGCCGTCCTTTTTCTCCACAGGCACCACATTGGAAATCCATTCAGCGTACCTGCATGGCCTGATGAATCCGGCCCAAGCATCTTCTTGATTCTTTCTTCACTTCTTCCAAGACTTCGGCCTTCATCTGTCTCTCGCTGGAACGGCCGAAATCCTTTCTTCGAGGGAGCCGGTGCTCAATGATGCTCCCGTCTAACCAGGCATCTCTCGTATAATCCAGGCAAAACAACTGGGTACTCTTTTAACAGGGCTATCATCAGGCCCCTCGTGTGTGGGTCTAGTTTCTTGCTGATAAATGTTGGTCGGCTTGTCCCCAGGACCAATATCAACCTCTTCTAGTTCGTCCGCTGATGTAAACCCATAACCCAGCTTTCCATCGCTGGCCAGATCAATGTTGAATACCGGCAAAGCGTATGTTGAGGATAATGCTGGCCGATTGCTAAAATCGGCCTCCTTTTCCATCACGATGCTTGATGAGGGTTTACAACTTCTTGGTCTCTTATTATGGTGACGCGACTCAACGGGTGCACGTTCACCATGTCTTGGGTCATAAATCTCTGACGAGATCCTAAATACTGTGTTTGTACCAGCCGATATCTCTGCATCGGCCTGCTTTGGGCGCCATACTTTCTTTGGTGGGCGCGCCTTTGTCTCCAATGTTTGCTGGATTTTCACGGCCAGATCGGGCCGTGCTCTTCTCAATGTGTACAGTACGTGCCTCGGCTTCTTCCAGGTTTCGCAGCCGTTGCACCCTACGCTTCGAGAATGGCTGAGTCCATCAGGGCACCACCTTGGTCGGTGATACCTATCTTCTTCTCCATCTGACTCCTCAAAGTCTTCTTCTTGAGATGACTCAGCTCGTTTATTCTGAGGTGAGAGAGGTCCTAGACGCTCGAACACTGAGACTTCACTTGTCCTTTTCCTTTGCTGTTTGCATTCTGGGCAGTTCTCGATTGTTGGCAATCGGCTCATTCCTGAGTCCCAGCAATGTTTGAAGAAAGGACAGCCCCAGTGCCTATCAATGTCATCTTGCTCCCTTGACCTCCCTCCAGCGTGACGCTCGTACCCATCGTTGCTTCCATCATACTGACGATACCTCCTGTTTTCCGCATCCGACCGACGATATTTCTCATCGTCTTCGTCGTAGCGTCGACGTCGGTCATACTGCTGCTCATATTTGTTGAGGAGATGCACGGAGAGTGGGCGCTGATACCGTATGCTTCTCACCTCCTCCTCGGTTAGGTACCGTCTATCATCATCTTGTGGCCGGTCGCGTGGAACGGCCTCCTCTTTATCTTTGCCACGAGAGTGGCTGCTCTCTGCTTTGTCCGCGCTATGGCAGTTCACCAGCCTAGCCATATTGACACTAAAGGAGAACCCTGGCTCCCTTATAGAGTGGCTGAGATCTACCGTATTGACGCCATGCGACAGACACGTGTTTCCTTTGAGCTTGATGTTGCGAGAACGGGTTGTCTCAGAGGAGCCGATGAGCTCGGCTTCACGATGGCCTTCACTCATCGTATTTCTTCTTGTGCTCCGCAGGGAGATCCTTGTAGGTGATTTGCTCCTCTGCCATCTCGGATGTCGATGTTGACGTGGATGTTGCAGAAGATGGTCCCACCGGGCGTGCCAGAATGTGTTACCCTCCAAAACCCACCGACGGGCATTGGTTAAGCAACACGAAGAGCCGGGAAGCTCCCAGGGCCGCTTAGTGGATCCCTGGCACCTCGCGTCGTCCCGCAAATCTTCTGGCCAACGTCCTGGCGGTTGCTAGGGCGTGCCACCTAACCTAGACCCGATCAGGAAGGTGTTAGTGCTTCGATTGTTCCTGCATGGCGACACGTAAACATTAAATACGAGCCCTATCGGCTCTCGGTTTCCCGTGGATCGGCTCAAGGAGCCGATCGCCCCATGTTTCACGTTGGATTTACAATGGCATGGGGATCCTGCTTGATCAGGACAAAGCTAAAACGATCCACGACAATTTAGGGTTTTCACCGCATAACCGGAACGTCCTACGTGTGATCGGGCCTAGCAGCTACGGAAGACGATGCAAACCACCCCTACGAGAGGCCTAAAAACCAACATAACGTCGATTCCCGGAACATCCCTCGCAGGGACGGTGAACAACATCTAGCGCACTACCGGATCCTCCGACCCCAGCGTAAGGCCTAACTATGCAGATATTAAACTAATCCTTGCGGAGCAAGGAGCAACCATAACGGATCGGATCTACTAAGTAACGAACAAGCAAGATGCTGCCCTTACGTCTGGATAGACGTAAGGGCAGCTAGGTGTCGAGGGACGGCATCGCCACGCAGATATGCACGTGAAAGCATCAATGCAAGCCCCTAAACACCGAAGGATAAATAGTACTGCTCGCCATCAACAAGGCTTCAGCACGAGCAGTACAAGGTTGACGAATAAACGTACGCTTCCTAGATCGCTAGATGCGATCTAGGCAGCATGGTGTTTACCCGGGAGAAACCCTCGAAGAAAGGGGTGGCGATGCGCCTGATTTGTGTTGGTTGAACGATGATTGTCCTCCTTTTCCGATAACCCTAGATACATATTTATAGTCCAAGGGACTTTCTAATTGAGGCGTGCACCTAACCGTGGCCAGACTCTATCTCTTAATTCTAAATTACAATGCGATCTAATATGTTACAGATACATGGGCAGTTAAGCCCGAACTCCTTGCGCAAGGCCGCTTCAAAGATGCTCCACGTGTACGTCCTTCAAGCCCATCTTCACTTACGGCCCATCTCCTGATTTGGCCAAAATCAGGTGATAACAGGTTCGCAGCATGGAAAACAAAAAAATTCTACCGTGAACAAGAACAAAACCAAGATCCAATCTAGGAAGAGGCAAGATCTAATCTATGAAGATCGAAGCAACGAGAGGTATGAGAGACTAACCCTCGAAGATCCAAAGCCTTACGAGATCAGATCTCGTTGTTGATGTAGTTGATCGTCTCGGTGCTGCAATCTGGCAGCACTTCCGTACTCGGTCGTGCGTACGGTGTCGATGAAGTCCGTCATCTCCCCATTCCAGCGGGCAGCGAAGGTGTGGTAGATCCCCTCTGAATCCCGGCAGCACGACGGCGTGGTGGTGGTGGAGGAGAAACTCTGCAGGGCTTCGCCTAAGCCGGTGCAGAAGGTGCGGTGGAGGAGAGGGGGCGGCCAGGTGTAACGGCCCAGGGTAGGACCCTAATAGATTTGTTTGTTCTTTTTTATCTTTATGCATCATCATGCATCATATCATCCATGTGTTCACAAAAAAAACTATTTTTTCTATAAAACCCTAATTTAGTTTTCCCCCCTCTCATATGGTCTTATAATAAAACCTTTCCCCTATCTCTCTATAACAAAACCCTAATACCAAACCTATGTAGTACATAAAAGCTATTTCAAATGTTTTCAGATTTCAAATAAAAATTGGTTTGTTTTGGTTTTATTTTAAAATGTTTTATAAAACCAGTTTTAAAAAAATCAAAGAAGAAAAGAAAAGAGTAAACCCCTTCCCCCCTCTCTCTGGGCCTTTTCTCTCTTCCCCTGGCCCTCTTTCCCCTCTCTTCTTTCCACACGGCGGCCCAGCTTCCTCCTCCTTCCTTCCAGCCCAACCCAGCAACCATACTGGTTTGAAGAAAAATATCCCCTCCTCCCTTGTCCTCTTCTTCAGCGAAGCACGCAGATGGCGTGAGTGCGTCGTGGTCCTCCATCGCCACCCACGCTCCTCCTCACCTGCTCCCCCCCTTTATCTTCGGCCTCCAGGAAACCCTAGTCTTTTCCCTCCTCAAGCCGCCGCCGTTTCTTCCCCCTCTCTTCCTCTCTGTGAACCGACGGAGAAAACCACCGCCTCCCCCTCGCTGGCTCCACAGCGATTCCGGCCACCCCCTTCAACACCGAGACAACCAGGAGCTCCGCCTCTCCTCCAGGATCGTTTTCGCCCAAGGAATCGACCCACGGCGCCTTGAATCAACCCGTCATCACCGTTTCTGCGCCACGGCTGTCATGCTCCAGCGACGTTTTCGTCACCGTCCGGCCTCCCCCTTCGTTTCTGAGACCTCCTCCGTGTTCCTGGTACCCTTGCGCACCTCCTGCCCTTTTCCTTTCTCCCCCTCGTTTACTGCTTCGATTTCTTGCCGGTGACCGCTTCTCCTCCGCCGCAGATGGTCACCGCCGGCGTCGCTCGATGGTCCCCCGCTCCCGGCGTCGCCTCCATCTGGTCCGCGCCCACGAGGCGTGCCCGATGCCCTTTTCCTCGCGTCCTGGGGCGCTCGGCAACGCTCGCCCGCCTCGGTGCCGGCCGCAGTGATCACCGTCGCCCCCACGTCGAGCATCTTTCGTGCAGCAGCGCAACAAGGTTTGTCAGCTCAGCGCCACGCTGGCCTCCACGTCGACCAGCGGGCCCCATCCGTCATCCTCTCGGGCTAAGCCCATCCTCGGTGAGAAAACCCCGCCGGATCTGGATCTGGACGTTTTGCGTCTAGGCCCTGCCTGTTTATTTTCTTAACCAGCAGCCCCTGCACCTGTTGGTTTCCTGCAAAACCCCCTGTACCTTGTGAAATCAACCCGGGGTCCTCCCCCCTGTATGAATATGATTTCTGGGTCCTTCCCTATTTATTAAAACCTGTTTTATGTTTTAAATTAACAATAAAACTTAATCTGTTAATAACTTTTAATCTGTAACTCGAAATAAAAAGTGTTCTATATGAAAATTGATCAGAAAAACATAAGTAACATGAATATGACATCTATATGCCTGTTTGCATCTTGCATCATGTCGCGCATTGAAAGTTATGCATGTTCACCTAACATACATGCGGAGTATTTCGGAAACACCGACTCGGTTTACCCCGCTCCATTTAATTTAAAGTAGCTCACCCCTGCCATGCTATGACATGCTAGTCAACACTTAACTTTGCTGTTAGAAAATGCAACTCCAACTCTAGTTTGTTTGTCCGGGGTTCCGACTCCGATTAATATGAATAAGTTGCACCGCATCATCCTTGCCATGTCATGCATATCATCTTGAGCATGCTGGTTCTTTATCCGTAGTAGTAAGACTTGCACCCGTTGTTTGTCCAGCATTTGCTTCTTCCCGGATAGGATCACGAAGTGGTGTGTGAGATACGACGAGTTCTCCGACAAGTTCTCCTGCAGCTTTTCACAGGCGAGCCCACCTCCTTCACCTATTTTATATTTTGCTCTCCCTCTCACTGCTATCCTTATGTCGCGATTCTTTATCGAGTCACGTGTCCTTTTCCACTTGTTTACCATAATAATCCTATATGTATCTTTCCGTACCCATAGCCGTTGCTTGATGTTTGAGCCTTGCGAGTCGTAGGCGTGTTTAGTCTCTGTTGTTTATCTCGATCTGTTATCGGGATATGTTGGGTTGTTGGGAGGTGCTATATCAGTTGTTGGAGATAATCATGCTATACTTTATTGTTAACAACTAAAATTGTAAGCAGAGGCATCTGTGAGCCTGATACGTCCAAAACGTGTCTACTTTCCCAGACACTTTTGCTATTGTTTTGCCTCTAATTTGTGTATTTTGGATACAACTAACACGGACTAACGCTGTTTTCAGCAGAATTGCCCTGGTGTCTTATTTTTGTGCAGAAAATCAACTTTCAGGAAAATCCCTGGAAGTAATTGCAATGGGCCTATTTTTACAGAAGACCCACGGAGCCAGAAGACGTGACGATGGGGACGCCACCTCGGCCAGCCCCTGGTGCTCCCCTCTGGACTACTTAAAGCCCTTGACCTAAACACGCACGGGGGTTCGACCAATTTTCCAGAAGACATCCAGAACTCCGCCGCCATCGAAAACCCTATTTCGGGATCAGAAACTCCGTTCGGCACCCTGCCGGGACGGGGAATTGGAGGAGATCATCGCCATCATCGCCACCGACGCCTCTCCATCGACCATCCATGTTTCCCCCATCCATGTGTGAGTAAATCCCCGCTGTAGGCTGAAGGGGATGGTAGGGATTGGATGGGATTGTTCATGTAATAGCCATAAGATTGTTAGGGCATGGTGACTAGTATCCGTTGTTGGTACTTTTATGATATTGTTGCGACTTGTTATGCTTAATGCTTGTCACTTAGGACCCGAGTGCCATGATTTCAGATCTGAACATGTTATTGATTCATGATGATATTCATTGTTTTATGATCTTACCTGCAAGTTGTATACACATATTGTTGTCCGAAACCCGAGGCCCCAAAGTGACAGAAAATGGGACAACCGGAGGGGAAGGCTGTGATATGAGGATCACATGTGTTCACGGAGTGTTAATGCTTTGCTTCGGTACTCTATTAAAAGGAGTACCTTAATTACCAGTAGTTTTCCTAGAGGCCCGGCTGCCACCGGCTGGTAGGACAAAAGATGTTGTGCAAGTTTCTCATTGTGAGCATGTACGACTATATACGGAACACATGTCTATGGTTATTTAGTACTTGGATACTGTTTTATTATTATCTGCAAATGCCTAGTCTTGACTATTACATGAGTTATCGTATCCATGCAGCGCCCGTTCATCCATCCCTATGCCTACGGTATTTTAATCCTGTTATTTTCTATAATCACTATTGATGTCTTTATTACACTACTGCTTATATTTCACTACCGCTACTGCTATAAAACTGTTGCTACTGATAAACTATTGCGAGCAAGTCTGTTTCCAGGTGCAGCTGAATTGACAACTCCGCTGTTAAGGCTTACAAATATTCTTTGGCCCCTTGTGTCGAATCAATAAATTGGGTTTTACTTCCCTCAAGACTGTTGCGATCCCCTATACTTGTGGGTCATCAAGACTATTTTCTGGCGCCGTTGCCGGGGAGCAGAGCTTTATTTGCAAGTTCACCTGAATTGATATTGTTCGCTGCAAATCCTCCATCATGGGTAAACCTTGCGATGCTAAAGTCGCCATATTACCATCCACTACAAGAAAAGGTACAACTCTGAGTACCTCTGCTGCTCTTGATTCACCATATGTGATAAGTCAACTTGTTTCACCACCACAAGCTTCACGTGTTGGTACTTCTGCTGAATCTGAAAATTCCTCTTATAATTTTGATGATGCTTCTACTGTGCTTGATGATAATGGTTCATTAGGTCCTTTTCTAGATGCTACAATTGCTAGGTCTAGACAAATTGAAAATACTGAAATTCCTAATGAAAATACTATTACACCTGTTAATTCACCTGAGTCTGTTGAACACTCTAGTGATGATCCTGATGAAGATTATGTGGAACTTGATGATGATTTTATTGATAAATGTAATGCTACTATTGGTGCAAGTAACATTAAAAAGCTTCTTGCACAACATGCTGTTAGATATAAACTGTCTCCTGATCCTAAATTTGCCACATCTCCTATAAACATTAAGGATAAGGATTATGATTTTTCTCTTGATTTATCTCATATATCTATTGTTGAGAAAACACCTTTTTGTGGTACTGAAAAAGAAAGTGTTGTAGAGCACATGAATGAGCTTTCTACTTTGAGTAGCTTGTTTTCTGATGATATCAAGAAGCGTACTTATTTTGTTGCTAAATTTTTTCCTTTCTCATTAAAGGATGATGCTAAAACTTGGTATAATAGTTTGCCTCCTGATTCTTTTGATAGTCCAATTGGTTTGCTTGATGTTTTCTTTCGAAAATATTTTCCTGCTAGTGCTCAACATATTGCTTTGCAGAAAATTTATAGTTTTGACCAGGAAGATGGAGATAAATTGCCTGAAGCTTGGGCAAGGTTTTGCTCTCTTCTTAGAGCTCGGCCTGGACATGATTTGGAAAAGCATGACTTACTTGATATATTTTATAGTGGACTAACCATTGAGTCTAGGGCATACCTGGATAGTTGTGCTGGTTGTGTTTTCAGGAAAAGAACTCCAGACGAAGCTGAAGAATTAATGGCTAGAATAAGCCAAAATCATGATGATTGGACTACACCTGAACCAACCCCAACACCAATATTGAAGAAGAAGGGTATGATTAAATTAAATGATGAAGATATGAGGGAAGCCAAGAAATCTCTTAAAGAGAAAGGTATTAAATCTGAAGATATGAAGAATTTACCTCCCATAGAAGATTTATGTAAGATAACTCCCCCTCCATCCACAATTGAGGTACATTCTCTTCAACGCTTTGATAAAGGAGACATTCCTTACTCAAAACCTCCTGATCAATGTTTAGATGAATTTGATAATTATTTTGTTAAGCAAGATAACTTTAATATGAGAGTAGAGAATCATTTAATGGAAAATTCTCAAGCTATTAGTAAATTGCATGATATTGTGGAGAGAACCTCCAATGATGTTAAGATGCTTGTTAAACATTTTCATATGGTTCAAACTCAAATTGATCAACTCACTAAAGTGCAAAATGACTTGTTAAAAAATACTTCTAAAGAAAAACATGCTTATGAAGTAACAACTAGAGGTGGTGTTTCTACTCAGGATCCTCTATATCCCGAGGGGCATCCCAAAAGAGTTGAACAAGATTCTCAACGAACTAAAGAAACTAGTGCTCCTTCTAAGAAAAAGAAGAAGAAACATAAAACTGTTGTAGAATCTTCTGAACCTGTTAATGATCCTAATAGTATTTCTATTTTTGATGATGAAACTGAAAGTGGTAATGAACATGATAAAGATAATGATAAGAATGATGTTTCTGATAAAGAAGAGGTTGAAGATGAACCTGAAAAGCATGCTAAAAATAAAAAGTACACTAAAGAAGATTTCATTGCTAAGAAACATGGTAATGAAAGAGAACCTTGGGTTCAAAAGCAAATGCCTTTTCCTGTTAAGAAACTAAAATCAAAGGAGGAAGAACACTATAATAAATTTTGTGATTGGATGAAACCTTTGTTCTTGCAAATCCCTTTGACTGATGCTATTAAATTGCCTCCTTATTCAAAGTATATGAAAGATATTGTCTCTAACAAAAGGAAAATTCCTAATGAGGAGATTTCCACTATGCTTGCTAATTACTCTTTCAATGGCAAGGTTCCAAAGAAGCTGGGAGACCCAGGTATACCGACTATCCCTTGTTCCATCAAGAATAATTATGTTAGAACTGCTCTATGTGATTTGGGAGTTAGTGTTATGCCTTTTTCTCTTTACAAGAGACTTTATTTAGATAAGTTGATACCAACCGATATATCTTTGCAAATGGCTGATAAATCTACTGTTGTTCATGTTGGTATATGTGAGGATGTTCCTGTTCAAGTTGCTAATAATTGCTTAATATTAACTGATTTTGTTGTGTTGGAAATGCCTGAAGATGATAATATGTATATTATTCTTGGAAGACCTTTTCTTAACACTGCAGGGGCTGTTATTGATTGCAATAAAGGAAAAGTTACTTTCAATGTTGATGACAAGGAGCATACTGTTTATTTTCCCAAGAAGATTGATAAAGTATATGGAGTTAATACAATTTCTAATTTGAGAACTATCAAAGTGGGAGTTATTGATTGTCCTATATATGAGCCTAAAGAAGGATATCAAAATATTATGATTGGATCCATATCAATACAATACAAGGTAACATGATTGATTTGAGGTTTATTTCTTATTATGTCATGTAAAATTTATTTGGTGGCAAGACTTGATCAACCTTGTTAACAAGTACATTTTAAATGCATGGAAGAGCTAAACAACATTTCTTTCTTTCTCCACACTTGTTTTACTTTCTGTAGTACTACTTGTTTTGCAAGATGCTTTAGTTGTTTAAAATTTTGAAAATCTTTTTCTGCCCTGAAACAGTTATTTTAACACCCAGAAATGTGCATTTTTCGAAGTTTTCAAAAATTTACAAAAATTATACCACTAGTCCTATTTTTTAAATTGCAACCTGGGAGTGCCTGGGGCTGACCAGTGGGGCACCCCATGTGCTGGCACGGCCAGCAGGGCGCGCCGCCCTGTGGTGTGGACCCCACCTGGCCCCCCACTCACTCATCCACCTACCACTCCACTCTCTTCCACGGGAAAACACAACACCATTGTTCAAACCCGAGTTTCTTGCTGTTCTTGCTCGAGATTTTCGATCTCCTTGCTCAGCCCATCTTTGCTGCTGAGATTTGGAGCATTTGTTCTCCGGTATGTGACTCCTCCGATTATCCAAATATAATTTTGTTTAGTTGAGTATATCTTGAGTATTTTGCTGTTGTAGGTGACATGTTAAGTGAGTTTGCATGCTTGTTCTAAGTTGTAAAAATTAGGTTTGATACATGTTTAGTACTCTATCAAGTTCCTATAGTAGTCTCCCTCATTTATATGTCTCAAAATCAACTTTTATAATGTTTGTTGAAAAATTTCAGAAAAGGAAAATGCATAACCACACCTTTGGAGAAGTGTTTGAGAGGGATACGCCAAGAGTGGCAAGGCCTTCAAGGGCAGCTACTCGAGTTAGGCGATCCTATGATGAGGATGTCATTGCACCTAGCTTTGAAGATGAAGAGGACAATGGGATTCCTAATGCTTCATCCTTTCCGTGCACTGACTTTTTGCGTAATGCAGGGCTACTTGATGACTTCTTGTTTCTCATTAATAGGGTGGGCTTGTCTACCTATATGGAAGATGAGAGTGATCAATTTTATATGCTAACTAAAATCTTTGTTGAAAGCTTTAAATTCAGCAACACACCTTTCACACCATCAGTTAAATTTAAGATTTATAATATGCCTATTACTATGAAATTGGGTGATTTTTGTGCTGCACTGGACATTACTCCTATAGGTACAGCGAAGAAGATCGAGAACCGCCCCAAAGCTTTGATGGAACTCTATCGAGAAGTTACCAACGATGATGACCGTACCATTCAGCGCGGCAAGATAAGGAACATTCAGCTCCCTGCCATTAGATATTTCACTTACTATCTTGCTACTAGCATTCTTGGTAGGGAGAACACTAGCAAAATTTCTAATTATCATCTTGCTTTTCTGGTTGCTGCACTTAGTGGAAGTACACCTTATCATCTTGGTGCTCTCATTGCTCGTCGCTTATCTAATAAGGGACCTATTTATGGAGGAATTGTTGCTTCACGTATTGTTGCATATCTAGGTCTTTCTGTTGATCCTAGTGATGAGAAATTAATTCCTATTAAGCTTGATATTGCTGCTATGAAGGATCACCAATTTGTCACAACTAACTCTAATTTAGAAAATATTGTCTATAGAATGTTGTTTATTGACGGGGATGAGAGGGAAATCCCTTTGCCGCAGGCCGATTTGTTCAGTGTTCGCAGGAGGCCGTGGTCGCGCTCCAAGGAGGAGGTGGATGAGCAGCTGAGGATACTTGGCTTTCACCAGCAGCACGACTCCGAGGACGCCGAGCCCTCCGACGGGTACACCGTCACGTATCCTGGTGCGTCCTCCAGCTTGTACCAAGGACAGGATCCTCCTTCATCATATTACGGAGGCGCCACCTCATGGGCACCGGGGTTGATCTCCACTTAGGCCAAAAGCCTAAGCTTGGGGGAGGTACATCGACATCTCACTCATTTACATATCATATCTTGTCGGTACTTTGTATATCCATGTTTCGATTTTCTTTCTTTCTTTTTGTTGCTTGTTGTTTATTTCTGTTTTCCAAAACACGAAAAGACCAAAAATATTTCTGTTGTTTCTCTCTATTTATTTATTTAGTATTTAGTATTAGTTTGCTTAGTTTTTAATTCGGGTTGCTATTCAAATATCCAAAAAGATTTTGCTTTGTTTGCCTGTTTTCTTTTGTTCTTGTTTCCAATTCGAAAACACCAAAAATATTTGTTGTTCTTCTTCGGTTTTGTAAAGTTTATTATGGAGTTCAGAGGTCTCCGGTGGTTGGAGCTTGGTTTTCATTTCATAGTATTCAAGACACACAAGTGAAAGGCAATAATGACGATCTACGACAACTCGACTGTGATGAGAGGCTGGTATGAACTCTATTTGTTCTCATTTTTGTACATATACTCATCCATGTGAGCATGCTTAGTTGGTTCATGTGAGGTATATGTCATTTAATGAAAGTCTAGTAGTTCATGATCTCTCATGTTTAGCTCCAATTTATTAATAATGAGTAGCATGTCATAAATATTTGCTTGCATTGTTTTATTCATAGATAGGTATGACATTGTGGTATCCTCCTCTGAATAATTCATTTGAATTGACTTGGCACATGCTCATGCATGCATATGACTGAAAAACAAAAAGTCAATTAAGCCTCGATGATTTACTTTGCTTCAGAGTTCTTGTATCACTTTTATGCCTCCGTTAATTTTATTTTGTCGCAAGCATGATTATGACGGTTATTGCTCTCTTGATTGTCGCTTCCTAGTCTATTGCTAGCCCTCACTTGTACTGAGCGGGAATGCTGCTCGTGCTTCCAAATCCCTGAAAACCAAGTTATTCCAAAGTGTCCACCATAAATACCTATGCATGGCATTTCAAACCATTCCAAGTAAATTTTCATGTGCTACCTTTAAAACCTTCAAAGTACTTCTCAATTTGTGTCAATGTTTTATAGCTCATGAGGAAGTATGTGGTGTTTTATCTTTCAATCTTGTCAGACTTTCACCAATGGACTAGTGGCATATACATCCGCTTATCCAATAATTTTGCAAAAAGAGCTGGCAACGGGGTGCCCAGCCCCAATTAATTACAACTTTCATTAATAATTCTCTTCACATGTTTTGCCCTGATTTATCAGTAAGCAACTTAATTTGCAAATAGACACTCCTCCATGGTATGTGAATGTTGGAAGGCACCCGAGATTCGGTTAGCCATGGCTTGTGTAAGCCAAGGTTGGGAGGAGTGTCATCCATAATGAAACTAAAATACATGTGTAAACAAAAGAGAAGAGGGATGATCTACCTTGCTGGTAGAGATAACGTGCTTCATGGGAGCCGCTCTTGAAAGTCTGGTTGACAAGGTAGTTAGAGTGCCCACTACCATTCGTTGACAACAACAAACACCTCTCAAAACAATTTTACTTGTTTTAAAAATGAAAAGCTCTAGCACATGTTAATCCCTGCTTCCCTCTGCGAAGGGTCAATCTTTTACTTTTATGTTGAGTCACCATCCTTTCTTTGAGCACCTTCTTGAGAGCATAATTGTCATTCTTAGTGTAATATGTTTGTCCCAGAATATGGTTAACTGTGGTATAATTTTGATGCTTTTATCTTTGATAATCTTTACTTCTAGTCTTCCCATGAACTTCAGAGGTGCCTGGGCATTTATGTTTTGCTGTACAAATACGGGCAAGCGAGATACCACTTTATCATATCTTTTTATGAGCATTGCAATCCTGCTGATAGATATGTTTCATGATGCTTATTATTAGTTTGTTGGTATCTTTTTCATGATTGACATAACTATTAGATGACTTTATTTGCATTTATATTATTATGAATTGCCTAAGTACTCGTCCATATAATGAGAATATTTACATCATATGAGCAAATGTGTTCATGAAAGTTCTTTTATCGCACTCAATTGTTAACTGAATTGCTTGAGGACAAGCAATAAGCTAAGCTTGGGGGAGTTGATACGTCCAAAACGTATCTACTTTCCCGAACACTTTTGCTATTGTTTTGCCTCTAATTTATGTATTTTGGATACAACTAACACGGACTAACGCTGTTTTCAGCAGAATTGTCCTGGTGTCTTATTTTTGTGCAGAAAATCAACTTTCAGGAAAATCCCCGGAAATAATTGCAATGGGCCTATTTTTACAGAAGACCCACAGAGCCAGAAGATGTGACGATGGGGATGCCACCTCGGCCAGCCCCCGGCGCTCCCCTCTGGACTACTTAAAGCCCTTGACCTAAAAACGCACGGGGGTTCGACCAATTTTCCAGAAGACATCCAGAACTCCGCCGCCATCGAAAATCCTATTTCAAAATTAGAAACTCCGTTTCCGCACCCCGCCGGACAGGAATTGGAGGAGATCATCGCCATCATCGCCACCGACGCCTCTCCATCGACCATCCATGTTTCCCCCATCCATGTGTGAGTAAATCCCCGCTGTAGGCTGAAGGGGATGGTAGGGATTGGATGAGATTGTTCATGTAATAGCCATAAGATTGTTAGGGCATGGTGCCTAGTATCCGTTGTTGGTACTTTTATGATATTGTTGCGACTTGTTATGCTTAATGCTTGTCACTTAGGGCCCGAGTGCCATGATTTCAGATCTGAACATGTTATTGATTCATGATGATTTTCATTGTTTTATGATCTTACCTACAAGTTGTATACACATATTGCTGTCCGGAACCCGAGGCCCCAAAGTGACAGAAAATGGGACAACCGGAGGGGAAGGTTGATATGAGGATCACATGTGTTCACGAAGTGTTAATGCTTTCTCCACTCTATTAAAAGGAGTACCTTAATTACTAGTAGTTTCCCTAGAGGCCTGCCACCGCTGGTAGGACAAAAGATGTTGTGCAAGTTTCTCATTGTGAGCATGTACGACTATATACGGAACACATGCCTATGGTTATTTAGTACTTGGATACTGTTTTATTATTATCTGCAAATGCCTAGTCTTGATTATTACATGAGTTATCTTATCCATGCAGCACCCGTTCATCCATCCCTATGCCTACAGTATTTTAATCCTGTTGTTTACTATAATCACTACTGCTGTCTTTATTACACCGCTTCTTATATTTCACTACTTGCTATAAAATTGTTGCTACCGATAAACTATTGCGAGCAAGTCTGTTTCCAGGTGCAGCTGAATTGACAACTCCGCTGTTAAGGCTTACAAATATTCTTTGGCTCCCTTGTGTCGAATCAATAAATTGGGTTTTACTTCCCTCGAAGACTGTTGCGATCCCCTATACTTGTGGGTCATCAGAGCCCCTTTGCGAAAGCATCGGAACTTTGACTCGCTAATGTCCCCTAGGACCCGCGTTTTTGTTATCTGTTCCGAGATTGAGCGCTCTACCCGTGCGTGGGGACGTTTATTGGGACCCCCCTCACCCATTTCCTTTTCTCAAGTCAGTTGAAAAGGGGGTCACAACCTTGGTTTTATTTGGCGCATGCATGTTTATATACCTTCGGGTGTTTACTTCCTGTTGCCTTCGGGTGTTTATATTCTATACCTGCGGGACGTTTAGCGAAGCGTGTGGTTCGCACGCCTAGCCGCCGACGCAAACCCTGAGTCCGATCCGTCTCGGAGTACGGCCGGACTTCGTCACGGGTAGCTTAGTCGGGTGGCCCCCCTAGACTTTCTTGTTGAACTGGGAACGGTCTTGTTGTGAGACATCCACCTGTCATAAGTGGGTCTAGCATGTGTATGGTTACATTTGGGCAACCCCTGCAGGGTGTACATCTTATCGATAAGCCGTGTCCGCGGTTATGGACGACTTGGAATTGTATAGCTCGATCATAGAACAACTTACACCTTTATGTTGTTGATAATAATTTGCTAATAACTTGATTAGTAATGTAGCATTACTACAACCGATACCTAATAAAACTTGTCCGCCATTGAGTGCCTTTTACATTGCCTCTTTGCTTTGTTGAAGGGGATATGTGTAATCGGCTGGGTTATGTTTGTGTAGTATTTATCTGTTACCTTGTGCGCTCTCTTATCTTCTCTGAGTAGACGGATGTTGTAGCGTGTCTCTATTGGTTATAGTTTTGCTGCCGCTAAACCTACCATATAGCCCTAGGCGATATATATATATTCGCCTGGCGAGCATAGCCATTTCTAGTCTCGCTAAGTACGTGCCGGAGTTCGTTCCTTGGTACTTACTCTCGCCTTTCTCTTTCTTTTGCTTCCTCCCTTTTGTCAACCGATGGCCGACTTCGACAGGTACAATATGACGACGTTAGCAAGGTTACCCTTCCGGCTTGGCCTGGGCAGGGTTATGGACATCACTGGTTATCTTCAGGACTCTTAGTCCAATTTGTATCTTGTCCGTACTCGGACGTATTTGATCTTCTGTATGATTTGGATCTTTGTATTGTATATTTGTATCTTGACTCGTTGGAGTCATTGTTGTAATATATGTATCTTGTGGGCTCTATTGTAATCTTGTTGTAATGGTACCGCTCGTGTTAATTCCTCTGGCATCACGTGTGTGATTCTTCACACACGTCGTGTCGGAGGGCGTCTCTGAATCGATATCGTGCGGATTTCGGCGGGATCGCTGGAATCCTCATGGTACCGGTTCCGGGGCGTCACACCAGGGTTGACGGATGAGGGAGGGCTGTGCCCATGCCCCCTCCCCTCTTTATATAGGGGGGAGGGTTGGTTGGGGTGGCCCCCCACGCCCCAATCCCATCTAGGGCCGGCGGCCAAAGAGGGGGAGCTTTCTTCCCCCCAAGTCTTCCCCCTCCCTAGGGTTTGGGAAACCCTAAAGGGGTGGCCGGCCTAGGTCTTGAGAGCATGGTGCACCTGGCCCATTAGGGCAAGGCAGCTCCCCCTCGGCCCATGTGGCCCCTCCTAGGGTCGTGGGCCCACTAGGGGACCCTTCCGGAACCTTCTAGAACTTCTCGGTCTTTCACCGAAAAATACCGAACTTTTCCCGAACCCGAGAAATTAACTTCCATTATATGAATCTTATTCTCCAGACCATTCCAGACCTCCTCGTGATGTCCTGGATCCCATCCGAGACTCCGAACAACATTCTGTCTCCATCTCATATTCCGAATCTACTTATACGACATTGAACCTTAAGCGCGTCACCCTACGGCTCGTGAACTATGCGGACATGATCGAGACTCCTCTCCGATCAATAACCAATAGCGGGACCTGGAGATCCATAATGGCTCCCACACATTCATCGATAACTTAGTGATTGATTGAACCATTAACATACGATACCGATTTCTTTTGTCACGCGATACTTTACTTGTCCGAGGTTCGATCATCGGTATCTCCATACTTAGTTCAACCTCGTCACCGACAAGTACTCTTTACTCGTACCGTGGTATGTCATCTCTTGTGATCTTGTCACATGCTTGCAAGCTAATTAGACGACATTCCACCGAGAGGGCCCAAAGTATATATATCCGTCATCGGGATGGACAAATCCCACTCTTGATCCATATTCCTTAACTCATACTTTCCGAATACTCAATCCCATCTTTATAACGACACATTTACGCAGTGCCATTTGATGTAATCAAAGTACCCTTCTGGTGTAAGTGATTTACATGATCTCATGGTCGAAGGACTAGGTTACTATATATCGAAAGCTTATAGCAAGATGAACTTAATGACTTGATCTTATGCTACGCTTATTTGGGTATGTGTCCATTATATCATTCACCCAATGACATAACCTTGTTATTAACAACATCCAATGTTCATGATCAGGAAACCATGATCATCTATTAATCAACAAGCTAGTTTTACAAGAGGCTTACTAGGGACTCCTTGTTGTTTACATAACACACATGTATTAATGTTTCCAGTTAATACAATTATAGCATGGGATGCAAACATTTATCATAAACACAAAGATATAATAATAACCACTTTACTATTGTCTCTTGGGCATATCTCCAACACTGAATCCCTGCAAGATTGCATTAGCAGCAGGATAAACTTGTATTGTATTAATAAATTTTCTGTTGAAAAGTGCATCATTCCTTGCCTTCCAAAGACACCACAGAAAGGTATACAAGGTAGAAATATTTTATATTAGGATGGCTAACTGAGAGTAAAGGCTGGATCATCTGGGGGAATTGATCGATGATTCTCGACAAGTATCCCAATTCGGATAAACCAAGGAGCGGAAAACCAGGATGCTGTTGAAAAAGCACAAACAAAGAGCATGTGCATCTCATCCTCCACATTGCCGCACCAGTTGCACTCTTCTTTGATGTGCTTTGAAAATTTGCTTGCCTTCTTACCTATGGGTAGAGCTTGACGCATCAACTGATAAGAGGTAGCCCGGTCTTCTCAGTAAGCGAGGTGGTAGATGATGAACACAACGATGGACTCGATGATATGGTGGATGATAACTTGTATGACGCTGACGATTCTCTCGATCGATCCCTGTCGCCAATGCAACAGCTCTCAACCCTGCAAGATATTCGCAACTCCACACACTTGCGCACGTAGCCGCCGACTACGAAGAGGTTAATTTGCAATCTCCCAATTTCCAGTGGAATGATAGAACACACAAATTTTCAGTAGCAAAACACCAGGTCGATGCGAATGGTGTATAGAATTCAATACTATTTGTGTAGTAATCAACTATGAACTATGATTTATCTTAAACATGGTATAAACCTAAAATCCATGACTTACAACGATATATTAAGCCTACTGGACGTCCAACATAGGGTTGGGGTCGAAATCAATCATATATCTAACTTTCCTAACTTGGAAAACCTATATATGAAAACTGGCAGAAATGACTGTCAACTTGTTTCGGTCATTACGTCTGGGACGTGACGAACCAGCGTATGAGGGTTTATCAATTAGAAAGCACATGAAATTATATTTCCAACAAGTGTTTATTTGCCTGATTTGGAGTTGGTATGAAGAAACCACGTCCGTTTCAAATTCAGAACTTCTGTCTGTCTGAACCGAATCAGAACTGACTTTGACTTTGACTTGGAATCCGAATTGGAGGAGATATTTTCTTGTTTGCAACATGATTTTCTTGCTCCATGATGGCACCACTTCCTCCCACGCCTCCCTCGTGCTTGCCAGCTTGATGGTTGTTAATGAGCCCCAATCTTTGCGCATACATTCTTCTACATGCTCCATACTCCTTATTAATTCAATCATAATGATACACAAATACAATGACTTAAGCAATATAGAGTTCTTCGCAATCAAAGTATCATGTCCAACTAGGAATGAATTTACCTTGTGATATTTTTCAATAAGGCTCAATATTTCTTTCCAACTCAAACATGCAGAATCATCATAATCCATGAATGTATCCTCATCATCCCCCCTTTCTTCAAGAAAAACCGTCCACGGCTTTAGGTAAGCTGGAAGATGAATGAACAAAAAGAACAACATGTACGCACAGTATATGTAGATATAACATTTTGTGTGATATATGTGCGCACAATTTGTATTCCCATAATTCAGATTGCAACTTAACTTGCAAGTATAAGTGAAGCATATAGCGATACGATGAGGATGATGAGCAAATATATGTACAGTCTTATTGTTTAGTATTAACTTAAGTGTCCTCACGGAAGATCGGTGACCAAATTCGATATAAACAAGGTCAAACCAATCCAAAATATGCAAATGTATAACTGTTGGATACCATGCTTTCACTACGCTACTATGATATATAGAACAAATAGATATATGATTATGATCACAACTCACGGTGTATAATATGCAACTCAATTTGCAAATATAAGTAAAGTATAGATCTATAGCATGTAATTGCCACATGTGTTGGGACAGACATGACGAATGTTTGAAATCTGATTCTATTTTAGCAAGATTAGAACAATCCAACATAGGTAAAATTACTCTTGTTGGTTGTAGCTTATCAAATAAACCAGAATCAACATTAATATTATCACAAAAATTAGGTACTATCCCACAACAAAAAGACTCTATCACATAGCATATAGGACTGAAAACAGCAAGTTTCATTTCAGCAATTCTATCACAAGTAATGCACATGTGATCCACTAGAAATTTCTCATCCATGCTATAGTCACCGCTGAGATTAAAAGTGAAAGACTGAGCATAGGTGCTAGAATTCACATGTGAAATTTCAGAAATCTTAACCATAGCACAATGCATACTCATAGGTTCATTTACATGATATAAGACACAATATCAGTAGGTGGTAATCTAGAAAGTACTTCCTTATGTGTAATCAGTACCACATGATCAAAATTCGAAATTTGCAATTCATCGCATGGTGTTGAAATATATGTGCAAGTCAAATCCAATGAAGGAACCAACAAAGGAGTAGACTCACAAATTTCGTTTGTATATACTGGTTGTAGCTCCAAATCGGTACCTACAACAACGACAGTTTCCTCCGATTTAGTAGGCACGAAAGTATCATCCTCAAGTGATGATGCACGTTCTGGTGATGCAGGTTGTAACACAAGCGGACCCCTTTCTTCAAAATCAACATGCATCACTAGAAGTAGAGATAATTACGTTAGTAGAAACCTCACATGTTTTCTCAACTCCTACTCTCGGTTTTTCAATTACATGATCAGCTTATGGCTTTGTGTTGGTGGTTGCATGAGGACATAGGTTTCGACGCCTAATCTCCTGAAGTTTCTTAATGTGTGTATGTGCTAACCACATGTTTTTTCCCATTCCAAAAGATGGTAGGATCTGGATGAGCACCACCAAAAACAACCTTAAATCAATCACACCAATATTTTCCAACCATTAGATGGCAGAAATTAAGTGTTCTAGAAATCACATCGCATTCCATATATATAGTATACCCATAAATGGTTAGAAAACGTGTGTACTGAGTAACTAGCACTGCATGATCATTAGTAGCTAACATATATGGCCAAAAATGTGTATATGTATGCAACTGTAGCTTTTCCACAACTTCAATACTAATCAGGTTTGTGCGAGAATAATTGTAAATGGTAATAGAAACTGTTATATCACCAATGTCTGCGTCGAAGTGAAACATACCCGATTTAGACGTCATGTCAAAATCCTCCTCCTGGAAGGTATTGTTGTAATAAGACCTCAATCGTAATGGAACCTCCTTTTTCTGCATCACATCAAAATCACTAGAAGACATAATTAGTAGGTTAGTGCACAAAAAAAAAATTGTGGTGGTATGCTCACAACTCACTCAAAACTGATAAGAACAGTAAATCTTACCGCTCCAAAGTGAATTAGTATTTCTTACCACTTGGATAGACGAAGAGTGCATGATGTGACAAAGTGAATATCAAGGGTATAAGAACGAGCACATGACAAAGTATGGTCTATGTGGGGTTGTAGGTAGGCTACCTATTTATACGTTGCAAACGTATCTATAATTTTGATGCTCCATGCTTATTTTACACCAATTTCTATATGTTTTTTCTACACTTCGTGACACTTTAATGCATTTTCCGGAACTAACCTATTGACAAGATGCCACAATGTCAGTTCCCTGTTTCCTGTTGTTTTGTATTTCAGAAAAGTTGTACATGAAATATTATCGGAATTTGACGAAGCAAAAGCCGAAGTTGCTATTTTACCAAAACAAAGACGGACTCCATAAGAGATACGGAGGGGGGCGAGGAGACGGCCAAACCAAGCCTTGGCGTGACCCAGGCCCTGGCCGCGCCAAGGGGGTGTGGGGCCACCTGGCGCCCACCGACCTCGCCCTTCCGCCTATAAATTACCTCCGACGCGAAAACCCTGAATCAACCAGCCTCCGTCCACAAAAAGTTCCATCGCTGCCACCATCGTCCAGAGAGGTTTCGGGGGTCAGAAGTTCCTGTTCCGGCACCCTGCCGGGACGGGGATTGACCCCCGGAGCCATCTCCATCGACTCCACCACCTCCACTTCGACTCCATGATGGTTTGTGAGTATTCCCCCCTGGGCTACGGGTTCTCGACTGTAGATAGTTGGTACTCTCTCTCCCATGTACTTCAATACAATGATCTCATGAGTTGCCTTACATGATTGGGATCCATATGATGTAATCGGTGTTGTGTTTGTTGGGATCCGATAAATTGTAGAATTGTGATCAGATTGTTCATCATATTATCATACTACTGTTATTTAAGATCTTGCATGCTCTCCGGTACTTGTAGTTACCCTGACCAAGTAGTTGCGTGTATCTCCACGAGGGAGTATTTATGCTCGATAGTAGGTTCATGCCTCTAGTTTTCTGAAAGAGTGACAATAAATTCTAAGATTGTAGATGTGTTGTTGCTACTAGGGAGAAAATAACAATGTTTTGTCTAAGGATAATTCTATTGTTTACTTTACACACATCGCCTAATGCGATAGTCTGTTGCTTGCAACTTAATACTGGAAGGGGTTCAGATGATAACCTGAAGGTGGATTATTAGTCATAGACGAAGTTGGATAACGATCTATGTATTATTATGTTGTAATGCCCAACTAAATACTAGAGTAAAATTTATCTTATCATAGCATGCATTTTCATGCCCTCACAATTATCAACTGCCCAACTGTAATTTGTTGACCCAACACATGTTATTTGGAGAGTTACCACTAGTGTAGATAGCTGGGAACCCCGGTCCTTCTGTCATCATCATTGCTCTACAGTCAACTACGCACTGGAATATTTTTCGGTGTCATCTCCTCTATGCTATTGTTGCGTTGTGTTTTGTTTAGTTTACTTTTGTCTAGTTTATTTTTGTCTTGTTTTATTTTTCTTATATACCCGAAAATCCATAAAAATTTGAAAAACCGAAAATCTAAAAAACGGTTGTTATGGAAGAACATGCTAGAACTTCTGTGGAACATTTTATAAAGTACAGGAATCATATAAGGGTAAAGTTATGAGAGGCGTGTTACAAAAGTTGGATCTAATTGCTAAAATTTTGCTTAAACGCCATGATATAAATTGTTGCTCTGAACATGATACTAAACATCTTAAATTCCAATGTGGCTTTAGTAAAGAACTTTTAACTGTAAACTATCATTAGAATAACTATATTCATCTTGGGATTGAAGAAGTAGAACAATTTATCTTATTTATGGGAGCTTCTGAAATAGAATCCTTCATGTCAAAAAATTGTGAAACCCGTGTTGCTTGTGAAGACCTTAAAGATATGGTCTATTCTATTCTTGATTATTGCATAGAAAATTTCAGCAATAATTGGTATATCATTGATTATAAAGAGAGACACAATAATGCACAAGAATGTATCCACAATTTGCAGGAACCTGTGGAAGAAGAAATGACTGAACCTGAAAGCTCATTAGATGAAAAAGAGGAGGAGAGTAATGAACAAAAGGAGGAAGAATGGATTAGCTACCCATGCCTACCTTCTAATGAGAGTAACTCTTTATCTCTTAAATTATTTCATTGTCCCCATGCTTACCAAAGGAGGATGAATGTTATGTTCCTGTGGATTCTCTTGAAATATCGACTATGAGTAAAACTTGTGATAATAATTATGCTCTTTGTTATCTATGGTAATCCATGCTATTTTGATAAATATTATGATAATCCTTTATTTGTGCCTAATTTCAAAATGCATGGTACTAAAGAGTTTTGCTTAGAAAATGTTTATGATAAAGCTCTAGATGATGGTCCTATATTGGTTGATAATATTAATTGTACTACTATTGAAAATGAGATTGGAGGAGTCTTGACTTTAGCTTGGAGCCCCATACCTCTTGAGAATGATCAATCATCTTGTTATAAAATATTGTTAAAAGTGGGTTTGAATGTTTTAATCCCACTATTTTTGAGCTTGATAAAAATTATGTGTTTTTAGATCATGAAAAGCATGCTTTATGTGATAGTTATATTCTTGAGTTTATTCATGATGGTACTGAAAATTATTATGAGAGAGGAAAATATGGTTGTAGAAGTTTTCATGGTACTAAAACACCTCTCTATATGCTGAAATTTTTGAAGTTACTCTTGTTTTATCTTCCTATGTTTGTCACTTTGTTCTTTGTAAATTTATTTGTGTACAAGATTCCTATGCATAGGAAGTGAGTTAGACTTAAATGTGTTTTTAACTTGCTTCTTGATGCTCCTTTTTCTTCATTTTATATTTTCATGAGAGCATCATTAAAACTATCAAGCCTAGCTAAACGACATTAAAGAAAAGCGCTCATGGAAGACAACTGATGGCGTGTAACTCACACGTTCGTTGGGAACCCCAAGAGGAAGGTATGATGCGCACAGTAGCAAGTTTTCCCTCAGAAAGAAACCAAGGTTTAATCGAACCAGAGGAGCCAAGAAGCACGTTGAAGGTTGATGGTGGCGAAATGTGATGCGGCGCAACAACAGGGATTCCGGCGCCAACGTGGAACCTGCACAACACAACCCAAGTACTTTGTCCCAACGAAACAGTGAGGTTGTCAATCTCACCGGCTTGCTGTAACAAAGGATTAAGCGTATCGAGTGGAAGATGATTGTTTGCAAGAAAATAGTAAAACAAGTATTGTAGATTGTATGCGATGTAAAGAATAGGACCGGGGTCCACAGTTCACTAGAGGTGTCTCTCCCATAAGATAAAAGCATGTTGGGTGAACAAATTACAGTCGGGCAATTGGCAAATAGAGAAGGGCATAACAATGCATATACATGATATGATAAATATAGTGAGATTTAATTGGGCATTACGACAAAGTACATAGACCGCCATCCAACGCATCTATGCCTAAAAAGTCCACCTTCGGTTATCATCCGAACCCCATTCAGTATTAAGTTGCTAAGCAACAGACAATTGCATTAAGTATGGTGCGTAATGTAATCGACAACTACATCCTTAGACATAGAATCAATGTTTTATCCCTAGTGGCAACAGCACATCACAACCTTAGAACTTTCTGTCACTGTCCCAGTGTCAATGAAGGCATGAACCCACTATCGAGCATAAATACTCCCTCTTGGAGTTAAGAGCAAAAACTTGGCCAGAGCCTCTACTAATAACGGAGAGCATGCAAGATCATAAACAACACATAAACAATAGATTGATAATCACCATAACATAGTATTCTCTATCCATCGGATCCCGACAAACACAACATATAGTATTACAGATAGATGATCTTGATCATGTTAGGCAGCTCACAAGATCCAACAATGAAGCACAATTAGGAGAAGACGACCATCTAGCTACGCTATGGACCCATAGTCCAGGGGTGAACTACTCACTCATCACTCCGGAGGCGATCATGGCGATGAAGAGTCCTCCGGGAGATGATTCCCCTCTCCGGCAGGGTGCCGGAGGCGATCTCCGAATCCCCCGAGATGGGATTGCGGCGGCGGCGTCTCTGGAAGGTTTTCCGTATCGTGGCTCTCGGGGGTTTTCGCGACGGAGGCTTTAAGTAGGCGAAAGGGCAACGCGGGGCCACACGAGGGCCCCACACCCTAGGTCGGCGCGGCCGGGCCTGGGCCGCGCCGCCCTATGGTGACGGCGCCTCGTGGCCCCACTTCCTTCCCTCTTCGGTCTTCTGGAAGCTTCGTGCAAAAATAGGACCCGGGCGAAGATTTCGTCCAATTCCGAGAATATTTCCTTACTAGGATTTCGAAACCAAAAACAGCAGAAAACAAAGAATGGCTCTTCGGCATCTTGTTAATAGGTTAGTTCCAGAAAATGCATAAATATGACATATAATGTGCATAAAACATGTATGTATCATCAATAAAGTAGCATGGAACATAAGAAATTATCGATACGTTGGAGACGTATCAACAACCCATTATTTTATTTATGTATTTTTTCTTTTATGTTGAGTGTTGGAAGTTGTTACCTTTGTAATAAACTCTTCTTATCATTTTTATTTCATTTTTGTGCCAAGAATAGCCTCTAACAGGAAGAAAGTAAGATTTGGGAAAGTTGTTGTCCTGAAAACATATTTTGTGTTGTCACCATAAAAATTCGTATGAACAACCAGAGCGGAATTTTGAGCTTCCAATTTTTGTGCATATTCCCCATGTTATCTAATTTTCGTTAGTTTAACACTTTTCGAGCTGAGCAACAGAAGATTTTAGAAAAAAATCGATCTTTACCTGCTGTTCTGTTTTGATAGATTTCTATCACCATTTGCATTTGCTTCTTGATCTCTTTGTTATTTTTTGAGTTATTTTGAGAGAAATAGCTTTTCGAAGAAATTGATACAGTAGCTAAATGTTTTAATGGATGTTTGACTTATGTTAGAACTGAACCAAGTGGATTTTTTATTTTGTTTATACTAATGCTGCTAATGAGAATTGTGTGAAGTTTTGTATGAAGGAAGTTTTCAAGTGTAGGGAGAGAAGAATGATGTGATGAGATAAAGGATGGACAAAAGCTCAAGATTGGGGATGCCCATGTCACCCCAAGAAATATCCAAGAGGTACAAACGTCAAATCTTGGGGATGCCCAAGGCATCCCCTTCTTCATCAACAAAAATATCACGTCATCTTTCAAGACACTATATTTGTATTGCTTCATATGTTATGTGTTGTTCTTGGAGCGTTTTTGTTTGTGTTTTTAGTTTTTGTTTTGTTTGCTGTAGCATATGGTTGGACCTCAACATATTTGTTTTGGAGAGAGATACACTGTGTTTTCAATGCATAGACCACTCTAGTTTTCACTCTTATTGTTCTACGGGTGTTCTAGTTTGCTAGTACTGCGTTTATCTCTTGTTCTTTCACTCGAATTATCTTCATAGATTGTTAGTATTCTTTATTTATGTATAATTATCTCTCTGGTCCATATTGATTTTCATCTCTGAGAGCTATTTCAAACAAGTTGATTGGCGTTGGAGACGAGTAAAATGTTTCATGCCTATAGTGATGCAAAAGGAAGCTTGTTTAGACTGTGGCATAGACTTTGGCATGTCATATTGGATGTTATTCTTATCATATGCTTAGTAATTATCGTTTTAGCATGACTTGTCTCAAATATCTGAGAGTGCTTAATGTGTCATTGAAAGAATCATGTGTTGTTTCCATCATACAAAAGTATAATATTGTGGTATTCTCCTTTGATGTTGTTATTGGGTCGACTTAGCACATGCTTACACCATGTTATGACTACAAACCAGTCACCTAATTAAAGCCTCTATGATCATTTAGGCTTTGACTTGTAATATCACTTTATGCTTTGATTAATAATGTTTTGTCGCTATGCATGATTATGACCATTATTGCTCTCTTAGTTAGTCGCTCCCAGTCTTTTGCTAGCCTTTACCTGTACTGAGTATGAGCTCTACTCGTGCATCCAACCACCAAAAAACCAAAGTTTCCAATTGTGTCCACCATACCTACCTATATGTGGTATTTCACCGCCACTCGAAAGTGAATTGCTTGCGTGCTACCTTTAAACCTTAAAAATTACTACCTATTTTATGTTTTGTTTTAGCTCATGTGGAAGTATTAAATGGTTTATTGTCTTTTCATGACTTCACACCTTGACTATCATGCATAATGTGCTGGTCCTTAATATTGCAAAAAGAGCAAGGCAGCCGGGTGCCCATCCAAAATGAAATATAAAATAATCAAATAAACAAATAATGCTCCACACATTATGTACTCGAGAGATCTTAAATAATGGTGTGCACTGGAGAACTACATGGGAGCCGCTCCTGAGGTCACTATATGAAAGGATGATAGATTATTTGATGCCATTCCTTGACATAGACATGCATACCTCTCAAAAAAATTATTTTCAACACTCCTATGCATTCAAAATAAAAATCTCTAGCACATGAATAATCTTGCTTCCCTCTGCGCATGGCCTTTATTTTACTTTTATGTTGAGTCTTCATCTTCTTGCTTTATGCACCACTAAGAGAGCATAGTTGTCATTCTGAGTATAATCTGCATAGTCCTAAAATTTATTGTTGATTGATTCATGATTATGACTATTGATTGTTCTCAAATTATTTGTATCTAGTCACCCTCTAAACTTTAAAGGTGTCCTGGCATTTATGTTTTGCTACTTCATAAAGGACAAGCTGAATACCACTTTGCTATGTTTTTGCTATACCCATAAACAAACAGTTGCTTTGAGTGCATTATTATTCATGATCTTTTGTTTGAGTTACTTCTCATGTTATAACATAGTTGCTAAGTTCTATTGAATTATATCTATCCTGCCTATGTTTAGAGTACTTTGATCCCAACTCACAATGCTTTTACAATAACTTGATCAAGATTATGTTGGTTGCATGTCACCTCAAAAACTATTTTGTTAGCACTTACCTACTCGAGGACGAGCATGAGTAGTTAAGCTTGGGGATGCTGATACGTTGCAAACGTATCTATAATTTTTGATGCTCTATGCTTGTTTTACACCAATTTCTATATGTTTTGTCTACACTTTGTGGCACTTTTACGCATTTTACAGAACTAACCTATTGACAAGATGCCACAGTGCTAGTTCCATGTTTTATGTTGTTTTGTATTTCAGAAAAGTTGTACAGGAACTATTCTCGGAATTTGACGAAACAAAAGCCGAAGTTGCTATTTTACCGAAACGAAGAGGGAGTCTAGAGGAGAGATGGAGGGGGGCCAGGAGCCGGCTAGACCATGCCTTGGCGCGGCACAGGCCCTGGCCGCGCCAAGGGGGGGGGGTGTGAGGCCACCTGGCGCCCACCGACCTCGCCCTTCCGCCTATAAATTGCCTCCGACGTGAAAACCCTGAATCAACCAGCCTCCATCCATGAAAAGTTCCGTCGCCGCCGCCATCGTCCAGACAAGTTTCGAGGGTCATAAGTTCCTGTTCCGACACCCTGCCGGGACGGGGATTGACCCCCGGAGCCATCTCCATCGACTCCACCGCCTCCACTTCGACTCCATGATGGTTCGTGAGTAGTTCCCCCTGGACTACGGGTTCTCGGCTGTAGCTAGTTGGTACTCTCTCTCCCATGTACTTCAATACAATGATCTCATGAGTTGTCTTGCATGATTGAGATCCATATGATGTAATCGGTGTTGTGTTTGTTGGAATCCGATAAATTGTGAAATTGTGATCAGATTGTTCATCATATTATCATACTACTGTTATTTAAGATCTTGCATGCTCTCTGGTACTTGTAGTTACCCTGATCAAGTAGTTGCATGTATCTCCAAGAGGGAGTATTTATGCTCGGTAGTAGGTTCATGCCTCTAGTTTTCTGGAAGAGTGACAATAACTTCTAAGATTGTAGATGTGATGTTGCTACTAGGGAGAAAACAACAATGTTTTGTCTAAGGATAATTCTATTGTTTACTTTACACACTTTTCTTAATGCGATAGTCTGTTGCTTGCAAATTAATACTGGAAGGGGTTCGGATGATAACCTAACGGTGGATTATTAGTCATAGACGCAGTTGGATTACGATCTATGTATTATGTTGTCATGCCCAATTAAATACTATAGTAAACTTTATCTTATCATAGCATGTATTTTCATGCCCTCACAATTATCAATTTCCCAACTATAATTTGTTCACCCAACACATGTTATTTGGAGAGTTACCACTAGTGTGGATAGCTGGGGACTCCGGTCCTTCTGTCATCATCATTGCTCTACACTTAACTACGCACTGGAATATTTTCCGGTGTCATCTCCTCGGTGCTACTGTTGCTGTGTTACTATTGCCATTGCTCTCATATTACTGCTCCTTTCACATCACCCCTGTTACTAGTGTTTTTCCATGTCCAGCTGAATTAACAACTCCGTTGTTAAGGCTTATAAGTATTCTTTACCTTCCCTTGTGTCGAATCAATAAATTTGGGTTTTACTTTCCTCGAAGACTGTTGCGATCCCCTATACTTGTGGGTCATCACCTATATGCACCAAAACCAAGTCCTAGCGCTGATCGTATAAAATACCCAAGGAAACACACACAGTGGCGATAAATATGGCAATGCAACTATATGGATGAATAATGTTGCAATGCACTCGAGAGACACTAGCAAAACTTAATGGAACGGACACAAGATTGCTCAACTACAGGTGCAGAAAAGTAAACTAGGTCTTCACTTGAACTTACTAGCACTCGAGTGTATCTCTTTTTGTTTCTTTTATATTTTGCTATTTTTTTGATATAAAACACTATTCCTTGTAACACAGCCAACAAAAATTGTAAAAGCACCAAAACCTATGAGCAGCCTATCGAGTGGTAAAATTAGTCTCTTGTGGGAAAATTCCTAGTCACGTATATTGATCGGATGTGTGTATGGTTCAGAGATAAAGCAACTGTACGCTATGTTGACTCGGAATAGCAAAAAGTTCGAAAAACTAGCCACATCAGAAAAACTGACCAAAACCGTGCGCCACGGCAGACTCACAGTAGAGAAAACCTATCGCGACAGAGAAAACGCCTAAAATCATGCCGCGGCAGAGCTCACGGCACAACTTCACGGCAGAAATCCCTGTCACGACAGAGAAAAACAGCAGAAACTGTGCGACGGCAAAAACCACGACAGACTCTACATTAGATCAAAAACTAAAACGAAAAACAACTTAAACTCGAAATCGATGCAATCTAAGGATATGTCAACCCTAAACCTAATATTTTTTGGCTTTTTCTGTATAGGACACAACTCACAACTCAACTATGGAGTGGATTTGTGGATGCTTACCGAGGAAACGCTGGAATCTGATACCAAGATGATAAGAGGTAGCCCGATCTTCTCACTAAGCGAGGTGGTAGATGATGAACACAGCGATGGACTCGGTGATATGGTGGATGATAACTTGTATCAGTTGACGATACTCTCGATCGATCACTTTCGCCAATGCAACAGCTTTCAACCCTGCAAGATATTCGCAACTCCACACACTTGCGTACGTAGCCACCGACCACGAAGCGGTTAATTTGCAATCTTCCAATTCCCACTGGAACGGTTGATCACACAAACTTTCAGTAGCAAAACACCAGATCGATGCGAATTGGTGTATAGAATTTAGTAGTTTTGTGTAGCAAACAACTATGAACTAAGGTTTATATTAAAAGTAGTATAAACCTAAAATCCATGACTTACAATGATATATAAATGCTACTGGACGTCTAACATAGGGCTGGGGTTGAAATCAATAATATCTCTAACTTTGCTAACTTGAAAAACGTATATCTGAAAACTGGCAGAAATGAATGCCGACTTGTTTCGGTCATTACGTCTGGTATGTGACGAACTGGTGTGTGAGGGACTATCCATTCGAAAGCACATGAAATTATCTTTCCAACAAGTGCTTATTTTCCTGATTCAGAGTTGGTGTGAAGAAACCACGTCCATTTAAAATTCATAACTTATGTCTGTCCGAACCGAATCAGAACCGACTTTGACTTGGAGTTGGAATCCGAATTGGAGGAGATATTTTCTTGATTGCAACATGCTTTTCTTGCTCCATGATGGCACCACCTCCTCTCACGCCTCCCTCGTGCTTTCCATATTGATGGTTGTTATTGAGCCCCAATCTTTGCGCATACATTATTCTACATCCGCCATACTACTTATTACTTCAATCATAATGATACACAAATACAATAACGTAGGCAGTATAAAGTTCTTCACAATCAAAGTATCATGCCCAACTAGGAATGAATTCACCTTGTGATATTTTTCATTGAGGCTCAATATTTCTTTCCATCTCAAACATGCAGAAGCATCATAATCCATGAATGTATCCTCATCAGCATCCGCCAAGCAAAAGTATGGACCCTTGGCGCCATTTGTTTCTCTTGCCGTACCTGATTGAGAAGATTAACAATCTGTGGACGTACAAATATTAAAACAGTGCTTATAAGCGCTTTTCGATGAACATACACCTGAAGGGTTAGTTTCCAAACAAGAGTATCTTTTCCATCAATATTAATAATAGGAGTCTCAAGAATAGCAATAATAGTTTTAGGTGTGAACAAAGATTTTATTAAATCCACATTCCAACTTTTCCGGTTGGGAATCCAAATATCCTTAACTATGGCCGGATAAACAAAGGGTTGGCTGAATTATAAGATTATCATAAATATTATCCACATGGAGAACCATGGAGCACTCCAAATATAACTATTGACATTCACAATCTAACTGAAAGAGGCTGAAATTAAGAGAGGCCTCAAAGGATAGAGAGGGTAACCTAGAGGGGTGAATAGGTTCTACAATTTTCTATTAATTTTCTTTGCAATTTTAGGCTTGTGTGGATAAAATAATGTGGCCTAATGCAAACTAAACCTATATGATGCGATAATCAACTTCAAGCTGGAGCCCATCATAGAATAATAATCGGGATAGAAATAACCGAAGCACGTGGAGACGATGATGTATCCCGATGTTCACTTCCTTGAGGGGAAGATAGTCACCATTGGAGCGATGCTGGTTACCACGAAGGATCCCCGACGCCACGATGACACACCGTCTTACTGTTGAAGTGTATAAGTAGATTGCCTAGCCCTTTCCATAAGTTCGGACTTTTGGTTCAAGTGGCTAGTGCATGAAGCTTAACATGGTATCAGAGCCCAGGGTCTCGAGTTCGAATCCTGGATTTCACAATTTATTCTAAAATCCTCGCAGCCGCAAGCCTCTTGCCTGGGCGGTGGCCCCGCTGCCTCTTTGCCTCTCTACACGTGTTGACTTGTCTTCTCGTCTTCCCGTCACATGTGAGAGGGGGTGTTGAAGTGTATAAGTAGATTGCCTAGCCCTTTCCATCAGTTCGAACTTTTGGTTCAAGTGGCTAGTGCATGAAGTTTAACACTTACAACGTGCGTATGTGCAGAGGGAGAGAGAAAGGCCAAGCAAAGGGCCGTGAGAGAAGTACTTGGAAAATTTCACATCGTTTGAGGTGGGGTGCACTTCTATTTATAGGTGGATATGGGCTACCAACTTGGGAAGGAGGTTGGCCGCCGCCGCCCTCCCATGATCGGTTCAGCCTGGGTGAGCCGACCCACCTCCCAAACCCTACGCCCCCCTTCCGGTGGAAGGGGCGCCATGGTCCCTTGAGGCTTGAGGGTCTTAGAAGCTCAGCTAGCCACCACCCTGTCTCTCCCACCAGAACACTTCGCTCTCTTATTCTCATGACCACCGCACACTCTGGACTTCATAGTAATTGTGTTCCCCCTATATGGAATATCATCAAAATGACTTTAGCAATAATTCCATATATATGAAAACCCCTAAACACTTAGAATGTCACCTCCAATCACTTTCGACAACCTCGAAGTGATTCTGATAGTTTCTTTCTTATTTATAAAATGTCGAAACTATTTCGAATATCTTCTCTCAACCACATACCATATATAAAACTCTCACCACATACCATACAACCTTAAGCGCGTGACCGACAGGTTCACTAATGCGCAGTCATGATACCAGACACCTACGGATCAATAACCTATGTTGGGACCTAGACTTCCATGATGGCTCCTTTGCATACTCGAAGATATGACAAAACAAACCTTCCGTGTTGATACATATGCTAATCCCTTTGCCACTATATATTGATAACCTAAGGTGAGACTTTAAGTATTCTCGAGAATCAACTCCGTGATCACAATACTTGTTAACAGGTATCAATACTCAGTTTCTCGTTTGGTGTATACTCATGATGTCTTGTGATCACTATCACATGTTGTCGCGTAGATATATTACCTTAACATCACAATACCAAGAGGGCACATATCATATCTCTCATTCGTCAAGAGGAACAAATCCCACTCTTGAATCATTGAGCTCCTATACATACGTGTATACTAGAATTTTAACTTTCCCTACACCTAGGTTTAACTAGTGAGACTTTATAAGATCAAAACATTTTCCTTCCAATATGAGGTTGCTATAATATGCTCATGGTCTAACGATTTTTACATAAGATAGCACTTAAAGATATTGCTATTAAAAATGATGAACATATCTTATAGCATATCAGCGACTTAGGTTTGTTTGGTGCTACTGTTTAGTACGATAACAAGACACATGATCAGAAAAGCTTGATCATCTAACAACAAATTAATGAGCTGGTCATATTTAGAGGAAAGACTAGGAATTATTCTTTATTTTTTATGTCTCAACACCGTGCTTCTTTTATTGGAATCTCATATTGAGAAACGCAACAACTATAGAATGAAGAATAAACTTAATAATAAACATGAAGTTTATTACTGTGTGCACCAAGAGCGCGTTTGGTAGGTCGCACATCCTCCAGCCAGGCCTTGGGAGACTAAAATAGGCTGATTGATTGATTGAGCTTCCTCTAAGTTGTGTGCAGCGTGGTTCTTAAAGCAGCAAATTGACTGTTTGCAACGAGCAACCCGAAGCCTGACCTTAGAGCAGGCCTAGCGATTCAACCTTGCACATGTTGCAAGTGAGTTGGTTCAGATCAATTTCCCTATGATTCACCTACCCCTTCTAATCAAACACAACCATGATTCAAATCAAAATAAGATGTACATGAAAACATGCGCGTAAATGCACGTTGATTCCACTGTGGTAGGTAAAAGATGAAAGGTAATGTCACCATGTAAACAAATGGTAAGGCTAAAACTCAACTTTATGCAACTAAACAAACTATGAGCTTAAGTATTCGCATCAGAAAATCCTTCATAAACTACCAAATAAATTGAAGATTTTGACAGACCTTGCGTATCGTGGATCGGGGAAGTCGGATGGAGACCTATGTCTGTGATTTATTTTGGACAAATACATGTACATGCAGTTATGGTATAATAAAGAGTACACTACTCGTACAATAATACAGGGTGTAACGAGCATTGGCGGTATTCACTGCGGGTCTGTGGCCGGCTTGCAGAGCAAAACCACACGAGCAAGCAAACATTGATGAGCGAGGCGAGGGCGAGAGAGAGAAGGCGCTTTTGACCGTGAATTGCGGTGGAGCCCCGAGCATCGACGCGACGCGACGCGACGATACATGGGCCCGAATCTCCACGCGAGTCCACAGTCAACACACACTGACACAACCTGACCATCCCTCCTCGCGCACGCCTCCTCTCTATACTCCCCTACTTCCTGGCGGAGGAGCCTGGTTTTACTAGCACCAAAAAAACCAACGGGATATACACAATCTTCGCCGCTCCCTCGCTCCTCTGCTCTCCGCCGTCCCCCAACCTCCGTGCCTCTCCCCCCTCCGCCTCGGCGGCGGCGGCGCTCTCCAAGCCCTGCTCTTACCCGAAAAAGACCGAGCACGTCACATTGTCCTGGTAAGCCCGATCATCACGGCCCCTTTTTAGTAGCTTTCGTTGCGATTCTTTTTCTGTTCCGTTTTGCGCGATCTTGGTGGTTAGGGTTTCTAAGCTTTGCTTGCCGGCGCCACGATGCCGCCGCCGATCGCCTCCAGTTCTTTGCATTCTTCTCTCCGCCCTCTCCCCGTCTCCAGATTTTGGCTTCTTTGCGCTCTTTCCCCCCATGAAAGATCGGTTTATTGTTGCCTTCTTTCTTTCTTTCTTTCTTTCTTTCTTTCTTTCTTTCTTTCTTTCTTGTAAAATCTGCTTCCTTTTCGTTGCATCTTCGTACCGAGGGTTTCTTGTATTTACTTCTTTCAAAACGAAAATCGACAAGGTGCCCTAACAAAATTAATGAATAGGAACCCAAATTCTTGGACCAAGACGGCGAGGTTTATGCTCGACAAAATAATAATATAAATAAGCCTATAAACTCAAGTCAAGCAGCTGGTGGGGCTGTAGGTCCACTCCCCCACTCGACGAATCAAACTTTTTATTGTCATCACTCGAATAACCTCTGTACTCTCTCCGAGTTCTGATCTGACTACTTGCTTTCAGGTTGATCTGTCACAAAATTCCAGACGCAAAGATCTTCGGTTCGGCCAAGGTAAAATCACTCTCTGATGTGCCCCTGCGAAAGGGACTTCACGCCTGTTTGGCGGCCTCCATGCCAATTACTCGTTTCTTTTCCCAACTAATAATTGCGTAGTAGTAGGTAATTCATTACACATCTTGAGGAATGCTTTCTCTGTGCCTCCATTGTTGCGTGGTCATAATCCGCACACCCTTTCTCTGTTGCTCAACTAACTTTGTTTTGGGGCATAACGGTGCTTCCATTGCAAGGCCCTTCTCTTCTACTACCTGGGAGGCACCGTGTGCATGGTCTTGCATGTGTAGCACTAGTTTATGTTTTGGATGCATTGACCTCCTAGACACAACCTACGTGCTTGACGGCGGAACCGTCTTGATTAGGCCCTACAAGCTGTGCATACGCATAGCCCGAACACCGGATCACGTCGCCATGGCTCGAGTTGAGGTGCGCCGCTGCCACATCCGTGCTCTGAGTAAAGGGGTAGGCCGGAAATGAGACGAGTATATGGAGAAGCTATCGCCACCACAACACTTGGCACTGAAGCTGCTGGTTGCTAATTTGCTAGTGAAGATGGCCAACCAGTTTAGTTAGTGCATTGAAGAGATGTGATGGTTTGGATAGGCCATGTCAGCACTCAGCAGCCCTCCAACCTTATAATGTTGCCTTTTCTCCTCTAGAGTTTCTTCTTCGGCTGGTGACCCCCACCTGTTTTTCTTGAGAAAACACAAAAGCTTTATGTCTCGATGCATTAATAGAAATAAGAGTTATGTCTTTTAGGCACCGCCTAGACAACCTAGGCCTACTAGACATACTGTGGCCACCAGCCCAACTGGGAAACCTAACTTGATACTATCAGATCAGTTTTATAGGGTTATCAATGTAGTGCCCCCTTTGTACCTTGACAACTCGTCTGTGCATCACATATTCCAATTCAAACTAAACGTTGCTTTTACTGTGCAATGAATAAATAACGAGGGTCTATATATAGATATGCTTTGGTTGTGGATAGTTTGCTGTAAAAACAGCCTATTTGTACACACTATGTTGGTCTCCGACGCTTTAACTGATTATTTCCATATTAATTGGCTGCCTTATTTAATTGTAAAACCTTCTATTCTCTATGTTAAATTAAATTCATCGCTATATGTAGGATTTATAAAGCAATGTAGAACATCATCATGATTTAAGTTATACTTAATTAATTTTATCTTTTAATTTTAAATTAAATGGACATATTAGTATGATGCACAGTAAATATTACATTAAATGCTAATTAGTTGGTCGTATAACAATTAATTATTTCATTGCGCCCCCTTCCCTCTGATCCATAATAAGTGTCGGAGATTTAGTACAAAGTTAGTACAAGTTTTTACTAGATCCCCAACACTTATTATGGATCGATGGAGTAGCAAATTAAGAGTAACATTGCAGAATATTAACTGCAAACTCATTATGCTGTTTATGCAATGAACGAGGCAGTGATGATTCATCAGCTGGACATCATTATAATACTACCGATGAAAACTGGTTGCGAAGATGGTTTAAATAGCAATCTGAGAGATGATTGAATCTAGCTTTGTAACTTATGACAGAATTGGTAGTCCAAAAATGGTTGCAGTATAACTCATGTCTTGGGAAATTCTGTGATGCCAGATAGGCTGTACAAAATCTATCGCACACAAAAATCACGTGTTACTTATAGTTGAACCAGTTATGGTTTGTACCAGCTTACTGTTCAGACATTTTACCAACATATCTAGGGTTGCATCTTTTGCGAACTGTTTTCTTAGGTCCTATGATGTAGTCCTTTAGTTAGGTCATTGAATTAGCTAAAAGGATCCTAGCACATATGTCGGGGTTTGTTTTAAGTCACATATCACCATATGGAACAAAATTCCACGTTCAAACTCTGCACAACAGGAATGAACCACAAGGGTCATGAATCTTATGGGAGGACTGAGTAGTACGTTAGCTTCTGATCTCTTACTTTCAACTTATGACTTCAGTCACTTTTTTATTCCTAGCAGCACTGTTGATTTTTTTTTGTTTGCATATATTGCTTGATGAGCGTGTGAACCATTTGCATATTTTTTAGATTTTGGTTGCACTGATTTAATGCCGTAGCGCAATAGCATGTGTAGGTTTGCGCTATATGTGCCCTTAATATCGACCACCATAATATACATATTAAATGACTAAAGAAGTAAGCATGATGGCATGATTTGGACTTTACACTTGTGATGTTATTTGCAATGCGTATTAGCAAGTTGGAATACAACTTAAACACTCTTTATGCAATGTGTGTATTTTGTTTTCTCTTATATCATAGTTATCTAGCTATAGTACCATGGAAAATCTCCATTTGGCCAGATACTTCATTATTCAATTGTATTCCTAACTGGCTTTTTATGCCTGATAGTTTAGGATTGAGTGGAACCAAGCGACGAAAGTAGGGTCCAGAAAGTAATCCTTGAAAGGGATCTGTGGTTTGATCTGCTATATGCTCTTGCAGGTGAAGAAGCATTGCAAGAAGCCATCAAATGATTTTCTGGGAATTGTTAGTTGACTTCTCCATCTCATATATGATATAGGGGTGTGCATTGTCAGTGTCATCTTGTTTCAGTAGTTGCAGAATTAATGGGTTCAAACAGGCTACCTTTTGGACTCATTTCTGGAGGATATAGCTGCAGTGAGCAATATGAGTGGCAGCAGTTAACCCTTCGCCAGAAAGAACGCACAGCATGGGAGCGACCCCACCGTGGTGCAAACATCAACAACCCTGTGCAGACAGTCAGCAGGTTATTATTTGGATTAGCATATGAATTTAAGTCATAGATTTCATGTCATGCTCATTATGTTGTTTAGCTTTACTTGTTCAAATGTAGATTTCTTGATGGAATTTCATGATTCAGAGACAGGGTAGAATATTGGGTAGCTGAGTAATTTCATCGAGGGATGCACTTTTGTACTATTATTTCTGCTGGTCAAGGGCTTCCTTGTGTAGTAGGTTATCAATTGCAATTTTGGAGGATTCCAATACTTCAGAATTTTTTCCTATCATAGAATTGAGGTTCTCAAATTCCGATGTAATTCTTTGCTATGACATCAACTTCATACAAAAACCAACTTGACCTTAGACGCCATTTCATTTTTCTTTAGAGAAGTTCAATGCACCCTCCCTATATCTCTCTTAGCTGTCGTCTCATTCCTCCAAAATCCATTTCTTCATTTCCTATGAATAAACCACCCAAAGGCATCTTTAAAAAATTCCTATCTTTCGAGACCCTTTAGGAGTCCATAGTATGTGACACCTCATTCCTGTGTTTTTCCTACTCCTATGTTTTCTAGTTCCTGCAACCCAAAGATTCCTTAAACTGTTTATTTCCTAATGCAGGACTGAGAGGACTAGCCTATCTGTTGACCCTGGTTGTGATCATGCAGAAGGATCTGATGGACATGCAACAGTAAGCCTTGGCAAGATTTTTGGGTTTGACCAGGGGAGTAGCACTCCGAATGCATCTTATCTAGAGGACAGATATATGCCAACTTACTCCCCGGTTAGTCATTTTTCTGAGATAGATCAAGAAGGGCATCGGGCCTACATGGAGAGTTTGTCCACTAAGAGTAAACCTGATCACACCTCAGCTGGTCGGTCGCATCGTAGGGATGAAGTAAGCAGGGCTCACACGAAGAATCCATCTGATAAATTGCACACTATCCATCCTGCGCAACTTGAGCTTTCTACAGGTGAAGATTTTCATGACCGGTTGGACATGAGTCGAAATTGCAGGAGTAAGTATCGTACCAAGATGTTACAAAGAACAAAGGAAAAATGGACTTCCCAGAAAAATAATTCATACGGGCCTTGCATTAGTACACATGGGAGAGACCGTCGACAGGCAAGGTATAAACATCAGCTGTCTGAACCGAAAGCTGAGAAGAGTCGCCAGAAAAGGTATGGTGATCAGCTGGCTGGAGAGAGAGCTAAGAAGCGTATGAGTTGTAAGGAGCACCCTAAAGAATTCTGTTCAATCCGAGAGCAGGACGAGCAACCATATCTGCATCATGAGGTACATTGTGGTGGTTCTGATGTGATACGAAATGATGGCCGAGAGGGAAAAGCTGAAACAACCGATGAAGTAGGTCATAGTGGAGCAAAAGGGACCTGCCATCTAACGAAGAATATATTGACAGCTGCTACATGTTGTGGCTCAACAAAGTCGAATGAGAACTCAGATGTGTTAAGCCCAAAGTACAGCATCAAAACCATAGCTTCATCAAATGACCCAAAACAGAGTGAAGAAAGTAGCAACATGAAACTAGAATCTGACCAGCAGCGCATTGTTGTTGGTTGCACAGAGAACGCAGCTGGAGAGGTTTCCACACCTAACCTGCAGCATCTTCCCGCCACTCACACTGAGAAGGGTGTCAATGCAAAACAACCAGATAGTACTCCATCTGAATTACTTCGTGAATGCTTGGATCTTTGGAGAAGTACACGAAGATTGAGGAAGGACAGTGGTCCTGAAGCTGAAAAACTAGTACAAACCAATCAAAGATCTGCTCATTCTGGTAGCTCAGAAAGTGATGATGAAAATATCAATGAACCTGTGAGTCCTTCAGGGAGCTCAGAAAGCACGGCTCAAAATAAAACAGCATCCAACAACTCTGGAAAATGTACAAGTGCTACGCCACCTGATGGATTACAAAAGCGTGGTGAAGAAATAGCTAAGACAAACCCACAGCAGCCCTTCAGATGCCTTAGTGACAGCAATTGCAACAAAAGCTTGGCCAAGCAAGGGCTGAAGTGCAATCTGGAGGTTCCGCCAGAACCAAAGCCGGGTGAAATCACGCAGCAAAATGAAGAGACTAAAATTCCATGCTGCATGATCTCAACTGCTCAATCAAATGCCATGGTACAAACCAATCAGAACAGCTGTTCTGATACTAGCCAAATCCAGCCTAGGCAGAACAGGGGTTCAGATACTAACAAGGTGGATCAAGCAGTTGCTTCACATCCTGATGGTAGTGTGCGTCAAAATGTTTCTCAGCACAAAGCAATTAACGACCATTTGGATGCTAGGAGAAAATATAAAGTGGGTGTCAGCTGTGAAATTAAAAGGAAAGTAAAAAACTATGATGCCAATTTGTGTGAGCAAACAGCCAGTATGACAACTGTTCCAACACTGCTGGATCAAGAAACTGTTGCAGTTTGCTTGCCGCATGATGGCAGTGTGAAGGTCCATGGGTGTTCCAATGAGTGTGGTGAAGCTACTCCATTCAGCTTGTCGATTTTGGATAAGGGGACCACAAACAACTGCCGAAACAAACCTATTGGTTGCTCTTGTAGAAGTGTTTGTAGAGACATAAAATATTGCTCCAAGGGAAGTGATTGCAGAGACGTGCAGCTGGATACCGTGAATTGCAAAAGAAACAAACAAATGTCTCCAGAACTGGCAGATTCTGAAATTAACATTTATCAGGAAGAAACAGATGATGATTATCAGTTACCTGAAGTTCTTGAAGTACCTTTAAATGAAGAGATATCCCTCCAATCTGATGCTGACATAACAAATTATGGTGTTGCAAAACCAGCTGATAGCACTCCACGTTTTGCGATACCAGACTTGAATTGTTTGCCTAGTATGACCGCAGATGAAGATGTGGCACCTGAGGAAGTGATTAATCAGGTAACTGGGCATGTTTCGATACCAGATGATACTAGTCAGAGCTTTTCAGTCTGTAGTGGCACTGCTGTGGAGGAAGAACAGTCTAAGCAACCTGAGAAGAATGAATTTACTGGAGGGCATGTTTCGATAGGACATGATACTAGTCAGAGCTTCTCAGCCTGTAGTGGCACTGCTGTGGAGGAAGAACAGTCTAAGCAACCAGAGAAGAATGAATTTACTGGAGGGCATGTTTCCATACCACAGGATGCTAGCCAAGGCCTTTCAGCCTGTAGTGGAACTGCTGTGCAGGAAGAAGAGTTTAAGCAACCTGAAAAGAATGAATTTGCTGGAGGAGTGCGTGGAAGGGAGAATGCAAATGAGGCTCAGATCTCCGAGTCACGTAGTGGGCCACCACAAGCAAGTTGTGTTCACGATAGTAGCATATCAGTTCATGCCTTCAGATGTGCCCTTGGTGAATTCATAAAGAATATCTTGAAGCCTCTGTGGGAACAAGGGCTCTTATCCCGGGAAATCCACAGAATTATAGTGAAGAAAGCCGTAGATAAAGTGACCCTCACGTTGGGCCAAAAGGTACCGCGGACAGAAGCAGCCATCCGTAGATTTTTAACAGAAGATGAATCTCAAAGCGTAGAAGGACTCGTTCAGGTGGTTTACATATTCTCTTTCTATTTAAAGAATGGATTCTACTTCTGTTCTTATTGGCTAAAAGAAAATTACGATGTATTCTCTTGCAGGGCTACCTAGATGTATACCTGGGAAGGCAAGTTCTTAAGAGAACTATGCCTGGTAGTATGTGACCATTCTCTGGAAGCCCCATGTATAAATATTTCTGACCCCGTTTGTCGGTATTGATTCCCGTGTTATAGATTCTACTAGCTAACAAGAAACTCTTTGATGTCCACAGGTAGTTCACGATAATTAGAAGTAGGGATCCACCATTGCATTTACTCAGCATCAGCATCAACAGAAGACGTTGTAGATGCGAAGATCTCTTGGAGTTAACGGTGTTTCCTTTGTGCTCATGATTAGCCGCTTTGACTTGTGGTGCAAACATACCAGTATCTAGGTCTGTAATCTAATGTAACGCAAATGTTGTGAAAATTACGATTGCAGCTCAATTTTGGTTTTTAATGTTCATTTATCCAATGCATAGGTAATTTATCCAATACATAGGTCTCTGATCTGTAGCGAAAGCTGCGTTTGGGTCTGTAATGCATGCTTCTCGTTTCAGCAAATGCTTAGGATTACCCGTTATGCGTGTCTTTCCTGTAATGTGTGAAATGATGTCTTTATTATTATAAGGTAAAGTTAGTGTGAACCGTGACCTGTGCGCTCATGGCACCGGCTTTATTTTCTTGATCACTGGTAGTGCTGGCGTGCCGGGCAGGTTTCATGGAGAAATCATGCAGGTCTAGAATTTCATGCACCTAAAGTGCAGCGTGCATCTGCTGAAGGGTGTCTCTTGACCTGGCTGATTTGTGTCTGTTGATGACACGAGTGGACGGCGGGTTAGATGGAAAAGATGTACACACACCTTTCATTCATTGCAAATTGTAGTTTCCCTTTGTGGATCCGGTATCTAAGAGAGATTTGAGTCGCACCGCCATGGAGCATCTTAATTTGGCGACAAAGGTCTGTAACACGCACGAGAAGGTTCAAGTAAGTGGTCTGATAAATTTTTCTCAGTTTAGTTCAAGTAAGCGGTTTGATATATTTTTCTTAGTTTGAACTCATAACTAGAATGAATCATGAACCAATTCAACGATCGGGGGCATTTTTATCATTAGCAACTCATGTATAACCGAATTGCAACTCATAGCTAGCATGAATCATGATATAGTCCACAACATGCTCTTTTCCGCAACAACATGAATCAATTCAGCCGGGAGCACTTTTCATTATTAGCAACCTACATGTAACCGAAAAACTCGGTTGCAACTTGTAGCTAGCATGAATCTCGATGCAGTCCTATGGTCCACGTTATATGCTCTTTTTTCCAACAACGAGGTTCTAGTTGAATTTGCAGCAAATCAAATAATTATTAGGGAGTGCAATGGAGTTATTAAAATGCATTGACCTAAAGAAATAAAAAGATGAACATATTTTAATAAATTTTTGGTTAGTTGTCTAATCCTGAAAAACATAAACATTTCAAGTCCTCGAATAATGTTTCTTTTCCAGGTGCAGTGGGCTCCTTAAAAAATGTTGTTGTCATTGTTGCCTACCACTTCCTCCATTGCCGGCTCTTGCAGGTGTCTTTGCTTTTTCACATCCACATAATAACCTTTCTTCGAGCTTATTACCATAGACTCGTGCCACCCTTGAATCAACGGGTCTGTTGCTAAATGGCCAAATTTCTTTTGTATCGCCGCATTACAAAAGAAGAGAGTTACATATAAGTCAAAGAAAGTACCACACAAAGAAAGTACCACACGTGAATGATGCGGTCTTCAACTAGGAAAACATGGCGGTTGGCGTAGTGAAGACCACGATCAAGGAGTACGAACGGTGGAGGTTAGCCATGTTGTTCGGTTCAGGTGAATTTGGCTTTCCGGAGCGGGTGACATGCATAGTGGTGGCAAGTAGGAGAGTAGGGTTTTGGAGTGCGTGGACCTTTCACCCCTTGTTGACATTGGAATTTGCGTTTAACGGCGTTGTATGGCCCTTGAAAACAATATAGAAAGTACGACACCAGAAGTTACAACGCAGCACCCCTTAATAAACACTAAGTACCGGTACTAGAAGCAAACTCACGAGGCCCTGTCGCACCTCATTCCTGCTCTAGCCGCAATTGTGCCTCCAACCTAACCGTTTTAAGAAGGCGACGACACTGCACTACACGTTGTTGCATCCTCGGCCTAGTTGCACAACACACCATAAATGCGTGCTAGAGGCCCCGTCTTGCAAGCATCTTCGTTGGATGGCTAAGTCATGGAGACTTGTAAGATGTTACACCTATTCAATCCTTGAGTGTATAAGAAGATTGAGGTATGAATTAGTCACAAAGACTTGTTCGAGAGGCGGTGGATGCAATACTTTCCCTATCGACGTTGTTGCCTAGCACCTTATCCATTGCTGTCTCTTCTTTTATCTTCAGCTTTTCGACACCACCAAATTACCATGTTTGAACTTTAGACCCGCCCATCTAAATCGGCAGCAACATCGGGAGACAATAAATTCACAAGGACTTATAAAAGATAACATAGAGCAGCCCATAAATTTTAAGAAAATTTAGAGTGAAGTGGAATAGTTAGAATGTTAGCGTGATTCTGTTTTTCTATTAAGCATGTCTCCAAATGGCACCGCGGCACACACAACGATAGCCATTGGATTTTCCAGGGCAAATGGCAACTCTGGTTCTGTACCTTGTACCTTCTCACATGGCAACCTATCGTTGGATTCAGCACACTATTGGACAAACATTTTAGACCCAAAACTTTTTTTCTTTCACAAAGCATTAGTAGTATCTTAGAGAAATAGAAAAGTAATGTGAAATCATAGCTAATCTCCAGCAGTATGTTTTATGCAAGAACTTGAAGGTGGAGAGTCTCTCTCGAGGGTGCTTATAAGATGGAGATATAATCTTCAACGGACCACATTTAGGAAAGCAAACCTATAGAAAACTCGGTGGAGTCATTAGTTTAAGATTTAATCTGATGGATTAGTTCTCCATAAAAATCAGTAGGATGCGCTCACACGCAAACAAAACACGGCTGTGCGCTGCTCCAACAGACAGACAGAACTGAACAAGCAAACGGTGCGATGGAACAACCCCGAGCAGCAGCGCGGAGGAGGCCTCCGGCGGCCGCGGCCGCGCCTGCGCCGCCTCGAATCCTCCCCCTCCTGTTTCTCCTCACTCTCGCCTTGTCCTCCTGTGGCGCGGCTGCCGCTTCCGGGGCTCCGGTCGGAGAGGATTACGTCCGGCCGCCGGCCCGAAACTCCGGCGCCCAGCGCAAGGCCCTCCTCGGCCTCTTCCCCTGGAGCAAGAAAAAGACCTCCTCTTCCGCTTCCGATCCCCAGCAGGTGACCACTCTCGCCTTGCCCATTTTCTTGCCCGTTGCTCTTGATTTGGTCGTCAATTCGAACGGGATTGGTAACGTTTCTGTAGTCGAAGAAATGCCCTTTTCTTGATCACGGTGTCGTTCCTGGCTTGTTTTGGGTCAAATTCAAGCAGGATCGAATTGATTTGCTTTATGCTGAATTAGTTTAGCTCTGTATCTGTTGCCAGAAATATTTATAGACTACCAATGTCTTAAAACAGGTCTAGTTGTCCTCAGATATCTAGTTCTACTTTTGGCTGGATGTTCATTTACTTGCTCTATTCCATATTTGCTTCGCGAGTGAGCTCATCTGCCTGCTCTGTATTAGATCTGGCATGGAAGCGTTACATTTCGTCTCCCGAATTATCTTAATCCCGATCTTGGATGATAGTGTGTTTTGATATAATGAGGTTCAGTGAACTTCTGTGCCTATTCATTATTTGAGAGTACCGTGCACCTGTGCTGTACGAATTACTTCCTGTAGCTTGGATTGGCCCGACCAATTTGTCATACAGAAGTACAAATGATGGAAGTAAGCATACTGCATGTTCTGTTAAATTGGCAGCATCTCGATTTATACTTGATCTTGTCACCTAGTTATATTTTAGCTCTGTGTTGCCCTTCCACACACTCCAGCATATCAACTTCAAGATGTGTTAACTAGTGGTGATATCTTACTTTGTAAGGTCTTCTAGTTTCTTATTACTGTCAAATTACTTCTTAGGGTGGTCTCAACTAGTAAAATGGTAATTTTACTTGGTTGTGCATGATCAGTTGGATTCTAACTCTTAGGTTTCCATAATGTCAATTTATGGACAATGATGTTCCCTTATTTTCTGGAAAAAAAAGGGTCTGGCATGCAAGCTGGACAATCTAACTTGGTACTTTGGAAAACAGTACGGAAGGGTTTCTTGGACTTCTCACATGGGTATTCCACGAAATGGTGTTCAGTTTCTTGAATCCACCTGATCCCAGAAGTTCACAGTTGTACGCAGTAAATACTGTGTGTAATCCTACAGTACTTACGAAATTCACACTCATATTGTTGGTGTTGGAACTTTTTTTGTATTATATAAGTTATTTAACTGCTGAACTGTATGTAAAAATATGTTCTACAGGTTCATGTTTCGCTATCAGGAGAGAAGCACATGAGAATTACATGGGTCACAGATGATAACTCTGTCCCTTCAGTTGTGGACTATGGAACTAAAGCCAGCACATACACATCCTCATCTCATGGAGAAAGCACATCGTACAGCTACTTAATGTATACCTCAGGAAAGATCCACCATGTTGTTATTGGACCTCTCAAAGACAACACGATATACTACTACCGATGCGGAGGACAAGGTTCAGAGTTCCAACTTAAGACACCTCCCTCTCAATTTCCGTTGTCATTGGCTGTTGTGGGTGATCTTGGGCAAACCAGTTGGACGACGTCAACACTAAACCACATTAAGGAATGTGAATATGATATGCTTTTACTTCCTGGCGATCTTTCTTATGCTGATTTTATGCAACATTTGTGGGATTCCTTTGGTACGTTGGTGCAACCACTTGCTAGCACCCGGCCCTGGATGGTGACACAAGGCAACCATGAAAAGGAGAGCATACCATTTTTTAAGTCTGGATTTCAATCATATAACGCACGATGGAAGATGCCTTATGAAGAGAGTGGATCCACGTCAAATTTGTACTACTCATTCGAGGTTGCAGGGGTGCATGCTATAATGTTAGGTTCTTATACAGATTATGATGAGAGTTCAGATCAGTATGCTTGGCTTAAGGTACATAAACTCTTAACTCCCATGTCATATTACTTTCTGAGCATCAATCTTGAATAAGAAGGCATATTCTCCTAAAGAATTGAAGTATTTCTCTAATAGTACTTATGCTAGAAAGGTAAAGTAACCATCTGTAGTTGTGCTTCTACTCAAAACTTATCTTTAATATGCAACTACTAGTTAATTTCTGGCTCATGTGTTCTTTCATCTTTACCTAAGAGAATATCTGTTAACTCAAAACATTTAAGTCATCCCTAGTCATTTTTGCTGATAGAAAGCCCCCATTTTTTGCTTTGCAGGCTGATCTTGCTAATATAGATAGAAAGAGGACACCATGGCTCATTGTGTTGTTCCACGTGCCATGGTATAATAGCAACTTTGCTCATCAGGGTGAAGGTGACAGTATGATGAGTGCAATGGAGCCATTGCTATATGCTGCTAATGTTGATATTATGATCGCAGGTCATGTGCATGCCTATGAACGTTCGGTATGACTTCTTGCAGATCTCTTAACTGCACGAATTTTCAAATTTGAGCCTCCAACCATGTAGCCCATTTCTGTGAAGTTCTATATGATCATTTTATTATTTGTGCAGGGGCGGGTCTACAAGGGTGGACTTGATCCATGTGGTGCCGTGCATATAACTATCGGGGATGGTGGTAACCGGGAAGGCCTGGCCCAAAGGTACCTTTCTCCTACCCTCGTGGCTAATGCATCTGAATTGTAATCACTTGGCGTCACTAGATCAATATGTTTATCTTGGTATCTTAAGGTACCATAATCCCAAACCATTTTGGTCGGTCTTCCGGGAAGCAAGCTTCGGGCATGGCGAGCTAAAGATTGTTAACTCCACACATGCTCACTGGACATGGCACAGGAATGATGACGAAGAACCAGTAAAAACAGATGACGTGTGGATAAATTCACTGTATGGTTCACAGTGCATCCAGGACAGCAGCCCTGAGTTCCGAAAAATCCTGATGTCTCCTTGAGAACACCTACACAAGTAACACAATCATATATGGTTGAGTAACATAGTTTGGGAAGTGTTTGCCATGTACCGTATATATGTGTGTACAACTGTTTGGTAAACACGATCTGATGAGGCTTTTTGCTCTATATTGTAGTATACTGGTTAACCAGGAGTTGCTGTTTGTATCAGTATATTAGTGTGTAACCATTCTATATAACTACAATGTTGAAGCCGAGTGAAAATGATACCTTACTCACCTGAATGGAAGTAATGATATGCACACATTCCATAGTTTGTCTGTTAATATGTTTGTGAAAACTGAAAGAAGTTTTAGCAGAGGCCACATTTGATTTGTAAAACTAAAAGATGTTAAGATAACAGAAATCAAATCGCATGAGTGCACCTGGGGAGGGGGTGAACACTGTTGTACTACCTCAGCTCTGTAAAATAAGGCATATAGATTTTCTTGAAAGTCAAACCGTGTAAAGTTTGACTAAGTTTATAGAAAAACTATCAACAACTATAACGTTATATAGCTTTAGTAAAATATATTCCATGATGTAACTAATAAGATTAATTTGACATCATAGATGTTTATAGTTTATTCTACAAACGTGGTCAAACACTGCACTGTTTGCCTTTTCAAAAATATCACATACGCCTCGGTTTATGGAACTCAGGTAGTACATGTTTCCACAAGAATTTGTAGGAACGGAATAGAATGTGGGCATTACATGCTTGATGCTTGGTTCTCCCCACAAAAAATGCAAATGCTGAGATATGACAGTTTGTAACTGGATCATGAAATGCTGATTCACGGTGATCAACTGACTTTCTTTTTCCTAAAGGAATTTGCTCGATGTTTCATTAGTATGTGGATTTGGTCTCAAAATTTGGCGAGACAACGCCCAGTGAGGATGAAGCAAAGTTTTTATCACCGGTCAAAGTGACATTTTTCAGCTATATAGTTGGTGAGAAACAAGAACAGGACATGCACCATTGCAAGTAACAAGCATCATCATCCTGTTGAGGGTAACCATATGCACCCCGCTCAGTGGTTACGGGAAAAAATGAGTTACCAATTAGTACAAGGTTGATAGTATATATGCCTCCATCCTTACAGCCCCGAAAGTGGTGGCAAACAAAAACACCATACTAGCCAATTTAGTGGCTCAGTATGAAATAATGATATGGGGAACGTCTGGACTGAAAATGCATCCAGTAAATTGTAAAAACAAAAAAAAAACAAAAAAGATGACAACACAACAGGGGCCAACACTACTTCAATTTTGGTTTCCAATTCTCCTCCTTGAACCGCCGCTGATCAATGATCATGGACTCGAAAACACCCAGAACATCGTCCAACCCCTCCTCATCCTCTCCAAGTTTCTTCATGGTGACAACAATGCTTTCAATGGTGGACAAGCACCCAGCCTTGGGCTCGTGCCTCACCTCACTATACAGGCTAACCCTATCTGCATCCAGCATCACGTGTGGCAGGAGCTGCAGCCACGGATTTTCATGGTACATCCGCTGTGCCTTTGCCCAGGTCCCATCCAGCACGATCAAGTGTTTTACCTGACAATCCAAAACATCGATGCTGACTGCGCGCTGGCATGGAAACAGCAGAGCTGAGTGTGGCGGGATCGTGATGGAGAAGTCCTCGAGCTCCGTCACTTCCCCGGTAAGCTTGGATGTCTTCTTCTGTAGTTTCGTGACGGTAAAACCGTTCTCGGCAGCTTCTTTGCCCAGAGGAGCTCTCGACAACCATCTGAGTTTGGGCTTCACGCCGCGCTCGATGTCGATCCTGAGTTCTTTTTCTGTGTAAGCAACAGAGCACTTGTCCATGTTTTCCACGGTCCAGCCTTCCCCAATAGCAGAGCTAGCAACTTCAGTGTTTTCAGTGCATATAGTAGTAGCCGAGCTGTAAGGATGAGGAAGATCACCATTTACCTTATTTGTCATGCCTGTCTCACTTTTGTTTTGGCCATCGACTGCAGAGTTTTCCAACTGATTTACTGCCAAGACTGGCCTCTCAAAATCCACATTAGAGTCACGGCCAACTTCTCGATCTGAATCACTGGAAACTCCATTGCTTAATTTCCCATTTTCTAATCCTTCAATAGCAGCTTGCCTAGAAACAGCCTCGGTTTCTCCGCCCCCTAGGTAGGAGGCGGCGTCGAAGGTCCTGATGAGGAAGCTGGCCCGGTAGTTGACGTCGGTGACCTGGGTGACGGCGAGGTTGCGGAGGCCGAGGCGCGCGACGCGGATGGAGCTGAGCGGGTGGTTGGCCTCCATGGTGTGCTGCAGCACGGTGACGCCGACGGCGGTGTCGAGCGGCGGGCCGCGGAGGCGGCCGCAGAGGCAGGCGCGGAGGGGCTTGGTGCAGACGGCGCACATGGGGCGGCGCTGGCCAGGCTCCCGGCGGCGCGGGTCGCTCGGGGCCTCGCTCGCCGCCATGGCTGGTGGCGAGGTGGGGGGCGGCGCCGGGTTGGGGATGGCGGCGGCTGCCTGGCGGTTTGGTGGGAGTCTAGGGTTTTGGAAGGGGATCTTTTTGAGGAAGGGTTTTGAATGCAGAAAAATGGAAGGTTTGGCGGACGATTTGAGCTCTGCTGATGCAAGGAAGTGAGGTCGTGTTGGGATTGGAAAAACAATTCCTGAAGAATTCCGGACGATTGGCATTTTTGTGCGTAACTATTGAATTGAAACAAACAAAAAAACTCTAGGCATATGGAAAGCTCGCTGCTACGAACGAGTGGTTGAGGTGACAAGACGATCTGTTTCTAACAGCATCTCCATCCGCGTCCCCTAAAGCGTCTGTAAAATGCGCCGGATTGAACGTTTGGGTGTTGTATTTCGTTCGTGCCGCGTTTGGGGGGACGTCGCTCCCCAGTCGCGTCCTCCAAACAAAATTTCGGAAATTTTAAACTTAACGAGATTCGATTAAGATTCGTGCAAACTTACATAGATTCGAACGAAATTTGACTAAATTTAAACTAAACCTAATCTAGAACCACTTGCGGCGGCCGGAGGCGTCGTAGTACTTGTGGAAGTTATACATGTCGTCGGTGACGACCTGCTTGACGCGCTCGCCGACGGGCTCGTCCTTCACCACGCCGCTTGGTCCGCCTCGCCGTCGTCGGTGAGGTCCCGGCGCTTGCCGGAGTCGCGGATGGAAATGGCGATCGCCGCGTCGAGGTCGCCCCTCGGCGTCCTTGTCGTTCATGGACGCCAAGAACGCCGCCTCGGACCAGGCGTCCTCGGGATTGTCGCGATGGCGATGAGCCGTTCTGCCGCTCGTACTCGCCGCGGTGCCGCCTGTGACGGTTCCTCCGGCTCCTCCCTTGCTGCCGCCTCGCCTCGGGATGAGGAGGGCGCCGCCGCGCCTCCCTTGCTGCCGCCGGTTGTGCTGCCGCTGCCGCACCTCGCCTCACCTCCCGTTTGGGGACGGTGTAGGGCGCCGACCGGTACGAGGAGGACGACGTCGATCGCACCGGTCCTGAGGAAGAAGAGTGCGAGGAGGATGAGTACGTCGTCCTCCTCGGCTGCCATTGAGGAGACGGCGGCGGTGACGACGGCATCTCCAACCTTGGAGCGTCGTTGCGGATGCCGCGGATGACGTTCTCGAGGGTGCGCCCCAGAACAGGGCGCGGCCGTCCTTTTTCCAGCTGTTGGGGCCGCCGACGAGGCCGTCGGTGTTGTACATCTCGATGTCGTACTTCTCCTTGAAGTACGTCGTCCACCAGGCGTCGTTGTTGTCGGCCGCCCACGTTGGATCCAACCACTCCTCGGCGGTGAGTTGAGCCCGACGTGCCTTGATGGCGTCCTGAAAGTGCATGGAGCCCCCATGTGTGGTTTTGGTAATTAATGACAATCCCTATGGACTAATGTTTGCATTGAGTTATATTTGTAGGTGTTGTCCATAGGCAATGCTTGAACCATATGTTGGCTTCAAGGTTGCAATAAGAAGAAATTGATGAAGGATATCAAGTGTCAAGTATGTCTTGAAGATGAAGATGAAGTGAGCCCTCAAGTTACTTCAAGACATCAACATGAAGAAATGAAGTGCAAGTTCAAGATGAGCCAACTCGAAGAGATCATAAGCTTGAAGCTTGCCATGAAGAAATGAAGTGCAAGTTTAAGGCGAGCCATCTCAAAGAGATCATTTGCTTGAAGCATGCCCTCCATATGGTGTTCATGGATATATGAAGTTGCGAAGAAGAAGCTCTCCCATGGTGGATTATGGGGGAGCAATCCGTCAAGCAAGCACAATCAAGAAAGGTGTTCCATCTTGTTGCGGTCAAGATCGTCATCATCAAGCTCAAGTGGAATGCTCAAGGTTAAGGTTTGCTCTTGATAGGGTTTCTTTCTCACCGGTCTCATGGTGTAGTTGGAGACCGGTTTATAGTTTAGTTGCCGTACTATCAAGAGGGCTCTCGAGTGAGTAACTCGATCGTATCCTTCGGAGAGCTCAAACCTTTGCATCCTTGCATCATCTTTCTTGGTTGTTATTTGGATCTTATCCATATGGTGTTTTAGAGCTTGTGCATATTCTCATGACAAGCTCTAGTTCATCGAAAACGGATCCCGCATGAATCACTTGTTGCGTTTTCGATATTGGAGTTTTTCTCGGTTTCTCATATTGAGAGGTTTCACTCTAAAATACATAGAAAACCTACCCCATTTGTTCTTAATCTTTTCACTCTTTTTGGGGTATCTCTTGTCATCTTATTTACAACAAAATTGGTTTCACCTAAATCCGAGTTTCCTAACTCAAGTTGTTGCATTTTCCATATTGGAGGTTTTACCGGTTTGCTGTTTATAGATAGGTAAAACCTTTATCCATTTGCTTCTATCCTACTTTTCTGGACTATGATGTTTCTATGCATATTGTTGTAGAGCTCGTTGTTGTGATTTCAACGAGCCCAAGATCATCGAAATCGGAGTCCGGATGCAAAAGTTATGCCCGTTTCTATTTGCTGTCTCTGCCAGTTTCGGGGGCGGAAAATCCGGGCCGGATTATCCGGGCCGGATATTTGAAATATCCCCTCAAAATCGGCTAAGGACCAGAAGAAAAGCAGCTCTGGACAGGGCCCGGACTTTTGGCCGGATTTTACCAGGTTTTGTCCCAAGGCCGGATTATCCGGGTGACATAGGCATCCCAAATGGGCTGCGAAGATGGTACCGGAGTTTTGAAGGCCCACTATCCGAAGAATAAGAAGATTCGAGAGTCCAAGATATGTTAAGGAAAGCTAGAGTTGTAATAGGAAGAGTTATTTGTAATCTGGCGGGATGAGTTAGAAACCGTCCCGGACTCTGTAACTTGTACAAAACGAAACCCTCGGCTCCACCTCCTATATAAGGGGGAGTCGAGGGACAAAGGATCGAATCTCTTGTCAACATAACCTAGTTTTCGTAATCGTCGAGTACTTTTCGCCTAAACCTTCGAGATCTACTTGCCCTCTACTTCTAAAACCCTAGTCTACAATCTGTAGGCATTGACAAATTAATCCTTTGTCAATTGGCGCCGTCTGTGGGAATTAGAGGCTGCAAGGATCGATCTCGATGGCACGTTCAAGATCTTCGACTTCATCAACAGCAAGCAACGCGATGGATCGAGGTAACAAGGGAAAAACTGATCTATTCAATTTTATTCCTCACCCGCCCTCCCGTATGGATGCATGTGCCTATCTGGAGGAGCCCATCACCATGACGTTCGGAAAATTCCGATTTGGCGTCAACAAGGAAGGATCCTACCGTCTCGAAGTTCCGATCTCGTCGGAATTTTCAGCGATCGATTCTAACTTTTCGTCGAGTGACGAGGAGTTTTCGTCGCCATACTTCGTCGACAACAAGGCAAGCGGAAAGCTCGCCAAGATCTTCAGCAACACATCCTTCGAGTCGTCTGCGGACTCCTTTATAAGCAGCGACTCCGACAGCGTCGACGGCTTCAACTTCATCGACAAGTCGATGCCATCGGAAAGGTCTTCACCACTCTATATGATGGTGTCACCAATCTGATAAAAATCAATGCATAAAATATCATCAGATCTATGTGGTAGAAGGGGCAGGCACATCAGACCCGCAAACATCAGAGGCTTTCGACGAGTTGGGAAATCCATACGTCGATCCCGCTGATCTCAGACATGGCTTAGGCACTAAATATCCTGGATCCTCAACTCGCGCAAGAGTACAGCTCCCTCAAGAAGCGTGGGATAGGGCCGCAAAAGCCATGGATGGTTCAGAACCTATGACCACCACTGCTACTGTACAAGAACTTCAAGCATATCAATATAGACTTGCTCGAGTAAGCAGAGAGTTGGAAAAACAGACAGCATCCCTGAATAGGAGAAAAGAAGCAGCTTCTGCATCAAGCAGACGCCGAGCGAGTCGACAATCTAGAACGTCGGGAGACAGTCACAGAGAAGCTCGGAGGAGAGCAATGTCTCGGCTGCAAAACATACCCGAAGCAGAGAGAGGAAACATAATCCAAAATCTCGACATGTCCTTTATGTCGATCGACGAAAGAGGAAATATCATCCCAAAAACGCCAGAGGCAGGTTACATGGCAACACAAGCCTATATCTTGGCATCCAGACCACCTGCTGGGGACCCGAGAGAACCATTGTTCAATATGGCGATGGCTGGAGTAGGAGTTATGGGAACAGCGTTTGCAACAACGCCTCCCGAAGAAAACCCTAGGCAAAATAGTCCACGACCTGCGCAGCAGTCCAAGACCCACCAAGAGCAAGTGGAGCAAGAGACACAGCGGTCAAGTAAGGGTGGACAGAGCGCGACAAGAAAGGAGGGACCGTCAGCACTCTTGCCGACGAAGATATGTGTGGGCTCCCGTGCTTTACGAGAAGAGTTCGAAAAACTCGAGTCCCAAAAGGGTTCAAGTTACCCGAAAATTTCAAGAAGTTCGACGGCCTGCAAGATCCCGAGGATTGGCTCGTGGATTATCTCGAGATGGTAAAGCTAGTAGGAGGAACCAGAGCAACAGCTATGCAAAGTATCCAAGTTCACCTGAGTGGTGCCGCAAGATCTTGGATAAAGAAACTCCCCTTAAATTCCATCGACAGCTGGGAAACCTTTGAGGACATCTTCGTGAAAAACTTCCGATCCACGTGCAAGAAACCTGCATCATTGGAAGAGCTGAGGGCATGCCGACAAAAACACGACGAGTCGATGAGGAAGTATATACAGCGATGGAACATCATAAAAAACTCGGCAGAGGATATATCTGACGAGAGGGCAATAGATGCGTTCGTGGCAGGAGTCCGCCGAGCAGATTTCATCGAGGACTTAGGGAGAACTAACCCTAAGACCATATCAGCACTCATGGAGATAGCCAATAAATGGGCAGATGGAGAAGATGCAATATACAATAAACGACACAGGTCGCCAGAAGAGGATCGTAGTCGAAATTATCAAAATAGAAGGCGATTTTCTCGCCAGTTTACAACAACGATGCTCCCGGCCATATATCGGCTGGTTCCGGGGAAATATTGGAGGAAATAGCCGAGATGATTATCAAAGGAGCAACGAGCAACAAGGCGACAATAGAGGTGATTTTCGCGGCAACAGGCAAAATAGTGGACCAAGGATTCAAAGACCTTACGTGTCTCCCGAGGAAATGATGAACGGTCCGTGTCAAACGCACTTTTACCTCGACAGCAATGGAAAGAGACAGTCAGGACACCTCCAAAAAGATTGTCGAAATTTTCAGGCAATGTTGCGAGCCGCAGGAATTGCAAATGCCCAAGCAAATAACAGAAACCCTCGGGAGCCAAGGAGTGAGATCCACCTTCCACCTCCTCCCAAACACGAAAATCGACACCAGCTTAGAATTGCGGCAGCACCACACCCACCTCCATACCCCAACTCTAACGGTGTGGTCTCGATGATTCAAAAAGCTAGGCCGTCCAACAGGGCGCAGAAGGTAATATCTCGACAAGTGTTCATGGCAGAAAAGATGCCTCCACCAACAGTCGAGTACTTAAATTGGTCGGGGCAAGATATCGGCTTCACAATCGCAGACCATCCGCAGCAAGTCCTCGACCAGGACAATCGGCACTTATCTTACCCGCAGTAATCGCTGGTTTTGACGTGTCGAGTTTTCATAGATGGCGGCAGCATCTTATGTATGCAGATACATTGAGGAAGATGAACATATCCCTAGCAAATCTGAAACCAACTGACACACGTTTCCACGGGATTACACCAGAGAAGCCAAGTTACCCATTGGGCAAGATCAACCTCGACGTTCAGTTCGGAACCCGAAAACTACAGGATAGAGAATCTGGAGTTTGAAGTGGTGGATTTCCCGTCACAGTATCATGCTTTGTTGGGACGACCAGCGTGCGGATTCATGGCAGTGCCGCATTATACATATCTGTTGTGGAGGTTGCACGGGCCTAAGGGACCTATCACAATCAAAGGAAGTTTCGCGTTATCGATAAATGCGACAAAGATTTTCATCGGCTGTCAGAAACTTTCGGGATGCAAGCAGAATATGCGGCACCAAGGTTCACTGATTATGATGTGCTGCCAGAGGTAGGAAGATCTTCTAAGGAGCCAACTTTCAATATAAACAAAGATTCAAAAGAGGTACAGATCCACCCGACAGATCCAAAGAAAACGACGTCCATTGCCGCAAACATGGATGTCGCATAGGAAAACGCGCTCGTCGAGTTCCTCCGTGAGCACTGGAAAATCTTCGCATGGTGTCCAGCCGACATGCCAGGAGTACCCAGGGAACTTGCCGAGCACCACCTCAATTTGGATCCTCTCGCACGACCAGTAAAGCAACCTCTGCGGCGTTTTTCAGAGCCTAGTCGCAAAGCCATGTTATCAGAAATAGATCGACTCAAAGATGTTGGGTTCATCAGAGAAATATCTACAGAGGCCACATGGGTAGCTAACCCAGTGATGGTGCCGAAGAAACACACAATAGTCCTTCGCATGTGCGTCGACTTCACGTGTCTCAATAAACATTGTCCCAAGGATCACTTTCCCCTCCCAAGGATCGATCAAATCATCGACTCCACGGCAGGATGCGAACGTCTTTCCTTCTTGGACGCATATTCTGGTTATAACCAGATCAGATTAAAAGAAGAAGATGAAGCCAAGACAGCGTTCATCACACCTTATGGCGTGTTTTGCTACAAAACAATGCCCTTTGAAAAACGCGGGAGCAACATATCAGCGGATGATGCAGAAGTGCCTAGCAACACAGATCGGGAAAAATGTACAAGTCTACATTGACGATGTCGTAATAACATCAAAGAAAGGGTCAACGTTGATCGAAGATTTGAAGGAAACCTTCGACAACCTCGACAAGTTCTGCCTCAAGCTGAACCCGACAAAGTGTTCTTTTGGAGTTCCCGCTGGAGAACTTCTCGGGTTCTTAGTATCAGCAAGAGGGATTGAAGCTAATCCCGAAAAAATACAGGCTATCGTTACTATGAGAAAGCCAACAAAGTTAAAAGAAATACAACAGCTAACGGGGCGAGTCGCAGCTTTAAGCAGATTCGTCGCAGGCTAGGAGAAAAGGCGCTACCGTTCTATGCATTGATCAAGCAAGGGAAAAATTTCAGTGGAACGAGGAAGCAGACAGAGCTTTCGAGAATCTCAAGCGAGCAATTTCGACACCACCGATATTGGTGGCGCCAAAAGAGAAAGAACCTCTCCTATTGTACATTGCAGCCACACCTCAGGTGGTCAGCACGGCCCTAGTAGTCGAGAGGGAAGAAGAAGGCAAGCTTCATGGAGTTCAAAGACCGTATATTTCATCAGCGAAGTACTGTCTCCGTCAAAACAGCGGTACCCGCAATATCAAAAGCTAGCATATGGAGTATTCACGACAGCAAGAAAATTGCGACACTATTTTTCGGCGCACCCGATAATAGTGGTCAACGAGGCTCCCTTATCAAATATACTGAACAACCAGAAGCTACGGGTCGTGTCTCCCTTTGGGGAATAGAACTTTCCCCTCGGGACATCACGTATGAAAAAAGAAAAGCAATAAAGTCGCAGGTCTTACCAGATTTCATTGCAGAGTGGATGGAGCTACAAAACACGGGACCCCCAGATTTATCGAGGACTTGGACCATGAACTTCGACGGGTCCAAAAGATTGGAAGGTGCTGGAGCAGGCGTGATATTAGTATCACCTGAAGGCGACAAGTTGAAGTATGTTCTGCGGATGACGTTCCCAAACGCATCTAACAATGAAGCAGAATATGAAGCTCTCATACATGGGATGAAGATGGCGAAAGCTTGCGGTGCAACTCGACTGAAAATTTTCGGCGACTCACAGTTGGTAGCACAGCAAGTCATGAATCAATGCGATGCAGTCAACGAAAGTATGATAGCATACAAAGAGGTGTACAATGAGCTGGAGAAGTTATTCGATGGTTGTGAGGTAAACCACATCAGCAGGATGAGCAACGATGAAGCCGACGTTCTCGCAAACATCGGGTCACAATGCCTCGCGATTCCTCCAGGTGTGTTCTGGGAAGAGATTAGCGAGAGATCAACAAAGCCAGCAAAAACAAAAAAGGAGAAAAAAGAGAAACCCTCGAGTATCGCCAAAGACACAGCAGAGGAAGAAGAAGAGCAAGAGCTAGTCATGATGGTGCAAATTCCATGGATGCAGGCTTACATATCATATATCTTAAGGAAAACCATACCCGACGACCCAGTCGAAGCAAGGCGAATAATTAGGCGATCAAAAGCTTTTACTGTGGTAAAAGGGGAGCTGTACAAACGCAGTATCTCGGGTGTGCTACAACGGTGTGTTACACCCGAAGAAGGAAGGATCATCCTAAAGGACGTGCATGAAGGAATATGCGGGCATCACGCAAGTAGCCGAGCCATTGCGGCCAAAGTCTTCAGAGCAGGATTTTATTGGCTCACAGCAATCGAGGATGCGAAGGAAATAGTACGAACCTGCGATGCGTGCCAAAGATTTGCGGCAAGACCTCACTCGCCAGCAGCAGAACTTATGCCAATCCCACTATCTTGGCCCTTTGCTCAATGGGGTCTTGACATGGTGGGTAAATTGCACAAAGCTTCGCCAGGAGGATATGAGTACTTGCTGGTGGCTGTCGACAAATTTACCAAGTGGATAGAGGCGAAGCCAATAAATTCACCAGATGCAGCATCCGCAATAAAGTTTGTGAAGAGCATTGTCTTTCGCTTCGGAGTACCTCACAGCATCGTCACAGATAACGGCAGTAACTTTACTTCCAAGGAGTTCAAAGCATATTGTGCAGAAGTGGGCATAAAACTAAGTTTTGCGTCTGTCGCACATCCTCAGACCAATGGACAAGTCGAGAAGGCCAATGGCATCATCTGCAATGGCATCAAGAAACGCCTGCTAGGACCATTGGAAAAAGCTCGGCATACTTGGCCGGAGGAGTTGCGAAGTGTGTTGTGGAGTATCCGAACAACACCAAATACGACGACACGAAACACCGTTTTTCCTGGTCCACGGGAGCAGTCTGCCGATAGAAATTGAGCATGATTCTCCAAGAGTTGCTGAGTATAATGAAGAAATTTCAAGAGAAGCACTGCAGGATGATGTCGATGCACTTGACGAAGCTCGGGATGAAGTCCTGTCACGAGTCGCCAAATATCAACAGGACCTGAAGAATTACCACAGCCGACGATTGCGCCCAAGGTCTTTTCAAGTTGGTGACTTAGTTCTGCGGCTCAACCAAAAAAGTCACGAAAAACTCGAATCACCATGGCTTGGACCCTACATCGTCACAGAAGTAATCGAAGGAGGAGCATACAGAATTAAAGACAAGAAGACAGGGATTGACGAGCCAAATCCTTGGAACGTGGCACAGCTCAGGCGTTTCTACGCCTAGATGTCGAAAATATAGTCTCCCTTTGTAAAGCTACAATGTACTGAAACGCCGTGAGTTTTCAGACGCACTCTTTTCCTTTTTCGGGGCACCGAGTGGGGCCGGAGAAGGTTTTTAATGAGGCGGACTCGCGGTGCTGCAATATAATAAAGATAGTGGAATTATATATCTTCTTCCCGACAAGATCAGGGGTTTCTCCCCTACATGATACAATATATATATATAACACAGTGTCGACAAACGCAAAAGAAGCATCTTGCCTTGGTAAAAATACCTCGCCAAAATAAAAAGAGATACAGACAAAATAGTGATCAACAAAAGACTCGGGGGCTTACACCCACAAAAATAGTATACAGTGTATATTATCTTGCCTTGGTTTAAAACCTCGCATTATACAAATACAACGAGTAGCCACCGAAAAATACTCGGGGGCTAGACAAAATATAGAAATATAATGTTTACTTCACAACATAGTCATGTTCATGATTTACAAGGAAAAATTATCTACCAAGAGAAAAAATCAGTCTTGATTCAATATATCATCAAGGGTAACTCTGTTTTCCTCAGGAGCGCCGAGAAAATCAGCATAATGACCGTCTGCAAAAAAGTCGGCATCCATCCGAAGAAGGTCTTCAATCATTTCTTCGGCTATAGGTGAAACCTTCGTGTTAATACGATCGATACCAACTCTTCGGCGCCGTACCTTCTCGTGAACCTTCTCAACAACTTGGGTCAGATCAAGTTTTGAATGGCAGATCTGAAGCATTATAAGGGCAAATCTGGCGCCAGCTACCAGTTGAGCTCTGACAAAGTGATGGATCCTGTGGGCATCCTTGAACTTCTCCATTAACTCGGGAAGAGTTTTTGGTTGAATGTTCCGAGGAAACATAGAGTTATAAACCATAGAGAGGGTCTTGGTACAGAAGTCAAGATACCCGCGAACCTGAAGCGCGCGATCTTGAAACCTCACGATTTGGCGAGTCCGTTCAGGCGTGCCCCAAAAAGTCGACCCATGTTCACGTGCAAGTCGAAGAAGGACATTGGAACGAGCCTCGACACGTTCATTTTCAGTTGCAGTATCCAAAAAAGCACCTATTGTTTCATAAAACAAGTCAGAGGAGAGTAAAAAGGCAAGCAGCAAAGGAAAAGAAGAAGCAAGGCGAAGACAATGAAACTTACCCGCCATATCCAAACTAGCATCTATTAGTAGTTGGAGCATAGAATTTTCTCGGGACGTAGCTGCAGCAGCTTCAGCAACAGCAGCGTCCTTCTCAGTCATGGCATCTTGAGCTTGTTGGAGCGCAATTTCCTCCCTCGAGAAGACTCTCGACTTTGTTCCATAAGTTTCAGCGATTGTTTCTTCGTGAACTGAAGTTGCTGTCGAAGTTCTTGCAAATCTTCCGACAAAGGTGTGCCTGAGGGACCTTCACGGAAATTGTTATCGATTTCTACTTTCTTCGACAAGGAAGATGCAGGAGCAGCATTGGGAGAGCAAGGATTGGTCGAATAATTGTCAAATATTAACTGGAAAATAAAATCTTCGGATCAATGACAGCACCAAGAGGAATTTCATTACTTCTAAAAGGTTTACACCATCATTACAAAAGAAGTTCTCCTAAAGGCTAGCAGGGTAATTGTCGCCAAGGCTAAAGTGACGACAATAGCAAAAGAAGTAAAGAAAGCAAAAAATAGAAAAGACAGAGGCATGCAACTAGACCTCCGGCCTCGATGAACTAGGAGTCGAAGCTGGCTTGACCCCAAGATACGCCAGAATTTTCTTCGTGTTGGGTTTCGCCGCCTTGACCAAGGATCGCCACTTGAGTTGCTCAATTTGATCCGTGTCGCCAACCTTGGTCCAGTCAATAGTTTGTTGACTGTCAGCGACAGGGCAACAGTGCTCTCAACGGCAACTTTCTGGTTTTCATGGCGCATCTTCAGCCCGAGATCTTCGGGAGGATTAAAACACTTGGCTAGATTAAGGAAAGTTGCAGGTGCCTCTTTCTTTGGGAAGAAATAGGGGAAGAGCCGCAATAGTCCTGCTTTAGCTTCGTCGATACCTTCACGTGCTTCCGTCCCGTGAAACTCGAGGAATGAAACGGCGTCAAGCAGAGGATCATTATCGGGATCTTCAAGCTCATATTCTTGAGCCGTTCTAGCTGCAACAATGAACATCCATTTAGCAACAAACGAGTAAAGGAAAGAAGATCCAAAAGATTTGAATTGGGGTAGATACTTACAGATAAAGCGACGATTTTGGGTCCTTATGCGTTTAAGGATAGCTTCTTCGCGAGCAGACTGAGCAGTTATATGTTCACTCAGCGAAGCTTCTTCCGGAGATCTTCGACACCAGCAGCATCAGCCTTGGCCTTATCAGCCTCTGCTCGAGCACCAACAGCATTTGACTCAGCCTTTTTGCGAGCCTTTTCACTTTGCTCTAATTGTTGAGCAAGTGTGTTGGCACGTTCATTGGCTTCTGCCAGTTTTTCTACCAAGGAAGATAAATATAGTTAAAAATCTCGACAACAAAAGGAGCAAAAGAAAAGAAGCGAAGGAGTAAAGCATTACCTTCAGCTTTACTAGCATAATCACGGTACCCGACAAATTGGGTACCGATGCGAAGAAGATCCTTTATCAAAGGCTGTAAAAAAAGGGGGGATAGAAGGAAATGGCGGTATGAGAAAAATATAATGGTACATAGAAACCAACAAAAACATAAACAATGACAAGGAAGTTAAGAACTTACATCCTCCAAGAGAGGGTTAGAGGAGCTACTCAATTGGAGAGTAGGCTCCGGGATGATTTCCGTCCTCGCCCTTTTCGACAAAGGGGCTCGGGGGCTTGAAGGAGGAGTAGCAGTGTCGACGTTCTGTCGAGGAGGCGAAGTTTCTTCTCCTTCAACTGGCGTCTCCGAGGCAACTAATGTATGTGACGTACTCGTTCGAGCAGCCACATCAGCGGTTGGTACCTCTTCTTCCTCATCACTACAAGTAAAAGTCGACAATAAACAGCAAGATAGATACGAATGTTCAAATACAAGAAAAAGATAGAAAAAGGACTTACGAACTGATAAGGGTCCCGAGATATGGATCATAAGCTGCCTTTTGTGACGAAGGATCAGCTTCTTCGGGTTTAGAAGTCCCGGAATCTTCGACATCATCCCTCTTCCTTTTGTTCTTTGGACAAACAGCAAGAGGAGGAGATTGGGCCGATGCAGTGCCTTCAGAGGCAGCGTCCTTTTCAGCAGATCCCGCAGATTTTCGAGAATCTGCGGGTTCACAAAAGAGGGGGCCTCTTGGTTGTCATCGGAGATAACGGCCCTTTCTTCGACTTCCCCACCTTCAGGAAGAGGAGGAAGTGAAACAAGATTTGGGTGGTCCTGTATAAAAAGAGGGAAGAATATCAGGAAGGAGCACACAATGCAAAAAGCAAGGCAAAGAAATTATGCGACAAAGTTTACCTTAGGAAGTGCATGGGCGGTGCTGTATGGTTTTACGCGACAAGAAGAAGGGATAGAATCTTTTTTGCTGAGGGAGGTGATTTTTCGGACAAGTTTTTCCAAATCCTTCACCTCCAAATCTGTCGACAGCCGATCCACGTCTTTGTCGCCAGTATATTTCCAAAGAGGAAATTTGCGAGCTTGAAGAGGCTGAACTCTACTCTTAAGGAAATACACTATAATCTGGATACCTGACAACTCTTTGCCGCGAGTATTTTGCAACTCGCGGATGCGAGTCATCAAGGCTTCAGTCGAAGCTCTTTCTTCTTCGGTAGCCTCTGCATCCCAAGAACGGCGACGAAGAATTTTCTCGTCACCATCGAACGGAGGGATGTTGTCCTCTGCGCATCCATGGTTCTCCTCGCGAATGTACAACCACCTCTTACGCCACCCTTGAACGGAGTCAGGGAGTTTGACATCGAAGTAATTGGAAGTGGAGCGGATAGAGATAACAACGCCGCCTATATTATAGGCGACATTGTGAGAGCCATTGCGGCGACAGAAGAAAATGCGCTTCCATAGCGCCCAATTGGGCGAGACGCCAAGGAAGGCTTCGCAGAGAGTAATGAAAATGGAAATATGGAGGATTGAGTTTGGCGTGAGGTGGTGAAGTTGAAGACCGTAGACAAAAAGCAATCCGCGGAGAAAAGGATGAATGGGGGCGGATAAACCACGGATGAGATGGTCGACAAAACTTACCCGGTACCCCATTGGAGGGGCTGGGTAGCTTTCTTCACTAGGGAAGCAAACCGCTTTGGGCTTCTTGGTGATCCCCAGTTTCTTCAGAAGATTCAGGTCCTGGTTCGTGACCTTGGACCTCTCCCACTCCACGGCTCCTAGATCCGCGGCGGCCATTGATGAATCAGGCATGCTGTGGCGAGTGAGACGCGTGCGTGGTGGCATCAACAGCAGTGGACAAAGCAATGCAGGGGAAGTTTTTGCAGAGGGGAATAGATGTGCGGCGCAAGCGAAGGACTGGACCGAGGTTGAAGAAAGGTTTATATAGGGTTCGGACGAAGCAGTGCACCGTTGGATGAAGAAATAGTGTGGTGAAAAAGGATCTCGTAGATACAAGGGTAAAAAGGTATTTTTACTGGGAAGCAATGGAACAGGCGTTACCGTACGTGCGCCAGGAAAAGCGGAGGACGTGTGTCCCCCACTTGCACGATGTGTCAACGTGGTGGGAACAATGGACCCACAAGGCAGAAAAAATCCCAATTATTGATAGAGATGAAGAGAATTTGACAAAGGAGAATATGTCGACAAGCAAAATAAAAAGAGAATGGCGACAGGGTAAATCATTCGAATACTCCTGGAGCCTTTGATCAAATACAAGTTTTTGCCCAAACGCTCGGGGGCTACTTTGGAAAAATAGAAAATTTCGAATATGACAATATAGAAATGGCGAGAGCCTATGATCAAATCCAAGAATTTGTTCATAGCCTCGGGGGCTACTCCCATCGGGAGCGCTGGTCGCGCACCCGATAAATATAAAAATATTGAGAAGGATCATAAATATAGCGGCAAAGGATACTAAGTTGTGGAGCCTACACCCAAGCACAAGTTCTTGGCTGTAGCCTCGGGGGCTACTCCCATCGGGAACGCTGTTCGCGTGCCCGATGAATTTTTTCAAAAATGAAACAGAAGTGAGTATATTTCGAGTTACACATATAACTCTACATATACTCCCATCGGGAAGACAAAATAAAGTCATCAAATATGACTCGATAAAATGTGCTATTCCAAAGGCGAAAAGCACTCGACAATATATTCTCAGAACGCCAAAGTTGCGATCAATTTCTGAATGCCGCAAACTTGCGAAGGTAAGACCCCAGATCCGTTCTGCTGGGCGTGGCATCGCCAAAGACTGCGCTCTGCTACTTTTATCCGTATCAACAGATGCGAAGAAAAATCCTAACGGACGCGTTAGGTACCCGATAAATTTGACTGGGACTCGACAGAATGGTAAGACCTTAAGCGGCACCTGTCGAAGTTTACACCAGTATCCCGGGATCATGTCCGGGGACGTGATCTTGAAGTAGGTTTTTGCGGATTGCCACTAGAGCAGTTAACTAGTACCTGATCCGTCAGATGAACTAGCCCCAACTACCATTATCCCTATACAATATAGAATTTTATGTGAAGAAGCATAAATAAAAGCTCTCGAATAAATATAAACAGTCGAGATTTTCCTTGACTCTACGATTCAAGCAAAATCTCGGGGGCTACTGACATAGGCATCCCAAATGGGCCTGCCGAAGATGGTACCCGGAGTTTACTGAAGGCCCACTATCCGAAGAATAAGAAGATTCGAGAGTCCAAGATATGTTAAGGAAAGCTAGAGTTGTAATAGGAAGAGTTATTTGTAATCTGGCGGGATGAGTTAGAAACCGTCCCGGACTCTGTAACTTGTACAAAACGAAACCCTCGGCTCCACCTCCTATATAAGGGGGAGTCGAGGGACAAAGAAAGGATCGAATCTCTGTCAACATAACCCTAGTTTTCGTAATCGTCGAGTACTTTTCGCCTAAACCTTCGAGATCTACTTGCCCTCTACTTCTAGCAAAACCCTAGTCTACAATGTAGGCATTGACAAATTAATCCTTTGTCAGGATTATCCGGCCCTTACTTAGGCCGGATTATCCGGTTTTGCCCAACGACTCGATTTTCTTGGGGGATATAAATACCCCCCTTCTTCCTCCTTGGGCTGTTGCTTCTCTCTCTCTCTCTCTCTCTCCTCCATTGTTGAACTAGAGAAGCTTGCACTATCTCTCAATCCCTCCATGATTCTTGCCCCCATTTGAGGGAAAAGAGAGAGGAGATCTAGATCTACATTTCTACCAATCAAATCCATCTCTTTGTGAGTGGAACTCTCTAGATCTTGATCTTGGTGTTCTTTGTGAATTCCTTTGTTCTTCCTCTCTTATTCCCCCAATAGCTTTTGTAGCTTTGTTGGAATTTGAGAGAGAAGGACTTGAGCATCTTTGTGGTGTTCTTGCCATTGCATTTGGTGCATCGGTTTGAGTTCTCCACGGTGATTCGTGGTGGTGAAAGCAAGAAGGTTATTACTCTTGGGTTCTTGGAACCCTAGACGGATTCTAGACCTTTGTGGTGATTTGTTGGGAGCCTCCAATTAAGTTGTGGATGTGTGCCCCAACCTTTGTGTAAGGCCCGGTTTCCGCCTCGAAGGAAATCCCTTAGTGGAACCGTGACCTAGGCCTTTGTGGCGAGGGTCACCGGTGCTTCTATTCTTGTAGACAGTGTTGGGCCTCCAAAGCAGAGGTTTGTAGAACAGCAAGTTTTCCCTTAAGTGGATCACCCAAGGTTTATCGAACTCGGGAGGAAGAGGTCAAAGATATCCCTCTCAAGCAACCCTGCAATCACGATACAAGAAGTCTCTTGTGTCCCCAACACACCGATACGTCCAATTTGCATCACTATTTTGTATCATAATTTGCTGTTATTCATTGATATATTTCATATTGGGACACAATACTTATGTTATTTCATCTATTTTGCATGTTTCATCATCATTGGAGGATCAAGCACCGGAGCCAGGATTCTGCTGGAAAAAGCACCGTCAGAACGCAATATTTCGGAAGATCAACTGTGGAAGGGAATTTCACGTAAATTCCTATTTTTCCAGATGACGGAGGGAGCCAAGGAAGCAGAGAGGAGCCACTGTGGGCCCAGACCACGGGCGGCGCGGCCCAAGGCCTGGCCGCGCCACCCTGTGCTCTGGGGCCCCACAGCCCTTTCGCCTCCTTTTCTTCGCGTACTCCTTCGTCCCGAAAACCTAAGCCACAGAGAGGACCTCACGAGGGTTACAGCCGCCTCTGCGGGGCGGAGAACACAGAGAGAAAAGAGCTCTCCGGCGGGCAGGAATCCGCCGGGGAAATTCCCTCCCGGAGGGGGAAATCGACGCCATCGCCATCGTCATCGAGCGGGACATCATCTCCACCATCATCATCATCATCTCCACCATCTACACCGCCATCACCACCGCTGCACCTCGTCACCGCTGTAGCAATTCGGGTTAAATCTTGATTGTTTGATAGGGGAAACTCTCCCGGTGTTATTCTATACTTGTTGTAGATGCTATTGAGTGAAACCATTGAACCAAGGTTTATGTTCAGATTGTTATTCATCATCATATCACCTCTGATTGTATTCCATATGATGTCTCGTGAGTAGTTCGTTTAGTTCTTGAGGACATGGGTGAAGTCTAAATGCTAGTAGTGAATTATGGTTGAGTAATATTCAATGTTATGATATTTAAGTTGTGGTGTCATTCTTCTAGTGGTGTCGTGTGAACGTCGACTACACGACACTTCACCATTTATGGGCCTAGGGGAGTGCATCTTGTATTCGGTTGCTAATTGCGGGGTTGCCGGAGTGACAGAAACCTGAGCCCCCGTTAGTATATCGATGCAGGAGGGATCGCAGGATCTCAGAGTTTAAGGCTGTGGTTAGATTTATCTTAATTACTTTCTTGTAGTTGCGGATGCTTGCAAGGGGTATAATCACAAGTATGTATTAGTCCTAGGAAGGGCGGTGCATTAGCATAGGTTCACCCACACAACACTTATCAAAACAATGAAGATTATTAAACCACATGAAGCGAAAGTACTAGACTAAAATCCCCGTGTGTCCTCAGGAACGTTTGGTCATTATAAGTAAACAAACCGGCTTGTCCTTTGTGCTAAAAAGGATTGGGCCACTCGCTGCAATTATTTCTCTCGCATTTTATTTACTTGTACTTTATTTATCTGCAATATCAAAACCCCCTGAATACTTGTCTGTGAGTATTTACAGTGAATCCTTCATCGAAACTGCTGCCAACACCTTCTGCTCCTCGTTGGGATCGACATTCTTACTTATCGAAGATACTACGATACACCCCCTATACTTGTGGGTCATCAAGACTATTTTCTGGCGCCGTTGCCGGGGAGTGAAGCGCTATTGGTAAGTGGAATTGGTAAGGAAATTTACTGTTTGTGCTGATTTTATTTCTGCCTGCTGCTATAAATCATTATGGAGAGATCCTCTCTTCAATTTCTATTTGGGAAATCTACTACTACTGCAACGGTAGTGGATGAAGCGCCAGGTGAGGAAGTAGTACCATATAAAATACCTATGAAAATTATTGAACGTGTTATGGATAACCGCTATGAAGGGGATGGAACTGTCCATCCTGGTGATCATTTATTGTTTTTGCATGAATTATGCGGTTTATTCAAATGTGCAGGTATTTCTATGAATGAAGTTAGGAAGAAACTATTCACTATATCGCTGTCTGGTAAAGCGGCGCACTGGTATAAATTGCTGAAGAATGGTGATTCAATTGATTGGGAGGACATTGTGCCTTTATTTTATTCCAAATTTTATCCTCCAAGTGAAATTCACAAAGATCGGAACCGCATATATAATTTCTGGCCTCATGATGGAGAAAGTATTGCCCAAGCTTGGGGAGATTGAAGTCTTTAATGCTCAAATGCCCCATTCATGAGCTTCCTGGTAATGTTATTATTGATAATTTCTATGCAAGACTTTCTTTTCAAGACAAGACCTTGCTGGATACTTCTTGTTCTGGATCATTTACACGCAAGAATGAAGAGTTTAAAAGGGACCTTCTTGATCGGATCCAAGAAAATACTGAAGGATGGGAGAACGACAAAGATAGAGAATCAGGTATAACTTATGATTATAAATGCATTGAAGCTTTTATGGATACTGATAAATTCCGTAATATGAGTGCTACATATGGTCTTGATTCCCAAGTTGTTGCAAATCTTTATAAAGCTTTTGCCTCTCATTATGAACTGCCTAAGAAGAATTTTGATAAGTATCATGAACCGTATAAAGATAAAGTTGATTCATCTGTAAACAAATGTGTAGTGATTGAAACTGTTGATAATGTTATTCCTGAAGCTTATATTGAAAAAACTCCTTTCCCTGTTAAAATGAAGGAGTACTCTGTCATATCTAGTGCGGTTAATAAAAGTGAAAAGAAACTTAAAGAACCTGAAGAACAAATTAAAATTGAACCTGCTGTTGCAATAGTTAAAGATCTTGTGACTGAAAATGTGGAGGATGGTCATATTATTTTCTGTGAAGATGCTTCTAATATTGTTTCACATCCTAATAAATCCAAACAAGTTAGTGTTCCTATGCTATCTGTTAGAATTGGTGATCATTGCTATTATGGTTTATGTGATATTGGTGCAAGTGTTAGTGCTATTCCTTATGAGCTTTACACGGAGATTATGCACGAAATTGGTTCTTGTGAACTTGAAGATATTGATGTGGTTATTCATCTGGCTAATAGAGAAACTATTTCTCCAATTGGTATTGTTCGAGATGTGGAAGTTCTATGTGGTAAGATTAAATATCCTGCTGACTTTTTGGTACTTGGTTCTGCTGCTAGTGATCATTGTCCTATCATTTTTGGTAGACCTTTTCTAAATACTTGTGGAGCTATTATAGATTGTAAGAAAGAGAAAATTTTGACTAGATTTGCTGGTGAACCTTATGAATTTAACTTTTCTAAATTTACCAAAACTCCTTATAAAGTTGACTTGCCTAGTAATGATTTTAAAATGGAGCAGTGTGCATCTATTGTTCTTGTTCCTAATAATCCTTTGCAGCAACATCTGGAGAATAGTGAAAGTGAAGCTTTTAGGAAAGAAAGAGATGAGCTTGAGGAAATTTTTCTTCGCCAACCTATTCTCAAGCATGATTTACCGGTGGAAGATTTGGGTACAACACCGCCACCAAAGGAAGATCCTGTTTTTGATTTAAAGCCTTTACCTGATAATCTTAAATATGCTCATATTGATGATAAGAAAATATATCCTGTTATTATTAGTTCTAAGCTTTCAGAGGTTGAGGAAGAAAGGTTATTGGAAATATTGAAGAAACACCGAGGAGCTATTGGTTATACTCTTGATGATTTGAAAGGGATTTCTCCTTCTATTTGCCAACATGCTATTAATATGGAAGATGATGCAAAGCCTGTTGTTGAACATCAACGTCGTCTAATTCCGAAGATGAAGGAAGTGGTAAGGAACGAGGTATTAAAACTCCTTGAAGCTGGTATTATATATCCTATTGCTGATAGTAGATGGGTTAGTCCTGTGCATTGTGTTCCTAAGAAAGGAGGAATGACTGTTGTGCCTAATGATAATGATGAGCTTATTCCTCAAAGAATAGTTGTAGGTTATAGAATGTGCATTGATTTTCGAAAAGTTAATAAAGTTACTAAGAAAGATCATTACCCTTTACCCTTTATTGATCAAATGCTAGAAAGGTTATCTAAAAATACTCATTTTTGCTTTCTTGATGGTTATTCTGGGTTTTCACAAATTGCTGTTAAAGCTAAAGATCAAGAGAAAACCACTTTTACTTGTCCTTATGGAACTTATGCTTATAGGCGTATGCCTTTTGGTTTATGTAATGCTCCTGCTACTTTTCAAAGATGCATGTCTGCTATTTTTCATGGTTTTTGCGAAAGTATTGTAGAGGTGTTCATGGATGATTTTTCTGTCTATGGGAATTCTTTTGATAATTGCCTGCGAAACCTTGATAAAGTTTTGCAGAGATGTGAAGAAACTAACCTTGTTCTTAATTGGGAGAAATGCCACTTTATGGTTAATGAAGGAATTGTATTGGGACATAAAATTTCTGAGAGAGGTATTGAAGTTGATAGAGCTAAAGTTGAAGCAATTGAGAAGATGCCCTATCCGAGGGATGTTAAAGGTATTCGTAGTGTTCTTGGTCATGCTGGGTTTTATAGGAGATTTATTAAAGATTTCTCTAAAATTTCAAAGCCTCTTACTAATCTTCTTCAAAAAGATGTACCTTTTGTTTTTGATGATGATTGTAAGGAAGCTTTTGAAACTCTAAAGAAAGCCTTAACAACTGCTCCTGTAGTTGAACCTCCTGATTGGAATTTGCCTTTTGAAATTATGTGTGATGCTAGTGATTTTGCTGTAGGCGCTGTTCTTGGACAGCGGGTAGATAAAAAATTAAATGTTATTCATTATGCTAGTAAGACTCTTGATGCTGCTCAAAGAAATTATGCTACAACTGAAAAGGAATTGTTAGCTGTAGTCTTTGCTTGTGATAAGTTTAGACCCTATATTGTTGATTCGAAAGTTACAATTCATACTGATCATGCTGCAATTAGATACCTTATGACAAAGAAAGATGCTAAGCCAAGGCTTATTAGATGGGTACTTCTTTGCAAGAATTTGATTTACATATTATAGATAGGAAAGGTGCTGATAATCCTGTTGCTGATAATTTGTCTAGATTGGAAAATATTGCTTATGATCCTGTTCCTGTTAATGATAGTTTTCCAAATGAACAATTGGCTGTAATAAAGGTGAGCTCGAGAGAGCCCTTGGTATGCAGATTATGCTAACTTTATTGTTTCGAAGTATTTGCCTCCAACCTTTTCAGCTCAGCAAAGGAGGAAATTCTTTTATGACTTGAGGCATTATTTTTGGGATGACCCACACTTATATAAAGAAGGAGTGGATGGTATTATGCGAAGATGTGTTCCTGAATATGAACAACAGGAGATATTGAATAAATGTCATGGGAGTGTTTATGGAGGACATCACGCTGGAGATAGAACCGCGCAAAAGGTTCTACAATCAGGTTTTTATTGGCCAACACTCTTCAAAGATGCAAGGAAATTTATTCTATCTTGTGATGAATGTCAAAGAGTTGGTAATATCTCTAGACGCAATGAAATGCCTATGAATTATACTCTTGTTATTGAACCATTCGATTGTTGGGGATTCGACTTCATGGGACCTTTCCCTTCTTCAGACGGTAACACTCATATACTTGTCGCTGTTGATTATGTTACTAAATGGGTAGAAGCTATACCTACAAAAAGTGCTGATGGTGAGACCTCTATAAAAATGCTTGTAGATATTATATTTCCTAGATTTGGAGTACCTAGATATATTATGACTGATGGAGGTTCTCATTTTATTCATGGGGGTTTTAGAAAAACTCTTGCTAAGTATGGTATTAATCATAGAATTGCTTCTGCTTATCATCCTCAAACTAGTGGTCAAGTAGAATTATCAAATAGAGAGATTAAAGCTATCTTAGGTAAGACTGTTAATAAATCTAGGAGGAATTGGGCTAGCAAATTGAAAGAAGCACTATGGGCTTATAGAACTGCTTATAAAAATCCTATGGGAATGTCACCTTATAAAATGGTTTATGGAAAAGCTTGTCATTTACCTTTAGAACTAGAGCACAAAGCTTATTGGGCTGTTAGAGAACTAAATAAAGATCCTAAATTAGCCGGTAATAAGAGGTTGTTGCAATTAAGTTCTCTAGATGAATGGAGAAGTGAAGCTTATGAAAATGCTAAACTCTTTAAAGAAAAAGTTAAGAAATGGCATGATAGAAGGATCATCAAAAGAGAATTTAATGTTGGAGATCAAGTTCTATTGTATCGGTCTCGTCTCAGATTCTTTGCAGGGAAATTACTCTCAAAGTGGGAAGGACCATATGTTGTTGAGGAGGTGTATCGTTCAGGAGCAATTAAAATTAGCTCTCTCCAAGGCAATGCCACACAAGTGGTGAATGGACAAAGACTCAAGCATTATATCTCGGGCGATTCTTATAATGTTGATGTTGATATTATTCAAGTGGAAACACCGGAGGCCTTCATCAAAGGACAAATTGACAGTCCGCCAGAACTGGACTTTGAATAGGTAACAGTATAGGTAATAAAAAGTCCGCGTTTACCTTTCCGAACATTATTTCTGCTGTTTTTAGAAAATATGAAAAATTACGAGTTCGAAACGGAGTGGAAAGGACGCACGAGGGCGTGCCACCATAGGCCGGCGCGGGCCCCACCTGGCCGCGCCGACCTATGGTCTGGCCGCCTCGGCGTCCCGTTTCCACTCGTTTTCGGCCTGGAACCTTCCTTTTGTCGTAAAAATATTTGCTATATAATCCCCCGGACCCCTGGAGGTCCGTAATATCGTTTTCTCGTCGTGTTTTGTTTCGAGCTTTTCTGCCAGGATCTGCTTCGGATCTAGATCCATCATGTCTTCGTCGGGAACTCGGAAGGACAGCTTCTTTGAGGACGTCGTCAACCCGTACATGAACGAGCTGAAGATGCACCCCAAAGAGTTGCAGCTCGTGGATGGAGAGTTGCAGATCAAAGATGTCCAGGGTCCTAAGGGAGAAGGGAGCTTGGAAGACAGGATGGAGAAGCTGGAACAAGAGGTTTTCAACTACAAGAAGATGGCTGAGCGTGAAGTGGATATCTTTCACAAGATTGTGTCTGAACTCATTGATGGACACAAGAAGGAGACTGCAAAGCTGTGGGACGATATCTTCTCACTTCACGACACCACCAACAAACTCCAAGCTCAACTCTATGATGTTCATAATCAAAACTGTGAGTATGAAAACAGGTTTAAGCGCATAAGTCATGCTGCTAGTTTCAGGTTTCCGGAAACCAAGATGTCTTTTGTTGATGGAGGGCCTCTTCCATGGAAGTCTGATGACGACAAAGATTCACCATCATCACCGAAGGAGTAATTCATCATCGGTATTGGCATCCCCTTGGTTTGTTCCAAGCTTGGGGGAGTGCCGCGGTATCACATCATCACCACCTTTATCTTTTACTATCAAGTAGTGTCATATCATGAGTAGGGAAGTTATCATATGGAATAGTATGCAATGTGGAAGTATCTCTCTTAGTTAGTTATCTATGTATCCGTTGGTGTGAGTTATCGTTATGGAATATTAATGAGAAGTCTTATCATTTACTTTTTGCACACCTTATTTTAGTTTGCAATCTCCATTATATGATTACTCTTGACATGAGTATTGATATCACTTTGGGAGCATCAAGTAAATCTATTTGGTTTTGGCAAACTTAGCATTGGTCAATAGCAACAACACCCTGATGTTTAATTAGAAGAGAGAAATACACTTAGATACATTACTCTATTATCTCTATGCTTAGTATTCTAAAGTTAAAATTGCTTGTGCTTATGAGAAAGATGCATGATTGTTTCTATCATATGTATATTTGTTTGTTTCCCTCAACCTTTATGCTTGCTATCAAACCTTGCTAGCCAAAGACCTGTATCGAGAGGAGATGCTTCTCATACATCCATAACCTTAGACCAAACCTATGCCATTTGTGTCCACCATACCTACCTACTACATGGTATTTTCTGCCATTCCAAGTAAATACTTCATGTGCTACCTTTAAATTATTCAAACTATTACTCCTTATTTGTGTCAATGTTTTATAGCTCATGAGGAAGTATGTGGTGTTTCATCTTTCAATCTTGTTGGGCGGACTTTCACCAATGGACTAGCGGCACATCCGCTTATCCAATAATTTTGCAATAAGAGCTGGCAATGAGGTTCCCAGCCTCAATTAATAACCTTCATTAATAATTCTCTTCACATGTTTTGCTCTGATTCATCAGTAAGCAACTTAATTTTGCAATAGACACTCCTCCATGGTATGTGAATGTTGGAAGGCACCCGAGGATTCGGTTAGCCATGGATTGAGAAAGCCAAGGTTGGGGGAGTGTCATCCTTAATAAAACTAAAATACATGTGTAAACAAAAGAGAAGGGGGATGATCTACCTTGCTGGTAGAGATGCCGTCCCTCATGGGAGCCGCTCTTTGAAGGTTCGCTTGGCAAGGGGGTTAGAGTACCCGCTACCATTCGTTGACAACAACAAACACCGCTCAAAAATCTTACTTTTATGCTCTTTATATGATTTCAAAACTTGAAAAGCTCTAGCACATGATTTAATCCCTGCTTCCCTCTGCGAAGGGCCTATCTTTTACTTTTATGTTGAGTCAGTAAACCTATTTCCCTCTATCTCAAGCAAGCAATTGAGTTGTTGTGAACCAATCATTTATGCTATGATTCAGTTAATCATGTCTTTTATACTTTCTTGTTTAGTACCAATTTTATCTGAATGAATATGACTTTGAAGTTATCAATGATTATGAGGAGATTGTTATGCTTAAATATGAAGGCTCAGCTATAAATTCTAATATGAAAGCTTTGCTTAGAAGTACAATCCGTTAGTAGTTCTCTGACCAAGAACAAAGTTTGCCATCACCAATTATGATTTCTTATGCACCTTTACTTGTGATTTCTCTTTACTTATTTCAAGATGAGTTATATGAGGAAGTTGTTTACTAGAATGTCTTGTGTGAATGAATATGATGCTTCTTGTCCGTATTTTATTTATCGACTCTTCACTCCATAAACATGTGGTCTCGTTTATCGAGCTCAGTTTCGCTTGGGGACAAGCGAGGTCTAAGCTTGGGGGAGTTGATACGTCCAATTTGCATCACTATTTTGTATCATAATTTGCTGTTATTCATTGATATATTTCATATTGGGACACAATACTTATGTTATTTCATCTATTTTGCATGTTTCATCATCATTGGAGGATCAAGCACCGGAGCCAGGATTCTGCTGGAAAAAGCACCGTCAACGCAATATTTCGGAAGATCAACTGTGGAAGGGAATTTCACGTAAATTCCTATTTTTCCAGATGACGGAGGGAGCCAAAAGGGGGAGCAGAGAGGAGCCACTGTGGGCCCAGACCACGGGCGGCGCGGCCCAAGGCCTGGCCGCGCCACCCTGTGCTCGGGGGCCCCACAGCCCCTTTCGCCTCCTTTTCTTCGCGTACTCCTCCGTCCCGAAAACCTAAGCCACAGAGAGGACCTCACGAGGGTTACAGCCGCCTCTGCGGGGCGGAGAACACCAGAGAGAAAAGAGCTCTCCGGCGGGCAGGAATCCGCCGGGGAAATTCCCTCCCGGGGGAAATCGACGCCATCGCCATCGTCATCGAGCGGGACATCATCTCCACCATCATCATCATCATCATCTCCACCATCTACACCGCCATCACCACCGCTGCACCTCGTCACCGCTGTAGCAATTCGGGTTAAATCTTGATTGTTTGATAGGGGAAACTCTCCCGGTGTTATTCTATACTTGTTGTAGATGCTATTGAGTGAAACCATTGAACCAAGGTTTATGTTCAGATTGTTATTCATCATCATATCACCTCTGATTGTATTCCATATGATGTCTCGTGAGTAGTTCGTTTAGTTCTTGAGGACATGGGTGAAGTCTAAATGCTAGTAGTGAATTATGGTTGAGTAATATTCAATGTTATGATATTTAAGTTGTGGTGTCATTCTTCTAGTGGTGTCGTGTGAACGTCGACTACACGACACTTCACCATTTATGGGCCTAGGGGAGTGCATCTTGTATTCGGTTGCTAATTGCGGGGTTGCCGGAGTGACAGAAACCTGAGCCCCCGTTAGTATATCGATGCAGGAGGGATCGCAGGATCTCAGAGTTTAAGGCTGTGGTTAGATTTATCTTAATTACTTTCTTGTAGTTGCGGATGCTTGCAAGGGGTATAATCACAAGTATGTATTAGTCCTAGGAAGGGCGGTGCATTAGCATAGGTTCACCCACACAACACTTATCAAAACAATGAAGATTATTAAACCACATGAAGCGAAAGTACTAGACTAAAATCCCCGTGTGTCCTCAGGAACGTTTGGTCATTATAAGTAAACAAACCGGCTTGTCCTTTGTGCTAAAAAGGATTGGGCCACTCGCTGCAATTATTTCTCTCGCATTTTATTTACTTGTACTTTATTTATCTGCAATATCAAAACCCCCTGAATACTTGTCTGCAGTTTACAGTGAATCCTTCATCGAAACTGCTGCCAACACCTTCTGCTCCTCGTTGGGATCGACATTCTTACTTATCGAAGATACTACAATACACCCCCTATACTTGTGGGTCATCAAGACTATTTTCTGGCGCCGTTGCCGGGGAGTGAAGCGCTATTGGTAAGTGGAATTGGTAAGGAAATTTACTGTTTGTGCTGATTTTATTTCTGCCTGCTGCTATAAATCATTATGGAGAGATCCTCTCTTCAATTTCTATTTGGGAAATCTACTACTACTGCAACGGTAGTGGATGAAGCGCCAGGTGAGGAAGTAGTACCATATAAAATACCTATGAAAATTATTGAACGTGTTATGGATAACCGCTATGAAGGGGATGGAACTGTCCATCCTGGTGATCATTTATTGTTTTTGCATGAATTATGCGGTTTATTCAAATGTGCAGGTATTTCTATGAATGAAGTTAGGAAGAAACTATTCACTATATCGCTGTCTGGTAAAGCGGCGCACTGGTATAAATTGCTGAAGAATGGTGATTCAATTGATTGGGAGGACATTGTGCCTTTATTTTATTCCAAATTTTATCCTCCAAGTGAAATTCACAAAGATCGGAACCGCATATATAATTTCTGGCCTCATGATGGAGAAAGTATTGCCCAAGCTTGGGGGAGATTGAAGTCTTTAATGCTCAAATGCCCCATTCATGAGCTTCCTGGTAATGTTATTATTGATAATTTCTATGCAAGACTTTCTTTTCAAGACAAGACCTTGCTGGATACTTCTTGTTCTGGATCATTTACACGCAAGAATGAAGAGTTTAAAAGGGACCTTCTTGATCGGATCCAAGAAAATACTGAAGGATGGGAGAACGACAAAGATAGAGAATCAGGTATAACTTATGATTATAAATGCATTGAAGCTTTTATGGATACTGATAAATTCCGTAATATGAGTGCTACATATGGTCTTGATTCCCAAGTTGTTGCAAATCTTTATAAAGCTTTTGCCTCTCATTATGAACTGCCTAAGAAGAATTTTGATAAGTATCATGAACCGTATAAAGATAAAGTTGATTCATCTGTAAACAAATGTGTAGTGATTGAAACTGTTGATAATGTTATTCCTGAAGCTTATATTGAAAAAACTCCTTTCCCTGTTAAAATGAAGGAGTACTCTGTCATATCTAGTGCGGTTAATAAAAGTGAAAAGAAACCTAAAGAACCTGAAGAACAAATTAAAATTGAACCTGCTGTTGCAATAGTTAAAGATCTTGTGACTGAAAATGTGGAGGATGGTCATATTATTTTCTGTGAAGATGCTTCTAATATTGTTTCACATCCTAATAAATCCAAACAAGTTAGTGTTCCTATGCTATCTGTTAGAATTGGTGATCATTGCTATTATGGTTTATGTGATATTGGTGCAAGTGTTAGTGCTATTCCTTATGAGCTTTACACGGAGATTATGCACGAAATTGGTTCTTGTGAACTTGAAGATATTGATGTGGTTATTCATCTGGCTAATAGAGAAACTATTTCTCCAATTGGTATTGTTCGAGATGTGGAAGTTCTATGTGGTAAGATTAAATATCCTGCTGACTTTTTGGTACTTGGTTCTGCTGCTAGTGATCATTGTCCTATCATTTTTGGTAGACCTTTTCTAAATACTTGTGGAGCTATTATAGATTGTAAGAAAGAGAAAATTTTGACTAGATTTGCTGGTGAACCTTATGAATTTAACTTTTCTAAATTTACCAAAACTCCTTATAAAGTTGACTTGCCTAGTAATGATTTTAAAATGGAGCAGTGTGCATCTATTGTTCTTGTTCCTAATAATCCTTTGCAGCAACATTTGGAGAATAGTGAAAGTGAAGCTTTTAGGAAAGAAAGAGATGAGCTTGAGGAAATTTTTCTTCGCCAACCTATTCTCAAGCATGATTTACCGGTGGAAGATTTGGGTACAACACCGCCACCAAAGGAAGATCCTGTTTTTGATTTAAAGCCTTTACCTGATAATCTTAAATATGCTCATATTGATGATAAGAAAATATATCCTGTTATTATTAGTTCTAAGCTTTCAGAGATTGAGGAAGAAAGGTTATTGGAAATATTGAAGAAACACCGAGGAGCTATTGGTTATACTCTTGATGATTTGAAAGGGATTTCTCCTTCTATTTGCCAACATGCTATTAATATGGAAGATGATGCAAAGCCTGTTGTTGAACATCAACGTCGTCTAATTCCGAAGATGAAGGAAGTGGTAAGGAACGAGGTATTAAAACTCCTTGAAGCTGGTATTATATATCCTATTGCTGATAGTAGATGGGTTAGTCCTGTGCATTGTGTTCCTAAGAAAGGAGGAATGACTGTTGTGCCTAATGATAATGATGAGCTTATTCCTCAAAGAATAGTTGTAGGTTATAGAATGTGCATTGATTTTCGAAAAGTTAATAAAGTTACTAAGAAAGATCATTACCCTTTACCCTTTATTGATCAAATGCTAGAAAGGTTATCTAAAAATACTCATTTTTGCTTTCTTGATGGTTATTCTGGGTTTTCACAAATTGCTGTTAAAGCTAAAGATCAAGAGAAAACCACTTTTACTTGTCCTTATGGAACTTATGCTTATAGGCGTATGCCTTTTGGTTTATGTAATGCTCCTGCTACTTTTCAAAGATGCATGTCTGCTATTTTTCATGGTTTTTGCGAAAGTATTGTAGAGGTGTTCATGGATGATTTTTCTGTCTATGGGAATTCTTTTGATAATTGCCTGCGAAACCTTGATAAAGTTTTGCAGAGATGTGAAGAAACTAACCTTGTTCTTAATTGGGAGAAATGCCACTTTATGGTTAATGAAGGAATTGTATTGGGACATAAAATTTCTGAGAGAGGTATTGAAGTTGATAGAGCTAAAGTTGAAGCAATTGAGAAGATGCCCTATCCGAGGGATGTTAAAGGTATTCGTAGTGTTCTTGGTCATGCTGGGTTTTATAGGAGATTTATTAAAGATTTCTCTAAAATTTCAAAGCCTCTTACTAATCTTCTTCAAAAAGATGTACCTTTTGTTTTTGATGATGATTGTAAGGAAGCTTTTGAAACTCTAAAGAAAGCCTTAACAACTGCTCCTGTAGTTGAACCTCCTGATTGGAATTTGCCTTTTGAAATTATGTGTGATGCTAGTGATTTTGCTGTAGGCGCTGTTCTTGGACAGCGGGTAGATAAAAAATTAAATGTTATTCATTATGCTAGTAAGACTCTTGATGCTGCTCAAAGAAATTATGCTACAACTGAAAAGGAATTGTTAGCTGTAGTCTTTGCTTGTGATAAGTTTAGACCCTATATTGTTGATTCGAAAGTTACAATTCATACTGATCATGCTGCAATTAGATACCTTATGACAAAGAAAGATGCTAAGCCAAGGCTTATTAGATGGGTACTTCTGTTGCAAGAATTTGATTTACATATTATAGATAGGAAAGGTGCTGATAATCCTGTTGCTGATAATTTGTCTAGATTGGAAAATATTGCTTATGATCCTGTTCCTGTTAATGATAGTTTTCCAAATGAACAATTGGCTGTAATAAAGGTGAGCTCGCGAGAGAGCCCTTGGTATGCAGATTATGCTAACTTTATTGTTTCGAAGTATTTGCCTCCAACCTTTTCAGCTCAGCAAAGGAGGAAATTCTTTTATGACTTGAGGCATTATTTTTGGGATGACCCACACTTATATAAAGAAGGAGTGGATGGTATTATGCGAAGATGTGTTCCTGAATATGAACAACAGGAGATATTGAATAAATGTCATGGGAGTGTTTATGGAGGACATCACGCTGGAGATAGAACCGCGCAAAAGGTTCTACAATCAGGTTTTTATTGGCCAACACTCTTCAAAGATGCAAGGAAATTTATTCTATCTTGTGATGAATGTCAAAGAGTTGGTAATATCTCTAGACGCAATGAAATGCCTATGAATTATACTCTTGTTATTGAACCATTCGATTGTTGGGGATTCGACTTCATGGGACCTTTCCCTTCTTCAGACGGTAACACTCATATACTTGTCGCTGTTGATTATGTTACTAAATGGGTAGAAGCTATACCTACAAAAAGTGCTGATGGTGAGACCTCTATAAAAATGCTTGTAGATATTATATTTCCTAGATTTGGAGTACCTAGATATATTATGACTGATGGAGGTTCTCATTTTATTCATGGGGGTTTTAGAAAAACTCTTGCTAAGTATGGTATTAATCATAGAATTGCTTCTGCTTATCATCCTCAAACTAGTGGTCAAGTAGAATTATCAAATAGAGAGATTAAAGCTATCTTAGGTAAGACTGTTAATAAATCTAGGAGGAATTGGGCTAGCAAATTGAAAGAAGCACTATGGGCTTATAGAACTGCTTATAAAAATCCTATGGGAATGTCACCTTATAAAATGGTTTATGGAAAAGCTTGTCATTTACCTTTAGAACTAGAGCACAAAGCTTATTGGGCTGTTAGAGAACTAAATAAAGATCCTAAATTAGCCGGTAATAAGAGGTTGTTGCAATTAAGTTCTCTAGATGAATGGAGAAGTGAAGCTTATGAAAATGCTAAACTCTTTAAAGAAAAAGTTAAGAAATGGCATGATAGAAGGATCATCAAAAGAGAATTTAATGTTGGAGATCAAGTTCTATTGTATCGGTCTCGTCTCAGATTCTTTGCAGGGAAATTACTCTCAAAGTGGGAAGGACCATATGTTGTTGAGGAGGTGTATCGTTCAGGAGCAATTAAAATTAGCTCTCTCCAAGGCAATGCCACACAAGTGGTGAATGGACAAAGACTCAAGCATTATATCTCGGGAGATTCTTATAATGTTGATGTTGATATTATTCAAGTGGAAACACCGGAGGCCTTCATCAAAGGACAAATTGACAGTCCGCCAGAACTGGACTTTGAATAGGTAACAGTATAGGTAATAAAAAGTCCGCGTTTACCTTTCCGAACATTATTTCTGCTGTTTTTAGAAAATATGAAAAATTACGAGTTCGAAACGGAGTGGAAAGGACGCACGAGGGCGTGCCACCATAGGCCGGCGCGGGCCCCACCCTGGCCGCGCCGACCTATGGTCTGGCCGCCTCGGTGTCCCGTTTCCACTCGTTTTCGGCCTGGAACCTTCCTTTTGTCGTAAAAATATTTGCTATATAATCCCCCGGACCCCTGGAGGTCCGTAATATCGTTTTCTCGTCGTGTTTTGTTTCGAGCTATTTTCTGCCAGGATCTGCTTCGGATCTAGATCCATCATGTCTTCGTCGGGAACTCAGAAGGACAACTTCTTTGAGGACGTCGTCAACCCGTACATGAACGAGCTGAAGATGCACCCCAAAGAGTTGCAGCTCGTGGATGGAGAGTTGCAGATCAAAGATGTCCAGGGTCCTAAGGGAGAAGGGAGCTTGGAAGACAGGATGGAGAAGCTGGAACAAGAGGTTTTCAACTACAAGAAGATGGCTGAGCGTGAAGTGGATATCTTTCACAAGATTGTGTCTGAACTCATTGATGGACACAAGAAGGAGACTGCAAAGCTGTGGGACGATATCTTCTCACTTCACGACACCACCAACAAACTCCAAGCTCAACTCTATGATGTTCATAATCAAAACTGTGAGTATGAAAACAGGTTTAAGCGCATAAGTCATGCTGCTAGTTTCAGGTTTCCGGAAACCAAGATGTCTTTTGTTGATGGAGGGCCTCTTCCATGGAAGTCTGATGACGACAAAGATTCACCATCATCACCGAAGGAGTAATTCATCATCGGTATTGGCATCCCCTTGGTTTGTTCCAAGCTTGGGGGAGTGCCGCGGTATCACATCATCACCACCTTTATCTTTTACTATCAAGTAGTGTCATATCATGAGTAGGGAAGTTATCATATGGAATAGTATGCAATGTGGAAGTATCTCTCTTAGTTAGTTATCTATGTATCCGTTGGTGTGAGTTATCGTTATGGAATATTAATGAGAAGCCTTATCATTTACTTTTTGCACACCTTATTTTAGTTTGCAATCTCCATTATATGACTACTCTTGACATGAGTATTGATATCACTTTGGGAGCATCAAGTAAATCTATTTGGTTTTGGCAAACTTAGCATTGGTCAATAGCAACAACACCCTGATGTTTAATTAGAAGAGAGAAATACACTTAGATACATTACTCTATTATCTCTATGCTTAGTATTCTAAAGTTAAAATTGCTTGTGCTTATGAGAAAGATGCATGATTGTTTCTATCATATGTATATTTGTTTGTTTCCCTCAACCTTTATGCTTGCTATCAAACCTTGCTAGCCAAAGACCTGTATCGAGAGGAGATGCTTCTCATACATCCATAACCTTAGACCAAACCTATGCCATTTGTGTCCACCATACCTACCTACTACATGGTATTTTCTGCCATTCCAAGTAAATACTTCATGTGCTACCTTTAAATTATTCAAACTATTACTCCTTATTTGTGTCAATGTTTTATAGCTCATGAGGAAGTATGTGGTGTTTCATCTTTCAATCTTGTTGGGCGGACTTTCACCAATGGACTAGCGGCACATCCGCTTATCCAATAATTTTGCAATAAGAGCTGGCAATGAGGTTCCCAGCCTCAATTAATAACCTTCATTAATAATTCTCTTCACATGTTTTGCTCTGATTCATCAGTAAGCAACTTAATTTTGCAATAGACACTCCTCCATGGTATGTGAATGTTGGAAGGCACCCGAGGATTCGGTTAGCCATGGATTGAGAAAGCCAAGGTTGGGGGGAGTGTCATCCTTAATAAAACTAAAATACATGTGTAAACAAAAGAGAAGGGGGATGATCTACCTTGCTGGTAGAGATGCCGTCCCTCATGGGAGCCGCTCTTTGAAGGTTCGCTTGGCAAGGGGGTTAGAGTACCCGCTACCATTCGTTGACAACAACAAACACCGCTCAAAAATCTTACTTTTATGCTCTTTATATGATTTCAAAACTTGAAAAGCTCTAGCACATGATTTAATCCCTGCTTCCCTCTGCGAAGGGCCTATCTTTTACTTTTATGTTGAGTCAGTAAACCTATTTCCCTCTATCTCAAGCAAGCAATTGAGTTGTTGTGAACCAATCATTTATGCTATGATTCAGTTAATCATGTCTTTTATACTTTCTTGTTTAGTACCAATTTTATCTGAATGAATATGACTTTGAAGTTATCAATGATTATGAGGAGATTGTTATGCTTAAATATGAAGGCTCAGCTATAAATTCTAATATGAAAGCTTTGCTTAAAAGTACAATCCGTTAGTAGTTCTCTGACCAAGAACAAAGTTTGCCATCACCAATTATGATTTCTTATGCACCTTTACTTGTGATTTCTCTTTACTTATTTCAAGATGAGTTATATGAGGAAGTTGTTTACTAGAATGTCTTGTGTGAATGAATATGATGCTTCTTGTCCGTATTTTATTTATCGACTCTTCACTCCATAAACATGTGGTCTCGTTTATCGAGCTCAGTTTCGCTTGGGGACAAGCGAGGTCTAAGCTTGGGGGAGTTGATACGTCCAATTTGCATCACTATTTTGTATCATAATTTGCTGTTATTCATTGATATATTTCATATTGGGACACAATACTTATGTTATTTCATCTATTTTGCATGTTTCATCATCATTGGAGGATCAAGCACCGGAGCCAGGATTCTGCTGGAAAAAGCACCAGAACGCAATATTTCGGAAGATCAACTGTGGAAGGGAATTTCACGTAAATTCCTATTTTTCCAGATGACGGAGGGAGCCAAAAGGGGGAGCAGAGAGGAGCCACTGTGGGCCCAGACCACAGGGCGGCGCGGCCCAAGGCCTGGCCGCGCCACCCTGTGCTCTGGGGGCCCCACAGCCCCTTTCGCCTCCTTTTCTTCGCGTACTCCTTCGTCCCGAAAACCTAAGCCACAGAGAGGACCTCACGAAGGGTTACAGCCGCCTCTGCGGGGCGGAGAACACCAGAGAGAAAAGAGCTCTCCGGTGGGCAGGAATCCGCCGGGGAAATTCCCTCCCGGAGGGGGAAATCGACGCCATCGCCATCGTCATCGAGCGGGACATCATCTCCACCATCATCATCATCATCTCCACCATCTACACCGCCATCACCACCGCTGCACCTCGTCACCGCTGTAGCAATTCGGGTTAAATCTTGATTGTTTGATAGGGGAAACTCTCCCGGTGTTATTCTATACTTGTTGTAGATGCTATTGAGTGAAACCATTGAACCAAGGTTTATGTTCAGATTGTTATTCATCATCATATCACCTCTGATTGTATTCCATATGATGTCTCGTGAGTAGTTCGTTTAGTTCTTGAGGACATGGGTGAAGTCTAAATGCTAGTAGTGAATTATGGTTGAGTAATATTCAATGTTATGATATTTAAGTTGTGGTGTCATTCTTCTAGTGGTGTCGTGTGAACGTCGACTACACGACACTTCACCATTTATGGGCCTAGGGGAGTGCATCTTGTATTTGGTTGCTAATTGCGGGGTTGCCGGAGTGACAGAAACCTGAGCCCCCGTTAGTATATCGATGCAGGAGGGATCGCAGGATCTCAGAGTTTAAGGCTGTGGTTAGATTTATCTTAATTACTTTCTTGTAGTTGCGGATGCTTGCAAGGGGTATAATCACAAGTATGTATTAGTCCTAGGAAGGGCGGTGCATTAGCATAGGTTCACCCACACAACACTTATCAAAACAATGAAGATTATTAAACCACATGAAGCGAAAGTACTAGACTAAAATCCCCGTGTGTCCTCAGGAACGTTTGGTCATTATAAGTAAACAAACCGGCTTGTCCTTTGTGCTAAAAAGGATTGGGCCACTCGCTGCAATTATTTCTCTCGCATTTTATTTACTTGTACTTTATTTATCTGCAATATCAAAACCCCCTGAATACTTGTGAGATTTACAGTGATCCTTCATCGAAACTGCTGCCAACACCTTCTGCTCCTCGTTGGGATCGACATTCTTACTTATCGAAGATACTACGATACACCCCCTATACTTGTGGGTCATCAAGACTATTTTCTGGCGCCGTTGCCGGGGAGTGAAGCGCTATTGGTAAGTGGAATTGGTAAGGAAATTTACTGTTTGTGCTGATTTTATTTCTGCCTGCTGCTATAAATCATTATGGAGAGATCCTCTCTTCAATTTCTATTTGGGAAATCTACTACTACTGCAACGGTAGTGGATGAAGCGCCAGGTGAGGAAGTAGTACCATATAAAATACCTATGAAAATTATTGAACGTGTTATGGATAACCGCTATGAAGGGGATGGAACTGTCCATCCTGGTGATCATTTATTGTTTTTGCATGAATTATGCGGTTTATTCAAATGTGCAGGTATTTCTATGAATGAAGTTAGGAAGAAACTATTCACTATATCGCTGTCTGGTAAAGCGGCGCACTGGTATAAATTGCTGAAGAATGGTGATTCAATTGATTGGGAGGACATTGTGCCTTTATTTTATTCCAAATTTTATCCTCCAAGTGAAATTCACAAAGATCGGAACCGCATATATAATTTCTGGCCTCATGATGGAGAAAGTATTGCCCAAGCTTGGGGAGATTGAAGTCTTTAATGCTCAAATGCCCCATTCATGAGCTTCCTGGTAATGTTATTATTGATAATTTCTATGCAAGACTTTCTTTTCAAGACAAGACCTTGCTGGATACTTCTTGTTCTGGATCATTTACACGCAAGAATGAAGAGTTTAAAAGGGACCTTCTTGATCGGATCCAAGAAAATACTGAAGGATGGGAGAACGACAAAGATAGAGAATCAGGTATAACTTATGATTATAAATGCATTGAAGCTTTTATGGATACTGATAAATTCCGTAATATGAGTGCTACATATGGTCTTGATTCCCAAGTTGTTGCAAATCTTTATAAAGCTTTTGCCTCTCATTATGAACTGCCTAAGAAGAATTTTGATAAGTATCATGAACCGTATAAAGATAAAGTTGATTCATCTGTAAACAAATGTGTAGTGATTGAAACTGTTGATAATGTTATTCCTGAAGCTTATATTGAAAAAACTCCTTTCCCTGTTAAAATGAAGGAGTACTCTGTCATATCTAGTGCGGTTAATAAAAGTGAAAAGAAACCTAAAGAACCTGAAGAACAAATTAAAATTGAACCTGCTGTTGCAATAGTTAAAGATCTTGTGACTGAAAATGTGGAGGATGGTCATATTATTTTTCTGTGAAGATGCTTCTAATATTGTTTCACATCCTAATAAATCCAAACAAGTTAGTGTTCCTATGCTATCTGTTAGAATTGGTGATCATTGCTATTATGGTTTATGTGATATTGGTGCAAGTGTTAGTGCTATTCCTTATGAGCTTTACACGGAGATTATGCACGAAATTGGTTCTTGTGAACTTGAAGATATTGATGTGGTTATTCATCTGGCTAATAGAGAAACTATTTCTCCAATTGGTATTGTTCGAGATGTGGAAGTTCTATGTGGTAAGATTAAATATCCTGCTGACTTTTTGGTACTTGGTTCTGCTGCTAGTGATCATTGTCCTATCATTTTTGGTAGACCTTTTCTAAATACTTGTGGAGCTATTATAGATTGTAAGAAAGAGAAAATTTTGACTAGATTTGCTGGTGAACCTTATGAATTTAACTTTTCTAAATTTACCAAAACTCCTTATAAAGTTGACTTGCCTAGTAATGATTTTAAAATGGAGCAGTGTGCATCTATTGTTCTTGTTCCTAATAATCCTTTGCAGCAACATTCTGGAGAATAGTGAAAGTGAAGCTTTTAGGAAAGAAAGAGATGAGCTTGAGGAAATTTTTCTTCGCCAACCTATTCTCAAGCATGATTTACCGGTGGAAGATTTGGGTACAACACCGCCACCAAAGGAAGATCCTGTTTTTGATTTAAAGCCTTTACCTGATAATCTTAAATATGCTCATATTGATGATAAGAAAATATATCCTGTTATTATTAGTTCTAAGCTTTCAGAGGTTGAGGAAGAAAGGTTATTGGAAATATTGAAGAAACACCGAGGAGCTATTGGTTATACTCTTGATGATTTGAAAGGGATTTCTCCTTCTATTTGCCAACATGCTATTAATATGGAAGATGATGCAAAGCCTGTTGTTGAACATCAACGTCGTCTAATTCCGAAGATGAAGGAAGTGGTAAGGAACGAGGTATTAAAACTCCTTGAAGCTGGTATTATATATCCTATTGCTGATAGTAGATGGGTTAGTCCTGTGCATTGTGTTCCTAAGAAAGGAGGAATGACTGTTGTGCCTAATGATAATGATGAGCTTATTCCTCAAAGAATAGTTGTAGGTTATAGAATGTGCATTGATTTTCGAAAAGTTAATAAAGTTACTAAGAAAGATCATTACCCTTTACCCTTTATTGATCAAATGCTAGAAAGGTTATCTAAAAATACTCATTTTTGCTTTCTTGATGGTTATTCTGGGTTTTCACAAATTGCTGTTAAAGCTAAAGATCAAGAGAAAACCACTTTTACTTGTCCTTATGGAACTTATGCTTATAGGCGTATGCCTTTTGGTTTATGTAATGCTCCTGCTACTTTTCAAAGATGCATGTCTGCTATTTTTCATGGTTTTTGCGAAAGTATTGTAGAGGTGTTCATGGATGATTTTTCTGTCTATGGGAATTCTTTTGATAATTGCCTGCGAAACCTTGATAAAGTTTTGCAGAGATGTGAAGAAACTAACCTTGTTCTTAATTGGGAGACCACTAACAATGATCACATAATAGGACTACTCTACACCCTTTTGTTGGATGATGAACACCACTAATTGTGTAGGATTACACGAACCCTCAATGCCGGAGTTAACAAGCTCCACAATATTCGATATTCATATTTAAATAACCTTAGAGTGCAAGATAGATCAACACAATTACACCGAGAACTAACATAGCATGCACACTGTCACCATCACACTATGAAGGAGGCATAGATCACATCAATACTATCATAGCAATAGTTAACTTCATAATCTACAAGAGATTACAATCATAGCCTACGCCAAGTACTACACGATGCACACACTGTCACCATTACACCGTGCAGGAGGAATAGAGTACTTTAATAACATCACTAGACTAGCACATAGATGATATTCAACTAGACCACATAAGAGAGAGATGAACCACATAGCTACAGCGGAGCCCTCAGCCCCGGGGGTGAATTACTCCCTCCTCATCATGGAGACAGCGATGGCGGTGAAGATGGCGGTGGAGACGGCTTCCGGGGGCAATTCCCCGTCCCGGCAGGGTGCCGGAACAGAGACTTCTGTCCCCCGAATTGAAGTTTCGCGATGGCGGTGGCTCTAGATGGTATTCTCTGGTCGTCGAACGGGTCGGATTTAGGACGTAAATGGCGAAGAGGCGGAGTCGGGGGCAGGACCCCGGGGGCGCCCCCTGGGCGCGCCGCCACCACCCCAGGCCTCTCTCTCTGTCTCTCTCTCTCCCGAAAATGGTCTTGGGCGTTGATTTCGTCCGATTCGAGAATATTTCCTTACTAGGATTTCTGAAACCAAAAACAAGAAAACAGAACGGCACTTCGGCATCTCGTCAATAGGTTAGTTCCGAAAAACGCATCAAAACGATATAAAGTGTGAACAAAACATGTAGGTATTGTCATAAAACAAGCATGGAACATCAGAAATTATGGATACGTTTGAGACGTATCAGCATCCCCAAGCTTAGTTCCTACTCGTCCTCGAGTAGGTAAACTATAACAACAAATAATTTCTGAAGTGACATGCTACCATCATAATCTTGATCAACATTATTGTAAAGCATATGACATGAATGGAGTGATTTAAAGCAATGGTAAAGATAATGACTAAACAATTGAATCATATAGCAAAGACTTTTCACGAATAGTACTTTCAAGGCAAGCATCGATCAATAAGACTTGCATAAGAGCTAACTCATAAGCAATAAATTCTTAGTAAAAAGCTTTGAAACAACACAAAGGAAGATATAAGTTTCAGCGGTTGCTTTCAACTTCAACATGTATATCTCATGGATAATTGTCAACACAAAGTAATATAACAAGTGCAATAGGTAAACATGTAAGAATCAATGCACACAGTTTACACAAGTGTTTGCTTCTAAGATATAAAGACGTAGGTAAATTGACTCAACAATAAAGTAAAAGAATGGCCCTTCGCAGAGGGAAGCATTGATTGCTATATTTGTGCTAGAGCTTTTATTTTGAAAACATAAGAGAGCATAAAAAGTAAAGTTTTGAGCGGTGTTTGTTGTTGTCAACGAATGGTAGTGGGCACTCTAACCCCCTTGTCAGACAAACTTTCAAAGAGCGGCTCCCATGAAATTTTATTTTTGAGTGGCACTCCTTCCAACCTTGATTTCACAAACCATGGCTAACCGAATCCTCGGGTGCCTGCCAACGATCTCATACCATGAAGGAGTGCCTTTTTATTTTAGTTTTATTTAGATGACACTCCTCCCCACCTTTGCTTTCTCAAGCCATGGCTAACCGAATCCTCGGGTGCCGACCAACAATCACATACCATGGAGGAGTGTCTATTTATAAATTTATGAAAGTTAATTAATTCGGGGCTGGGAACCCCATTGCCAGCTCTTTTTGCAAAATTATTGGATAAGCGGATGAAGCCACTAGTCCATTGGTGAAAGTTGCCCAACAAGATTGAAAGATAAACTCCACATACTTCCTCATGAGCTATAAAACATTGACACAAATAAGAGGTAATAACTTTTGAATTGTTTAAAGATAGCACTCAAGCAATTTACTTTGGAATGGCGGAGAAATACCATGTGGTAGGTAGGTATGGTGGACACAATTGGCATAGTTTTTGGCTCAAGGATTTGGATGCACGAGAAGAATCCCTCTCAATACAAGGCTAGGCTAGCAAGGTTGTTTGAAGCAAACTCAAGTATAAAACGGTGCAGCAAGACTCACACATGAACATATTGTAAGTATTATAAGACTTTGCATCATCTCCTTGTTGTTCAAACACCTTAACCAGAAAATATCTAGACTTAGAGAGACCAATCATGCAAACCAAATTTTAACCAGCTCTATGTAGTTCTTCATTAATAAGTGTAAGGTATATGATGCAAGAGCTTAAGCATGGTCTATATGAGCACAACAATTGCCAAGTATCAAATTATTCAAGACATTATACCATGTACCACATGAAGCATTTCCCGTTTCCAACCATATAACAATGAACGAAGCAGTTTTCAACCTTCGCCATGAACATTAAAAGTAAAGCTAAGAACACATGTGTTCATATGCAACAGCGGAGCGTGTCTCTCTCCCACACAAGCATGAATTTATTCAAAGAATGCAAATAACAAAACGAAAATAAAAGCACACAGACGCTCCAAGTAAAGTACATAGGATGTGACCGAATAAAAATATAGTTTCAATAGAAGAAACCTGATAAGTTGATGAAGAAGGGGATGCCTTGGGCATCCCCAAGCTTAGACGCTTGAGTCTTCTTGAAATATGCAGGGATGAACCACGGGGGCATCCCCAAGCTTAGGCCTTTCACTCTTCTTCATCACATTATATCACCCTCTTCTATTGACCCTTGAAAACTTCTGCCACACCAAACTTCAAGCAAACTCATTAGAGGGTTAGTGCATAATCAAAATTCACATGTTCAGAGGTGACACAATCATTCTTTACACTTCTGGACATTGCACAAAGCTTCTGAAAGTTAATGGAACAAAGAAACTCATTCAACATAGCAAAAGCGGCAATGCGAAATAAAAGACAGAATCTGTCAAAAACAGAACAGTCCGTAAAGACGAACCTGGAAGGGGCACTTAACTTGCTCAAATGGAAAAACTCAAAACTAACGAAAGTTGCGTACATATCTGAGGATCACACACGTAAATTTGCAGTTTTTTTTTGATTTTTTTACAGAGACTTCTGCTCAAATTCGTGACAGACAGCAATGCTGTTTCTGCGCAGCAATCCAAATCTAGCATCAACTTTACCATAGAGACTTTACTTGGCACAAAAACATGATAAGGAGAGGTTGCTACAGTAGTAAACAACTTCCAAGACTCAAATATAAAACAAAAGTTCTGTAGTAAAATAAAGACATGGGTTATCTCCCAAGAAGTTCTTTCTTTATAGCCATTAAGATGGGCTCAGTAATTTTAATGATGCTCGCAAGAAATAAGAGTTGAAGCAAAAGAGAGCATCAAGAAGCAAATTCAAAGCACATTTAAACCTACCCACTTCCTATGAAAAGGAATCTTGTACACAAATAAATTCATGAAGAACAAAGTGACAAGCATAAGAAGATAAGACACGAGTAACTTCAAGATTCTCAACATAAAGAGGGGAAACTGAATATTATTAAGATGCATACAACCGTGTTTCCCTCTCTCATAATAACTTTCAGTAGCATCATTGATGAAATCTACAATATAACCATCACTTAAAACATTCTTATCATGGTTCATATGCATAAAGGTATCATTATTTTTGATATAAGAGAAACTCTTCTCATTAATAGTAATTGGAGCAGGATCATTACTAAGAATTTGAACATGGTAAACAACTTGCATACTAAGGGAATGGTTTTTGGCAAGCCCATCATAACTATGACAAGTTTCATAAGGATAATTGTAACATATGTCATATCCATCTCTATAGCGATTATCTAAACCAGAATATGTAATATCATCATTTTCACTAAAAGTAGAGGTCTCAAATATAGGATTTTCAAGCACAACATCCCCAAGCTTAGAGCTTTCAATATCATCGTTTGAGGGGACATGAATAATGCTATCATCATTACTTTCATAATCAGTACCAAAGAGATTTCCAATATCAAAGATAGTGTGCTCTTCCAAATCATGATCACTAACATGGGTACAGGGCATAGGAAGATCATCGTACTCAGATTTATTATCATAATAATCATTAGGCGCAACATATTTACGGTTACCTATTGTTACCTCATACACGCGGGGATATGCCGTTACTTCTTTCTCTTTATTCTCCTTCTTCTTCTTCTTCTTCTTCTTCTTCTTCGCATAACCTGATTTATTTTCAGAAACAATAGAAGAAACTTGGGAGGATTCCTCCTTTTCATTAATTAGTTCAAAATACACAGCGGTCCTATCATATTTTGGCAAGGTGTCATCTTCTAAAAGATTTTGTATGTAAGTATTTGTATGGCTATTATCAATGCAATAAGAAAAACACCCATGCAGGACGTCATCAATATCAAGATCACTCATATATAACAAAGAGATTTTCCTTGAGAGCTCTTCACACCACAAAAATAAAGTAAGTTCATCATGCTGATTAGGAGTATTTTCATCATCACAATACCAATTTGTAGCACTCATGGGGTTCAAATTATCATTGGAGGAGCATTGAAAATTAAAATGACCCACTTCATGGCAAAGTTCACAAATAAAAGGATAGAGGGCACACACTATTTTACCTAGATCATCTAGAGCCCTAAACCACTTTCTAGTTCTTTCATTAATATGATGGATACAATATTCATCTTTGATTTGATTAATTCCACAAGGTCTATGCATTCCACAAAAATTAACATGCTTATAGGAAATAGCATTCTCAGAAGTTTGAACATGTTCATTGCAATCATTATTAACAGTTTCATCCTTCATGCAAGCGTCTTTGAAAGGTTCATGATGCTTATCAAAATTCTTCCTAGGCAATTCAATGTGAGAAACAAAAGCTTTATAAAGATTTGCAATAACTTGAGAGTCAAGACCATAAGTAGCACTCATATTTCGAAATTTATCAGTATCCATAAAAGTTTCAATGCATTCATAATCATAATTTATACCTGACTCTTTACCTTTGTCGTTCTCCCAATCTTCAGCGTTCTTAATCCGATTAAGAAGGTCCCATTTAAACTCTTCTTTGTTGCATGTGAATGATCCAGAACAAGCAGTATCCAACAAGGTTTTATCTTGAAAAGAAAGTCTTGCATAGAAATTATCAATGATGATATTACCAGGAAGCTCATGATTGGGGCATTTGAGCATTAAGGACTTCAATCTCTCCCATGCTTGGGCAATACTCTCTCCATCATGAGGCCAGAAATTATATATACGGTTTCGATATTTGTGAATTTCACTTGGAGGATAGAACTTGGAATAAAATAGAGGCACAATATCCTTCCAATCAAGAGAGCGCCCGTCCTTCAGCAGTTTATACCAATGCGCCGCTTCACCAGATAGCGACATAACAAATAATTTCTTCCTAACTTCATCCATTGAAATTCCTGCACACTTGAATAACCCGCATAATTCATGCAAAAACAGTAAATGATCTTCAGGATGAACAGTTCCATCCCCTTCATAGCGGTTATCCATAACACGTTCAATAATTTTCATAGGTATCTTGTAAGGAATACTTTCAGTAGGTAGATTTAAAATGTCACAAGCATCATTAGAGTTATCGCATATGGGAGATAAAGTATCATCAGAGCAAATTTTCTCCCCTAAAGATGGGAGGCTAAAAAGATCACATAAACTAGCTTCCCCAAGCTTAGACTTCTCCATAGCATTAGCAGTAATTGCATTCATACTAATAACATTGCTACTAGCATGCAAATAAGGTTCCATAGGTTTTTTAATTTTTGCATCAAACAATTCTAAATCAGGAAAAAGATTAAAAAGATCACTAATTTTTTTGTTGTTTTCCATTATGCCTAACTAGTGAAAATAAAAACAAGAAACAAAAAGATGCAATTGCAGGATCTAAAGGAAATAGCTTCGAGTACTTACAACGGCGCCCGAAAATAACTTAGTAGCCGAGATCCGGAGTGTGAGTACCTTTTACCTTTCCTCCCCGGCAACGGCGCCAGAAAATAGCTTGATGTCTACGGGTGCTTCTATTCTTGTAGACAGTGTTGGGCCTCCAAGAGCAGAGGTTTGTAGAACAGCGGCAAGTTTTCCCTTAAGTGGATCACCCAAGGTTTATCGAACTCAGGGAGGAAGAGGTCGAAGATATCCCTCTCAAGCAACCCTGCAATCACGATACAAGAAGTCTCTTGTGTCCCCAACACACCTAATACACTTGTCAGATGTATAGGTGCACTAGTTCGGCGAAGAGATAGTGAAATACAAGTAATATGGATGAATATGAGTGGTAATAGCAATCTGAATAAAATATGGCAGCGAGTAAACATGCAACAAAACAGTAAACAAACGGAGATTCGATGCTTGGAAGCAAGGCCTAGGGATCCTGCTTTCACTAGTGGACACTCTCAACAATGATCACATAATAGGACTACTCTACACCCTTTTGTTGGATGATGAACACCACTAATTGTGTAGGATTACACGAACCCTCAATGCCGGAGTTAACAAGCTCCACAATATTCGATATTCATATTTAAATAACCTTAGAGTGCAAGATAGATCAACACAATTACACCGAGAACTAACATAACACACTGTCACCATCACACTATGAAGGAGGCATAGATCGCATCAATACTATCATAGCAATAGTTAACTTCATAATCTACAAGAGATTACAATCATAGCCTACGCCAAGTACTACACGATGCACCACTGTCACCATTACACAGGAATAGAGTACTTTAATAACATCACTAGAGTAGCACATAGATGATATTCAACTAGATCACATAAAGAGAGAGATGAACCACATAGCTACGGCGGAGCCCTCAGGGGGTGAATTACTCCCTCCTCATCATGGAGACAGCGATGGCGGTGAAGATGGCGGTGGAGACGGCTTCCGGGGGCAATTCCCCGTCCCGGCAGGGTGCCGGAACAGAGACTCTGTCCCTGAATTGAAGTTTCGCGATGGCGGCGGCTCTGGATGGTTTTCTGGTTTCGTCGAACGGGGTCGAGGATTTAGGCGGGGACGACTAAATAGGCGAAGAGGCGGAGTCGGAGGGGCCTGGAGCCACCGGACAACGGGGCGCCCCCGGGCCGCGCCGCCACCATGTGTGGGGCCCCAGGCCTCCCCTCTGGCGTCTCTCGGGTGTTCTGGAAGCTCCCGATGAAAATAGGATGGGCGTTGATTTCGTCCGATTCGAGAATATTTCCTTACTAGGATTTCTGAAACCAAAAACAGCAGAAAACGAACTGGCACTTCGGCATCTCGTCAATAGGTTAGTTCCGGAAAACGCATCAAAACGATATAAAGTGTGAACAAAACATGTAGGTATTGTCATAAAACAAGCATGGAACATCAAAAATTATGGATACGTTTGAGACGTATCAGTGGCGAGGGTCACCGGAGATTTAGGTGAGGCGCCTTCGTGGCGTTCGGTGTGTGGTGTGAGTACCGCATCTTGGGGTGAGGCCTTTGTGGCGTTGGTGTGCATCGAGCAACCACACCTCAAGGTGAGCCTCTTGTGGCGTTCGGGAGCACTAAGCAACCGCACCTCTCCACCGGAGATTAGCACTCGCAAGAGTGTGAACTCCGGGATAAATCATCGTCTCCCGCGTGCCTCGGTTATCTCTATACTCGAGCTCTTTACTTATGCACTTTACCTTGTGATAGCCATCGTGCTTGAAGTTATATATATCTTGCTATCACATACTTGCTTGTATTGCTTAGCATAAATTGTTGGTGCACATAGGTGAACCATAGTATATAGGCTTTGGGCTTGACAAAGTAAACGCTAGTTTTATTCCGCATTTGTTAAGCCCATCTCGTAAAAGTTTTAAATCGCCTATTCACCCCCCTCTAGGCGACATCCGTGTCCTTTCACGTCCCTCCATTGGTCCGTGCGCGGCTTCGGCGGCGGCGGAACGCCAATGCCGTTCACGGCCATCTTGGCCGGCTTACGCATGTCCGGCGGGGACTGGATACCGGGCGTTGTACAGCGCCCACGCCTCCGCCACGGTGAGGCTGCCGCGGCGAAGCCGTTGCGGCGATCTTGCGGGACGACGAGCTCGACATTTTTGGAGCGGCGAGGAGAAGATGGGGGGGGAAGCGGCGGCGACGAGAAGGTTTGTGAGTGGTGAGAACTGCAGGGCGTCTTAAATAGCGGCGGCAACGGGTGGTTGCACGCAATAACGCCAGCGCGGACGGCCACGCGGCCATGCACGACGAGACGCGTCCCTGCGTCGCCTGGGAAAACAGGGACGCCATTAACGTCGCTTGACCAAAGGTAGGCGACGGGGTTTTAGGCTTCCGAGCCGCTGACGCGTCGGTTCGCCTCGCTTTTCGTTGTGTCCGGCGTGCCCGGAGCGTCCCCTGTGGGACGGGGATGGGCTCGGGGCGCCGGACACCGTATCGGGCCACGCAGGACAAAAATGGGCTTTGGGGGACGCGGCTGGAACGTATTTTCGGTCCGGCGCAAATTGCTTTGGGGACGCTTTGGGGGACGCGACTGGAGATGCTCTAATCTTCACAGATGTGGAGCTTCCATCACTTGTCGGTGACTTGGAATGAAAGAAACTAGGAAATTCACTTTTCATAATGTGAGCATTTGCTCCCTTTACCCCAAAAAAACAATTTTCAAAATGAGAATTTCATTCTCAAAAAGAAGATAAAAAATAATTCTTGCTTGTTGAGCTCTAGTACAGAGTCTGATGAACAAAACTACAACCACATTGCTTAGGTTAGTAACCATCCACGATGCAACTTGAGTTTACTTTCCTATAGATTCATTTCATTTCGATTGAAGATGTGGTAAGCGGATTGTTGTAGATACGGAAAACTTCAAACGGAAGCCGAGCTACATGTAGCCCTTAAATTCGTGTTTCAAAGTTTTTAAAAAATCCAAAACAAAATTCTAGAGGTAACCAATGATGTATGCTAAGATGGTGAAAAGTATCAATACAAACTAATTTGTATTCTAGGCTACATGAAATTGACAAAATCTGACAGATTTTATAATCGTTTTGTCAAGATGTTGGTCACGTCCTAGTATGGACAGCTAGGTGCAGGCGGTACATGAGGACCAATTTCAAACCCCGCTCAGCACGTTTGAATTTGTGAAGAGGTTTCTTAAGGATTTGGGTGAGATTGCCCCTAGAAGGTCAAATACATTACTAGGTCGTAGTTAGTCGTTGGACGAAACCACCCGCAGGCTTGATGAAAATTAATGTTGATGGGGTTGTTGCTCAATCGCTAGTTGGGATTGTTAAAGTTGATGGTGTCTTCAGATTGTTTAGAGGTTATTAAGCTGATGAAGCAGAAGAACCTCTACTTTTATAGTGCTATTTTAAAGGAGATTATTATTAGATCTTTTTTGTGAATTGATTAATATTAGATCTAGAAACTTTTAGTTTGTTATAGTTTGCAACATGAGAATAGAAATTGTCATTAGGAAGTTCACCGAGTTGCTAGGAATTCAATTTCTCTTCCTTTTAGTCACCGTGTTACACATTGAACCACCATAATTTGTACCCCATATAATTGTTGATTGATAAAATGCCTATTCTTCCTTAGTAAAAGTTTTTTTCCATGTGACCATGGGTTTGATTCATATAGAGGGCCTATTTGTTCGCTTTCCTCTCAAAAAGAAGTTGTATTTTCACATCGGTAGAAGGTGCTATATTCTAGAAATAGTGCAAAAATGCGTAAACCTTATTATACATGTCCGTTTGTGGTTTTTCATAGAAAAACAATACCGCACTAATACTAATATATAGATAAATAAAATTGAAAAGAACTCTCTTTTCTGTATACTTTTCCCCTTCTGTTGCTACCGTGAGTCTTATGCAATCGATCGGATCATATAGATATCCCTTCAACACAACTTAGGTCATCGAAAAGATCTCAGACGACTCACCGAAGCACGAAAGCCAGTTAAAAAATGGATTCCTATTTGAAAAGCGCCTAACCGCATGAATAAGCTCACATTAACCCGTCAATTTTGGATCCAATTCGGGGATTTTCTTGGGAAATGTCGGGAAGAAATTGGAATGAAATAATATTGATTCACACAGAGGAAAAGGTTACCTATTAATGCAACTGTTGTACCTAGAGGATAGAGGAAGAGGATAATTTACCGCCCTGGTTTTTCATTTTACAGTTTTCCGCAAATTTACCTCCACAAACATCATATACTCCTTTTGCAGGAGCATATTTGCCACGTCCCCCATTACTAGGGAAAATACATCACCTGAAATTTCAGCACAAGTACGCTTGAAATCCTTCATGTCGCCGCCACCACCTCCTACCATAGATTTGAGCCGCTTCGGCCAGGCCACGGAGAAGATCCCCTGTCGTCCGCCTCTCCTTTCGCCCCTCTCATCCAGATCGCCACACGTCTCTCGTCTCTGTCCCGAGTGCTCGTGGCCACCCTCCATGGATCGGGCGTGAAGCCCCGTGGGAGGTGCTAACCTGTTCGGAATGGCCTCGGCTTGCCGTTTCTTAGCTTTGCAGCCTAACTCTGACGCCTTCCCAATACATCGCCGTTGATTCTGCGCCCGCACTCGAGTTCACACGTTTTATTATCTTGAGATAGAACTTGTTTTGTATTTATTTCATTATTTCTATGCTTATTTTTTCTCTATTTTTTTCCTTGAACAAAAAGGTAGTCACCACATTCCAGAAAATAATATTATCTACTTTAGCCTGGCCTGCCGACTATTTATTTGCAGCTCATCCAGTATTCCAGTGCATACGACACCCCATGAGCTGCGCACCAATCACCAATCTTATCAGTGAGGGGTAAAAAAAATCTGCCCTCTTGAGCTCTCTCAAATGAAGAGGCTACCTTGAATATTTGCGTGGAAACTTTCCAAACTGAATAGTCCAAGTCATGATAAATCGCAACCGATCGTAAAAAATACTCCAAGTCTTGTGGATGTTGGTGAGGAGGCCAATGACCTCAACCGAACACAAAGGTTATCGGCTCACATTTCATTACCATCGTCATTGCTCACGCTGGGAGCACTAGCATCATGAAAGAAGTTTCGATCCATGACCATGGCAATGGTGGACGTCCTCTTACGAAGCCCCCGGGGCGTGAGCAGTGACGCATCCTCTGCCTACTAGCTAGCCCTTAATGAACATAATTATCTCGCGCTGTTCTAGATTAACCATGTTATTCCATTCCCTAAAAACATCATGTTCTTCCATAGAAGCATTATCGTGTTAGGTGCACGCCATCGCCACGGAGAAATTAATTTGAAATTCATTTCGCAAGTTGAACATGGCGGTATGACAGAGCATGCGTGGTGTTGGGGGCGTGGCGAGTGGAGGACACACTTTTCTCGGCCGCCCAAATTGACCAAATCGCCCCTCCGCGTCAGCCACCACAAGTCGACGACCAAGCCAGAGGAAGAAGAAAGAAAAAGAGAGAAGAAGGCTCCCCCAAGATCTCAGCCGCGAGAGAGATCTGAGCCGCTTCCGAGATGCACGACTTCTGCTTCACCATCCCCTACGGGTTCGCCGTCCTGGCCGGCGGACTGCTCGGCTACCTCCGCCGCGGCAGCACCGCCTCCCTGGCTGGCGGCGCCGGTGTTGGCGGCCTGCTCCTCCTCGCGGGCTTCGTCAGCCTCAAGGCTTTCGAGAAACGACGCAACTCCTACCTCGCACTCGCCCTCGAGACCAGTACGATACGCATCCTCTCTCTACAATTTCACATTTTTTGCTTTCTAGTATTTCAGGAAAGAAAAGAAAGAGAAACCTGCACATTGTCGAGATTACGCTGCCATTTTTTTCTTGTTGTTCCCGTGTCTTGGAAATATTGGGTTTGTGATTGTATGGAGGATGATAGATCACTGCTTAAATTGATCCGGAACGATGCTTTTTGATTCGCACGAACAGAATAGGGGAAAAGATGATAGGAATACACACATAAAACAGAGAATTGCAAAGCGCAGAGATATGATAGGAATGGAGTGTCAATGGACATGCCAAACAAAGGATTTCAAAACACAAGAATTGACATAGTTTGATAGTAGGATGAGGCTTGCTCCACTACAGCCCCTCCTCCCAAACTCAGTTTGGCTCTCGGGTATTCAGCCCATATCCAAACCCGGTATACCAACGTATGTGTATAATGTATACCTCACAGAGAGCTTCCACGATCTTATCTCTATCCGTCGCTAGCCATCGTGTTAGTCAGCAAGTTGACCCCACGTCGTGGCTGGCCAAAATGCCGCCAGATTGTCCAGCTGCACACCGCGCTGCTGTCCTGCCTGCACGCCGCCACCACCCCTGCTGGCACGCTCCTACGAGGCCTTGCCGACGCTCGTGCCAGCCTGCACCACCTCGCAGTGCCGCTTGGCATGGAAGTACCGCCTTGCCGTGCCTCCCGCCCTCGAGCCACGACCTCCACCACCTGCCGCCGATGAGCCGACAACGGCGTACATACAACCGGGTTTTGTGTACGTATGCCCATTTAGTTTTTTAAAAGACCGTCATGCCCTTAATTACGAAGGGGTATCGAGCGATCTCGGCTGTTTTTGTGTTTCAGTTTGTCTGAGTTTGGAGGGAGGGGGTTGTAGCGGAACAAATGCCTCGTAGGATTTGAAAAGGGAAGTTTTTACTGTACCTTTAACTACCTTTGGGAGGCGAGTAGTATGATTTAAATCTAGCCATTTTTTGGGGCCATTATAGACTTTTTAAGTAGAAAATCAGTTATGCTAGCACTGACCCCACTATTATCCCATTAATCTTGCCTAAAATCGTGTTAACTAGATCTAAATTTGCGATTTTCATGTTCTTCTCCTTTGTCTCTTCACTTGTCTTGATATGGATCATCCGTGTCATTCATCCCTGCTACAAAACAATGGCCATAATCTATCTCGTCAGAGCTCACCGTTGTGCGCATGACGGCGGACCTCCAGACGGCAAAATACATGGCAACGTAACTAGCCAGGCTGACCTTCTCAGTCAGCAGCTTGTGTAAATTTCTATACTAATACTTTTTTGATATGTGGCATGATCTGGACATTTGAGGAGAGAAACCTAAAGGAAAACAATTTTTCGAAAAAAAATCTGGACAATCTCCATTCTTAACGGGATTTGCTGCGGGAATTCCTGAGGCCTTCCATTTACCGGCTTTCTTGTTGACACTCTGCCAATTATGACCCTGTAGTCAGCAGTACGATTTCCACTACTCTAGTTTCAGGCACTAGTATGAATTCATACAAACAAATAGATCAATACAAATGGATAGCCTTACCGTAAAAATCCTCTTAAAAAGAGATGGCCATGGGTGTCTAGATTTCTGTGGAATTCTTTCATGGGAATGCTACAGTATTCCCCTATTGCGTGAAACTAAATAACCTATTTAGAAAAAAAGTCCTAAGGATGTGGAATCCTTTAAACATTCTTGGAATCAAAGAGGCCCTTCATTCCTTAACCATCATTCACTTAACTGTGATATCTCACGTAAATGCTAGCTTGTTTCCTTTTATCTTTCTATCCTTTTACATGCATGTGTGTTCTGAACTGAACAGTTATGGATTGAATATGCTCTGCTGAGAGTTAGTTTCAGCAATACGGTATGCATCAGTTGGTAGTAGGATCATCTATTTATTTTTCTACCTCGAATCAGCAATGATGTGAGCATGATACCTATATCATTACGAGCTTGTGGACGCATCACCAAAACAGTTGAAGTTTCTGTGGTTTTGTCCACACTGACTTAATTTAGCCTAGCATCGTTTGTTTGAGATGGTAATTTTCTAACTCAGTGAGCTGTAGTTTTCTTTTTTGAGTAACACTTCTGTATTGGAATTTTTTGAGCATTTTGTCAAATCGCCCGTTCATATAATTTGAACTGTAAATTATCTTTTCTAGTAGGAACTTACCATAGGGTACCAGTGCTTACGTGAGAAATCAATCTACTCTTGGGGCCCATGAGTCATTGAGCTTGTTGTTTCTGTTCTAACTATGCAATTCTTTTGGTGTCAAACAGTTTGTGCACTGGCCTTGACCTTTGTTATGGGACAAAGATACCTTGAAACTTCAAAGATAATGCCAGCTGGTGTCGTTGCTGGTCTCAGGTAACCTCTTCTTCTTTCCCTTTTTCAACTGTGCACCTCACTGGATCACACACCATTTTGCAACTACTGCATGCCACAAATTTTCAGACATTTCATTTATGTTCCTCCTCTTTTAAACAACACTGTCTGCGTATTTTAACTGAGCTACTTTGTGCTTCTTGCAGTGCTGTGATGTCTCTGTTCTATCTATTCAAAATTGCTACTGGCGGCAACCATATCTCACCAAAGAAAGAGTAGACACACAGTATTTTGCTTGTAAGATGTGCTTCACCAAACTCAATGACCACTGCATATTGTGTTGTGCATCCTCTTTGTAACTCCAGTGATGTTGTTCATTTTCTGTTTGCGTGTTTACTCGAATGCACGTGGACTTCTAAAAATATGTTCACCATGTAAAAGAATGAACAATTCAGATGTGCTTCGTTGAGGCGTATAGTGATCTTAACTCCATCATGTCTATGAGCATAAGCAGTTGCTTATTGGGGAGGGCCTCCGCTCAACTTGGAGGTAGGGGCGTAAGCAGTAGGGTGTTTGGGTGGGCTAATTTAAAAAAAACGTTTTTAGTTAGTCATTTATGGCAATTTTTATCACATATAAGCAGTGCGAAAAAGAAAATTAGTAAAATGTGCCCACCCTTCGGTAATTTTGTGCGTCCGCCAGTGCTTGAAGGCCTGTTATGGTTGCTGCGGACTGCTATCTGAATAATGTTGAGTGATGCCAAAAGCGACAATGCAGACGTTTTGGAGGTTAGAGACGATGTGCCGGGCAGGAAGCAAATCCATCTTGTTGTGCTTGTGCCTGTCTGCCCGTCTCTCTGCTAAACCGCGCCCAGTGCGCCAGGCATACAAACAGGCTGTTGTAGAGAACATTTTTGGTGGGTAGCCGGGCATGCTTACATGCGATTCCGTTGAAGATCTTAAAGACGTAAAAATTGCTATTATTCTCTAAGGGCAAGTACAATGGAGACGCTTAGCTAGAGGCGCTAGGAAAGAATTCCGGGATGTTTTGGCCTTCCCAACCTATATAAGAGGCAAGCGCTTAGAAGATAAGTGCAAAATACATCTCCTAGCGCCAGAAGCTTAAGCAGATCCGAGATTTGACCTTTTAAGTGCCCGCATAAGCGCTTTCCAATGTACATGCCTAAGACTTAAAAACTGCTACGTACCATTCTCTAAGAACGGCAAACATGGGCTCTAGCAGATGTCCCAAATGATTTCTAGACTAGAAAGCTATTTTTTGTATTCCCTACTATTCTGAGCGTGGGACTGCCTCCGAGAAACGAAGGTGGCAATGGCAGAGCATCATGTCATGATGGAGGAGCGCAGTATTGCCATTGATGAGAGGATACTGAAGAATAAGCAAGAGCAAAAGCTCGTGTCCATGAAACCAAACGACCTTCAGAAGAAGGGAGAGCATATTCTGAGCTTATGTGTGATCCGGTCTTGGCATCTAACATAGTGGTGGGCTGGTGGCTTCATGTGTAGCTACTTGCGTGGCTTAATTTAGTGGCTTATGTGGCCATGGTGGCAGTGGCGAGGAGAATGGAAGCACAAGTGACATGGAGGACAATGCTTGCTTGATATTTTCTTGTGATTGTATGAAAATTATGATCTTGTGTTTCTGTTTGCACTATTTTTCTTGAATTATGTTTTCGGTTCTATGTTCTAATTAGAATACGGATTTCAAGTATCATTCATCCGCCTCCCCCTCGTCCCATCTCCCAACAGAGAGGAAGGTAAGAGAAAATGGAGGAAAAAATTGTATTAAATTGCAAGGAAAAAATTGTGATTTGCCTTCTGTTTAGCAAATGAAAGAATCAATTAGCAAGCAGGTTTAAAAATATGGACAGAAAGGAATATCTTCCCTAGCAATTTACATGTATTTAGCTAGTGATGATCATTAATGTTGGAATTTTCATGTGATAATATCATATTAATTTATAGTGTATTGCACAATCGGGAGATGAAGATAAGCATATTAGTTTCTCATGGGAACCAGTATTAGAGAGGCTATTGGAGAAGTGCATTTTCCCCCAAAACATTCTCTGGCCAACGCACTGCTTTAGGAGTACTGCCTCACAAGTTTAGCTAGGTTTGGATGGTCTAAAGTAGGTTCGCGTGAGGATGCAACTCTTTAAGCCTTAAAAGCATGATATTTAGAGAGAGAAAGAGATACATAACATGCATGTGTTGTCCTATATGTGAGGTCCCTCCTCTCTTTTTTCAGCTGAGGTTGTAGCTTTCATTGGAGAGATAAAATAAATCATGATTAATGCTACACATATGGACAGATTGTTATAGACCAAGGGTTATGGACGGACGTGTCAAATCACAATTAGTTCGGAAGATTTTCATGGGACCACCACTCCGGAAGGAAACCAATCACAGAGCATCACGACGCGTCTGTAAGAAGCCTTATGTGAGAAACATCCCTAGGTGTAAGATTATTGATTAATAATCATACTGGTTCTGACAACCTTTTTACATGAAACATCTACTTGTGTATGTCACCATTGCTTGTGCCCTAACCACACTCAAGTACACTTTTTGGAAAGCTATTGGAGATGCTTCCTTTGTCTCGTGTCATGGGGCTTGCCCCGACGCCACGCGCACGCAATTACGCAAAGTGAATACGGTAGGTCGACTTGGGAAGGGAGAGTGTGCTACACGCATAACCAGCCACAAACTCCACTCCAATCCACCTGCCCAAGCCAAGCCAGAGACCCACACTGATCAAGCTAAGAGGTCACAAGAGCTCCATAGCGCAATGGCATGCAGCCAACAACCTCCTGCACTCGACAGCGCATGCAACGCAATTGCAATCGGGTACATCGCAAAAGGCTCTCAACCGCATAGGAAGCAACAGGACAAGCCATCACAGCAAGCTCATCACTATGACCTCCAACTTTACCGCCGTCAGCGAGGGAATCGTCGTATGCTACTACCAGCTTTCAGTTCAGGCAGCCACGCCACATGGGACACGGCCTCTTATCTATATCTTCTTCCTCACCTCAGACCTCCATGCTTGCTTAAGAACAAATACTTAGGAGCATTAGCCACAGAGTCACAGACAAGAGCACCCGCAGTGGACGAGCATTTCCGGCATGGCGTCGCCGGCGCCAGTGGAGGTCGGCGCGCAGGGCACCATCGGGTCACTGGTGTGCCGGGAGATCGAGTACTACAGGACCACGGGTGGCACCAGCGCCAAGAAGAAGAGCGACAGCAAGAAGGCAGCTGCTAGCGGAGGGAGCCCCCAGACCCGGAGCAAGGCGCGGAAGAAGGGCGGAGCGTTCTTGCCAAGCATGTGCTCGTCGGCAGAGGTGGCGGTTGCGGCGGCCGCCGGCAGCCAGGCCCCCAGGTTCCGGTACCGGCATCTGGGCGAGCCTCAGGATTAGCTAAGCTAGCTGCACCCATGTCAAATAATTAAAGGATAATATAGTATTACAGTGCATCCATGCTGCATTTCGTATCATTGATCTGGAGTCATATATGCATGCTCATATTCTATCCTTAATACTCCCTAGTACATGTAACGCGTCTGTTCACTGGAATCTCGTCTCTAACGTGGTCGAGCGTTTTAGTGTTTGATGTGCTCAAAACTACATGTTTTGGTATGTAACAATTTGTGGATTGCAATTTTCGCAAGTACAAAAATGGCGGTCATCCTGCCGATTTAGCTTAGGTCAAGTGCATCTCCACCAAAGCAAGTGCTTCACAGTGCCAGATCAAAGCAGTTACTACAAGTTATATCTATTCTTAGGGATTGCTTTCAAATGCCTCAAATCCTTTAGGAAATCCAAGTTTCAAAAACATTCAAGACGGTTTCCCCCTTCATGTGTTCGGTTCAAAAGACAATTCCTGCGATTTTTTTGCCCTTAAATATTGTTATAAAAATTGCAACAGGGCACAACTAAAAGAGCGTGCAAATCAAACATTTATGTTTGAATATTATCAACAACCTGACATATCAATTCTTGTGTACAGAAAAGCCTATTGCATCAATGCGTTGCTCCACCGGGCCAAACGCAGCCAAGCCAATCCCATAGACCAGTCCCACTGGGGCCTTGACATTTCTTACTCACGACAAATGCTCAAGAGGATAACAAACACATCAGGAGTTGCATCCTGATGCATCTTACATGATTATCCAAAAAGTAGAAATATTATCTTTTTAAGCAAGGCAATAAGCCAGACAATACTATTAGGTTTGGTTACCAAACTGTACACTGCTCTGTCTCGTTTCTTACCTACTGCATGCTAGAATTTGCTAATCCAGTATAAGTTTCGCCAATTCACAGCAGTGCAGTCGCAAGGAATAGTCCTCTGTTCAATTTTTGCTCCCTTCCTCCTCCTCCCTAAATTTGTTACATTCTGTTGTCTAACCCTGTCAGAAATCAAAATAACTACTGCTACATTGCAGTTTATAACTAAAGACAAGAAAAAGAAAAGGGTGTATCTCTACAGGAGCTGCTTCACTTAATAGAGAAGTCAAACAGCATTGTATGAATGTACTTCTCACCAGGATGAACTACGACTGATGGAAAATTAGGTTGGTTGACGGCATTTGGAAAGCCTTGGGTCTCGAGGCAGAGGCCGGCGTGCTTCCCATAGACCGCACCTCCTTTTCCCAAGACACCATTAACAAAATTACCAGTGTAGAACTGCACCCCAGGAGCATCTGACCAAATGTTTAGGACCCTAAGGCTTGAAGGGTCTGTCACCTTAGCCACGTGCTGCAAGCCTGACCTCACTTCCCCAGAATCAAGCACATAGTTGTGGTCATAACCGCCAGGGACTTGATCAATCCTGCCACCGATCTCATTCTCTGTCAGAAAGTCAAAGGGTGTGCCACTCACTGGCATAAACTCCCCAGTGGGTATTGAGGTTTCATCTACTGGAGTTATTTGAGATCCCTGGATCTGGAGAGAATGTGCAAGCACATCTCCTGAGCTGTGGCCTGCCAGATTCCAGTAGGTGTGTTGTGCTAAACTGATGGGTGTGGCCTTGTTCAAAGGCACAGCCTCCATCTCTAGCTTCAGCGCCATGCTTGATAGAAGAGAATACCTGGCAGTAACAGAAACATTGCCTGGGAAACCTGTTTTTTGAAGAAGAGAAATCCATCAAGCTATAGTGTTTAACTGTAACTGTTCGATTGAAATTAGTTGTCATCGTACCTTCCTCTCCATCTTTACTGTAGTATTTCAAGGTGATCGACGGGGTCTTCCCTTTGTTATATTCAGTGACTTCCCATATAACTTTGTCAAACCCTTTAAATCCACCTGAAAGATATGGCACGACATTAGTTTATGTAATAAGCACAGGTATTTTACTTGTATTTTTAAATGAGCACGTATGCATGTGCATTTCGATCGCAATGACCATGATAAGAAGAAACAAATTGGTCTTGATAAAGTGCACATTTAAATAAGCCATTCTCCTTGTGCAAGACTGCCACAAATGCTCTTTGCATACAGATGAATGAGATTGAAGTATTTCTGACACGTTCTTGGAGCTGTTCCAAATTCCAATATACTTGCTGCATGAAGAACCATCAGCATTGACGATACTGCAGCCTACGGCAACACTAGCTGTAACAGAGAACAGATAGAACTGGAAGTTGGACAGGGTAAAAAGGGGCAGAACATCATCTGGACGACTGTACCAGGTAGTTAGTTGCTTCTTGGATTGCTTTCAACTGGATGAAATCAGGGTTTTTTGAGCTAATAAATAGGGTAAAGTTGGCCATGCTTATATGAACCAAGCATGGATAAACAGGATTATACCTGGAAACTTCACTGACCAAACTGCATTTGTTTGCCACCATGAAGCTACATTTTTTGTCTTTCAGTTATTGAGTTCCCAAGATAAGCAAGGTTGTGCACAAATGTGAACATCCTTTTATCCGTCCAACATTTCGTATATAATGTAGGGATCTCATACTAATTGACTGGTTGAATGACATAAAATATCCACGGTAACAAATAGAGTACATAGAATACTATTTACAAGAGGAAAATAAAGCCACACTAACGAATATGCTAACTAGATAATACTATTTATCTATCCTGGATAAACATGTGCCTTCTCCAATAAATTACGAATGCGAGTCAAAGATCGAAAAGGCTGGTATGGTTCTTCACTCCAATTCTCATAGCTACGGTCAAAGAACCAATATTTTTTTACCGAATGATTACTAAATCCTTTGGCAGAAATATCATGATCATATACTCCATTTCAATCAGTCACAGTTGTTCGGTAGCAGGGTAGTTATAAGCAATCTGTGACCAGATCACTACTTATGCATGTATACCTGAATATATAGATGGATTTATATTTAACAAACGCATGCAATGTAACAACTCAGGCCTCCCGTGTCTTACCATGAAGAGTATTCGGTGGACTGTTGATGGACAGACTATGCTGCACACCATTTAAAGTAAACTTTCCATCTTTGATTCTATTTGCAACTCGCCCAACAATGCAGCCAAAGTAAGGCGAGGTTCCATTCTGAGTTAAAAGAGAGCTCAAACCATCAGCAACAAATAATTACATCAATAGTTCAATTCTGTATATAGGTAGATATAATCATCAAGTATATAAGAGGCACATATGGGTAACTCACTTCAAACACTAAATTTATAAAGGAAGCGAGAGTTATACTGATTTCCCATAAAAAAGATGAATGTACAAATTTAAATTGCAAACAAAATCCAATTACTTTTTTAAATTATAACTTCCAACCGTCCCAATTAAGCATTGGAATAAAAGTGGCTAAGAGACAAAATTCATCATGAATTTCCTCTTATTGCTGAGGTAGCTCACTTAAATGACAGATGACAATATGTGTCCAACCAAAACCATGAAACCTTAATATTTGTTGTCATTAAGGAACGCAACATGTCCTAAGAGCCTCCCCATACTGTACGTCAGTAAACATCAATAGACAACTATGCTATGCTTGAGATATTGGCAAAAGAAGCTTACAAACGATATGGAAAAAGGACAGTTAAGTTCAGAGATACTAGTCATATTTTGATGCAGTTATTATCATCATTGAAATATGAATAAGAGACAAGATGGTAAGCCAGAGATCTCAAACAAAGAAACCGAGTTACTTTTCTCAGATAGCTTGTAGATACTCCCTACTTCCCAATTTAGGATGCATATTAGTTTTGGTCACAGTTTGAGTAACTATGTATGAAAATATATTAATTTTAATAATACCAAATGCATACAAAATGAAAATATATTAATTTTAATAATACCAAATGCATACAAAATGAAAATATATTTCGTGTTGGTTCTAATAACATCGAGTTAATGTTGTAGATGTTAATGTTATTTTCTACACATTTGGTCAAAATTTACAAAGTTTGACTTTGACTAAAAATAATATGCATCCTAATTTGGGAAAGAGGGAGTATGTTGCTACAATTTTCCGTGCTCATTTTTTTTGTAAGTTGGAGTAACATGACCCCACATGGCATTCCATAAATCAAGACTACATCAGTTCCAAAAAATCAACCTGAAATAGAATGTAAGATTAGAATTTTGAGCTAAACTTTAAATCCTCGAAAAGGACAGTGGGTAAGCTCTGCGAATACAATTATACAGCAGCATACAATTTCCTTGGTTTCATCATCAAGCAATATGTGTCAGATATACTAATACTACCAGCCAGCTGGCCAGAGCAAATACTTAAATTGCAGACAAAAAAAAAAGGCTGAAGTATAACATGTCGCACGGCCACAATCTTTTGGTTGTGCAAGTGCTAGAACACCGACACATGTTGCCACAGAGTAATTCCTGAAGAAGGCAGGCTTTAACAAAAAATGTATAAAAAAGTTTAACGTTTTGGTGAACTAGAACTCAAGCTCAGAGCAAACTTAGCGAGTTTTCCGTTCTTTGAATCGCAAGTTATAAATTATGGTGTACTATATAAACACACAATGCAAAGCAGTGCTGCCACTGCCAATGTATAATTAATAGAAGGAATAGTGAAGTTAATTCACAAATGGTGCTGATATTCTTGGATCATTTAATTTGTAACCGGAAGTCCATGGATACATAAATAATCTGCAGAACTCCTAAGAAAAGGAAATTAAAATAATTATCCAAAACTGTAATACTAATTGACTTGTTATAGCTACTCCCTCCGATCCATAATAAGTCATAGTAAGTGTCGTGGTTTTAGTGGATCGGAGAAAGTATAATTAGTAAAATCCTAAAACTACAACTGATTAACAAGGAGGCAGGAAAAAGCAAGGTTCTTGACACATCAGCTTACTTAAAAAACAGAGCCACTAGACTACTAGTTGACTTCCAAAAGTCAGAAACCAAGAAATATCCCCTCCCCAGTTCTGGAACAGTAATCGTGGAGAGATCTCCGAGAATGCACCGAGATACTGAAATCAATTTTTGCAAATCCAAACGACACATGGAGGACTAACCAGATATGGATCCAGGGAGTCGAATCCAAGCACCACATCTCCAAGAACCCCTGCGGAAGCACACATTAGGCAATTAACCGAAATGAGGCAACGAATCAGTCCGCAAAAAGAAAAGAACGCACCGTTCTTGTCCGGTACGAGCAGCGAGGTCACGGTGGCGCCGACATTGCTTATCCGGGCTAGAATTCTGCCGTTGTCGAGGTCGAAAAAGCCCGGGGAAGGCGGCGGCATGGGGACGATGAGCCTGTTGGGGTTGCTGGCGGGGCGGAGCGAGGCGGCGGGCGCGGAGAGGATGGTGAAGGAGGCGAGGAGGTAGACGGCGGCGAGGAGGAGGAGGAAGAAGGGCGGGGTGATGGTGATGCGGAGGATCCTGAGGCCGGCGTGGGGCTGCGGGTGGTGGTGATCCCGGAACCTGTTGGAGGGGATGTGCTGGAGATGCGGCCGGGTCGGGGTCCGAGGGCTCGGGGATAGGGAACCATGGGGCTGCTGCCGCTGCTGCTGAGCTCCCAGCAGCTGCTCCATTTCCTCCTCCCCGACCTCTCGCTCCGGCTTCCTCTTATTTTAGCTCCATTAAACTGCTTCCGTTAAGCAAACAGAAGCTACTCCAGATCAGTAAGTAGTAGATCGATTTTGTGTGCACGTTTTTTTAACCAATGATCACCCCTGGCGAACGATGCACATCCTTTTTTTTTTCTTGACAAACATCGTATTAATATAATTCGGAGATACCAATTACATGGAACCTATAAAAACACGTTGCCCTAGCAGCTTCACAGAAGTAGACATAAAAAAGTCATGCTATAGTGGTCTATTTCTTGAAACAACAGTATTAACACCATCAAGACAGCACCAAAAGTCAAACTTATAGAAAAAACTATGTCTTCAAGAAGAAACAGTGCAAGCATCATCATCGCCCGATCACAGATCTTTCACCATAAAAAAAAAGACCCCGCTTTTAAAATAATGCCTTCAACAAAGCAATTGTGAGGCACAACCAGACCAAACCATAGATTTTCATCATGAAAGGTAAGACTTTAAATTTCTCCTATTCAGTCGCCCCACTTACATGTTGCTGCTCCAAGTCACAAAACACCAAGTCAATTCCTCATCGCCACAAAGATTCAAACCACCATTGTTAGTACCTAGATCTCGGCTGCCATGACATTCTCCGCCAGCAACATGGGACGAGAAAGCGTGCCCCATGATATTAACAACCAGCAGAGTTTCGAAGCGCTCTCTAGGCATGAATCGCCTAGTGAAGTTCGCCGGTGGATCCTTTCGAAACACTACACTACAGCCAGATCAATGGAGACATGCATTCGGCGAATCATCATCTTGGCGCGAGAATAAATCCTAGGACCACCACCTTTTATTAAGGTCAAGCTCATAGAGGAGATGCCAGACCAGAGCGCCGTCATAGATTGTCGGCGTGGACAAAGCCACTATCAGATCTGCAGCAGCCCAGGTCTCAGCAAAGAGAATTTGGCGACTGCATGGTCGCCGCCGTCGCCCTCCCCGTAATTCCGTAAAGTCGCAATCGCTCGACAGGAAGCGAGAAGCCGCCGACCGGTGCCGCCCCAAGTCCCACCGCGCCACCACGAAGATGACGGGTCTAGGCGGAACCTAGACCCACGGCCTAACCGACCACTGTCAACATCCATCTCCGTCAACGCCGCCCCGTCGAGGATTTTGCCGCAACCCCCATCCCCAACACCGTTCCGCACCAGGGGCCGCCACCACCGCGGCCCATGCCAGCGGCGGCGGGGGAGGGAGGCCGCGTGATCGGGACTGACTTCTGGCGGCGGCTGGGGTCGCTCCGGAGTCGCCTTGGGGGATGACCTGGGAGCCTCGCGTGTGTTTACCAAATATACTGGTGGGATCACTCGAGTGCGCTCTGGCAGCACATCCATTTTATTGCAAAGATTTATAGTTGATTAAAGTAGAAAAGAGCACGTTGGCTTCATATAAAGGATTACATGTATTACTAGTTATCAAAAAAAAGGATTACATGTATCACTTGTAAATCACAAATCTTGTTGCTAAACCGTCAGTCAAATAGGTTGATAAAATCTCGCTTTGCCATCTTCAAGTTGCACCCAGAGTCCAAAAGCCCTCGTGCTTCTGAAATCGTATGGATTTAGTATGTACTATAATTGTAGATATATCTAGGGAGTGACTATACGACAGGCAGCTGTTTTTCAATTCGCAAACAGACACTTTTTTAGGACCAATCAATGACTGACAGCTGGACTATATAGTAGCATGAATCAGTTTTTGCAAATCTGTCTGTTTCAGTCCAACTAAACAGACACATTTTAGTTTCTGGGCTGACTTGAGTACGATGTAAAATTCATTCGTTTGAGAATCAAAAAAGCCCAAAAAGTAAAATGAGAGAAAGCCCAAGCAATGAAAAGGACTCATCCGAGTGTACAGCAAAAAAAAAGCCCAGGACATGTGAGTTGATGCCAGGTGCTGCTACAGTAACAACTCCCAGCCCAGCACGTGAATCCTACCTTTTCCACCTTCTTCTCCAACAAGAAAAAGACTTCACGTGCTCCAACCACTTCAACCAACCCCTTTCCAGGGAGTCCATGCTCCTTTTGTGGATCTAGATCCAGAAGGACGATCAGCAACTGATGGAGGAAAAAGAGGAGCAATCGCTGGGGAAGAAGAAAGGAAAAGAACTTCAGCAAGAAATTCAACTTCGAAATCAAGATCCTATTCAGTCTGAGGTATGTTCTTGAAAATTATTGTAAACCAAAATATAGGGCAGCATATTCTGAATTTTCCCTAAGTGTTTTGGGCAGTAGATGCACAACTGTGTGAACTGTTCCTAAGTCGTTTTGAATACAAAACCTACATTTGATGCACACTTGTTTGAACAGCTACTTTCATTGTTGTCTGAAATTAACTAAAATTAGCAAAGATAGTGTGGTACCCAGATAGGTACCTTGAGGAGTGAATCAGTAGGTAGCTTGAGGAGTGAATCAGCCTAGTGTTTTCTTCTTTCAACTTGCTGTCTTTATCCTTCACACTCGTAGGTAGAACAGATGCTGATCCTGCTGGGCGATCAGGAAGTTCTCATGTTCAGTTAATTATCTGTTTTGGAACATTATAACTAAAAAGCGACAAGTTACTCCGACCATAGGTCGGAATGGATCCCGTCGGCGATAAATACACAGGAATACATACTAAGGGATTGAGGAAGTAATAGAAATGCAGAAACTGAGTGATTACCTTCACTTTCCTGAAAAATCTGAGGGAATCATCAAACGTCAATGGCTCGGATTTAGATGTTACAACACCAAAGAACACAGTGGCTCTCGACTCTGCCCGAAACGCCTCATCAGCTCTAGCCATAGTAAACCCGTTGCCTCTGCGATGCACGACAACCACCAAATTAGCAATGATTCTAGCAAGTTCACAAACAGACACATTGTTAGATAGCAACTCCTTTAGTACTGAAGTACTGAAGTTATCCGCTGCAGCTGCCAAGCCAGGCATCGGACATCACATGACTGATTTTATGAGAAGTAGCAAATAACTGAAGTAAATCCTAACACTGACACTACATAACATTCAGAAATCCACATGAACATGCGCATCATCATCTCCAAAAATTATAAAGGAGTGAGCACTCATGTAGTACTAGAAAGAATTTAGACACTACAATGGTGACTTATGTGACGCAACAGCAATATGAAGAAGTATTAGCGGTGTTGATTTATGTGATGCAGCAACAAACACACACGAAGTAGTATATCAGTGCTAGAATCTAGACATGTAGATCCAGATCTGGGGAAAGTTGGATGTGTTGTAAGTCCTAGAACCACATGGTAACAATCACCTGGTTATTAACATAAGACTAAACCTCATTTGCAAATCAAAGTCAAAACAGAGCTCACAAGCCTACAATCAGATCAAGATGATTTTGAAGTAAAAATGAACACCAAATACACAATCTGTCTCATAACAAGCTGAACACAAAAACTCAGACTGAAAATGATAAACTAAGAAGCTAAGGAAATAAGAGGTTTGCAGACTTACAGATTGAGACTACACGACAATGCCTACATGAATGCTGAATCTGCAGAGAACACAAGTTAGATAATGATTCACATTTATAGATTGGATAAAAAATTCCATAATCAACACAGAAGCATGAACAAGCAAGCATGTCTTGCACCAGTATGTATTGCTGCTAATGAATGTCCTACGCAAGCATGTCTTAATAATTCATAAGAAAAACTCATATGTGCAGTATTGAACTTCAGTACTGCCACTCTGAATATTCTGATACAAACACATGGCAGTGACAGCAGAAAAACACAACTCAATCCAGAAAAATTACTCCAAAAAATATAGTGTTTGGTCGAAGGAGCAACGGGTGTCGGGCCAGCCCGGGCAGGAGTCTGAAGGCGCCGGAGACAGACTGACGGAGACAGAGTTTCCCAAGTCGACCCCGGATTATCCCCAACAAGGAGAAGATGGATCCAGACCCAACAAGTTTTTCTTGAGTTGTGCTCAAGATTATTTTTTTAAATCGAATTAAAAATACAGTAGCGAAGATTATCAATTGCTTTATGGATCACACAACAGAACACACTTTAACTGTATCACTACTGATGCATTGATACCAATAATTAACTCTTCTTATTCGCAAATCTTCAGAGTACTTTCTACCCCAGAATGTTCCAGAATGTTCAAAGAAGACTCAGGTCATATCTAAACTTCATAATAACTGAACATGAGAAAACATGGACACCCACACAAAAATGCGAAAATGAAGAAGAAATAAATACTGAGAATGAAGAAAGACTAACTTACTGCACCACACTAGCCGAGACTCCCACCGTCCAATAAACCCACACCACGCGGCTGCAGTCGAGAAGAGGAACATAGCAGGAATGAAACCACTTTTACTAAAAAATCCCTGGTTATTTACAAAAAAAAACTTTGAGCTTAAGAATTACATGGGGCATCAAACATAGAAAGAGACATAAGCACCCTGCCATGCCGCATCACATAGAAAGAGACATAAGTACAAAGAGAGGGGGAGAGCACATGACGGAGACGAGTGACTGCTACTGTAATTTGGGGTAGATCCGATCGGCGAGGAATACAAGGGGTCCGGGAATGCTTACTGAGAGATTGAAACAATGAAATTATCAAAAGAATGATTTACTAAAATGCATAAAATTAAAGGAAAACAAATCTAAAGACTGAAAAACTAAAGGCTGAAACAAAACTAAGAACTGAAGACAGAGTCACTGTATCATCTACTGATCATACATGCCTGTGGTTTTATAACTCTCTCGTCTCGTGTTGTGAATGACTGAGAGACAAGAGACTGCAAGGAATGCAGACTGAATGACTGAGGCAATGATGGGAATGCAAAAACTGAGGAAATACTTAGAAACTTAAGAAATGAAAAAATGAAAGACTACAAAGATGAAAAACTGAATGACTGAGAGACAAGTGACTGCAAGGAATATAGGGTGCTCAGGAATGAAAACTGAATGACTGAGGCAATGATGGGAATGCAATAACTGAGGAAAATACTTAGAAACTTAAGAAATTAACTGAAGCACTAAGTTACTGAGCTAAAAGCTGAAACTAAACTGAAGAAATTCTAATACTGAGAGACTGAGAGATTATAACTGAGAGAGAGAATCACAAACAAACAGAATCTGAAAACTGAGAAAATTAAATGACTTAATGACAGACTGAAGAAATTATAAACTGAGAGACTGAGAGATTAAAAATAAGACACTGAGAAACTGAGGAAGAACTAACACTGAGACACTGAGAAAATTAATGAGATAACAAGAATCTAAACAGATATACTGAAGAAAACCTAAACAGAGGTACTGAGAAATTAAAATGACGTACTGACTAACTGAAGAAACAGATATACTGAAGAAAACCTAAACAGAGCTACTGAGAAATTAAACTGACTTACTGAGTAACTGAAGAAATTATAAACTAAAGGCTTAAACTAAACTGACTTACTGACAAACTTTAACTGAAGATAATCTATTGTGTTATTTACTCTAATTTATTGTCTGCTTTACTGATAATCTGTTCTACATAATTTTCTGCAGATAATCAATGCTGCCAGCGGGATGACAGACGCTCATTATCAATTTGATGAATCAATGTCATTACAGGTACAAACAATCAACAAAAATAAAGAAAACATTTATATTTTTTCATGAGAATTATGTATGCATAAAAACTAAATCTTCAAAATTCTTGCAGCAAGGATTCTCATACTTGGCTTTATTAAATGGCGATATTGAAGTGAACTACTCATCAAAAACGGCAAATATAAAGGTGCTACAAGGAAAAAAACATTATTATGTATATAAATCATGTTCCAAAAAGACAAAAAAATTGCTTGATTAACTAAATATGTTATTACAGGGACACACATTCTTGGATGATGAAGGAACATCTGAGAGAGCAACAAATCCAGGCATGCAAAACAACAATGACCATGACGAAACTGAAGACAATCCATGGGAATCAAGCTTCTTTCACGACATGCAACTCGATGAGGTACAAAATATATCTTTAAAATAGTCTATAGTATCAGTAAAAATAGGTACAACAAAAAATAAACATTGTGGACATACTTTCGTTTCTAGGTTTTCGATGAAGTCAATGAACAAGATGGGACAAATAAACAGGACTTTGACAATTCATGCAATCTCGAAGGAAAGAAGGCTACCAATGGTGAAGGTGACGATGCAAAAATACATGATTCAGAGAGATCAAGTCAAAATGGAGAAGAACAAAACAAAAACATCACTGAGGAAGATGTGGAGAGATTCCTAGAGAATGATGAGCAAGGAACAGATCAAAATAATGAAAAAGAAACTGAAAGAGGTTGTTCAACAATAATAGAAGACCTAATGCCAGTGAAGGGGATGGAATTCAAATCAAGGGAGGAGGCACACAATTTCTTGAACATGTATTCTTATGCTGCTGGATTTTCTATAGTTGTGGTCTCAGTGTATCGCACAACAAGCAAGAAGAGAAATAATGAGATAACAAGGGTCACAGTAAAGTGCAGTAAACATGGACACAACACAGACGCTGAAAATGAACAGGTGGTGGCACAGAGACAAACAACGGTGTTTATAAGGACTGATTGCAAGGTGGAGATGGTCATCAATGAGAAAAAGGGGGTTTGGATAATAACTAACCTCAAGCTTGATCACAATCATCCTCTTGAACCAGGTAGTAGGTTCTTCCGGTCACATGTCTACATGACAAAAGAGGAGAAATCAATAATAAGACATATGAAGCAATGTAACATTCCAACAAGGAATATTGTTTCAGTCTTAGCACACATGAGAGGCGGAATGGAGCAGCTTCCATACAACAAGCGCAAAGTCTGTAACTATGCATCAACTGTGACAAGGGAACTAAAACACAATGATCTCCAGGAGGTACTGACATGGTTCAACAAAAAACAAGCTGAAGAACCTGGTTTTTACTACTCTCTCGACCTAGATGGAGAGAATAAGGTTAGAAACATTTTCTGGTCGGATGCAAGGGCGAGGCAGTACTATGATCTATATGGAGATTGCATATGTTTTGACACTACATTCTTGACAAACAAATACAACTTGCCCTTTGCTCCATTTGTTGGCATATCACCACATGGAAAAACTTATTTGTTTGCTTGTGCATTCATCATAAATGAACAAGCAAATACATTTGAATGGTTGTTCAGACAGTTTCTAACAGCTATGGGTGGCAGACAGCCTCAATCAGTTATGACTGATCAGTGCAGGTCCATGGGCAGTGCGATTAAGCTTGTTTTCCCAAAAGCAACACACAGAAATTGTTTGTTCCATGTGAAGAAAAATTGCGATGACAAAAATGGACCAACATTTGCAGAGAATGAAGGTTTGTATGAGGAAATGCAAGACATTATTGATAACTCATTGACAGAACATGAATTTGAAACATTATGGCCACAAATGATTGAGAAGCACAATGTTGCAGGAGTGAAAGTATTTGATGACATGTGGACCAACAGAAAGAAGTATGTCCCAGTATACTTCAAAACAAAATTTTTCCCATTTATCCAGACAACAGCTAGAAGTGAAGCAACGAATGCCTTGTTCAAAAAAGGAGTTGGTGCACAGTTTAGCATGACGAGCTTCCTAAGAGAGTATCAGAGAATAATGGACACGATACATGCAAATGAAGATGAGTTGGACAACAAGGTTCAAAACAAGAAAGTCCTACCAACTAGATTCTTGACAAAGTACTACATAGAAAGACAAGCTCATGACCTATACAACCTTGCGATTTTCCGAAAGTTCCAACACACACTCAAGGATGTTACAAGACTTCATGTTAGAGAGCAGGAAAAAGACAAAGTTTTTGTCTTGTTCCAGGCAAGCAATTGTGAAATAAAAGAGTACAGGCAGAGAAACTACATAGTGCTAGTAAACTTACCGAAAGAGGAATACTCATGCGTCTGCTGCAAGTTTGAGAAGGACGGCATTTTGTGCTCTCATATTCTGAAAGTTATGCTGCACCTTGAAGTGGAAAAAATTCCAGAAAAATACATCATTGAAAGATGGCGAAAGAAGAGCAAAAAAGTTAACTACAGACTTCCTGCGCCAGAAGAATTAGACAACAATTGTCTAAGGTACAGCTTATTAACAAGAATCCTGACGCAGACAGCATCAAAAGGATCTAAAAGCAGAGAAAAATGTCAATATCTGATACAGGAAGCAAAAAGAATAGAAGAACATATGGATGCAATGGACAGAGTATCTGAAGACACTGGAGAAACACATCAAACAGATCATGCCACATCAACAAGAACAGTCTCAAACTTGTTCAATGCATCACTGTGTGATGGTTCAAGTGCAACAATAGATATACTTGACCCTGACCATGCTCACACGAGAGGACGCCCAAGGATGCTCACAATAAAAGAGAAGATAAAGCAGAACAAGTTGTACAAATGCTCACATTGTGGCAGTGGTGAACACACTTTGAAAAACTGTACAAACAAGCATCTTGTTTTCAATTTGCCAAAACCAAAAAGGAACAGGAAATCGAAAGCTACAGGTGCAGGTAAAAAAATATAGTGCTACCAGATCAAACTCTGAAAAAACAGAATTACCAAACTAAACCTTATGTTTGATTGCAGGGACAAATTCTCCAGCCAAGAAAACAGCAAAGAAGGGGAGGAAAACAAGAGATCAAGTTCAAGCCACTAAAGAAGCTCAAGTTCAAATGATCCCCACCACATACAGCGGAGAAGCATCTACAATAAGTATGACCACATGTAGCGGAGAAGTAACTCAGGAGACTCAAGATCATTTGATCCCAACACACATGTAGCAGAGCAAACACTGGAGACTCAGGAAACTATTATGTACTGTATGGAAAGTGGAAACTATATGTATGATCCAAAAATGATATACTGCATTTGCACTATATGTATGATGTACTGAATGGAAATTATATGTATGACCATTTTGGGTGCTTGTTTACTACAGAAAATGCGCACTAAACAAATAAGTTTCCTATGTATTTTTCTACAAATGGTTATAAAGTAACATGAAGGAACAAGTTTTCATGATGTACTTGCATATTCATCGTTTCTCCCCGAAAATGGCTTGCCCCATCCTCTTCATTGCAATGACTCATATGACCACTACAACACATTGATGTACTGCCTATACTTATTACACAAAGGCTGTTTCACTAAACCGACACATACTCAAAGTACCAAACTAGAAACTAAAATTTCAGAAACTAAAAAACATCCCCGGCATGGTAATTCATTTACAAGCAATATGACAGGAAAAGCAAAAATGACCATGTATGAGCGGAGAGTACATGCAGCGACCTCGTTCAAAAATAAAAGAAAAGGGAAGAACACGAAAAAGCACAATCTGGTAGAACAAAAAAAGGAAGAAAATATGAATAGATCAACTGAATAAACAATAGATTGCTTAGGGGTCCTCCTCCTTTATCCGGGCTTGGAACCGGCTATCCAATATAGAGAAGCAAAAAATGATGGATAGGCGGAGTTACCCCAGATTACCCCATACGCAAAAAAAACTAAAAAAACCCCCCAAAAAAAATAGAAGAAAAGATAACGTGGCAAGAAAATAAAAATGAGAAGAATAAAAGTGAGGGTACTGCAAAAATGAAATGAATCAAAGTATATATGAGTATACTATTTTAGTCTTCCAGGAAACTAAGACAAATAAGTACAGCAATGACTAATGGAGAGTTCTTATAGATTTACAAATGACAAATATAAAATCTACTTCTTCTTTCCGAAACAACAGCAAAACAGACCTATGCCTGCAAAAAAAGAAGAAAGGACTCCTATAAATGAACTACTATGAACCATAGAAAAGGATTTAAAAACAACACCAAAAAATAAATATAAACCTGAATCTTGTAGTTGACAACAACTGATTTATCCACATTGTTCCTTTGGCAAAAATAGATCTGGTTGGCAAACTGAATCCTGATATGAATAATATCTTCTTTGGAAAATAATGAGCATGTGTCCACCTCTGGTTTGAAAATCTCCATAAATTTCATAGTGAACACCCCGCAATCGTCACTACGAATAACACACATAAAAGCCAATGAAAAAGGTCAGAAATATGTATTTAACAAAATAAAAGAAAAATCATCAAGTTGAACCATTAAATGATAAAGAGGTTGTAAACTTACGCGTTGGCTTGCTTTGGAACCTTTGCATACATTACTGAAAATTTCTTGAATATATTCTCTTCAGTTTTGAATATAATTTGCCATAGTCTTACAAAGTTGTTGATCTAAAGATGAAAAAAGGGAGACAAGAAAGAAAAAGGCCGGCTGTCAAAAATTAGTGATACAGATTATACACGTAGCCCAAAAAAGACGAGTTAAATGCAAAGATAAAGTAAAATAAAAACCCTACTTACAAGGACATTCTTGATTGAAGTGTGGAAATCATCATCTTTGTTATACAGAGAATCAAGAAAGACGAACAACTTAAACTTGAAATCCACAGAGAAGGTGAACCAATGACGTGAGCGGCATATTGGGAAAAAGAGCTAGAAAATCAAACATGGAAACACAAGTGAGAGTAGACTACAAAAAATGATGTTATTAAAAATGCTCAAATGGAAACAAGAATTATAAAAATACCCTGTCGGATAGCTCCAATCTTTTCCCTTTACTTGCTGATGCAGCACCAATAAAAGCTTTAGCAATTAATCCTAGCTGAACATCATTGTTATAGTCGAGGATATTTTCCTGAAAAAAGAACACCAAAATAAAAAAATAGGGTAAGCTGGTCTAAGAGAAATGTAGTAAAACTGACATAACAAATGAAAAAATAAGGGATTGAAGATACTAACACCGATAAAGGAGAAGAAATGATGCCTCCCAGATTTACTAGGGTGATTATCCTCAAACAGTTTGCGACAAAAAACTGGAATCAAGAAGTTATCAACATGCCCTTCTCTTTGTAGAGATTGTCCTAAGGATATGAAGCTACAGTGAACTTTGGAAAATTTCACACAATACGACCTGAGAGAAAAACCCAGTCAAAACAACAAAATAAGCAAACCAATAAAAAAGATTTGAACTCCTAGCTGTATGACCTGAACAGAATTAACCACACAAGTGATAAAACAACATATATAATATGAGGAAAAAGGATAAGTACATACTTTTGAACTCCTTTTGTGTATGCCAATTCTACAATAGAACAGAAATTTTTGACATCGAGGTTTGAAACAGGGAAACGGCGATTCTGAAGCAAAGGGAGGACCAGAGGGTTTTTAGGCTGAAGGATGATAATATCATCTTTTGGGAGCTGTTCTTCAGCAACATCTTGTGACAGATCAACATGATCATCGTTGCTATTGTGAAAATTACTTTTAATTATAGGCTGCTGATCATCTTTCTTTATGAACTTGTTATACAACTCATCACTTTCACTAGCAAGCTGAACTTGTCTCGCGCGGAAATCATTTGAACCATTAGAAACTTTTGAAGACTTCAACATCTGTTACAAAAAGCATGGTACAAAAATGAAAAATCAGGAAACAAAACAAAGTAGAAAGTCGAAAAAAATTATGTATACGACAATAAGTAAATCAATAGAAAAAGAGGATCAATATAAAAACATGAAAAAAAGAAGAACACATACATCTTTCGGAGAATTCTCATTTACAAGAATAGGAGCCCCTTTAGATCCACTTATAGTGCTGCTTCTATTACTATTCTTGTTTACTGTACCTCCTTGAGGCATCAGAAATGCAGACACATCCTATTAAAAAAATAATTAGAATTTTTATTCGAGAGAATGTACCTACATATACTACTAACTCTAACATACAAGGACAAATAAGCAAACGCATCGTACAAAGGTATAGAAAAAACTTTACCTTCTCAACAAAAGCTTGCGAAAAATTAATCTTCGAAATAGGAGATGTGATATTGTTGTCGACCACAAAACCTCCAAAAGATATAGATTGCTGGACATTGTTGTTGTCATTATTGCTACCATGAATAACAAATGCTGAAGAATCTTTCACTCCAGTGGGATAGTTTTTTGACGATAGCAAAAACTGATCATTGTGCACTAAATGCGGGAACCTTGACATAACCTTTTTCAGAGGAAGCATTGTAGGAGCTACAAAACAGAAAATCGGTATGTTATCTACAAATAATAATTACTATATATCACAGGATATTCCTATACAAAAAAGAAATGATGACACAAAACAATAGTAAGTACACAAAAGTACCTGTACTGACAGCTGTCTTAGTCATCACAACTTCAGGACTTTCTGTTGAGGAAATGAATCAAAAGATAAGTTGATAAAAAATTTGCAAAAACATTATTATTCACTTCATTGCATCTTAATACTTTAAGAAAAGCCGTCTAAAAAATAAAGCTACAACAAAGGGAAAAGAGAGTTACCAAAAATTTCAATATAATTGTTCTTCACTGAATTGCATCCTACTGTTTGCAAGAATTCGTTTTGGTTAATGAAACCCAGATTGCTTGCTATGTCCAACTAATCTCGACAGAAAAGGAAGAAAAAAAGACATATATAAGAAACACAAATGAAAGTAACAAAGCAAAAGATAGAAAGGACACAATTAACATGAAGACAACCTTAGCTTCCGAACTGATTTGCTTGTTGCTGTCTAGAGATGCAGCGCCCTTGGAATTAACATTTTCACAGTTGGGTATGGCAGATGCTTCTGGTACTACTTTAGTTTCAGAAGACTTCAACTTCATCAAGAAATCCAACACATTACTAACACACACCTCAGATTTGCATACGGGAGGATGTTTCGAAGTAATTGCAGATTCAAATGAATCGACTATGCCATCTATAATCTATAATAAAAGTAGAAAAGAAGACAAGAAATATAAGGCCTCAAAACCAAAATTCATGAAATCTAATGAAAACAGCAAAAAATTAGGTTTAGAACGTTACCTTGCCCTCAAGTGTACTACCAAATCTCAAGTGCAAACTGTTCTTGAAAGCCAAAGAAAAACAAGATATTTCGGAACACATGCGGGGAGCATCCTTAACACATTTCGAAACATCTTGCAGCTCACCCTAGAAACCATACAGACAAAAGGAATCAAAACCATATGTATAATCCAGAGGACAATTGAATATAATCAAAACCATTTGCGAAGAAAAAAGCATACTACTAAAAGACAATGAATATAATCAAACACACACCTCAGTATAGCAAGACGATAGGTTTTTCCTCGGATGTCTCTTCCCAAATATATTATTCTTTATATGGTCTAAATCAGAGAAGAATTTTACCAGATTACCATTCCAGACAGAAATCCTCGGAACACTTTGATCAATAATTCTAGCCCCAAAATCCAAAGAATCAAGATAATACACCTGCAAAAAACATTTCATATTTACACACCATCCAAATAGAACAAAAAAATTGATGATAGCAAAGCATAAACAAAATACTTTGAGTAATGAACTCACAGCAAGAATATAGTGGCAGAACTCAAAAACCTTTGGCTTCCTTCCTTTCAATTTACAAGACTTGTTGTATTTATAAACTCCAGAGACAAGATGCTCAAAAACAAGGGCACACACATCAAAAGAACTTGCAGATTCAGGTTGTTCGAGAATAGACAAGTAATCCGTGTTAGGGAGCTCATTGCTTGTAGGAAACAGAAAACACTTGAATGCAATAACCATAAAGCACACAAAAACTTCAGTGTCAGTCAAAACATCTTGAGACTTTAGCTTGTTGCCAAAGAAAGTGATGTGAGGCATCTCCGACAGTCCAAATAATTTCATAATGAACTTGGCACCACCATCACTATCAGGCATAGGGACAGACCCAGAGTTTGGCAAACCAGTAACAAAATGAACTGAATCCTTGGAGATTGAGATAATCTTGGAATCATTTACAATTATCTGGTGGGAGACATGGTCAACACAGGAACAGATCCAGCGAACAAACGGAGAAGGAATCTCACATTTCTCAAGCAACAAAAGATGACCAAAACCAAAATTCCTTATGACCTCCTTACGATGAAAAGTCAATGATTTCGAAATGTCACAGAAGTACTTAATGGAATATGAAGTAAATGCGTCTCTGCCAATAGAATGCTCTTTCAACCGTTTGTTCTGAAAAAAGGTAAAAGAAGGTTGTGAAAAAGAATTCAAAGAATCACAAAATATGATAGCATTCAAAATTCATATATAAAAGACGTCAAAAAACCTTAGAGAATAAGACAGACTCTTTGCAGAACTTGGAAAAGTCCCTCTTGAGAGATTTGATAGCCTATAGAAACATCAAGGAACAAGCAAAAAATAAGTATGATCAAAAATAAAACAAAAACTAAATAATTAGTTAAAAATTGAACTAAAGAACCTCTTTGCGAAAAAACTGAAACAATGCATCATCCAAAACACTTTTCCTCCCTGGCTTTGCATTTTCCTTCCAAAGAAAAAGAAACAACAATGAATGAAAAACAATATATGCATATATAAACCATGAAAAAGCTGAAAAAGGTAAATGCACAGACAACTATCGTACTTTATCACTAGATGAAAAGCTATCCATATGTGACAACCCAAAATCAGCATCGTAATCACATGAACCAATACGATTTAAATTCCCAGACAAATCATCGCCGAAACTTCTTCCAGCTTCCCCACTACAAAGCAGAAAAAAGATAGTGTCAGAGGATCACAAACAAAAACAAATAGGAAAAGATATAATCAAGATTCACACTGATGCTGTGTTTGCTCTTGCTGGAAAACATCCAGAATCAGCAACGGATCGAACAAAAGAGGTGTTCAAGAAAAAGCACCTGCATGCAGCAACTATGAATTACTCATACTGGTAAGTTATATTGAACATAATATGCCAACATGCATCAAAATGAAAATGGTTTTCCAAGCTACATATTGTCAAACACTATGTAACTTACGCATACTCGCCTGCCATCATGGATAATACTAAAAACTACTAAATGACATTCAGCTAAAAACTATATTCAGCTAAAAAGGGGGCATGTATGGCTGGTTGTATTTCTCGGGACAGATGTGTACACCTACTACTAAATCCGTCCATAAAAGGATGTCAAAATTTTGGAGTATCTAGATATACACACATTTTGACAAACTTTCAACATCCTTTACAGACAAAAGTAGTCTGTAAATTCCACAATCCATAAATTCATGCACAAGTACAAACACTAGAGATGGTAGTTTTCTGGAGACAACAAATCAGCGCATTCAACATTCACAGCCCATTCGACGTTCACACTAACAGACACATATATATAAGATCAAAACCTACACAGTTGAACTGTTCCAGGGAGCAGGTCGAGAATCTACGGCAGCAATTTCTGATCAAATTCAATACACAAACAAACCAATCTATATATTAAAGCAACTATACCAATTAGCAGGACAATACAACTGAATGAACTGGAGTTACTACACTAGATAATACAACTGCATGAACTGGTGTTCCTATTCATGCTCGACAAAACACCCTAAACGAAAAACCAACCCAAATGCATGCTAACAAACCTAAGCAACAAAGTACAAACATTCAGCCCAATAAAAGCAATCATATAAAGTCCATAACAATAAAACTGATGCTCAGGTATAATGACCCTGAAACAGATTGCACGTCCATAGTTCAATTCATCTGTCACAGTTGAGTGTAAAATAAAGATATACATTTCATAATCAAAGGCATTTGAAACATTACGGTTAACCAGGAATTCTGGAAATTAACGAACAGATGACCAGACCACAGGGGTCAAACAAGGAATGCTGGAATTTAACAAATAGATGACCAGACCACATGACAGCACTATGCTCTACACTAGCAATCATTGTACGGTCATGTCAAAAAAGATGCCTATTCCAAAACTGAAGAACCTATTATCATGGTAAACCTGTGTTGATGAGGTAAAGACATCTTCAAAACTAATATGTGCAGCAAAAATAATTGTACAAAAACAGAAAGTACCACAAAAGAAAAGAAAAAGAATAACTGTGAGATAATTTTCTTATTAGGTTGCTAAAGAAGATGACCAAGATGATGAAGAAAAGTAATTGTGACTTTGACCATTCTTGGAATCTGGATGACCAACTTCATCCGCGACACTACCTCCAAACTACGAGCTACCGCAACCACAGAAAAATAGGACCCTGACAATACAAATGAGCAATGGTGACCAACCAGAAAAGTGTGAAAATGGGGGCGGCCATCCTAACCATCGACAATTGCTGGAACGGCGAGGAAACAGGCGGATGATATCAATGCTGGTCACCCTCTAGGGTGTACTACAACCTGAATCATGTGAGTATCATGTCTCATTGCACAAATGCAGTTGCTGCTGCCAAAAAAGGCAGAGACCAATACATCAAAAGAAGCTACATCATATACAAGAATATTGTCTCAAGCGAAAATTGGTTATCTGGGTGTGATTTTGTGAAAATTGGGAGAAAAGTATAGCTCATGAACTAGGTAGCATGGCTCAAGCGAAAATGGAAAAGCAATGTTTGAGTACCCAGCTACCTGATGATATCCTTGCTTTAAGTGTACCTGACAGCTTACACAAACTCAATATTGTCTGAGAAATGAATGATTTTCCCTACTTAAAAATTATTTATCAGCAGCTCACCTCTGATACATGGTAACATGAGAAAACATGCACACCCACACAGAAATGCAAAACGTAAACCCCTGAGGAACAAACTAAAATAATAATGAATTAGGCAAAGCCGAAGTAACTCTGAACCACAATCAAAATCAGAGCCTGAACTCTATGTAAAATCATCATCAATATCGAGCTATTTCAGAAAAAATCCAAATAATCAAACACAACACTGCTAGACACACGAAGACAAAATGTAGAAATGAAAGAACGGTACTAAATCAAACTAAGTATTGTCAATTTAAGCTATGTGTGTGCCTATATCATTACCAGTTCGAGTTGTTCAAACAACACATGCTGAACAGTGAGATGTGGACACACCAAAGAATAGGTGGGAACAAAAACAAGAAAAACTAAAATCATACTTAAACCTAATCGATTCAAGCCGTTCGCGCACAAAAACATCTTACAATGCATTCTTCTGTTCACACAACAGATAAAATCATAGAAATCACAGAAATGACCATGAAAACCGAGCCATCGCATTAGGAAAAAAACCCAAATACATCACTAGGATCACTACCCATACACCTAGCTAGATACCTCCTGAATCAATCACCACGTGCAGCAAAAAAGCTTCCGAAAACAAAATGAGCACAACATCTCTGGCTGCCTAGATATCCACAAAATTGAGCACTACAAACAACCTCTGCATAATCAAATTACAACATGTGAGGCGACTCCAACACCCACAACAGACAGAATATGTCAAGTGACTATCCATCTCTATTATTGACCAACTTTATCAATTCTATCCTCACCCAAAATGGCACATTATTTATACTTAAATTCTTCTTGGAGATAGTCGTGTAAATGAGTAAACCATGAGATGACTAGTTTGATTACTCCATAAAACTTCTGATAGTACAACAACAATCAATCAATCAATTGCGCAGCAAAAAAAACACATGATAAACCGAAGAAACGAAGGCACAAAAGGCTTCTACACATACTCAGGACACCCAAACTGAACAATCAGCAAGGACCATTGCAGTCAGTCAACTAGTATCAAACAAAATTATTCAGTGGAATTGGTGACCCTACTCTACTTCTCCTGTACATTTGGATACTGAGACTAAAGCATATTGCTCTATATGTACTTCTATACACTGTGATTTGGCACATTATTTGGACCTTGTGACAGCAAATTCGTCCAAAGGGAATGGTGTTAATCACAGCATGAATCGTAACAAATCCCCATCCTATATCCACACTCAAGGATAAAAGGGACTAGGAAGAGAAGCACCAGCATACTTGAGCCAGGAAGCACCTAAATCCAGTGAAATCGAGACAAAAATCGAGAACTACAACTGATGCGTCTCTCAAAACTCATGCGACTCCAAATCCAGTGAAATCGAGACAAAATCGAGCACTACACACACGAATCAACAACAACTGCTGCGTCTCTCACAACTCATGCGTCTCTCGTGCGACCTCGAGCACAACCTACCAGGCACCTGGCACCACAAAATCGGAGAACAAAAGGGCAGAGGACATGGGAAACAAGAGATTACCCATCACGTCGACGCGACCCAGATCTTCTGCGCTCGAAAATCGCTGACATCTTCCCCGGTGGACGGAGAAGAACAGGAGATGCACATCTCCCCATCGCGCCTACCGCCGGCTGCGGCGACGCATCACTCCCGGTACCGAGCGGCACCGCCCCCAACCCCTCCGCAACCGGCTGCCCTGCAGCCCCCGACCCCTCCGCCACCGGCCGCCCTGCAGCCCCCGACCGCTCCGCCACCGGCCGCGCTGCAGCCCCCGACCGCTCCGCCACCGGCCGCGCTGCAGCCCGCGACAGCTCCGACACAGGCCGCGCTGCAGCCCTCGACCGCTCCGACACCGCCCGCGCTGCAGCCTTCGAAGCTCCCCTCGCCATGGATCCGGACAGAGCCGAACGGCACAGAGCCACTCCGACGGGATAAGGGGAAATGAGAAATTCAAAAGAAAGGCTGAAAAGGAAAAAGAAGAGAAACGGTGCGGGAGACTGAACGGAAGCTGAAAAAAGATGCGCCAAGATTGGTGAAGACATCGGACGGCTGAAAAAGTGGCTGTTTCCCAATTGAGAAACAGCTAGCTGTTTAGTAGGAAATACCTAATAATAAAGAAAATAGGGGCTTCTTGTTCGTCCGTTTTTATCTTTCCGATTTTACCCCTGCGTACTATTTGTCACGAGAAAATAATTACCAGCCTTGCCACCGCCCAGTCAAACGCTGACTTCGTACGCTCCCTCTCTCCCGTCCGGTAGGGACTCCTCCAGTCCTCCGCCCAGCTCCGCGTCCATGGGGAGCCCGACATGGACTCTTAACTCTTTCGGCAATAAAAAGGGATCAAGCCGAACGAAACCCCACATCAATTGCAAGATTCTCTTGTCGATTCCGTCCTCTTGGAGCACCGGCCGGGAAAACCCTGTCTCCTTGCCCAAGCATGTTGCCGTCAGATCCCGAGGGGACGCCCCATGAGAAGAGGGGGATCAAACGCGAATCGGACGAGGAGTTCGTACAATCATCGGCTGCCGATCGAAATCTCGCCGGCCGGCCAGAACCGTGCAAGCTCCTCTATAGCCGTGCATAGCTCCTGTTCATCGTCGGGAGCAGGATGTTGTAGTCGCTGCTTTCCTCCACATCGAGCCCAACGAGCAGCAGAGAGCGGGCAGGCGACTGGAGAGGCTGGCCAAGAGATACCGCGCCGAGGGCGGGGGTGAGTCCGACGGGACGCATAAAGCTATGGTGTGCTGGTGATGACGGTCGGAGGAGCAGTCATGGATATCAATCTCATGGGCGGAGCAGAATTCATTGACAGAGAGAAGGCATCAGAGTCTACCCAATCTCCTAGCAACAATCTAGCAACAACCTGCAGATAAACTGGCAGATGCACGGCCAGGGATCCAACAGAAGTAAGACAAAGATAAAAGCAAGAAAACGAGGAAATATATGGATTGGTGGATATGATATTCATATTTCAAGATTTGCTAGATTTCCTGCCGATTTGGAACACGAATTTGGTCTGGGCTCTAGAGGAGAAAAGGTGTGGTGCCATAGGAGGGACCTCGAGAGGTAGCAGTGGGAGGGGTTGGTGCAGGATGACACCATGGGACACGAACAGGGTCAAGGGGAAAGATCGAAGAAGGGAACTGAGAATAGAGAAGGGGACCGGCCTGGGCACTGGGCAGAACCAGGAGTTGGGAGGATAGGTAAGATAGAAAAGTGAGAGATGGGGGATAGTTCGGCAGATGAATAGAGAAATTAGAGAGAGAAGAAGAGGGATAAAAAGCAAATAGTTTCTCTAAACAAAAGAAATACCGCTACATCCACCCACAAAAGGATGCAGTATCAACTTTGTCAAAGTACAGATATACCGGATGCATGCAACTTTTAATAAAGTTAAGATATCGTTTTGTTGACGGAGGCAGTATTAAAATTCTCGAGCACTCTTGTGGATCCGAGTGAGTAGTACTAAAGAGTAGATCAAATGAAAAAACATGATAAAAAAATAAGACTAATATTAGTTTCAATTAAACATGATGAAACAATATAAATAATAATATTTGATCGAATTAAATTACTAAAGGTTTTATTGATGCTCGATTGTATTCAATATATAAATTGTTATATTTTGGGCACATAGATTATTACATTATGCTGATTTGGTAGATGTACGATTTTTTTATTAATTGTCGATTTAGAGAGTGAGATATAAAGATTATGGAAAGCGAGGCAATCCAAATCGCAAGTTTGTTTTAGGGGTGTCTCTAACAATCAATCGACTAAGACTTAACTTATGTGTCTCAAATTATGTCAGCATGTTTCAATGCGGGCCTAAAAAAGTAAAAATAACAAAAAACACAAATCTTGAAGCAAAAACAAAATCCAACGCTGGAGGTGACTGAGTCATAAGCACGTCTCAGCTAGCAAAAACTTAGCAATTCCTTATAACCGTAGCAACGCACGGGCAAATTTACTAGTAATAAGCCTAAAATGATAGAAGCTATAGCACAGTTAAACACAATGTCATAACGGTTCTTAAACTTCTGAAAGTATCCGAACAAGTATCCGAACCACCAATACATCCAAAGCCTTACGGATATGACAAACAGAAAGCAGAACTGGAACAATTCAATGGTTACTAAAACTTCCATACAAAGACGCGCAGAGGTTTCAAACAGACTAGATCCAACAGAAAACGTGACTGCATTTTGAGGATTCCCCATATGCCAGCGAAGACACAATAGAGACCAATACGAACGATTAGCAGTTAGCATATATTTTGAATCAAAAGCACAGAAGTTGGAGTAGCGATTAAGACTGACAGTACAAGCATAGACTTAATAGAAACAACACATATGACAAAATATCATTAGACAAAACATCTACGGCATATGATGTTAGAAGATCCAGCAATCAACAGACTAACCTAAGAGAAATAGGTGCAAACAATGGAATTAGAGAGAAAACTATCTGAACCTCTAAAGTATCCGAATCTCTGACATGCCACCCGAGAAAAGGGAAAACCACAGGGGAAAATCCTATCTGACTGTTCTGTATCCCCAGGTTAGGGGCGTCTAACCACCAGGCAAAGAAGCATTGTCTATTGTTTTGTACAGTGAGCATCTGTGCCGCGCCGTGTACAGTGGTTGTAACCAACACTACCAAGAAATGACCTTATCTCTTGTGCACTGCTGTTGCTCGCCTGCAGCAGGCGCTCATCTTCTTCATATATAAGGTAGGGAGCTTCGCCTTTCCTCCTTGACAGCAACTTTGATGCACCTCTCAGGACATGGTATTCCCAACCTTGAACATCAATTTTGATAAGAACCACATGATCTGCATCTGAAATGACTTCATCCAATGGAATTGTGGCAACCTCCACAGCAACTTCTTCATTAGATTTAAATGCTAACTTCGCACCAGTTGCAGATATAGCACTGTTGTCGAGTCGTCCGATAACCTAGGGTTACCAAAAAAAAATCAAAGTAAGCTGTCAAGAAAGCACAATAAAATAATCATCTGAACAAGAGAAAGCAACCTGAGATTTCTATGACATGACTTTCTCATAAGAAGGCACAAGTCAGATAATCTGCAAATGGGCGTGTGCACAAACATGATAGTGGCTATGGTTTGACAGAATAGTACCCATCATGTGCTTAGTGAGTCAACTAACTCAAAAATTTAAAAATATGGAAGTACGAATAACAGAAAATAAAATAAACTCCAGTAGCACACAGGCTATTCTGATTCTTTAATAAGAAACCAGTAACATGCGAATGGATAACTTTATCATGTCAACCCTGTACCACCAAGATAAACTTGCCAGATTTGGTAGTGTGGTATGAAATTTCTGACTGCTTAATATATTAAGCTAATATTCAAACATGATCCAAAGTCCATTTAGAAAGAATAGCATTGGCAGACCATGAATTAACCCAAATCCAATGTTGAAATAATATGTAAGGAAAAAAGAAAACATTCAGATTTAAGCAAGATGTGCATCACAACCTTAAGAACTTGGCCCGGTTAATAGAATAGGCCAGCAAAACTAACATTAGTATCCATGGCGTTTCGAAGAATAATGCATTGTCTAGTGATACACGAATGTGGCTGCTACCGCAACATAGGGATTCATTTTTATAGTTCTCAAACCATCTTTTATCTGTATATTTTCCCTAGGTACAGTAATTAGTCTAGTCAGCAAGCAAACACAATCTGAGTTGACCGCGCCACTTTATTCATTGTGTGAGTCATCATTTGAGATAGCTCTACCCCCTAATGCTTCCTGAGGTACATCTCAATCAATAAATATCTGGTCACCGGTACAATTCCAACATAAGTTTACACACATACAGTTACCAGAACAATCTGAATGAGACAAGATACCTTATGCATTGTGATGTTCCCAACTCGATCAGATGCCGCAGCATGATACACCACCACCTGGTCCTGCACCCGGTTGAGGTACATTCCGTCGCAGATCCGCTGCAGGTTCTCAAAGACGGGCTCGAATGCGACCACCCGGAAGCCCATGACGGCCGCCGCAAAGGCCGCCATCCCAACATTGGCCCCCACGTCGACCACCACACCACCGGAACCCTTGGCGAGCAGCTCTTGGATGGTCTGAGAGATGTCGGGCTTGCGGAAGCGCTTGCCCTTGAGGAGGCGGGCGATGTTCCTGTGCGGGCGGTCAGGGAGGGAGCCCATGTCGGCGAGGGAGTAGAGGAAGGGGCGGGGCACGCCCTCCACGAGGCTGGCGAAGACCGGCGAGGCCTGCGGCGAGGCGTAGCAGTCGAAGGGGCGGAGGTGCGCGGGGAGGCGGGGTGGGGCGGTGGCGGTGGCGGTGGGGGAGAAGGTGAGATCTGGGGCTCTGGAGAGGACGAAGAGGAGGAGGGCGAGGATCGGGAGGAGTAGCAGGAGGGTCCTCGGCGAGGAAGAGGACGCCGCCGCGGAGGCATGCCGGCGCCACGAGGCAGCGAGCGGCGCCGGCATTGGCTTGAGATGGGTTCTGCTGGGGTTTGGGCGGCCGCCGATGGGCAGCGATGGCAGTGAAGAGCGGGCGCGGAGGGCGGAGGTTCCAGGCGCAACAACTTTTGGACGCGTCGGTGGAGCTCCAGCCGTATCACGTCGTCGGCCGGCAGGAACCGAGGCGCTGGGCCGGAGGCGACCTGGCGGCGGGGAACCAGCCGGGAGACGGTAGGATTCGGCGGTGGCCCGGCAGGCGGCGCGCGTCGCGAGCGTGAGAGGAGGACGGGGAAGGGGCACTCCGATGCACAAAATGGCGGCCCAATATAAACAACATTTTCTCTTGAGATGGGTACAAACTTAAATACTCATAACTCTTTTGCCTTGTTAGATGATGAGGAAATTTTAACTAGGGCTCTTGAAATGGGTATTAGTCCTGCTTCCTTTTCTCTTGAGAATATTAGTTATTTGAAAGATTTGGAAATTGCTAGACATAATATGGCTGATGTGCAAAAATCTTCTGTGAATACCAATGATGATGATTCAAATCAAGTTCTCTTAGTGGGACTTGGTGATGATCAGAGTGAAAGTGACAGAGATGTGGAAGAGGATGATTTCACTCCTGTTTTGTCCAGAAGGAAAAAAGAAAGCCAAGGAGTCTGCTTGTAAGATTGGGAGGAGTGGATCACAGTCAAAATCAGGTGATGCCACTTTGGGAGCACAATCAAAATCATGTGCTGCCCAGGTGAAAGCCAACAATGACCACCCTTTGAGTGGCATTGTAGCTGGAACCAGGAGAAGGAAACAAAATCCAAAATATTTATGATAGGTGCTTCCTTGAATTGCAGAGGTGTTGGAAAGAAAGGGATGAGTATTTTCTTGGCAGATTTGATAAAAGATCAACAGCTGGATTTCATTGGTCTTCAGAAAACTATTAAAAAGGACTATTCTTCTGCTTTTCTCAGAAGATGCGACCCCGGAGGGGATTTTGATTGGAAGTGGATCAGTTCAGTTGGCAGGAGTGGGGGTATCCTGGGTTGTTTTAGATTATCCAGGTTTACCATTTGTGATACTTCTATAGGTAAATTTCATATCAAAGTTACTTTGCTTGATCTAAAATTAAATGTTAAATGGTGCTTGATTATCATCTATGGAGCTGCTCAAGCCTCTGATAAAGAGGAATTTTTGGTGGAGCTTGGTAATATTTGTAGTAATCAAACTCTACCAATTTTGGTAGGAGGTGATTTCAATCTTATGAGGTTTCCCAATGAGAAAAATAAACCCATGTCTCATAGTAAATGGTCAGATATTTTCAATTCCATCATTAATACATGTGCCTTGAGAGAGATTCATATGGCTAGTCAGTATACTTGGTCCAATAATCATTGTGATCCCACCTTGGAAAAGTTAGACAGATTTCTGATGAGTAGCTCTTGGGAAGATCTTTTTCCCCTTGTAACAGTCCACAAATTAGTGAGAGATATGTCTGATCATAATCCTCTAATTATTGACACTCTTGATATCATGGTGAAGAAGAGAGACTTCAGATTTGAAAAAAGATGGCTCAAAGAGGACAATTTCCTTGATAGAGTTAAAAGATGCTGGGATCAACAAGTGTTTGCCAAGGACAGCTTAGACAGACTAATGAAGAAATTAAAAAATGTCAAGAAAGCATTGAAAGGTTGGGGTGCTAAGAGCATCTCCAGTCGCGTCCCCCAAAGGGATTTGGGGCGCGCCGGACAAGAAATGCGTTCCAGCCGCGTCCCCCAATGCCCATTTTTGTCCGGCGCGGCCCGTCGGTGTCCGGCGCCCGAGCCGTCCCCATCCCAGGGGACGCTCCGGGCACGCCGGACACAGCAGGGCGAACCGACGCGGGCCCGACCCATCAGCGGCTCGGACGCTCAGCCGCCGCTTACGTAGCGAGTGCAGTTCGGAAGCGGAACCGTCGCATTGGCAACCGTGTCGACGACGCGCAACCGCCGGAATGGAGTCGGGACTCCTCGGAAGAGCATCCGCTGCTCTTTTCGACTTCTGCGCCGTCGTTCATCCGCTCTATAAGACCCGTACGTCGGCGCTTTTGGATCTCACCGGCCGCATCCGACACCTCCAGAACGATGAGCTACATCTCCCGGCTCCGTCCGACACCTCCGGCAAGCTGGATGGCACCATTTGTGGGAGAGAGCTTGGACGCCCAGCAGCGACGACGATTCCCTCCCGCCACCTGTCACCGCGGAGGAATGGCTGGGCGTCGAGGAGGACGCGGAGGAAGAAGGGTCAGATGAGGCGGCGGTGGCCCGTGCGAAGGCGGAGGCGGACGCGAAGGCCAATACCGCCAAGGCCAAGGCCAGCGCCCGCGCCGCCGGCGACAACGAGGAGGACTCGGACGCGTCGCCGACACCGCCTCTTCGGAAGAGGTGACGAGCAGGAAGCGCCACCGTGATGACGACGACGAGGGCCATCATCGAAGAAGAAGAAGTAGTTTAAAATAATTTTTATGTAATTTAATTATGTTTTTTCGAAGTTTTATATGTAATTTGTTTATGTTGAACCGATTTGAATATTAGTAAATAGTTTTATTCTATCTATAAGAAGTATTTTAAATGTTTGGGGGCGGCGTTTGGGGGACGCGACTGGGGACGCGGCACGAACGAAACACGTCCCCCAAACGCTCAATCCGGCGCGGTTTGGGGGACGCGACTGGAGATGCTCTAACCTGAGAGGTGTTGATATTAAAAAGAAAAAAGATATTTTCACTGAACTGAAAGAGCTTGAGGAGCTGGAAGAGATTGGTCCTTTATCTCCATTCCAAAGGGAAAGGAGGAGTTTGCTTCAGCAGGAAATGCTGAAAGTTTTGGATAATGAAGAGTCCTTCTGGAGACAAATATCAAGAGAGAACTGGCTCTTCATGGTGACATCAACTCTGCTTTCTTCCACAGAGCAGCCAACGGCTGCATAAGGAAAAGGACCATTTTCTCTCTGAAAAAAGGTGATATAATTGTTCAAGGTGATGCTGCTTCGTTGGAGCATGCTACTGCCTTTTATAAGGATCTGTTTGGTCTAGTGACTGACTCTGGGATTAGATTAAGAGAGGATGTCTGGACAGAAGAAGAAAAAATCAATACTTTGGACTCTGCTGAGTTGGATAAACGTTTTACCTTGGAAGAGATCAAAGATGTTATTGACCACATGGAGAAAAACAAGGCAGCTGGGCCTGATGGCTTTCCCATTGAATTTTATCAACATTGCTGGAAAATTATTAAATTTGATATCCTGCATGTCTTCAATGACCTGTTTGAACATAAAATTGACCTGGATAGAATCAATTATGGGGTTATCACCCTAATTCCCAAGTCTGCTGATGCTGATATCATTCAAAAGTTTAGACCCATTTGTTTGCTGCAAGTCTTTTTCAAGATAGTGACAAAAACTTTGACTGTTAGAACAACTCCTGTGATGAGTAAGCTCCTACTTCCATGCCAGACTGCTTTCATCAAAGGGAGATATATCTCAGATGGTGTAATGCTGCTTCAGGAAATTTTGAAAGAAGATAAATTCAGAAAAAACAGGGTGTGGTATTAAAAATTGACTTTGAAAAAGCCTATGATAAAGTAAATTGGGGATTCCTGTTTGATTGCTGTAAGCAGAAAGGTTTCAACAATAATTGGCTGAAGTGGATCAGGAAATCTGTTGCTGGTGGGACCCTCAGTGTCAAAGTTAATGACAAAGTGGGCCCATATTTTACTAGTCATAAGGGAGTGAGGCAAGGTGATCCTTTTGCCCCCTTCCTTTTTAATATGGCTGCTAACAGTTTGGCTAAAATGGTTCATCTGGCTCAAAGTAATGGACTGATTACAGGCTTGGCTGATAATCTGATACAGAATGGGGTTGCAATCCTTCAATATGCTGATGATACCATTTTAGTGGTGCAAGATGATGTTCAGCAAGCAGTCAATCTGAAACTCCTGCTTTACATTTTTGAATCCATGTCTGGATTGAAAACTAACTTTGAAAAAAGTGAAGCTATGATGATTTTGGATGATGATACAAAACAGAATTTCTATGTTGAGTTGTTCAATTGTCAGAAGGGCAGATGGCCCATCAAGTATCTGGGGACTCCAGTCTGTGCTAGAAGAGCCTATGTATCTTACATGAGATTCCTGGGAGAAAAAACTAAGAAGAAAATGTGTGGATGGATTGGCAATTCTATGTCCATTGGGGTAAGGTTGATTAAGATAGATGCATGTCTAGCTAGCACTGCAGTTTATCAGATGTCTCTGAGGCTTTTGCACAAGACAAATATAGAACAAATTGATAAACCTATCAGATCCTTCTTTTGGGCTGGTAGTGCTGACAAAATAAAATACCATTTTGTGAAATGGAGATGGATTTGTAAACCAAAGCAAAAAAAGGTGGCTTGGGAGTTAAAGATTTGTCCAAATTCAACATTAGTTTGATGTGTAAGTGGTGGTGGAAACTGGAACATGACACTGGGCCTTGGCAGGATTTTATGAGACTGAAATATCTAAAAGGTAAAGGCATTTATTATGCAAAAAACAGACCTGGAGATTCTCCACTTTGGTCTGATATGTTGAAAGTTAGAGATTTATACCTCTGCAGAAGAATGAGGGTTGGGAATGGAGTGTTGACTAGCTTTTGGGAAGATTCTTGGTGTAGTACAAGTCCTCTCAAGGATATGTTTCCTGTGCTGTTTGACATCTGTAATGAACAGGATATCACTGTGGCTGAGGCTGCTGTTATGGGCTGGAGATTCTCATACAGAAGATGGCTGACTCCTGATCTTATCATTCAAGAGGCTGGTTTGCTTCAATTGATGAACGAGACAAATTTGTCCCATGAAAACGACTCTCCCAGATGGAAATGGACAAAAAATGGTAGCTTTATTGTGAAATCTGTGTATAAACAGATATGTGGGAGTGGTAGAGACAGATCCTTAAGACATCTTTGAAAAAGCAAAATTCCTCTAAAAATCAAAATCTGGCTCTGGTTGATCTAGCATAATGCTATTGCTACCAAAGATAACCTTCTCAAGCGCAACTGGTCTGGGAACCCCCATTGCCAATTTTGCAATGAACAGGAAACCATTAATCATCTCTTCTTTGGCTGTTCTGCAGCCAAATTTGTTTGGAGTGTGGTTGCTACTGCTGTCAACTCTCCCACCCGTCCTGGGAGCTTTTCACAATTTTTTTGGTGATTTCCCCAATATGTTCATGCCAGTCGTAACACCCAAATTGCTGACTTGGCAGCTATCTGCTGGGCCATCTGGAAAACTAGAAATAAAGCATGCTTTGAAAACAAGCTAATTAGCTCTCCCTTTGCCTTAATCAGCTACGTTGTTGTGTTTATGAACTATTGGTCAGGTTACATGGAGAACAAGATGCCTCTGAACTTCGTGCTGGTGCTGATGGTCTCATGCGCCTGGCAGCGGCGGCTGGAGCAGGACCTTCTGGAAATGATGGACATGATGGTCTACTACGGCTGGAGAACAAAAAATCTGAAGATGCAAACGACGGCGCCACTTCCTGACGTCTGCTGATCGCTTTGAGTTGTCCTTTTGACTAGATAGTCTTGCTTTTGCTGTTGTGGTTCCTAAAAACTCCCCTTGGCTGTAGGCAGGGGTTTATGTCCTTTGGAGTAAAACTTGCTATGGTTCTGTAATAGTTACTCATGAACGCTAGCATTAGGCGGCGATCCTTTCGCTTTGCTTTCTTTTTTCGTGAACATCGTTGTATTTTCGTTATCTCCCCTGATAATGGAAATTCGATCCCCTGGTGGATCGTTTGGAAAAAAAAACAACATTTCTAAAAACCATGAATTTATTCACAGCGGGAATTTTTGTAAATATGAACAAAGAAAAGAAAATGAAAAGAAAAGAGAGTATAAATGGAAAATGAAATAGGCAAAAAAAGGAGAAAAAGGAAACATAAAGAAAAAGTAAAAAAATTAAAAAAAAGTTTTAGAAAAATCGCTTAGAGCAAGTTTAATAGTAGAGCCAACTGTTGGCTATAAGCCAAGTGCCATGTCATCTATAGTCATCTTAGAGCCAACATGTACAATAGTGAGCTATAAAATTGTACTACATTATTAGTGCATGACCCACCATTCACTCTCACATAGTGCCTAGTAGCACGTGCTAGAGCTGGCTCTTGCATAAGAGCCCATTCCTCTTCTCTCTCCTCCAACTAGGCAACAATATATTATTTTAATTCTTATAGCCAGCTGATTAGAACTTATTGTACTTGCTCTTAGACGGGCTAACCCATTACCGAAACCACTTCATGCAACATAGGGTGGGGTGTGGGGGACCGGAAGTAATGCGATTGGTCGGTTGGGCCGATTCAAGCTAAGAAAAAAAGTTTACATGATCCTAAGCACAAAAAAAGAGGAAAAGGAGCGATTTCACATACTTCTATTTTTAGGGACGCCATTTTTATGCGCCCCGCTTGACCCTATTTTGAAAATGAGTTTTTGTTGGTAGTTATTTTTTCTATCATTTTCTCCATCCGATCCAATTTGCACCATATAACTCAAAACAACAATGGGGTGAAATTGCCTAGAAGCAAACATTTTCTTCAAGCTTCTCCCGTGAAAAATCTACAAGCAACTTTACAAACCCAAAAGAAGATGACCTAAAACGTTGTTAGTGAGTAGCAACCAATGTACCAAGAGAGGCTCGTTCCACGCTAGGAATAATTTGTTCAGGTGTAAAAATGAGCTCATATTTAATAAACATGTCCATGACTCCATGCTATTGACTTTGGCCCGCTGATACGTCTCCAACGTATCGATAATTTCTTATGTTCCATGCTATTTTATTGATGATACCTACATGTTTTATGCACATTATATGTCGTATTTACGCATTTTGGAACTAACCTATTAACAAGATGCCGAAGAGTTCTTTTTCTGCTGTTTTGGTTTCAGAAATTCTAGTAAGAAAATATTCTCGGAATTGGACGAAATCACCGCCCAGGGTCCTATTTTTGCACGGAGCTTCCGAAGACCGAAGAGATAACGAAGTGGGCGACAAGGCGCCGCCACCATAGGGCCGCGCGGCCGGAGGGGGCCCGCGCCGCCTATGGTGTGGGCCCCTCGTCAGCCCCCCTGACCTACCCTTTTGCCTACTTAAAGCCTCCGTCGCGAAAATCCCAGTACGAGAGCCACGATACGGAAAACCTTCGAGAGACGCCGCCGCCGAATCCCATCTCGGGATTCGGGAGATCGCCTCCGGCACCCTGCCGGAGAGGGGATTCATCTCCGGAGGACTCTTCATCGCCATGATCGCCTCGGAGTGATGAGTGAGTAGTTCACCCCTGGACTATGGGTCCATAGCGGTAGCTAGATGGTCGTCTTCTCCTAATTGTGCTTCATTGTTGGATCTTGTGAGCTGCCTAACATGATCAAGATCATCTATATGTAATTCTATATGTTGTGTTTGTCGGGATCCGATGGATAGAGAATACTATGTTATGGTGATTATCAATCTATTGTTTATGTGTTGTTTATGATCTTGCATGCTCTCCGTTATTAGTAGAGGCTCTGGCCAAGTTTTTACTCTTAACTCCAAGAGGGAGTATTTATGCTCGATAGTGGGTTCATGCCTTCATTGACACCTGGGACAGTGACAGAAAGTTCTAAGGTTGTGATGTGTTGTTGCCACTAGGGATAAAACATTGATTCTATGTCTAAGGATGTAGTTGTCGATTACATTACGCACCATACTTAATGCAATTGTCTGTTGCTTTGCAACTTACTGAATGGGGTTCGGATGATAACCTGAAGGTGGACTTTTTAGGCATAGATGCGGTTGGATGGCGGTCTATGTACTTTGTCGTAATGCCCGGATTAAATCTCACTATATTTATCATATCATGTATATGCATTGTTATGCCCTTCTCTATTTGTCAATTGCCGACTGTAATTTGTTCACCCAACATGCTTTTATCTTATGGGAGAGACACCTCTAGTGACTGTGGACCCGGTCCTATTCTTTACATAGCATACAATCTCTGCAATTGTTCTTTACCGTTTTCTTGCAAACAATCATCTTCCACTCGATACGCTTAATCCTTTGTTACAGCAAGCCGGTGAGATTGACAACCTCCTTGTTTCGTTGGGGCAAAGTACTTTGGTTTTGTTGTGCAGATTCCACGTTGGCGCCGGAATCCCTGTTGTTGCGCGCATCACATTTCGCCACCATCAACCTTCAACGTGCTTCTTGGCTCCTCCTGGTTCGATTAAACCTTGGTTTCTTTCTGAGGGAAAACTTGCCACTGTGCGCATCATACCTTCCTCTTGGGGTTCCCAACGGACGTGTACATTTACGCGCATCAAGCCTGTTTTCGGCGCCGTTGCGGGAGATCAAGACACGCTGCAAGGGGAGTCTCCACTTCTCAATCTCTTTACTTTGTTTTTGTCTTGCTTTATTTTATTTACTACTTTGTTTGCTGCACCTAAACAAAACACACAAAAAATTAGTTGCTAGTTTTACTTTATTTACTATCTTGCTCACTATATCGAAAACACAAAAAAATTAGTTACTCGTCTTTACCTTGTTTGCCTAGTTTACTTCTTGCTTATTGCATCATGTTTCCTTTTAATTTTACCACAAAAGACATACCGGTAGGACGTGGGTCCATAGTTGGAAAAAAATATAGAAGAATTTTTCAATCATGTTAGTATTACTGAAGATTTTGAAGATAGACACTTGGTAGAACTTGCACCTACCTATGAAATTGCTGCTGCTGCTTTAGTTCGCATGTTGGAAATTAAATTTGTTAATCTCAATCCTATAATCCAACACATGTTTCTTACACTCGATGATATGGAAGAAGGGGAAAAGAAAGATTTTGTTTTAGAAACTCTTCTTAGAGAATTTGGTGGTCTAGCAAGAGAGGCTAGAAAGGTCTTTGCTAAATTTAATATGCTAGGTTCTCATACTAATTTTGTTGGTCTCCTTGAAAAAATGGACATAGATAGAATAAGATACACTAATAATATTAATGATGGTGGGGAGATCAAAGCACCAATACCATGTAAACTCCTAGCTATGAATGATGCACTAGAAAATAACTATGCTTGGCTTGTTCCTGAAAATTTGTTCGATGAGAATAGCAAGCCCAAGACTAATGAAAAGGGAGACGCTAAAACTTATGTATCCAATATACTATGCTTGGTTGAGAAAACTCCCAGCTCCCAAAGTTATGATGTTGATGCTTCTACTCTCGATAATACTTGATTTGCACTTTCTGCGCCTAGCTGAAAGAAAAGCGCTTATGGGAGACAACCCATGTTTTTACTACAGTACTTTGTTTTATATTTGAGTCTTGGAAGTTTATACTACTGTAGCAACCTCTCCTTATCATGTTTTTGTGCCAAGTAAAGTTTCTATGTCAAAGTTGATGTTATATTTGGGATCGCTGCGCAGAAACAGCATTGCTGTCTGTCACGAATCTGGGCACAGGTCTCTGTAGAAAATTCTAAAAAATCTGCCAATTTACGAGCGTGATCCTCAGATATGTACGCAACTTTCATTAGTTTTGAGTTTTTCCATTTGAGCAAGTCTGGTGCCATCTTAAAATTCGTCTTTACGGACTGTTCTGTTTTTGACAGATTCTGCCTTTTATTTCGCATTGCCTCTTTTGCTATGTTGGATGAATTTCTTTGATCCATTACTGTCCAGTAGCTTTATGCAATGTCCAGAAGTGTAAAGAATGTTTGTGGCACCTCTGAATGTGTGAATTATTAATTGTGCACTAACCCTCTAATGAGTTTGCTTGAAGTTTGGTGTGAAGGAAGTTTTCAAGGGTCAAGAGAGGAGTATGATATACTATGATCAAGAGGAGTGAAAGCTCTAAGCTTGGGGATGCCCCGTGGTTCACCCCTGCATATTTTAAGAAGACTCAAGCGTCTAAGCTTGGGGATGCCCAAGGCATCCCCTTCTTCATCGACAACATCATCAGGTTCCTCCTGAAACTATATTTTTATTCAATAACATCTTGTGTTCTTTACTTGGAGCGTCGGTTTGTTTTTGTTTTTGTTTTTGTTTGAATAAAATGGATCCTAGCATTCACTTTGTGGGAGAGACACGCTCCGCTGTTGCATATGGACAAATATGTCCTTAGGCTTTACTCATAATGTTCAAGGCGAAGTTTCTTCTTCGTTAAATTCTTATATGGTTGGAATTGGAAAATGCTACATGTAGTAATTCTAAAATGTCTTGGATAATGTGATACTTGGAAATTGTTGTGCTCATGTTTAAGCTCTGCATCATATGCTTTGCACCCATTAATGAAGAAATACATAGAGCTTGCTAAAATTTGATTTGCATATTTGGTCTCTCTAAGGTCTAGATAATATCTAGTATTGAGTTTTGAACAACAAGGAAGACGGTGTAGAGTCTTATAATGTTTACAATATGTCTTTTATGTGAGTTTTGCTGCACCGTTTCATCCTTGAGTTTGCTTCAAATAACCTTGCTAGCCTAAACCTTGTATCGAGAGGGAATACTTCTCATGCATCCAAAATCCTTGAGCCAACCACTATGCCATTTGTGTCCACCATACCTACCTACTACATGGTATTTCTCCGCCATTCCAAAGTAAATTGCTTGAGTGCTACCTTTAAAATTCCATCATTCACCTTTGCAATATATAGCTCATGGGACAAAATAGCCTTAAAAACTATCGTAGTATCGAATATGTACTTATGCACTTTATCTTTTATTAAGTTGCTTGTTGTGCGATAACCATGCTTCTGGGGAACGCCATCAACTATTGTTGAATATCATGTGAGTTGCTATGCATGTCCGTCTTGTCTGAAGGATCTATCACTTTAATGATTGGAGCATGCAAATTGTTAGAGAAGAACATTGGGCCGCTAACTAAAGCCATGAATCATGGTTGAAGTTTCAGTTTTGGACATATATCCTCAATCTCATATGAGAATAATAATTGTTGCTACATGCTTATGCATTAAAGAGGAGTCCATTATCTGTTGTCCATGTTGTCCCGGTATGGATGTCTAAGTTGAGAATAATCAAAAGCGAGAAATCCAAAATGCGAGCATTCTCCTTAGACCTTTGTACAGGCGGCATGGAGGTACCCCTTTGTGACACTTGGTTGAAACATGGCATGCAAAGATCCGGTAGTCCAAGCTAAGTAGGACGAGGTGCGGGCACTATTAGTATACTATGCATGAGGCTTGCAACTTGTAAGATATAATTTACATAACTCATATGCTTTATTACTACCGTTGACAAAATTGTTTCATGTTTTCAAAATAAAAGCTCTAGCACAAATACAGCAATCGATGCTTTCCTCTTTGAAGGACCATTCTTTTACTTTTATTGTTGAGTCGGTTTACCTATCTCCCTCCACCTTAAGAAGCAAACACTTGTGTGAACTGTGCATTGATTCCTACATACTTGCATATTGCACTTGTTATATTACTTTATGTTGACAATATCCATGAGATATACATGTTATAAGTTGAAAGCAACCGCTGAAACTTAATCTTCCTTTGTGTTGCTTCAATACCTTTACTTTGATTTATTGCTTTATGAGTTAACTCTTATGCAAGACTTATTGATGCTTGTCTTGAAGTACTATTCATGAAAAGTCTTTGCTTTATGATTCACTTGTTTACTCATGTCATTACTTTTGTTTTGATCGCTGCATTCATTACATATGTTTACAAATAGTATGATCAAGATTATGATGGCATGTCACTTCAGAAATTATCTTTGTTATCGTTTTACTGCTCGGACGACGAACTAAGCTTGGGGATGCTGATACGTCTCCAACGTATCGATAATTTCTTATGTTCCATGCTATTTTATTGATGATACCTACATGTTTTATGCACATTATATGTCGTATTTACGCATTTTTGGAACTAACCTATTAACAAGATGCCGAAGAGCCGATTCTGTTTTCTGCTGTTTTTGGTTTCAGAAATCCTAGTAAGGAAATATTCTCGGAATTGGACGAAATCACCGCCCGGCACGGAGCTTCCGGAAGACCGAAGAGATAACGAAGTGGGGCGACGCCGCCACCACGGGCGCGCGGCCGGAGGGGGCCGCGCCGCCTATGGTGTGGGCCCCTCGTCCCCCCGACCTACCCTTTCGCCTGCTTAAAGCCTCCGTCGCGAAAACCCGATCGAGAGCAACGATACGGAAAACCTTCCGACGCCGCCGCCGCCGTCCCATCTCGGGGGATTCAGGAGATCGCCTCCGGCACCCTGCCGGAGAGGGGATTCATCTCCGGAGGACTCTTCATCGCCATGATCGCCTCCGGAGTGATGAGTGAGTAGTTCACCCCTGGACTATGGGTCCATAGCAGTAGCTAGATGGTCGTCTTCTCCTAATTGTGCTTCATTGTTGGATCTTGTGAGCTGCCTAACATGATCAAGATCATCTATATGTAATTCTATATGTTGTGTTTGTCGGGATCCGATGGATAGAGAATACTATGTTATGTTGATTATCAATCTATTGTTTATGTGTTGTTTATGATCTTGCATGCTCTCCGTTATTAGTAGAGGCTCTGGCCAAGTTTTACTCTTAACTCCAAGAGGGAGTATTTATGCTCGATAGTGGGTTCATGCCTTCATTGACACCTGGGACAGTGACAGAAAGTTCTAAGGTTGTGATGTGCTGTTGCCACTAGGGATAAAACATTGATTCTATGTCTAAGGATGTAGTTGTCGATTACATTACGCACCATACTTAATGCAATTGTCTGTTGCTTTGCAACTTAATACTGAATGGGGTTCGGATGATAACCTGAAGGTGGACTTTTTAGGCATAGATGCAGTTGGATGGCGGTCTATGTACTTTGTCGTAATGGGATTAAATCTCACTATATTTATCATATCATGTATATGCATTGTTATGCCCTTCTCTATTTGTCAATTGCCCTTGTAATTTGTTCACCCAACATGCTTTTATCTTATGGGAGAGACACCTCTAGTGAACTGTGGACCCGGTCCTATTCTTTACATAGCATACAATCTCTGCAATTGTTCTTTACTGTTTTCTTGCAAACAATCATCTTCCACTCGATACGCTTAATCCTTTGTTACAGCAAGCCGGTGAGATTGACAACCTCATTGTTTCGTCGGGGCAAAGTACTTTGGTTTTTGTGCAGATTCACGTTGGCGCCGGAATCCCTGTTGTTGCGCGCATCACATTTCGCCACCATCAACCTTCAACGTGTTTCTTGGCTCCTCCTGGTTCGATTAAATCTTGGTTTCTTTCTGAGGGAAAACTTGCCACTGTGCGCATCATACCTTCCTCTTGGGGTTCCCAACGGACGTGTACATTTACGCGCATCACCCGCATCCAAAAAGTTTTAATTTGTGACCTTTAAAAGTTGCTCAAAAAAGGTCCAATACAATCTCTTGGTTGACGATTTATTTGGTTTTGTATTTGAGTTGTACCTAGTTTTTGGTCATTTATTTGTTAAATTTGTGCTCCCTCCCTTTTAAATTGCTTCGAATGTTAGGTCTTGTTGGACATGCCTTTGGCCACCAATTACTCTATTAGTAGTACATATTTATGTGAATTTATATCATTAAAGTCGTATTTGAAAGAACTTTATTGTGGTCGTAATTTTTTACCACCTAATTCACATTATTAATATAGTAATAATTGATGAAAGTATTGTCCTAATGCAATCTAATATGTTGAGTATTAAACATAGGGAGTAGTGCAAAGTCTTCCTAACACATAATGAAGGAATCTTGAGAAAAGCATAGATATTCCTTCATTACGAAAGTATTATCCTAACGTAATCTAATATGTGGAGTATTAAACATAGGGACTAGTGCAAAATCTTCCTAAAACATAATGAATGAATCCGGAGAAAAGCACGGATATAGTACAAGATGACACATGTCCTACACAAGATAAACATGCAAAAATTTAAAATCATATATATCCATATACGGTTTGGATAAACAAACATGTAAACTCAGGTTTGAGCAATGTTTTGGTTATATATAGGAATTTTTCCTAAGGGGGGTTTGTTGTACTTCCGATTACTGCGGTTATCTGAAAATCCTGAACGGAAGAACAAATTTGAAAACCAACATTTGAATTCAAATTTATTGGTATAAACATTTACTGGGATTCTCATTATAATTGGATTTTTTTGTTTAATATAACCATTTACCACGGGTGCTCGGGAAATCCAGTTATCGGGTGGTAACCGGATTTTCTGATCAATAACCAAAACCTTGGGTTTAAGCGGCTCCACTTAGAGACGAAGCAAGGGCATGGTGTGACTCATTTAGCAAAACTTTATCAAAATAGTAGTTTAGTACTAACCAATAACAGTTTGGATAAGAGCAACTCTGGCACAATCCCTTCTCAGCCCGCAAAGGATGCTTACTCAAGCCCCCTTTTTAGCAAGGTACACAAATGCCCTTCAGTGCCTCACATGCTAGGGACTCTACCCTAGGCCTTACTCGGCAATATAGGAGAAAATTCCACTTCCAGCGCTACCGCACATTGTATCCCTCCCGCCAGGCGCCGCTGAGGTAGCTGAACACTACCACCACAACAGAAAAGTATAAGCTAGACATAACTAACAAACTCTCTTGAACACTGTTAGGCTATAGTCTAGAAGGAAACAATAAGGTGGTAAGCATGCTATGATCAAAACCGAGTGTCATCATCCAAGTAGGGTACAATGTGAACAGCGAGTAGGTATTTGTCCCTTCGTCAAATTGCAAAAGCTGGTTGTCATGTGTACAAATACTTTTTTTGCGGTAAACATGTGTACGTATACTTAAACTTGTCATTTGGCGAAACTTGGAGAAGCATAGGTATTTTGTCCTGCATCATTAATTTGTTGGCTCAAGGTTAGAAATTTTCCAGAGTGGCAAGCAATATACCATGCTAGTGATGAGTCCATATGATGCATATTTAAGCATACAAAACAATCATATTGTTACTCATCTCATGCTCCATCTAGCTACAAGTCTACAACTATGCATATTATGCATGATTACAAGTTTTTATTCATTTTCATATGAGATTTACATCACTAGTAGTTTTAGTAGGATTTTATTACTTTTCCTTGTCTTCGACATGTGTATAGGGTGTTATGGACAATTATGATAAATGAAGGGACCAAGAGAATATAATATGGGAGAGTTACAAGCACCACGCTGAGCCATATGAGGTGTAGGAAAAGTGATATTTTTCAACCATCTTATATTTAAGATATAAGGCCACGGTGTTGTAGCCCTCGTCCATACGAGTCCAACGAGCCGAAGAACACCTCAATCGGAGTCCGTATGAAGAAATGACGGTCAAAACAGTAAAGCTACTACGAGGTTAACGAGCATCGGTATGGGTAGAGCCCACCGTACCAGCCTCCATTGACTCGATTTTGTCAAACAGAACGATATTTGTGAAGGCCCGATGGACATATTCCGCCCCGAGCTCCGTCGGTTCGCAAAACCTACCTCCAAAATGCCTATTTAAAGAGGGGAACCCTAGCCGCCCTCAAGACACACGCCTTCGGGGCGGAGCCCTGCTGCTCTGCCACCTCCATCAACACATCCACACCATCAAAGCAATAATAGGAGGAGAAGGGAAAATCCTTGCTGCTTCACGGATCATCGGAGGACAACGCATCATCACCCTCATCATCAACCGTTGTGTGTCCATCAACATCACCACCCCATCTCTCATACATTTAGATCTTGTTGTAATTCCAAGTACTATTGTGGGGTTTCACTTGATCCCATCGTTACCTTTGCAATCCAGCCATATGAATATGATGTTGTTGTTGATTGTCTCCATGTGTGACCTTGTTCTCGGTGATACGGAGAAACCCTATCATTATTATGAAGTGAAATAAAGATGATCTATAACTTTGGTCTTTGATCTTTACTTGATCTATGATATTGTGTTAGAGTTCTCTCTTTAGATGTTATGGGAAGTCGACCACACAATATTTTCCTTCGGGTCTAAAGGGAGGAATCTACTCTTTGGACGTGTATGGGAGTATGCCTAGTGCTACTTGTAACTACAAGCATTGGTTTACAATCTGCATGGTCAAAGGGGGATAAGGAGAGATTCACTAAGCTCATAACGATATCCATGAGGGAACCCTTAATTGTGATGGTATGTAGAAGTGATTTGCTCGCACCATTGCAATGGTTACTTAGAGATGACCTCATCACATGACTCTAGAAGCGGCTGCTTGTGAGACTTGTTGGTGAACATATTATGATGGAGCTCTCCCCACACATATCACGACGAAAGATATAGGTTATCCTAAGCATAATTAATTCTCACATACTATTGGTGTATCCTACATTCCCAAGAATACTTAAGACTAGATACCATCCTTAGTTTATTCAATCCTACAATTACATTCTCTTTCTTGTTTACTTTTAGTTAGTTCTTGTTTATTTTATTTTATGTTCAACTAGCTACTCATAAACTTTCAACTATCGCATTTCCAGTAATTTATAGAGTAGGCTATTTTCAAACACCGTTTTGGGTGCGAACGTGGCCACACTAACAATGTGGCTGCGGGGTATGTAAATTCCATTTGCAAAGCTTCAGTGGGATGGATTTTTCTAATAAATAGTTGTCGCTACAAGTACTACAATAACCCTGTTGTTGATCCAGGTTAAACAATTGTTGCTTTGCATAGTAAAACCCAGTCATCATCTGGCAATTAGAGGTTGAGGTCTACCAAGTTTCAGTACCACCTATGGAAGGGGAGACTATGAAGAGGGGGAGGGGGTGTCTACAAGAGCCTGGCATGATTCATCACGGTCGATTAGTAGGGCACCACCAGACGTGAAGCTAGAGAAGGGCAAGATGAAGAAGGAAGAAGAGACTAGATCGTACAAATAGGCGATGCAAGAATTGTTGGTAGTGAAGGAAAGGAAGACAAGGTGAAAGACCATAGATGTAGAGAGACCAAAGAGATGCAGCGTACGAAGTCTCACTTCAGGAGTGCAAGCTCATGTGGAACAAGATTAGAAGATCATGTTGTGTGATGTCAATATCTTGGATCTGGATGTGAGGACATATGTCTTGGCAATGAGCCAATGAGGTCAGAGAATAATGTTGCAAAGGTGGTTCCCACCAACAATGGATCTGAGTGTTTGATTATGTGGGATGAACAATTTGTAATATTTGCATGACATTTGCTACTCCTCCTCGAAATAGGCTTTCGCCCCGCTTTATAAATAAAGCCACAACGGCCGAACCGATACAAGGTGGAGAGGAGAACCTCATACAAAGCAGATCAAAGAAAAGAAAGAAAAAACACAGAAAACCCCACACTTGCCACCGAAGACATTGAGGTGAGACCAAGTCGACTCGGGACTCCACAACGACGCCCCCAAGAGGGTAACGACGCATTCCGCCGCCGTCGTCGAGACCGTGAGGTCTAGGGTTTTCACCCGGAGCCGTAGCGCGGGACGGATACCCACAACGACGCCCCCAAGAGGGTTACGACACCCGCAGGCATCGCCATCGTTGGCGCCGAGGCGCTGAACTTTCGCTCGAAAGCATCCGCACACCGCGCCCGAGAACTTAGTCGCCCGCTGTCTCCAAGATGGGATCTCCAAACACGATCTGGGGGTTGCCAAAGCCGAAGCGCCACCAACTCCAGGAACTCCCACCGTCCGCTCCACGCCATCCTCATGACCGAAGAGTGAGACCACCACCGCTGCCACGTTGCCCGCCGTCGAGCCATCCGCGCAGTCCGCCTTCCAGGGCCGCCGCCCCGGCATCCCCACGAACTCGAGCCCGTGACTCGGCCATCACATCGCAACGCGAATTGGACAAAGTAGGAGGCACCGTTGCCAGCAGCCATCAGAGCACACGACAACCTAGAGGAGGGGATCCGCCCTCCGCCACCAGGAGGTGCCCGCCGACCGGACACAGTACCATAGCCGATTCAGCCAAGATCAGGCCTGGCCGCCTGCCAGGCCTCGATCAAGCCTCCTTAGCCGTGCCACGGTGCAGCTGTGCCCAGGCCACCGTCGCCATCCACCTGCAACACCGTTCCAATCCTAACCGTGCCACCACCGAATCGCAATGCGCTAGCCAGAGACCATGGGCGGCGTCGCCGCGACCTCACTTCTTGCAAGACGGCCTCGGCCGAAACCGCATACCGCCGCAGAGAAGCACCCCCACCGCGACGCCCAGGGACAAAACCGCACCGTTCCCGACGCCGCCATGTCGCTGGTCAAGCCCGACACTTTGTCGGCAACCTCGCGCTCGCCATTGCACTCCAGCAAGAACACCGCTTTGACCCCCCAAACGGAGGAGGAACGGCTCGGACCGTGCCGCCGAGGACCGCCGGAGCTGAGCCCACCTGGCCCAGCCCTGGCACCAACAGTGGAGAAAGCAGGGCGGAGCTCCGCCGGAGCTGGCCCCGACCGAGGACCGCCTGTCCCAGACCGAGGCCCTTCTAGCCCAGATCGGGGCCCGCCTGGCCCCAAACTGGGCCGCGCCGCCGGCAGCCGCTCCGCCACCGCCCTCGGCAGCCGCTCCGCCACCGCCCTCCGCTGCCACCCAAGGCCACGAGCCGCACCAGCCCACCACTCCGCCGGGACCGTCGCCGCCATGCCCTGCCATCGCCGTCGGACCGAGCATGAGGCGCCCCGAGCCGCACCGCCGCCGACCGCTCCTGCCCCGCGCAGGACCACGCGCGAGCGGGTAAGGGAGATCCCGCCGCCGCCGGCGCCACGCGGGCTTTGCCTGGCGGCCCACGCCGGCGGCGGCGGGGGAGGAGGGGAGGAGGCGCGGGTTAGGGTTTTCGTCCCTGTCGTCGCCCGCGGGAGCGACGCGCAGACATTTTCATGTTTGGAAAAATTAGATTTTAATTGTGCATTAACATGCTTGAATTATATTCATTCGAAATATTATAGCTTGAATCATCATGATGTCAGACTAGAATAAATATAGAGTATATTTGAAATAGATGAGAGAAAAGGGACAGAGAAATAGTAGTATGAATTTCAAATTTAAGAATCAAGATGCCTCTTGAAATTCCAAGGCCTATGGAAAAGGTGAAATGAGACTTGTCTCAACATTTACATTTTCTTTTTTTTCACCTTCAACTAGTGAATCCCAAATAATGTCCCTGACGGTCAACGGCCGCCTCTTCCCAAGCCCACACTATCGGACTGAGTGCCACTTACAGACTGCCGCGAAAAGAGCTGCGCAAAGAAACACTCTGGCCTCACAATGTCCTGGGAGGGAAGTGGTCAAACGCGCTGAAACACTACATATGATCCGTTTCTGGTGTCATCAAATCTGTGTGTCATACACCAACGCGCCGGTCCACCGACTGTATCAGCCATGACGCAAGACAGCAGGGACAGCTCCGGCGCGTCATCGTCGACGTCTGGGCTGTGCACCAGCGAGTGCTCGACGCCGTTCAAGTTCAACGTGCACGCACCGGAGTTTGTTCCGATGTCCAGCCCGCTGACGGCCGCCGGCTACTTCTCACCGTTCGTGCAGCTTTCCGGCGCCGGTGGCGGCATTGGGCTGGCCGCGGACTGGAGCTTCTTCGGCGAGCCGGAGCCGACGTCGTTCTTTATGGCGCCTGGTCTCGCGCACGTCGATATCGGCTGCAGTGTGCAGTCCAAGGGGGCAAGTCCGGCCGACATCGCGAACAAAATTGTTAAACAGGTTTGCAGTAAGATCTACACATGTCACATAAACATACGATTTCTCTGTCCTGGCCCGTGGGCATCAGATCTAAAATGCAGATAAATTCATCGCAATGTGATGATACAAACATTCTGTTTTAGCGACTTGCTGTTGAAATATATTACCTCAAATGTTAACAGTGTTAGATTCGGTAAATGCTTGAACTTATCTTCCTCGTTTTAATAAAGTAATTATTTATCGCTTTTCAAAGAATTTTTGCATTAGCTTACCAGATTGTCCTTTAGAGAAGGTGAACATTTTTGTCTTGTTGACAAATGCACCAATGTTTTCAGAAGTCTTATTGTCCTGTTCCGCTGTGCAGGTTGAGTATCAATTCAGCGACACGAATTTGATCGCGAATGATTTCTTGATGAAGATCATGAACAAAGACCCTGAGGGTTATGGTGAGTGAAACAAGTTGGTTCTCTAATCCCATAAGTTAGTACAAGTATACGTGCAGACATGAAACTGTTAAGCAGAGTCGAGATCAGGCAAATCTATACCCATATATGGGTTGTAACACATAACCACTCACTATGCTGAACACCTTCCCAATAGAAATTGCTGACACTGGACACTGGAAAATGGTTATAAACAGCAACTGAATTTGTTCGATTGTTTTGCAGTTCCAATGTCTGTCATTTCATCCTGGAAGAAAATCAAGGCTATGGGTGTAACCAGCCAACTGCTTGTTAAGGCTCTTCGAACCTCGGAAAAGCTCGTAAGCCACTGCTACTTGCGGTTCTCGTACTGACATATTGCTTCTACCTGTGCAACAAGCTTCTTTTGCTGCAGGTTGTCAGTGACGACGGCAAGAAAGTTCGTCGGGCACAGCCGTTCACTGAGCGACACAAAGAAGAGCTGCAGGTCAGTAGTGAAGTATAGAACGTTTTAAGCATAGCAACATTTTCATGTGGAAAATTAAACTGTTTCCAGTGTGGCATTTTAACCATACAACCTCGAATTCAACTTTGTTTAACAGTCTCGAATGATCATCGCGGAGAATTTACCAGAGGATTCGACCAGGAACAGCCTTGAGAAGATCTTCGGTATGATTGGAAGGTCTGAAGACAATCCTTGGGTTTTGTTGTCATATAGTATGTCTTTTTGACCTAACATGTACTAACTCTAGTTTGATGACAAACAGCGTGAAGAACATCAGAATATGTCATCCGCAGGAGCCTAGCACTGCAAGGTCTTCAAAGCCTGATACACTAGTTCGTAATAAGGTACGAACAAAGTTTATACAGTTAAGTTCCAAATTTGCAGCCCTGCTTACATCTGAATTTTGTTGCTGATCTCTTTAATTATGTGCTTCTCCTACAGTTGCATGCACTTATAGAGTATGAGAGCGCACAGCAAGCCGAGAAGGCAGTAAGTCATTTCTCACAATTTTTGCCATATAACATGACGAATTCCTTTTCTTCCGTTTACCAATTCCATCGAAATTCAAATGTTACGCCAGGTGGGCAAGTTGAACGACGAACGCAACTGGAGGAAGGGGCTTCGGGTGCGCCCTGTGCTTCGACGATCGGTAACTGAAACTCATCAGCGTTCCGACACAACAGGGCCGTGGGGAAGAGGGCGGGTGAGGCCGCACGCCACCACCGCAGCGCCACCGCATGCTGGAGCCGCCGTCGCGCATCTGGAGTCCCTGATGAGCACCCGGCCGCAGGGCCCGAGAATGCCCGACGGCACGCGAGGGTTCACCATGGGAAGAGGGAGGCCGTCGCTGCTCTTGGTCTAACTGGCTCTGCACGTCCGGTGTTGTGTGTTGCTGTGGCAGACTGGCAGTAGTCTGATTCGTCGTGAATTGAATAAATTGTTCGGCTACTTTTTGTTTCGTTTGAGGAATAAAACATTTTTTTGCATGAACATAACATAGTACTCATTCCCGTCCAAATTAATTGGCGCAGAAGAAGTATATGTTGCGGTGGATTTCACAATGCACTCATGTGTGTATCAATTTTAACCGTTGGTTGTGGCAGAGGTGGTTCTCTTCTATGTGACGCTGGCAACCTCACGAGCCAGGAGTATGTCGGCATAAACCGCAGCACCGCCAGTTTTCTAAGCCTGGTGGTATGTCTTGGATGCAAGCTCCGACCGACTACTACCACAACAACACACAAGGCGGAATCTTCCTTAGGATGTTGCTGCGATTTAGATCGGATCTTTGCGACTGCGTCCTGCTCAGTGGCGGCCGCGTCAGCGTTACTTACCAGAGCGTTTCCATCGAAATCGACGGTCTCACCGATGAAGATGTGAATACTATTGAGACGATGTAGAGATTGACGGGGTCGGTCTTATCCGGAATCCAGCACTCGTCCCGAGGGACGGTCGAAAAGTTCCCGGCGTAAAGAACACGTCCCACAGCGATGGAGTCGTTGAAGCTTCCCATGGCGAAACCCTCCCGGTTCCGGCCTCCAGACGCCGCTGGCTCCACGGTGGGCGCCAACTATCGTTGCCTATTCGACGATTCTCCAGAGGAGGGATCCTCATGGAGGGAAGAAGAAGTAGGGGCCATCGGGCGGAGAGTCCTCGGAACGGTGGTTCGCGATTTACCCAGCTTCGGAACATCTTCTCGAGGACAGAGCCTACTGCTGTTTGTCTGGAATTATCTGGGCACTTTTGCGTTGTTACAATGAGTTGTGGTTGTGCCTCTAGGGCTCCCGAGATCCGGCTTATAAAGGCGTCAGGATCTAGGGTTTCTACGGTGAGTCCTAGCCGGAATACAAGATGCCTAACTACGGAATATTACATTGCCGTGCACGTCAAAGATCCGTCTTTCCCTATACGCCGTACTGGATCCGGCTACCCCTGATAGGCCAGGCTGGATCCGACTTCCAGAGTAGGTCGGTGGATCCAACTCCTTGTTCATGGGCTGGACTTCCTCCATCTTGATCACCAGCAACTAGGCCGCCCGATGGGCCATATGCCACCATCACCTTCTATGGGCCACCCGGGCTTGCCGGATCTAGCCAATGTCGATGGTACACCCATGAAGTACACCCACAGCAAGCAAGGAGATCGAAAATCGCGAGCAAGAACAGCAAGAACACGAGTTTGAGAAATGTTGATGTGCTTTTTCGGGGGAGAGAGTGGAATGCCAGGTGGAGGAGTAAGTGGAGGGCCAAGGGGGCCCACACTAGGCCTGGGCGCGGCCAGGGTGTGCCCCACGCCTCCACATGGTGTGGTGGCCTGGTGGGTCCCCTGGGTTGCCCCAGGTGCCTCTCTGCCCCTTTTTATGCGCAATTTTTTTGTAAAGTTTTTGAAATTTTTTGAGAAACTTTATTTTTGGGAAATTTCTAGAATTTAATAAATGATTCTAACACAGGAAAACAATTATGGAATGATGGAAAACAAACTCAAAACCAAATCTACATAAGTTCTAAAACATTCTAATATGAAATTAATCAGTGGAACAAAGATGAAAACATAGTTTCATTCATTCAAAATCATTTTGTTAACAAGGTTGATCAAGTCTTGTTACCAAAACAATTTTATATGAAACAAAACTTTGCATTTCTGTTACCCTCCAAAACCCACCGACGGGCAATGGCTGAGCAACACGAAGAGCCGGGAAGCTCCCAGGGCCGCTTAGTGGATCCCTGGCACCTCGCGTCGTCACGCAAATCTTCCGGCCACGTCCTGGCGGTTGCTAGGCGTGCCACCTGACCTAGACCCGATCAGGAAGGTGTTAGTGCTTCGATTGTTCCTGCATGGTAGACACGTAAACGTTAAATACGAGCCCTATCGGCTCTCGGGTTTCCCTGTGGATCGGCTCAAAGAGCCGATCGCCCCATGTTTCACGTTGGATTTACAATGGCATGGGGATCCTGCTTGATCAGGACAAAGCTAAAACGATCCACGACCGTTTAGGGTTTTCACCGCATAACCGGAACGTCCTACGTGTGATCGGGCCTAGCAGCTACGGAAGACGATGCAAACCATCCCTACGAGAGGCCTAAAAACCAACATAACGTCGATTCCCGGAACATCCCTCGCAGGGACGATGAACAACATCTAGCGCACTACCGGATCCTCCGACCCCAGCGTAAGGCCTAACTATGCAGATATTAAACTAATCCTTGCGGAGCAAGGAGCAACTATAACGGATCGGATCTACTAAGTGACGAATAAGCAAGATGCCCTTACGTGGGTAGACGTAAGGGCAGCTAGGTGTCGAGGACGGCATTGCGGATATGCACGTGAAAGCATCAATGCAAGCCCTAAACACCTAAGGATAAATAATCTGCTCGCCATCAACAAGGCTTCAGCGAGCGTACAAGGTTGACGAATAACGTATCGCCTAGATCGCTAGATGCGATCTAGGCAGCATGGTGCTTATCCGGGAGAAACCCTCGAAGAAAGGGGTGGCGATGCCTGATTTGTGTTGGTTGAACGATGATTGTCCTCCTTTTCCGATAACCCTAGATACATATTTATAGTCCAAGGGACTTTCTAATTGGGCGTGCACCTAACCGTGCACGGGCCGGACTCTATCTCTTTAATCTAAATTACAATGCGATCTACTATATTACAGATACACGGGCCACTTAGCCCAAACTCTTAGCGTGAGGCCGCTTAGAAGATGCTCCACGTGTACGTCCTTCAAGCCCATCTTCACTTACGGCCCATCTCCAGATTTGGCCAAAATCGGGTGGTAACACATGCCCCCCTGGTTTTGGTAATGATAATATCAAAACCATCTGTTTTTTCCTCGAGGGGTCGTGTCGTGGCAGAGCAGAACCGTCGCAGTATTCTCCATGATGACGTCTTGCCCTCTCAACTTCTCTGCACGATTTGACATTCGGCACCACGTCCTCGGAAGCTGCTCGACAATTAAATCTTCATCTCCTTTTATTCAACCGCATCAAACAGTTCCCCTTTTCACCCTTTGTACCAGTACTTCCAAAAAACCCTCCTCGGCCACCATGACTTCTTCTTCTTCCTCCTCTGCTGCATCAAGCCTCTCTGTCCAATCCTCCCCCTCCGAGAGCCGACGCCGAGTGGGATCCGCAAGAGGCCCATGCGGCCAACATCCGCCGCGCCATTGCCGACGGGGATGAGTCGAGCCACGACTTCTCCATCTGGTCGGAGGACGACAAGTCCTCGACCGACGGGGAGAGCGACCTTCGCTTCCTCACGGACGGGAAACCGGAGGAGGAGAGCGGCGACGATCGCTTCTCCTGGGACGATTTCACCTCCTCCGAGGAGGTGAAGGAAGAAGAAGAGGAGGAGGATAGCACCTCCTCCGACGAGCCGCCGGCCAAGCGCCTCTGCCCTTGGCCGGGCAACCTTAGTGACTTCGACAGCGACGAAGACGATCTGGCGAAGGCGACGAGGACAATGAGGGCCCTCCGGTGGTCGCGGCAGCAGCGACGACGAGCCCGCGAAAGTACCGACAGCGGCGACGACGACGATGACGAGGGCGGAAATGGCCCCTAGATAGGATCCCTAGAATAGGATCAGTAGTAGTAGGAGGGGCAATGCACCCCCTAGGCCTTCCTTTTGAGAGCAATCAGCTCTTTTCATGTAAGAAATCTGATTATCAATGAAGAAAGTTCTCCAATTTGACTCTGCCGGTTCCTTGCAAATTAATTTAGCCGATCCTCCCTTGTTTTGATTTTGCCGATTGTCAATTCGGTCAATGCCCAACGAGCCGATGGTAATGCATCAGCTTTTCCAATAAATTGCAAGACAGATCAATCTAATCGCCTTCTCAGATGTTAACTTGCAATCCATGAAATTCAGATCCAAACTTCCAACCGGACAGGTCTAACGCGCAGCCGTGAGACCCCTAGATCCTCAGACTTCAAAATCATCCGATCGTGATGTTTGTCCTGACGGCAAAACTCCTGGATTAATGCTTCCAGGAAAGCTCCTTAGCCCGTTGCTGACAAACTTGATGTTGAAGCTGATACTCCTGTAATTGTTCACAGCTTCCCTTTGCGATGTTTTGTTTCTTTGCAGCAACGGACTAGTCTAGAGCCTGATCAATGATGATGGCTCCTTTTTCCTCTGCAAGAGTCCTTCTGTTCAACATGGTTATGATGCAGAGATAGCCAATTTCAACACCACTGCTCTTCAGAATGAGGAATTTTCAGGGCTAGCTGCCCCCGAGCCTCGGTCAAGGCGAGAATGAAAGTGCACCAGCCGCATTGGGCCACTACAGCTTCTCAACTGTGGTGCAGCATCAGCCGATTCTAACCAAATCGGCTTTTCAAAAGCAGAGAACCTTCAACGTGGCCCAGAGCTTCTTCGTCCAATGAGGCAACCTCTGTGAGAATGAAGTTCAGTCAACTGGACGATCGTCGGTTGTTCTCATGATCCTAGCCTGATCTGCACGTCCATGCTGTTCTTGTTATTGGCCAGGGCTGCAATCCTCCAACTTGCCGGCGACTATCAGCAGCTTAAATGAGAAAAAGGGCCGTCTCGGACGCCCAAACTGATGCTCTGCTGGTGCTGCCAAGCAATCCTATTGAGGGGTTCCTCCAGTAGATGACTGCTCTATTAGGCTTCCGCTTGTTTGCCCTTGAGTCGATGGCCGTGCATCGGCTTTGAATCCTTAAGTCGATGTCTACGCATGGTGTGCTCAAAATTTCTGTATCTTCGATTTTTCGATTTGTTTACGTATCGGCCCCCATACTTGAGCTGCTCTGCTGGACATTTGACATCCGTTCCCAGCTCCGTATCCTCGTATCTCATCCATCTATGTGCCCCCACGAGCCGATTCTGTCAAGTAATTGATGGCATCGGCTCTTCGAGGTGTTGGATCAATGCTGAACACAGACAAGGTATGTTGAGGATAATTTTGGCCGATTACGGAATCGGCCTCCCTTTCCGTTGCAATGCTTTGACGATGGTTTGCAACTTCTTGGATTTCCACTGTAGCTACGTGACATGTTGGAGATGAGATCCTTTGCTTTTCATTTTTTGAGGGCCGATCTCAGGATCGGCCTTGCCACGTATGTCCAATGTCTTGGACCTGCTACTCCGTCCGGGTCACGGATATCATGTTTGTATCAGCCGACGCCTCTGCATCGGCTTTCGCCTGTTTTGGGCGCCATACTTTCTTTGGCGGGCGCGCCTTTGTCTCCACTGTTTGCTGAATTTTCACGGCCAGATCGGGCCGTGCTCTTCTCAACGTGTGCAGTGCGTGCCTCGGCTTCTTCCGGGTTCGCAGCCGCTGCACTCTACGTTGAGAATGGCTGAGTCCGTGGGGCACCACCTTGGCCGGTGATACCTATCTTCTTCTCCATCGACTCCTCAAAGTCTTCTTCTTGAGAGGACTCAGCTCGTTTGTTATGTGGTGGGAGGGTCCTAGACGCTCGAACAACTGACCGTTCGTCCTTCGCCTTGTTGTTTGCACTGGGCGTTCTCGATTGTTGGCAATCGGCTCATTCCTGAGTCCCAGCAATGTTTGAAGAAAGGACAGTCCCAGTGCCTATCCATGTCATCTTGCTCCTTTGACCTCCCTCTGGCGTGACGTTCGTACCCATCGTTGCTTCCATCATACTGACGATACCTCCTGTTTTCCGCATCAGACCGACGATATCTTTCATCATCGTCGCCGTAGCGGCGACGTCGGTCGTACTGCTGCTCATATTTGTTGAGGAGATGGGGGGAGTGGGACCGTATGCTTCTCACCTCCTCCTTGGTTAGGTACCGTCTATCATCATCTTGTGGCCGGTCACGTGGAACGGCCTCCTCTTTATCTTTGCCACGAGAGTGGCTGCTCTCTGCTTTGTCCGCGCTATGGCGGTTCACCAGCCTAGCCATATTGACACTAAAAGAGAACCCTGGCTCCCTTATAGAGTGGCTGAGATCTCTGTATTGACGCCATGCGACAGACACGTGTTTCCTTTGAGCTTGATGTTGCGAGAACGGGTTGTCTCAGAGGAGCCGATGAGCTCGGCTTCACGGATGGCCTTCGGCTCATCGTATTTCTTCTTGTGCTCCGCAGAGATCCTTGTAGGTGATTTGCTCTTCCGCCATCTCGGATGTCTATGTTGACGTGGATGTTGCAGAAGATGGTCCCAGTGCCGAATGTGTTACCCTCCAAAACCCACCGACGGGCAATGGCTGAGCAACACGAAGAGCCGGGAAGCTCCCAGGCCGCTTAGTGGATCCTGGCACCTCGCGTCGTCCCGCAAATCTTCGGCCACGTCCTGGCGGTTGCTAGGGCGTGCCACCTGACCTAGACCCGATCGGAAGGTGTTAGTGCTTCGATTGTTCCTGCATGGTAGACACGTAAACGTTAAATACGGGCCCTATCGGCTCTCGGGTTTCCCTGTTGATCGGCTCAAGCGATCATGTTTCCGTTGGATTTACAATGGCATGGGGATCTGCTTGATCGGACAAAGCTAAAACGATCCACGACAGTTTAGGGTTTTCACCGCATAACCGGAACGTCCTACGTGTGATCGGGCCTAGCAGCTACGGAAGACGATGCAAACCATCCCTACGAGAGGCCTAAAAACCAACATAACGTCGATTCCCGGAACATCCCTCGCAGGGACGATGAACAACATCTAGCGCACTACCGGATCCTCCGACCCCAGCGTAAGGCCTAACTATGCAGATATTAAACTAATCCTTGCGGGCAAGGAGCAACTATAACGGATCGGATCTACTAAGTGACGAATAAGCAAGATGCTGCCCTTACGTCTGGGTAGACGTAAGGGCAGCTAGGTGTCGGACGGCATTGCCACGCAGATATGCACGTGAAAGCATCAATGCAAGCCCCTAAACACCTAAGGATATAGTACCTTGCTCGCCATCAACAAGGCTTCCACGAGCAGTACAAGGTTGACGAATAAACGTATCTGCCTAGATCGCTAGATGCGATCTAGGCAGCATGTGCTTATCCAGGAGAAACCCTCGAAGAAAGGGTGGCGATGCGCCCGATTTGTGTTGGTTGAACGATGATTGTCCTCCTTTCCGATAACCCTAGATACATATTTATAGTCAAGGGACTTTCTAATTGGGCGTGCACCTAACCGTGCACGGGCCGGACTCTATCTCTTTAATCTAAATTACAATGCGATCTACTATATTACGATACACGGGCCACTTAGCCCAAACTCTTAGCGTGAGGCCGCTTCGAAGATGCTCCACGTGTACGTCCTTCAAGCCCATCTTCACTTACGGCCCATCTCCTGATTTGGCCAAAATCGGGTGGTAACAATTTCACTAAATGATTATGTTACCTCAATCTTGATAGGCATAGTCCCAATCATGACAATATCATTATCTTTCTTTGGCATTGGCATAGGCAAATGGAATTTCCCAATCTGGATGGTCTCAATGTTAATAATTGAATTTAGACCATATTTCCTATCAATCTTCTTGAGAAAATAAACTATGCGCTTCTTGTCATTAACATTAGAAGTTACTTTCCCTTGGTTGCAGTCAATAACAACCCCTGCAGTGTTAAGAAAAGGTCTCCAAGAATAATATACATATTATCATCTTCAGGCATTTCCAGCACAACAAACTCAGTTAATATCATACAATTATGAGCCACTTGAACAAGAACATCCTCACCTATACAACATGAATAGTAGTAGACTTATCAGCCATTTGCAAGGATATATCAGTTAGTATTGATTTTTCTAGATCAAATCTTCTATAGAGAGAAAAGGGCATAACACTAGCTCCTGCTCCCAAGTTACACAAAGCAGTTTTAATATTATTATTTTTATGGAGCATGGAATAGTGGGTATACCTGGATCTCCAAGCTTCTTTGGAACCTTCCCATTAAAAGAATAATTAGCGAGCACAGTGGAGATTTCCTCATTAGGAATCTTCCTTTTATTAGAGACGATATATTTCATTTTTTTTTAATAAGGAGGCAATTTAATAGCATTAGTCAAAGGAATTTGTAAAAACAAAGGTTTCATCCATTCACAGAACTTGTTATAGTGTTCTTCTTCCTTTGATTTGTGTTTCTTATCAGGAAAAGGCATTGGTTTTTTGCACCCAAGGTTCTCTCTAACTGCCATGTTTATTAGCAATGAAATCTTCCTTAGTGTACTTGTTGGGGGGATGACCCCCGGTATGCCAAAGGCATGACAAACCGGATGGTTTGAGCCATCAGGATACCGGTTTGATATTCATTCCGGACGGAGAACTTAGGCTTTTGGCTAAGGAAGCCTATACCGGTATGCCCAAAGAGAGGCATGCCGGAATGAGCTAAGAAGATACCGGGCTACCGGTATAAGAAAAGCTGGTCAAAGATTCTCTCAGGAGCTAGAAGACAACGATGAGCTAAGCAAAGTGGCTTTAAACGAAGTGACGTAAAAGACGAAGGTGACGCCGAAGAAGCCGGAGGACATCGGCCTCCCTGTTTAAAGAAGATACCGGCGTCACCTATGATTAAAGTAGCTTTGTAAAGTAGCTTTGTAAAGTAGTTTGTCTGTTCAAAGATGCCATTAGGGTTTATTAGGGTTCCTTCCCCTGTAAGCCACCCTCTCCCCTATATAAGGAGAGGGGGCACTCCCCTTCACGGGTAACGCAAGATACGATACATTCATGTACGAAAACCACTTGTAACCATGTTCATGCAATAGAGAAGATCTGGAACGGAGTTCATCTTTGTGTCTCTTTTCTTCTACCTCTGGCCTTGGCCAAGTTCTTGAGGAAAGCACCCGGAAGTTCATCCTACCCGATCCAAAACCCTCCCCCGAATCCTCTAGCGTCCAACTCGGCCCCAACTTAAGCCATCCCATGGCATCTGTCTGTTCACCACGACGACAGTACTTTGTATTTTTAGTATGATTTTCAGGTTCCTCTTCAATTTCTTCTTTATCAGAAGCATCATTTTTTTTTATCATTGCCACTTTCAGTTTCAGCATCAGAGATAGATATACTATTAGGATCTTTAGCAGGTTGTTGCCTGCCAAAACCCACCGGCAGCGACGGGCAACACGGAGAGCCGGGAGGCTCCCAGGACTGGTGGTGGGCCCTGGTCCCTCGGGCGACGGCCCGCAATGCTCCGGCACACGTCCTGGCTATTGCAAGGGCGTGCCCACTGACCTATACCGGTCGGGAAGGTGTTGGATTGCTTCAATTAGTTTCATGCATGGCGGACACGTAAACATTAAATGAGCCTCGATCGGCTCTCAGGTTACCTGTGAATCGGCTCAAAGAGCCGATTAACCCATGGTTCATAATGGATCTACAATGACATGGGGATCCTGCTTTATCAATACTAAGTTAAATCGATCTACGACAGTTTAGGGCTTTCACCGCATAACCGGAACATCTGCACGTAGTTGAGCCTGGCAAATACGAAAGATAACAGAAAACTAGTCCTAGAAGAGGCCTAAAAACCAACACGAGTTGATTCCCGGAACATCCCTTCTAGGATCGGCAAACAGTACCGTACGCACTACTGGATCATTCAACCCGTTTGCAAGGCCTAACCATGCGGATATCAAACTAATCCTTGAAGAACAAGGAACAACCATAACAGATCAGATCTACTAAATAAAGACGAAGCAAGATGATGCCCTTTCACCTAAGATAGGTGCAAGGGCAGCTAGATATTGAGGGGCAGCATAACTAAGCAAACATATCAGAAAAGTACCAATGTAAGCCCCAAAACATATCTATGATAACAGTGTTACTCGCCATCAACAAGGCTTCAGTACGAGCAACACAAAACAACGAATAAACCGAAATCTGCCTAGATCGCAAGATGTGATCTAGGCAGCATATGCTACCGGAAGAAACCCTCGAAACAAGGGGTGGCGATGCGCCTAGATTGTGTTTGTTGTGAACGTGATCGTCCTCCTTTCTCAATAACCCTAGATACATATTTATAGTCCGTGGACTTTCTATCTTTGGAATAAACCTAACTGTGTACGAACCAAACTCTATCTCTTAATTCTAAACTAAAATATGATCTACCATAATGTACAAATACACGGGCAATCTAGCCCAAATTCTAGTACGAGGCCGATTCAGAAACACTTTATGTGCATATCCTTCAAGCCCATCTCAATCACGGCCCACCTTCTGGTAAAATCTGGTGATAACACATGCCCCCTGGTTTTGGCAATAATAATTCCAAAACCACTCTGTTTTCCTTCATCGGGTCACGCGTTGCAGAGCAGAACCGTTACAGTGCCCTTTCATCATGATGCCTTTCCTTCTCAACTTCTCCCTGCACGATTTGACAGTTTTGGCACCGCATCCTCGAAACTGCCACAGCATTGAATCATCTTTCACTATATCCCCTTTATTTAAACTCACCCGAGTGATACGTCTCCGACGTATCGATAATTTCTTATGTTCCATGCTACATTATTGATGATATCTACATGTTTTATGCACACTTTATGTCATATTTATGCATTTTCTGGAACTAACCTATTAACAAGATGCCGAAGTGCCAGTTCCTGTTTTCTGCTGTTTTTGGTTTTAGAAATCCTAGTAAGGAAATATTCTCGGAATCGGACGAAATCAAGACCCAGGTGCCTATTTTTCCACGAAGCTTCACACCGGGAAGGACCGGGGGGCCACGGGGCCCCCAGATGATAGGCAGCGCGGCCCTGGCCCTGGCCGCGCCGCCTTATGGTGTCGTCGCCTCGTCAGCCCTCCGACTCCGCCTCTTCGCCTATATAAAGGTCCCTGACCTAAAACACGAGATGAATAAGCCACGGTACGCGAAACCTTCCAGAGCCGCCGCCATCGCGAAGCCAAGATGGGGACAGGCGTCTCGTTCGAGCACCTAGGACGGGGAGTGCCCCGGAAGGCTTCTCCATCGACACCGCTGCCATCTCCACCGCCATCTTCATCACCGCTGCTGCTCCCATGAGGAGGGAGTAGTTCTCTATCGAGGCTCGGGCTGTACCGGTAGCTATGTGGTTCATCTCTCTCCTATGTACTTCAATACAATAATCTCATGAGCTGCCTTACATGATTGAGATTCATGATGATGCTTGTAATCTAGATGTCATTATGCTAGTCAAGTGGGTTTTACTTATGTGATCTCAGGAGACTCCTTGTCCCACGTGTGTAAAGGTGACAGTGTGTGCACCATGTGGGTCTCTTAGGCTATATTTCACAGAATACTTATTCACTGTTATGAATGGCGTAGTGAAGTGCTTATTCATATCTCTTTATGATTGCAATGTGTTTTGTATCACAATTTATCTATGTTCTACTCTAGTGATGTTATTAAAGTAGTTTTATTCCTCCTACACGGTGTAATGGTGACAGTGTGTGCACTCGTGTTAGTACTTGGCGTAGGCTATGATTATGATCTCTTGTAGATTATGAAGTTAACTATTACTATGATGGTATTGATGTGATCTATTCCTCCTCACTGGCGTGAAGGTGACAGTGTGCATGCTAAGTTAGTACTTGGTTTAGTCGTATCGATCTTTCATGCACTCTAAGGTTATTTAAATATGAACATTTAATTGTGGAGCTTGTTAACTCAGGACATTGAGGGTTCGTGTAATCCTACGCAATGTGTTCATCATCCAACAAGAGAGTGTAGAGTATGCATTTATCTATTCTGTTATGTGATCAAAGTTGAGAGTGTCCACTAGTGAAAGTCTAATCCCTAGGCCTTGTTCCTAAATCGCTATCGCTGCTTGTTTCTTGTTTTCTGCGTTACTACGCTGCGTTACTACGCTTGTTTACTTCCCACAATATTACTACCATCAAATGCACGCCAATAAGCTATTTTCTGGCGCCGTACTACTCATATTCATTCATACCACTTGTATTTCACTATCTCTTCGCCGAACTAGTGCACCTATTAGGTGTGTTGGGGACACAAGAGACTTCTTGCTTTGTGGTTGCGGGTTGCTTGAGAGGGATATCTTTGACCTCTTCCTCCTGAGTTCGATAAACCTTGGGTAATCCACTTAAGGAAACTTGTTGTTGTTCTACAAACCTCTGCTCTTGGAGGCCCAACACATCTACAAGAATAGAAGCACCCGTAGACATCAATCTTTTTAAGGCGCCGTTGCTACTGAAGAAAAGTTACACCACAGAGAATTGCCTCCCACGGCAACAACATTTTCTGGCGCCGTTGCCGATCAAGACACGCTGCAAGGGGAGTCTCCACTTCTCAATCTCTTTACTTTGTTTTTGTCTTGCTTTATTTTATTTACTACTTTGTTTGCTGCACCTAAACAAAACACACAAAAAATTAGTTGCTAGTTTTACTTTATTTACTGTCTTGCTCTCTATATCAAAAACAAAAAAAATAGTTACTTGCATTTACTTTATCTAGTTTGTTTTAATTACTGTTGCTAAAATGAATACCCCTGAAAATACTAAGTTGTGTGACTTCACAAATGCAAATAATAATGATTTCCTATGCACACCTATTGCTCCACCTGCTACTACAGCAGAATTCTTTGAAATTAAACCTGCTTTGCTGAACCTGGTTATGAGAGATCAATTTTCTGGTGTTAGTTCTGATGATGCTGCTGCCCATCTTAATAATTTTGTTGAACTTTGTGAAATGCAAAAGTATAAGGATGTAGATGGTGATATTATTAAATTGAAAGTGTTTCCTTTCTCATTAAGAGGAAGAGCTAAAGATTGGTTGCTATCTTTGCCTAAGAATAGTATTGATTCATGGACTAAATGTAAGGATGCTTTTATTGGTAGATATTATCCTCCGCTAAAATTATATCTTTGAGAAGTAGCATAATGAATTTTAAGCAATTAGATACTGAACATGTTGCTCAAGCATGGGAGAGAATGGAAACTTTGGTAAAGAATTGCCCAACCCATGGACTGACTACTTGGATGATCATCCAAACCTTCTATGCATGACTAAATTTTCTTCGCGAATTTATTGGATTCAGCTGCTGGAGGTACCTTTATGTCCATCACTTTGGGGGCGGCTACAAAGCTTCTTGATGATATGATGATAAATTACTCTGAATGGCACGGAAAGAGCTCCACAAGGTAAGAAGGTAAATTATGTTGAAGAAACCTCTTCCTTGAGTGATAAGATTGATGTGATTATGTCTATGCTTGTGAATGGTAGATCTAATGTTGATCCAAATAATGTTCCTTTAGCTTCATTGGTTGCTCAAGAAGAAAATGTTGATGTGAATTTCATTAAAAAAAATAATTTCAACAACAATGCTTATAGGAACAACTCTGGTAATAACTATAGGCCATATCCTTCTGCTAATGGTAATGGTTATGGTAATTCTTATGGGAATTCTTACAATAATAATAGGAGTGTACCCTCTGGTCTTGAAGCTATGCTTAAAGAATTTATTAGTACACAAACTGCTTTTAACAAATCGTTGAGGAAAAGCTTGATAAAATTGATATTATTGCTTCTAGAGTTGATAGACTTGCCTCTGACGTTAATCTTTTAAAATTGAAAGTTATGCCTAATAATGATATTTATAATAAGATTACTACTACAGCAAATGCCATCAAGTTAGAATTAATGAGAATATAAGATTAATGGCTGAATTGCGTGCTAGGTGGGATAGAGAAGAAAATGAAAAACTAGCTAAAGAGAATAATATAGCTAAAGTTTGGACTATTACCACCATTAGTAATGATAATGATTCACATGTTGCTGCACCTCTTACTATCAATGGTAAAATAATTGGTGTTGGCAATGTTTCTACTCCTAGTGCAAAGCGTACAAAACTGCCTGAAATTGCTAAAACTGCTGAAACTGCTTGTGATAAAACTGCTGAAATTTTTCCAACCTTGGGAACAATGATCTCATTGCTGTAGCTCATAATGATTTAGATTTTGATGATTGCCACATCTCTGAAGTTATAAAGTTCTTACAAAAACTTGCTAAAAGTCCTAATGCTAGTGCTATAAATTTAGCCTTTACAAAACATATTACAAATGCTCTCATAAAAGCTAGAGAAGAGAAACTAAAACTTGAAACTTCTATTCCTAGAAAGTTAGAAGATGGTTGGGAGCCCATCATTAAAATTAAATTCAATGACTTTGAATGTAATGCTCTATGTGATCTTGGTGCAAGTATGTTATGCCTAAAAAGATTTATGATATGCTTGACTTGCCACCATTGAAGAATTGTTATTTGGATGTTAATCTTGCCGATAATGTTAAAAAGAAACCTTTGGAGAGGATTGATAATGTGCACATTACGGTTAACAATAACCTTGTCCCCGTTGATTTTGTTGTCTTGGATATCGAATGCAATGCATCTTGTCCTATTGTGTTGGGAAGACCTTTTCTTCGAACCGTTGGTGCTGTTATTGATATGAGGGAAGGTAATATTAAATATCAATTTCCTCTCAAGAAAGGTATGGAACACTTCCCTAGAAAGAGAATGAAGTTGCCTTTTGATTCTATTATTAGAACAAGTTATGATGTTGATGCTTCATCTCTTGATGTTACTTGATTTGCACTTTCTGCGCCTAGCTGAAAGGCGTTAAAGAAAAGCGCTTATGGGAGACAACCCATGTTTTTACTACAGTACTTTATTTTATATTTGAGTCTTGGAAGTTGTTTACTACTGTAGCAACCTATCCTTATCATGTTTTTGTGCCAAGTAAAGTTTCTATGTTAAAGTTGATGTTATATTTGGGATCGCTGCGCAGAAACAGCATTGCTGTCTGTCACGAATCTGGGCACAAGTCTCTGTAGAAAATTCGAAAAAATCTGCCAATTTACAAGCGTGATCCTCAGATATGTACGCAACTTTCATTAGTTTTGAGTTTTTCCATTTGAGCAAGTCTGGTGCCATTTTGAAATTCGTCTTTACGAACTGTTCTGTTTTTGACAGATTCTGCCTTTTATTTCGCATTGCCTCTTTTGCTATGTTGGATGAATTTCTTTGATCCATTACTGTCCAGTAGCTTTATGCAATGTCCAGAAGTGTAAAGAATGATTGTGTCACCTCTCAATATGTGAATTAATTGTGCACTAACCCTCTAATGAGTTTGCTTGAAGTTTGGTGTGAAGGAAGTTTTCAAGGGTCAAGAGAGGAGTATGATATACTATGATCAAGAGGAGTGAAAGCTCTAAGCTTGGGGATGCCCCGTGGTTCATCCCTGCATATTTTAAGAAGACTCAAGCGTCTAAGCTTGGGGATGCCCAAGGCATCCCTTCTTCATCGACAACATCATCAGGTTCCTCCCCTGAAACTATATTTTTATTCGTCACATCTTGTGTTCTTTACTTGGGGCGGTTTGTTTTTGTTTTTGTTTTTGTTTGAATAAAATGGATCTAGCATTCACTTTGTGGGAGAGAGACACGCTCCGCTGTTGCATATGGACAAATATGTCCTTAGGCTTTACTCATAATGTTCAAGGCGAAGTTTCTTCTTCGTTAAATTGTTATATGGTTGGAATTGGAAAATGCTACATGTAGTAATTCTAAAATGTCTTGGATAATGTGATACTTGGCAATTGTTGTGCTCATGTTTAAGCTCTTGCATCATATACTTTGCACCCATTAGTGAAGAAATACATAGAGCTTGCTAAAATTTTATTTGCATATTTGGTCTCTCTAAGGTCTAGATAATATCTAGTATTGAGTTTTGAACAACAAGGAAGACGGTGTAGAGTCTTATAATGTTTACAATATGTCTTTTATGTGATTTTTGCTGCACCGGTTCATCCTTGAGTTTGCTTCAAATAACCTTGCTAGCCTAAACCTTGTATCGAGAGGGAATACTTCTCATGCATCCAAAATCCTTGAGCCAACTACTATGCCATTTGTGTCCACCATACCTACCTACTACATGGTATTTCTCCGCCATTCCAAAGTAAATTGCTTGAGTGCTACCTTTAAAATTCCATCATTCGCCTTCGCAATATATAGCTCATGGGACAAAATAGCCTTAAAAACTATCGTAGTATTGAATATGTACTTATGCACTTTATCTTTTATTAAGTTGCTTGTTGTGCGATAACCATCCTGGGGAACGCCATCAACTATTCTTTGTTGAATATCATGTGAGTTGCTATGCATGTCCGTCTTGTCTGAAGGATCTATCACCTTAATGATTAGAGCATGCAAATTGTTAGAGAAGAACATTGGGCCGCTAACTAAAGCCATGAATCATGGTTGAAGTTTCAGTTTTGGACATATATCCTCAATCTCATATGAGAATAATAATTGTTGCTACATGCTTATGCATTAAAGAGGAGTCCATTATGTTGTCCATGTTGTCCCGGTATAGATGTCTAAGTTGAGAATAATCAAAAGCGAAATCCAAAATGCGAGCTTTCTCCTTAGACCTTTGTACAGGCGGCATGGAGGTACCCCTTTGTGACACTTGGTTGAAACATGGCATTGCAAAGATCCGTAGTCCAAGCTAAGTAGGACAAGGTGCGGGCACTATTAGTACACTATGCATGAGGCTTGCAACTTGTAAGATATAATTTACATAACTCATATGCTTTATTACTATCGTTGACAAAATTGTTTCATGTTTTCAAAATAAAAGCTCTAGCACAAATATAGCAATCAATGCTTTCCTCTTTGAAGGACCTTTCTTTTACTTTTATTGTTGAGTCAGTTTACCTATTTCTCTCCACCTCAAGAAGCAAACACTTGTGTGAACTGTGCATTGATTCCTACATACTTGCATATTGCATTTGTTATATTGCTCTATGTTGACAATTATCCATGAGATATACATGTTACAAGTTGAAAGCAACCGCTGAAACTTAATCTTCCATTGTGTTGCTTCAATGTCTATACTTTAAATTATTGCTTTATGAGTTAACTCTTATGCAAGACTTATTGATGCCTGTCTTGAAAGTGCTATTCATGAAAAGTCATTGCTTTATGATTCAATTGTTTACTCATGTCATTACCATTGTTTTGATCGCTGCATTCATTACATATGTTTACAATATGATCAAGTTTATGACGGCATGTCACTTCAGAAATTATCTTTGTTATCGTTTTACATGCTCGGGACGAGCAGAACTAAGCTTGGGATGCTGATACGTCTCCGACGTATCGATAATTTCTTATGTTCCATGCTACATTATTGATGATATCTACATGTTTTATGCACACTTTATGTCATATTTATGCATTTTACGGAACTAACCTATTAACAAGATGCCGAAGTGCCGGTTCATGTTTTCTGCTGTTTTTGGTTTCAGAAATCCTAGTAAGGAAATATTCTCGGAATCGGACGAAATCAAGACCCGGGTTCCTATTTTTCCACGAAGCTTCCGAGAACACCGGGAAGGACAGAGGGGGCCACGGGGCCCCGGATGATAGGCCGGCGCGGCCAGGCCCCCGGCGCGCCTTATGGTGTCGTCGCCTCGTCAGCCCTCCGACTCCGCCTCTTCGCCTATATAAAGGTCCTGACCTAAAACACGAGACGAATAAGCCACGGTACGCGAACCTTCCAGCCGCCGCCATCGCGAAGCCAAGATCCGGGGGACAAGAGTCTGTTCCGGCACCCTGCCGGAGCGGGGAAGTGCCCGGAAGCCTTCTCCATCGACACCGCTGCCATCCCCACCGCCATCTTCATCACCGCTGCTCCCATGAGGAGGAGTAGTTCTCCATCGAGGCTCGGGGCTATACCGGTAGCTATGTGGTTCATCTCTCTCCTATGTACTTCAATACAATAATCTCATGAGCTGCCTTACATGATTAAGATTCATATGATGATGCTTGTAATCTAGATGTCATTATGCTAGTCAAGTGGGTTTTACTTATGTGATCTCCGGAGACTCCTTGTCCCACGTGTGTAAAGGTGACAGTGTGTGCACCGTGTGGGTCTCTTAGGCTATATTTCACAGAATACTTATTCACTGTTATGAATGGCGTAGTGAAGTGCTTATTCATATCTCTTTATGATTGCAATGTGTTTTGTATCACAATTTATCTATGTGCTACTCTAGTGATGTTATTAAAGTAGTTTTATTCCTCCTACACGGTGTAATGGTGACAGTGTGTGCACTCGTGTTAGTACTTGGCGTAGGCTATGATTATGATCTCTTGTAGATTATGAAGTTAACTATTACTATGATGGTATTGATGTGATCTATTCCTCCTAACTGCGTGAAGGTGACAGTGTGCATGCTAAGTTAGTACTTGGTTTAGTCGTGTCGATCTTTCATGCACTCTAAGGTTATTTAAATATGAACATTTAATTGTGGAGCTTGTTAACTCCGGCATTGAGGGTTTGTGTAATCCTACGCAATGTGTTCATCATCCAACAAGAGAGTGTAGAGTATGCATTTATCTATTCTGTTATGTGATCAAAGTTGAGAGTGTCCACTAGTGAAAGTCTAATCCCTAGGCCTTGTTCCTAAATACGCTATCGCTGCTTGTTTCTTTTTCTGCGTTATTTGTTTACTTCCTACAATATTACTACCATCAACTGCACGCCAGTAAGCTATTTTCTGGCGCCACTACTGCTCATATTCATTCATACCACTTGTATTTCACTATCTCTTCGCCGAACTAGTGCACCTATTAGGTGTGTTGGGGACACAAGAGACTTCTTGCTTTGTGGTTGCAGGGTTGCTTGAGAGGATATCTTTGACCTCTTCCTCCCTGAGTTCGATAAACCTTGGGTAATCCACTTAAGGGAAACTTGCTGCTGTTCTACAAACCTCTGCTCTTGGAGGCCCAACACTGTCTACAAGAATAGAAGCACCCGTAGACATCACCGAGCAGTTCGCCTCTTCACTCCCCTGTTCTACATTAGCCATCGGCAAAAAACCCTCCTCTGCCATGGACTCCTCCTCCTCCTACTCCTCGGACCTCTCCTCCCTCTCTTCCTCCTCCAGCGAGCCGGCGCCGGAGTACGACCGAATAGCGGCGTACGAGGCCCGCGCCCCAGTGTGGTGGGACGCGAGGGATTGGGACTTCTCCGTCGAGTCGGAGGACAACGAGTCCTTGACCGACGGGGAGGACAACCTCCAATTCCTCGTCGACGGGGAGTTGGAGGAGGCGAGCGACGACGACGCCTTCTCCTGGGGCGCGGACATCTCCTCCGACGAGGAGGAAGAGGAAGCGGAGGAGGACTCCTCCTCCGAAGAGTACCCGCCGGCGAAGCGCTTCCGCAGACGGGTCGGACGACGACGACGAGGAGGAAGATGAAGCCCCTGCCGGCGGCTTCAACAGCAGCGACGAAGACGTCGCCGGCAGCAGCGCCGACGGCAGCTACGACGGCGACGACGAGGGCAACGGCGAGGGCGGCGCCGGCCCTTAGATTAGGGACTAGTATAGGGCTAGTAGTAGTGCATTATGCATCAGATCGTCCTTTTGAGACCAATCGGCTCTTATTGTAAAATCTCCCTTTCAATCAATAAAGAATACTTCTATATTTGATTTTGCCGATTGTCCAATCTGATTCTTCCGATTGTCACAGTAGGTCAACGCACAAAGAACCGATAGCAACGCATCGGTCTTTCACCATCAAACGCCAATAAGGCCAAACTCAATTACCTAATTAGACAGGTCCAAGTAGACATTCCCCAAATTCAAACGGTAACTTGATACCTGCTCGTAACATTTTGTACCTCTAGAGTCGATGGCTGCGCATCGGCTTTTAGTCTAAAGTCGATGTCTGTGCATCGGCTGTGCTTAGCATCCTGTTGCTTTGCATATATATTTTTCTTACTGGCCGATTTCATGCATCGGCCCCCATAAAAAAAAATTTACTGGCCGATTTCATGCATCGGCCTCCATATTTTACTGTCCATCATCCCACATACTTGGGAAATACTTCTTGAGATGCTGGCCATTGACAGCCACTGGGAACTTCACACCATTCAGCTCCTCGAGCATGTATGCATTACCCTTTAAAACTTGGTCGACTCTGTACGGCCCGTGCCAATTTGGAGACCATTTACCATATGCTGCATCCTTAGTTCCCAATGGCAATACAGCTTCCCATACCAGATCACCAACGTGGAACTCCTTTGGTCTCACCTTCTTATTATATGCACGAGCTACCTTGGCTTTGTTCTCTTTAATTTTCTCAAGCGACCACAGTCTAAGTTCCGTTACATCCTCAACGCTATCACTCATCAGGGCTGCATATTCCTCAGTTGTTAAATCATTCTGAAACGTAACACGTCTCGACCCAGCCGTGATTTCCCAGGGCAATACGGCTTCTTGCCCATAGACCAGATGGTATGGCGAGGTTTTTATCGCTCCATGACATGACATGCGGTAAGCCCACAAAGCCTCCGACAATACCTCGTGCCAACGTCTAGGGTGCTCGTCGATTTTCCTCTTAATCAGCTTGATAAGGCTCTTGTTGGACGCTTCAGCTTGCCCATTTGCTTGAGCATAGTATGGAGACGATCGGATCAACTTAATTCCCATGTCCTCGCAGAACTTTCTGAACTCGTGAGACACGAAGACCGAACCTCCATCGTTCGTGATAGTCTGGGAATCCCGAACCTATGAATGACATGTTCTTTCACGAAATTGATAACATCTTTCGATGCCACTGACTTCATAGGGATGGCCTCCACCCATTTAGTGAAATAATCTGTAATGGCCAGAACCCATACATGGCCTTTGCTCGATGGAGGATTGATTTTGCCGATCATATCCATGCCCCAACCTCGAAATGGCCAAGGCTTGATGATGGGGTTCATTGCTGATGCGGGTACCATCTGAATGCTCCCAAACTTCTGACATGCTTGACATCCTTTATAGTACTTAAAACAGTCCTCAAGCATGGTGGGCCAATAAAATCCTGATCGCCTGATCAACCATTTCATCTTATGAGCCGATTGGTGAGTTCCACAGGCGCCTTCGTGTACCTCGTGTAAGAGCCGATTTGACTCGGCTGGTCCCAAACATTTGAGAAGTAACCCTTCCAAAGTCCTGTAGAACATGTCATCCCCAATAAGGACATACTTCATGGCCTTGTATCTTATCCGTTTAGGTGCCCCCGAGCCGAATCTTTCAAGTAATTGAAGATATCGGCTCTCCGATCATCCGGCTCCGGGGCTGTACCTGAACATCGGCTCCATCCGCTACGTCCTTGTAGCCTGACGCCATCTGTGCGAGATCGTTTGCCTCAGTATTTTGTGACCTCGGGATCCAATTGAAGTTTATGTACTTAAATTGTGTCATCAGCTCACGGCATTGCATCCATAATGGGAAGAGCGACTCGCTCTCACATTTGTATTCCTCCGTGAGTTGGGAAATCACCAATTTGGAGTCTCCAAAAAGTTCCACCGCCTCTGCCCCGGCTTCCAATAGCAACTCCATTCCCTTGCATATTGCATACTCAGCGACATTGTTGGTGCAAGGGGTAGGTAGCCTGATGGAGAAGGAATATGTTGCCCCCCGAGGCGACACGAGTAGAATGTCGATGCCGCAACCATCATCACAAACCGATCCATCGAAAAACATGGCCCATGCACGCACAGACAATGCTGCTATATCAGTGTTGATTCGTTCAGCAATAAGATCGGCCTACGCCTGTCCCTTGACTGCTTTCGCATGCTGATACCGGATATCAAATTCTGATAATGCAAACATCCATTTACCGAGTCGGCCTTTCAACACAGGAGCCGACAGCATATGTTTGATGACTGATTTGCATATGACGATCTCCGGCAGTCACAAGATGTGGTGAAGCTTGGTGCAGGTAAAAAATAGGCAGAGGCACAACTTCTTGATCTCATGGTACCTGGTTTCTGTATCCAACATCCTTCTGCTGAGGTAGAAAACGACTCTCTCCAGGCCATCATAAATTTGCACCACCACTGAGGCGATGGAAGTGTCAGCTACTGACAAGTATATATAGAATGGCCTGTCTTCTGGGCGGCACCAACACGGGTGGCCGTTAGATACTCCTTGATTTCGTCAAACGCTGTTGTTGCTCCCAGCGAAACTCCTCATCAGATTTAATTTTTACCAATCCCATGAACGGCTCAATTCGTCCTGACAGGTTGGAGATGAACCTGACGAAGTTGATTTTGCCGATGAATTGGAGTTCCTTCTTCGTGGTAGGTGGCTTCATTGTTCCACTGCCTCCTGACTTTTCAAGCCGATCTCAATTCCGCGTTCATGAACCAAGAAACCCAAGAATTGACCGGCCGTTACACCAAAAGCACACTTCTTTGGTTCATTCGTAGCCCGAATTTTCTAGTTCGGTCCAGGACGTGTCGCAAATCCTCCAAGTGTCCTTCCACTGAAACCGACTTGACTACCACGTCATCAATGTAAATCTCCACCAACTTGCCGATCAGATCATGAAAGATGTAATTCATGGCTCTTTGGTATGTTGCGCCGGCATTTTTCAGTCCAAATGTCATGACTACATATTCAAACAAGCCCACCGAACCTGGTACTCGGAATGCAGTCTTGTGTATATCTTCTGGAGCCATAAAAATTTGGTTGTAACCGGCATTGCCATCCATGAAACTTAAAACCTTATGACCAGCAGCTGCATTGATCAATGTCTCTGCTACCGGCATTGGATACTCATCCTTTGGAGTGGCTCTATTGAGATCCCGAAAATCTATGGCGACGCGCCATCGGCCATCCTTTTTCTCCACAGGTACGATACTAGAAATCCACTCGGCATACCTGCATGGCCTGATGAACCCGGCGTTCAACATTTTCTCGATCTCCTTCTTGACTTCTTCTAAAATTTCGGCCTTCATCTATCATGCTCTCTGCTGGAATGGCCGAAATCCTTTCTTCAGAGGGAGTCGATGCTCAATGATGCTCCTGTCTAAACCGGGCATCTCTGTGTAATCCCAGGCAAAACAATCTGGGTACTCCTTCAACAAAGCTATCATCGGGCCCCTCAGATGCGGATCTAACTTTTTGCTGATAAATGTTGGTCGTGGCTTATCCCCAGGACCAATGTCAATCTCTTCTAGCTCATCAGCCGATGTAAACCCATATCCTAGCTTTCCGTCGCCTGCTAGATCGATGTTGAACACAGGCAAAACGTATGGTAAGGATAATTTTGGCCGATTGCTGGAATCGGCCTCCTTTTCAATTGCATTGCACAATGAAGGTTTACAACTTATTTGTGCTCTACTACGGGAGGTGGTCTCCCTACTACGACTACGTGACATGCTTGAGGTGAGATCATTGCTTTTTATTTTTTGGGGCCGATCGCAGGGATCGGCCTTGCCACGTACGTCCATTGACTTTGGTCTTGCTACTCTGTCAGGCCGGTGGATAAGACCAGCCTCACCCCGTTTTTTGTAGCCTCTATGCGCTCACAGCCGTCCAAACTGACTCCAGAGATCGGCTCTTGGTCGTCTGCGTCCCAAATATTCATGCCAGCTATCGAGAACTCGATCGAGTCATCTGCATGAACGACCTCCACTTCATCTCCATCCCACTGTATCAGGCATTGGTGCATTGTGGATGGAATGCAGCAGTTGGCGTGAATCCAATCCCTCCCTAGCAGGACAGCGTAGGTGCTTTTGCTGTCGACGATGAAGAACGACGTAGGGATGGTTTTACGGCCCACGGTTAGGTCCACGTTCAGAACGCCTTGTGCTTCTGATGCTTGGCCGTTGAAGTCGCTTAGTGTGACGTTGGTTTTGATCAGATCTTCGGTAGAGCGTCCCAAACGCCGTAGCATGGAGTATGGCATTATATTGACTGCCGCTCCGATGTCAACCAACATCTTGCCGACAGGCTGCCCGTTGATATAACCTCTTAGGTACAGGGCCTTCAAATGTTTGTAGCTCCTCTCTCGTGGCTTTTCAAAGATAACTGGCCGTGGGCCGCAGTCAAACTGAGCTACTGGCACTTCTTCGGTTCTTGGAGCACAAAACTCCGACGGAAGTATGAACACCATGTTTGTGCCAGCCGATGCCTTCGCATCGGCTTTTGTTTGTTTGGGGCGCCATTCTTTCTTCTGTGGACGCATCTCCGTCTCCAACGTTTGCTGAATTTTCACGGCCAGATCGGGCCGAGCTTTCCTCAACGTGTACAAGTACTGCGCCTCGGCTTCCTCCAAGTTACGTAGCCGCTGAACCCTACGCTTTTGGGAGTGGCTGAGTCCATCAGGGCACCACCTTGGCCGGTGGTATCTATCTTCTTCTTCATCTTCTGACTCCTCGAAATCTTCCCCTTGAGATGACTCAGCTTGTCTGTTCTGAGATGGGAGAGGCCCTAGACGCTTGAACACTGAAACGTCTCCCGTGTCCTTCTTCTGCTGTCTACACTCCGGGCAGTTGTCGATCGTAGGCAATCGGCTCATTCCCGAATCCCAGCAGTGCTTAAAGAAAGGAAAATCCCAATGTTTGTCCAGGTCTTCCTGCTCTCTTGACTTCCCCTTAGTGCGGCGCTCATAACCTTCGTCGTCTCTATCATATCGATGATATTTTCTGTTGTCTGCATCAGACCGACGATATCTTTCGTCATCTATATCGTACCGCCGACGTCGGTCGTACTGATGCTCATATTTGTTAAGGAGGTGCGCAGAGAGTGGTCGTTGATACCGCACGCTTCTCACTTGTTCCTCGGTGACGTACCTCCTATCATCATATCGGGGCCGGTCGCGTGGGCCGGCCTCCTCCTTTTCCTTGCCACGGGAGTGACCGATTTCTTCTTTGTCGTTGCCATGGTGGTGTACAGGCCCTGCCATGTTAACACCGAATGAGAAACATGGCTGACGCTTCATGGAGTGGTTGAGTTCCACCATGTTGACGCCAGGAAACGGTTGCGTGTCCACTTTCATGGCAAACTGACCAAGGATCAAACGGCCTTGTTCTATCGCCATTTGGATCTGCCGACGCAGCTCTTTGCAGTCATTGGTGACATGGGTGAACAGTGATGCCACTTGCGGTACGGTCTCTCGTTCATTTCTTGCGCCGTAGGGATTTTATGGCCTTCGGGTAACTTCAGCTGTTTTTCCTTAAGCAATAAATCGAAAATCTGCTCAGCTTTGCTTATATCGAAGTCAAACCCTTTTGCAGGCCCTTGTTGTTTCACCCATTTGCAGGACACGGGAGCTGCCCCCGAGCCCATTCAGCTACGGCTACCTCCTGGTCTTCAGAGTCTTCAACGTCTTCTGTCTCGACCAGGCCGATCGGGCGTTTGAACTTATCTTGGTACAATTCTGGGTGGCGCTGCTCATACAATGTTAATTTCTGGACCAAGTGCGCCAGTGAATTGTAGTCCACCTGGAAAGTCAGATCCTTGAACGGCGCTGCGAGGCCTACCACTACCAGATCGACTGCTTCTTTCTCAGTTAAACGAGCCAAATAACATTGGTTCTTGAGTCTGAAACGTTGAATGTACTCCGACACCGTTTCTCCCCGCTTCTGCCGCACTGCGCGGATCGGAAATGCCGCATCGGTAGCTTCTGAGTGATATTGCACATGAAACTGCTCTTCGAGTTGCTTCCAGTCCGGACTGAATCTGGTGGCAACGAGGTGTACCACCCAAAAGCTGGTCCAGTGAGAGACTGCGCAAAGAACCTTACACGTAGCGGGTCTGATGTCGAAATCATGCCCAGCTGTGCCAAATATCGGCTCACATGCTCAATTGAGCTAGCCCCTTCTGATCCATTGAACTTTGAGAACTCAGGGAGCCGATACTTGGGTGGCAGTGGAATCAAATCATATTCGTTGGGGTACGGCTTGGAATAGCCGATTTTTCTCCTTTTTGGGAGGATGCCGAACTGGTCTCTCAAGATTGTACTGATTTGTTCCATTGTATGAGCTGCAGGGGCTGAGCTCTCATGACTCGTTCCGGTGGCATATTTAGCTAGCCACGCCTGTTTATCGGCGTCAGCTCTTGCTGCAATCTGGTTCGTGCGCGCCAAGTTATTGCAGTCAGGCACGTACGTGCACACGTATCCATGTGGGATTTCTTTGGGTGGCTCATATAGGAATTGGCAATCGCCAGGATCGCCTCCAACCTTGTACATGACGTATGCCGGTGAACCACAGCTCTGGAGCGGCAAGCGTGAATGGCAGCTGCGGTCTGGTCTGGAACGGTATTTCTCCCTGGTGAGTCCCTAGGGTAGGTCTGACGGAGAAGTGCGATGCTTCATGATTTCTGAACCACGCGAACCGCAATGCGCTCGAAAGCGTTCACCGGGCTCTCAGAATGACGGTGTAGAGAATGAGCCACCATGTAATTAACTCCTGGCGCGAGCTCTGGTGCGTTCCTGCGAAGGGAGAGAGCAGTCTACTTCATCGAGAACACCTTCGGGTGAGAATCCCTTCCACCTGATGCCATGTGTACGGGTCCTCTCGAAAGAGCCGATGAGATCGGCTTCGAAAAGAGCTTTGACCTCATCATATTTCTTCTTGTGATCATCAGGCAGCTCCTCGTACGTGATCGGTGCGTCCGCCATCTCAGCTGCAGATGTTGACGCAGTTGTTGTAGAAGGTCCCACCGGGCGTGCCAGAATGTGTTGCCTGCCAAAACCCACCGGCGAGCAGCGACGGGCAACACGGAGAGCCGGGAGGCTCCCAGGACTGCTGGTGGGCCCTGGTCCCTCGGGCGACGGCCCGCAATGCTCCGGCACACGTCCTGGCTGTGCAAGGGCGTGCCACCTGACCTATACCTGGTCAGGAAGGTGTTGGATTGCAATTAGTTTCTGCATGGCAGACATGTAAACATTAAATGAGCCTCGATCGGCTCTCAGGTTACCCTGTGAATCGGCTCAAAGAGCCGATTAACCCATGGTTCATAATGGATCTACAATGACATGGGGATCCTGCTTTATCAATACTAAGTTAAATCGATCTACGACAGTTTAGGGATTTCACCGCATAACCGGAACATCCTGCACGTAGTTGAGCCTGGCAGATACGAAAGATAACAGAAAACTAGTCCTAGAAGAGGCCTAAAAACCAACACGAGTTGATTCCCGGAACATCCCTTCTGGGATCGGCAAACCGTACCGTACGCACTACTGGATCATTCAACCCGTTTGCAAGGCCTAACCATGCGGATATCAAACTAATCCTTGAAGAACAAGGAACAACCATAACAGATCAGATCTACTAAATAAAGACGAAGCAAGATGCTGCCCTTTCACCTAAGATAGGTGCAAGGGCAGCTAGATATTGAGGGGCAGTGATGCGCGTAGATGTACACGTCCGTTGGGAACCCCAAGAGGAAGGTATGATGCGCACAGTGGCAAGTTTTCCCTCAGTATGAAACCAAGGTTTAATCGAACCAGTAGGAGCCAGAAGCACGTTGAAGGTTGATGGTCGCGAAATGTGATGCGGCGCAACACCAGGGATTCCGGCGCCAACTAGGAACCTGCACAACACAACCAAAGTACTTTGCCCCAACGAAACAGTGAGGTTGTCAATCTCACCGGCTTGTTGTAACAAAGGATTAAACGTATCGAGTGGAAGATGTTTGCAAAGAAAACAGTAAAACAAGTAGATTGTATGCTATGGAAAGAATAGGACCGGGGTCCACAGTTCACTAGAGGTGTCTCTCCCATAAGATAAAAGCATGTTGGGTGAACAAATTACAGTCGGGCAATTGACAAATAGAGAAAGGCATAATAATGCATATACATGACATGGTAAATATAGTGAGATTTAATTGGGCATTACGACAAAGTACATAGACCGCCATCCAACTGCATCTATGCCTAAAAAGTCCACCTTCAGGTTATCATCCCCCCTCCAGTATTAAGTTGCAAAGCAACAGACAATTGCATTAAGTATTGTGCGTAATGTAATCAACAACTACATCCTTAGACATAGCATCAATGTTTTATCCCTAGTGGCAACAGCACATCACAACCTTAGAACTTTCTGTCACTGTCCCAGGTATCAATGAAGGCATGAACCCACTATCGAGCATAAATACTCCCTCTTGGAGTTAAGAGTAAAAACTTGGCCAGAGCCTCTACTAATAACGGAGAGCATGCAAGATCATAAACAACACATGAACAATAGATTGATAATCACCATAATCATAGTACTCTCTATCCATCGGATCCCGACAAACACAACATATAGAATTACATATAGATGATCTTGATCATGTTAGGCAGCTCACAAGATCTAACAATGAAGCACAACAAGGAGAAGACGACCATCTAGCTACTGCTATGGACCCATGGTCCAGGGTGAACTACTCACTCATCACTCCGGAGGCGATCATGGCGATGAAGAGTCCTCGGGAGATGAATCCCCTCTCCGAGGTGCGGAGGCGATCTCCTGAATCCCCGAGATGGGATTCGCGGCGGCGGCGTCTCTGAAGGTTTTCCGTATCGTGGCTCTCGGTGGGGGTTTCGCGACGGAGGCTTTAAGTAGGCGGAAGGTCAGCGCGGGGGCCACACGAGGAGGGGGCTAGGTCGGCGCGGCCAGGGCTTGGGCCGCGCCGGCCTGGCCTCCTCGTGGCCCCACTTCGTTAGGTCTTCGGTCTTGGAAGCTTCGTGCAAAAATAGGACCCTGGGCGAAAGTTTCGTCCAATTCCGAGAATATTTCTTTACTAGGATTTCTGAAACCAAAAACAGCAGAAAACAGCAACTGGCTCTTCGGCATCTTGTTAATAGGTTAGTTCAGGAAAATGCATAAATATGACATATAATGTGCATAAAACATGTAGGTATCATCAATAAAGTAGCATGGAACATAAGAAATTATCGATACGTTGGAGACGTATCAGCATCCCCAAGCTTAGTTCTGCTCGTCCCGAGCAGGTAAACGATAACAAAGATAATTTCTGAAGTGACATGCCATCATAATCTTGATCATACTATTTGTAAACATATGTAATGAATGCAGCGATCAAAGCAAAGGTAATGACATGAGTAAACAACTGAATCATATAGCAAAGACTTTTCATGAATAGTACTTCAAGACAAGCATCAATAAGTCTTGCATAAGAGTTAACTCATAAAGCAATAAATCAAAGTAAAGGTGTTGAAGCAACACATAAGAAGATTAAGTTTCAGCGGTTGCTTTCAACTTGTAACATGTATATCTCATGGATATTGTCAACATAAAGTAATATAACAAGTGCAATATGCAAGTATGTAGGAATCAATGCAGAGTTCACACAAGTGTTTGCTTCTTAAGGTGGAAGGAGATAGGTAAACTGACTCAACAATAAAAGTAAAAGAATGGTCCTTCGCAGAGGAAAGCATCGATTGCTGTATTTGTGCTAGAGCTTTTATTTTGAAAACATGAAACAATTTTGTCAACGATAGTAATAAAGCATATGAGTTATGAAAATTATATCTTACAAGTTGCAAGCCTCACGCATAGTATACTAATAGTGCCCGCACCTCGTCCTACTTAACTTGGACTACCGGATCTTTGCATGCCATGTTTCAACCAAGTGTCACAAAGGGGTACCTCCATGCGCCTGTACAAAGGTCCAAGGAGAATGCTCGCATTTCGGATTTCTCGCTTTTGATTATTCTCAACTTAGACATCCATACCGGGACAACATGGACAAACAGATAATGGACTCCTCTTAAATGCATAAGCATGTAGCAAAGTTATTATTCTCATATGAGATTGAGGATATATGTCCAAAACTGAAACTTCCACCATGATTCATGGCTTTAGTTAGCGGCCCAATGTTCTTCTCTAACAATTTGCATGCTCCAACCACTAAAATGATAGACCTTCAGACAAGACGGACATGCATAGCAACTCACATGATATTCAACAATAGTTGATGGCGTTCCCCAGAAACATGGTTATCGCACAACAAGCAACTTAATAAAATATAAAGTGCATAAGTACATATTCAATACTACGATAGTTTTTAAGGCTATTTTGTCCCATGAGCTATATATTGCAAAGGTGAATGATGGAATTTTAAAGGTAGCACTCAAGCAATTTACTTTGGAATGGCGGGTAAATACCATGTAGTAGGTAGGTATGGTGGACACAAATGGCATAGTGGTTGGCTCAAGGATTTTGGATGCAGAAGTATTCCCTCTCGATACAAGGTTTAGGCTAGCAAGGTTATTTGAAGCAAACTCAAGGATGAACAAGTGCAGCAAAACTCACATAAAAGACATATTGTAAACATTATAAGACTCTACACTGTCTTCCTTGTTGTTCAAAACTCAATACTAGATATTATCTAGACCTTAGAGAAACCAAATATGCAAATCAAATTTTAGCAAGCTCTATGTATTTCTTCATTAATGGGTGCAAAGCATATGATGCAAGAGCTTAAACATGAGCACAACAATTGCCAAGTATCACATTATCCAAGACATTTTAGAATTACTACATGTAGCATTTTCCAATTCCAACCATATAACAAATTAACGAAGAAGAAACTTCGCCTTGAACATTATGAGTAAAGCCTAAGGACACATGTGTCCATATGCAACAGCGGAGCGTGTCTCTCTCCACAAAGTGAATGCTAGGATCCATCTTATTCAAACAAAAACAAAACGAAAACAAACCGACGCTCCAAGTAAAGAACACAAGATGTGACGGAATAAAAATATAGTTTCAGGGGAGGAACCTGATGATGTTGTCGATGAAGAGGGGATGCCTTGGGCATCCCCAAGCTTAGGCACTTGAGTCTTCTTAAAATATGCAGGGATGAACCACGGGGGCATCCCAAGCTTAGAGCTTTCACTCCTCTTGATCTTAGTATATCATTCTCCTCTCTTGACCCTTGAAAACTTCCTTCACACCAAACTTCAAGCAAACTCATTAGAGGTTAGTGCATCATTAATAATTCACACATTCAGAGGTGACACAATCATTCTTTTCACTTCTGGACATTGCATAATGCTACTGGACATTAATGGATCAAAGAAATAAATCCAACATAGCAAAAGAGGCAATGCGAAATAAAAGGCAGAATCTGTCAAAAACAGAACAGTCCGTAAAGACGAATTTATAAATGGCACCAGACTTGCTCAAATGGAAAAACTCAAAACTAATGAAAGTTGCGTACATATCTGAGGATCACGCTCGTAAATTGGCAGATTTTTTCGAATTTTCTACAGAGAATTATGCCCAGATTCGTGACAGACAGCAATGCTGTTTCTGTGCAGCGATCCCAAATATAACATCAACTTTGACATAGAAACTTTACTTGGCACAAAAACATGATAAGGAGAGGTTGCTACAGTAGTAAACAACTTCAGACACAAATATAAAACAAAGTACTGTAGTAAAAAAAACACATGGGTTATCTCCCAAGAAGTTCTTTCTTTATAGCCATTAAGATGGGCTCGGCAGTTTTAATGATGCACTCGCAAGAAATAGTATTTGAAGCAAAAGAGAGCACCAAGAGGCAAATTCAAAACACATTTAAGTCTAACATGCTTCCTATGCATAGGAATCTTGTAAATAAACAAGTTCATGAAGAGCAAAGTAACAAGCATAGGAAGATAAAACAAGTGTAGCTTCAAAAATTTCAGCACATAGAGAGGTGTTTTAGTAACATGAAAATTTTTACAACCATATTTTCCTCTCTCATAATAACTTTCAGTAGCATCATGAGCAAACTCAACAATATAACTATCACATAAAGCATTCTTATCATGAGTCTCATGCATAAAATTATTACTCTCCACATAGGCATAATCAATTTTATTAGTTGTAGTGGGAGTAAATTCAACAAAGTAGCTATCATTATTATTCTCATCATCAAATATAGGAGGCAAAGTATCATCAAAGTAAATTTTCTCCTCAATGCTTGGGGGACTAAAAATATCATTCTCATCAAAACCAGCTTCCCCAAGCTTAGAATTTTCCATAGCATTAGCAACAATGGTGTTCAAAGCATTCATAGTAATAACATTCCCATTAGCATGCATATAAAGTTCCATGGGTTTCTTAATTCTTTCTTCAAACACATCATGTCCTAATTCAAGATAAAGTTCATAAAGATCTCTCATATTTTTGTTGTTTTTCATTATGCCTAACTAGTGAAAATAAAAACAAGTACAGGACTAGACATGATAACAAAATAAATTAAATGCAAGTAACTAATTTTTTGTGTTTTTGATATAGAGAGCAAGACAGTAAATAAAGTAAAACTAGCAACTAATTTTTTGTATTTTGTTTAAGTGCAGCAAACAAAGTAGTAAATAAAATAAAGCAAGACAAAAACAAAGTAAAGAGATTGGAAGTGGAGACTCCCCTTGCAGCGTGTCTTGATCTCCCCGGCAACGGCGCGCAAAAAGTGCTTGATGCGCGTAGATGTACACGTCCGTTGGGAACCCCAAGAGGAAGGTATGATGCGCACAGTGGCAAGTTTCCCTCAGTAAGAAACCAAGGTTTAATCGAACCGGTAGGAGCCAAGAAGCACGTTGAAGGTTGATGGTCGCGAAATGTGATGCGGCGCAACACGGGGATTCCGGCGCCAACTAGGAACCTGCACAACACAACCAAGTACTTTGCCCCAACGAAACAGTGAGGTTGTCAATCTCACCGGCTTGCTGTAACAAAGGATTAAACGTATCGAGTGGAAGATGTTTGCAAAGAAAACAGTAAAACAAGTAGATTGTATGCTATGGAAAGAATAGGACCGGGGTCCACAGTTCACTAGAAGTGTCTCTCCCATAAGATAAAAGCATGTTGGGTGAACAAATTACAGTCGGGCAATTGACAAATAGAGAAAGGCATAATAATGCATATACATGACATGGTAAATATAGTGAGATTTAATTGGGCATTACGACAAAGTACATAGACCGCCATCCAACTGCATCTATGCCTAAAAAGTCCACCTTCGGGTTATCGTCCGAACCCCCTCCAGTATTAAGTTGCAAAGCAACAGACAATTGCATTAAGTATTGTGCGTAATGTAATCAACAACTACATCCTTAGACATAGCATCAATGTTTTATCCCTAGTGGCAACAGCACATCACAACCTTAGAACTTTTTGTCACTGTCCCAGGTATCAATGAAGGCATGAACCCACTATCGAGCATAATTACTCCCTCTTGGAGTTAAGAGTAAAAACTTGGCCAGAGCCTCTACTAATAACGGAGAGCATGCAAGATCATAAACAACACATGAACAATAGATTGATAATCACCATAATCATAGTACTCTCTATCCATCGGATCCCGACAAACACAACATATAGAATTACATATAGATGATCTTGATCATGTTAGGCAGCTCACAAGATCTAACAATGAAGCACAACAAGGAGAAGACGACCATCTAGCTACTGCTATGGACCCATGGTCCATGGAACTACTCACTCATCACTCGGAGGCGATCATGGCGATGAAGAGTCCTCAGGGAGATGAATCCCCTCTCCGGGGTGCGGAGGCGATCTCCAGAATCCCCGAGATGGGATTCGCGGCGGCGACGTCGTCTCTGAAGGTTTTCCGTATCGTGGCTCTCGGTACTGGGGGTTTCGACGGAGGCTTTAAGTAGGCGGAAGGTCAACGCGGGGGCCACACGAGGGCCCGGGGGGCTGGTCGGCGCGGCCGGGCTTGGCGCGCCGAGCCACCCTGGCCTCTCGTGGCCCCACTTCGTTAGGTCTTCGGTCTTACAGAGCTTCGTGCAAAAATAGGACCCTGGGCGAAAGTTTCGTCCAATTCGAGAATATTTCTTTACTAGGATTTCTGAAACCAAAAGAAAACAGCAACTGGCTCTTCGGCATCTTGTTAATAGGTTAGTTCAGAAAATGCATAAATATGACATATAATGTGCATAAAACATGTAGGTATCATCAATAAAGTAGCATGGAACATAAGAAATTATCGATACGTTGGAGACGTATCAGGCAGCATAACTAAGCAAACATATCAGAAAAGTACCAATGTAAGCCCCAAAACATCTATAATAGGTGTTACTCGCCATCAACAAGGCTTCATGCGAGCAACACAAAACAACGAATAAACCGATACTGCCTAGATCGCAAGAGGCAGCATGACGCTTACCCGGAGGAAACCCTCGAAACAAGGGGTGGCGATGCGCCTAGATTGTGTTTGTTGTGAACGTGATCGTCCTCCTTTCTCAATAACCCTAGATACATATTTATAGTCCGTGGACTTTCTATCTTTGGAATAAACCTAACTGTGTACGAGACAAACTCTATCTCTTAATTCTGAACTAAAATGCGATCTACCATAATGTACAAATACACGGGCAATCTAGCCCAAATTCTCGTACGAGGCCGATTCAGAAACACTTTATGTGCATATCCTTCAAGCCCATCTCAATCACGGCCCACCTTCCGATTTGGCTAAAATCTGGTGATAACACAGGTTTAGAAGATTCTACATCAGTTTTCTTTTCCTTTTTCTTAGACCAAGTCCTAATATCATTAGCTTGTTGAGAATCTTGTTCAATTCTTTTTGGATGTCCCTTGGGATATAAAGGATCCTGAGTAGAAGCACCACTTCTAGTGCTTATTTCATAAGCATGTTTTTCCCTAGAAGCATTAACTAGCAAATCTTTTTGCACTTTAGTGAGCTGATCAATTTGAGTTTGAACCATATGGAAATGTTTAACAAGCATTCTAACATCATTAGAGGTTCTTTCCACAATATCATGCAAATTATTGATAGCTCTAGAATTTTCCATTAGATGATTTTGCACTCTCTTATTAAAGTTATCTTGCTTAACAATATAATTATCAAATTCATCTAAGCATTGATCAGGAGGTTTGGAGTAGGGAATATCTCTATTATCAAAATGTTGGAGAGAATGTACCTCAATAGTGGATGGACAAGGAATTGGCTTACATAATTCTTTTATAGGTGGTAGATTCTTCACATCTTCAGATTTAATACCCTTCTCCTTAAGAGATTTCTTGGCTTCCCTCATCACTTCATCATTTAATTCAATCATTCCCCTTTTCTTTGGTGTTGGTGTTGGCTCAGGTATGTAGTCCAATCATCATAATTTTTGCTTATTTTGGCCAATAATTCCTCAGCTTCAGCAGGAGTTCTTTTCCTGAAAACACAACCAGCACAACTATCCAGGTATGTCCTAGATTCAATAGTTAGTCCATTATAGAATATATCAAGGAGTTCATTTTTAGCTAATGGATGTCTAGGTAGTGCTCTAATTAAAGAACAAAACCTTGCCCAAGATTCAGGCAATTTCTCTCCTTCTACCTGCACAAAGTCAAAGATTTTCTGCAAAGCAGCATGTTGAGCACTAGCAGGGAAATATTTCTGAAAGAAAGCATTAACCAAACCAATAGGACTATCAATAGATCCAGGAGACAAATTATCATACCAAATTTTAGCTGCACCTTTCAAAGAGAAAGGGAAAATTTTAGTGACAAAGTAAATGCGTACTTAATATCATCGGAGAATAAATTGCTCAAAGTAGAGAGTTCATTCATATGTTTCATAGCACTTTCATTTTCAGTACCACAAAAAGGTTCTTTCTCAACAATAGATATATAGGATAAATCCAGAGAGAAATCATAATCCTTATCACTAATTGTTGTGGGAGATGTGACAAACTTAGCATTAGGAGACAATTTATATCTAACAGCTCGTCTTGCAAGAATACTTTTAATAGCACTTGCATCTCTAGTAGCATGACATTCTTCAATGAAGTCATCATCAAGTTCAATATAAGTTTCATCAAGATCATCACTAGGACACCCTCTAGGCTCAGGTGAACTAACATGTGTAATAGTATTTTCATTAGGAATTTCAGTGTTTTCAATTTGTTTAGCTCTAGCAATTGTAGTATCTAGGAAAGGACCTAATGAACCACTCTTATCAAGCACAGTAGAAGCATCATCAAAATTATCAGAAGCATTTTCAGATTCAGCAGAAGTAGCAGTATGTGTAGCATGTGCATGTGGTGGAGTAAGAAGCTTACTCATCACAGATGGCGAATCAAGAGCAACAGAGGTGTTCAGAGTTGTACCTCTTCTTGTAGTGGATGGCAATATAGGGAATTTCCCTTCACGAGCTTTCCCCATAATAAATAAATTGCAGCGAACAGTATCACTTTCAAGTGGGCTTATAAATAAAGCTATGCTCCCCGGCAACGGCGCCAAAAAGTAGTCTTGATGACCCACAAGTATAGGGGATCGCAACAGTCTTCGAGGGAAGTAAAACCCAAATTTATTGATTCGACACAAGGGGAGCCAAAGAATATTTATAAGCTTTAACAGATGAGTTGTCAATTCACCTGCACCTAAAAATAGACTTGCTCACAACAATTTATCAGTAGTAACAGTTTTATAGCAGTAGTAGTGAAGTGACATCAGCAATGAAATAAAAACAACAACAACGGTTATTGCAGTAGACAGCAGGATTAAAATACTTTAGGCATAGAGATGGATGAACGGGCGTTGCATGGATAAGATAATTCATATAATAAGCAAGACATAGGAATTTTCAGGTAACAATGATAAAAGCATCCAAGTACTAAGTAACCATAGGCGTGTGTTCCTATTTAGTCGCGCGTGCTCGACTTGCACGACATCTTTTGTCCTACCGCCCGTTTGCAGCGGGGCCTCAAGGGAATCTACTGGTAATTAAGGTACTCCTTTTAATAGAGCACCGAAGCAAAGCATTAACACTCCATGAACACACGTGATCCTCACATCACAGCCATCCCCTCCGGTTATCCCAATTGCTGTCACTTTGGGGCCTTGGGTTCCGGACAACGATATGTGTACACAACTGATACGTCTCAAACGTATCTATAATTTCTTATGTTCCATCCAAGAACTAACCTATTAACAAGATGCCGAAGCGCCAGTTGCTGTTTTCTGCTGTTTTTGGTTTCAGAAATCCTACAAAGGAAATATTCTCGGGTGGACGAAATCCCGGGGTCTTATTTTTCCGAAGCTTCCGGAAGACGAGGGAGATACGAAGTGGGGCCACGGCGCCGGCACCATGGCGGCGCGGCCGGCCACGGCCGCGCGGCCTAGCGTGTGGGGCCCCGTGACTCCTCCGACTCCGCCCTTCCGCCTACTTAAAGCCTTCGTCGCGAAACCCTGCTGCGAGAGCCACGATACGGAAAACCTTCCCGAGACGCCGCCGCCAATCCCATCTCGGGGGATTCGGGAGATCGCCTCGGCACCCTGCCGGAGGGGAATCATCACCGGAGGGCTCTACATCATCATGCCCGCCTCCAGATTAATGCGTGAGTAGTTCATCCTTGGACTATGGGTCCATAGCAGTAGCTAGATGGTTGTCTTCTCCGCTTGTGCTATCATTGTTTAGATCTTGTGAGCTGCCTAACATGATCAAGATCATCTATTTGTAATGCTACATGTTGTGTTTGGTGGGATCGGATGAATCTAGAATATTATGTCAAGTTGATTATCAATCTATCATATATGTGTTGTTTATGTTCTTGCATGCTCTCCGTTGCTAGTAGAGGCTCTGGCCAAGTTGATACTTGTAACTCCAAGAGAGTATTTATGCTCGATAGTGGGTTCATGCTTCCATTTAATCTGGGACAGTGACAGAAGTTCTAAGGTTGTGGATGTGCTGTTGCTACTAGAGATAAAACATCGATGCTTTGTCTAAGGATATTTGTGTTGATTACATTACGCACCATACTTAATGCAATTATCTGTTGTTTACAACTTAATACTGGAGCGGGTGCGGATGCTAACCCGAAGGTGGATTATTTAGGCATAGATGCATGCTGGATAGCGGTCTATGTACTTTGTCGTAATGCCTGATTAAATCTCATAGTAATCATCATTGATATGTATTGAATCTTGATTTGTCAATTGCCCATCTGTAATTTGTTCACCCAGCATGCTAGTTATCTTATTGGAGAGACACCACTAGTGAACTGTGGACCCCGGTCCATTCTTTTAAATCTGAATACAATCTACTGCAATCATTGTTCTTTATTGTTCTTTGCAAACAAACACCATCTTCCACTCGATACGCTTAATCCTTTGTTTTCAGCAAGCCGGTGAGATTGACAACCTCACTGTTACGTTGGGGCAAAGTATCTTGATTGTGTTATGCAGGTTCCACGTTGGCGCCGGTTTCAGCGGTGTTGCGCCGCACTACCTCCTCCACCAACAACCTTCACGTGCTTCTTGGCTCCCACTGGTTCGATAACCTTGGTTTCTTTCTGAGGGAAAACTTGCTGTTGTGCGCATCACACCTTCCTCTTGGGGTTCCCAACGGATGTGTACATCTACGCGCATCACCCTAGCGTGTGGGGCCCCCGTGACTCCTCCGACTCCGCCTTTCCCTGCTTAAAGCCCACCGAAATTCAAACCGGGAGCCACGATACGGAAAACCTTCTCAGGCCGCCGCCGCCAATCCCATCTCGGGGGATTCGGGAGATCGCCTCCGGCACCCTGCCGGAGAGGGGAATCATCACCAGAGGGCTCTACATCATCATGCCCGCCTCCGGATTGATTCGTGAGTAGTTCATCCTTGGACTATGGGTCCATAGCAGTAGCTAGATGGTTGTCTTCTCCGCTTGTGCTATCATTGTTTAGATCTTGTGAGCTGCCTAACATGATCAAGATCATCTATTTGTAATGCTACATGTTGTGTTTGGTGGGATCAGATGAATCTAGAATATTATGTCAAGTTGATTATCAATCTATCATATATGTGTTGTTTATGTTCTTGCATGCTCTCCGTTGCTAGTAGAGGCTCTGGCCAAGTTGATACTTGTAACTCCAAGAGGAGTATTTATGCTCGATAGTGGGTTCATGCCTCCATTTAATCTGGGACAGTGACATAAAGTTCTAAGGTTGTGGATGTGCTGTTGCTACTAGGGATAAAACATCGATGCTTTGTCTAAGGATATTTGTGTTGATTACATTACGCACCATGCTTAATGCAATTATCTGTTGTTTACAACTTAATACTGGAGGGTGCGGATGCTAACCCGAAGGTGGATTATTTAGGCATAGATGCATCTTGGATAGCGGTCTATGTACTTTGTCATAATGCCCTGATTAAATCTCATAGTAATCATCGTTGATATGTATTGAATCTTTATTTGTCAATTGCCCACCTGTAATTTGTTCACCCAGCATGCTAGTTATCTTATTGGAGAGACACCACTAGTGAACTGTGGACCCCGGTCCATTCTTTTACATCTGAATACAATCTCTGCAATCATTGTTCTTTACTGTTCTTTGCAAACAAACACCATCTTCCACTCATACGTTTAATCCTTTGTTTTCAGCAAGCCGGTGAGATTGACAACCTCCACTGTTACGTTGGAGCAAAGTATCTTGATTGTGTTATGCAGGTTCCACGTTGGCGCCGGTTTCACTGGTGTTGCGCCGCACTACATTCCTCCACCAACAACCTTCACGTGCTTCTTGGCCCCTACTGGTTCGATAACCTCGGTTTCTTTCGAGGGAAAACTTGCTGTCGCATCACACCTTCCTATTGGGGTTCCCAACGGACATGTGCTTCACGCGTTATCAAGCTCTTTTTAAGTGGCCGTTGCCGGGGAATCAAGACACGCTGCAAGGGGAGTCTTCCACATCCAATCTCTTTACTTTGTTTTGTCTTGCTTTACTTTACTTTATTTTCCGTCTTGTTTGCTTTATATTAAAAACACAAAAAAATTAGTTACTTGTCTTTACTTTATTTTATTTTGTTTGCTTAGTTTTACTTTTATTACTTCTTAAATGAGTACTCCCGAGAACACTAAGTTGTGTGACTTCACTAGTTAGGCTTAATGGAAAACAACAACAAAATTAGAGATCTTTATGAACTTTATCTTGAATTAGGACATGATGTGTTTGAAGAGAGAATTAAAAAACCTATGGAACTTTATATGCATGCTAATGGCAATGTTATTAATATGAATGCTTTGAACACCATTATTGCTAATGTTATGGAAGAATTTAAGCTTGGGGAGGTCGGTTTTGATGAAAATGATCTCTTTAGTCCTCCGGGTATGGAAGAGAAAGTTTATGTTGATATGCCTCCTATATATGATGTTTACAATGATGAATATGATATTTTCAGTCCATCTACTATTGAGGATAAAATTCATTATGATTATTCGATGCCTCTAATTTATGATGATTACAATGATGGTTGTGATAGTTTTACTCCCACTATTACTAATAAAATTGATTATGCTTATGTGGAGAGTAATGATACTTTTATGCATGTGGATCATGACAAGAATGTTGTATGTGATAGTTATATTGTTGAGTTTGTTCATGATGCTGCTGAAAATTATTATGAGAGAGGGAAATATGGTTGTAGAAATTTTCATGGTAGTAGAACACCTCTCTACATGCCAAAAAAAATTGAAGTTACTCGTGTTTTATCTTTCTATGCTTGTCACTTTGTTCTTTTTGAATTTATTTGTGTACAAGATTCCTATGCATAGGAAGCGGGTTAGACTTAAATGTGTTTTGAATTTGCTTCTTGATGCTCTCTTTTTGCTTCAACTCTTATTTCTTGCGAGTGCATCATTAAAATTACTGAGCCCATCTTAATGGCTATAAGAAAGCACTTCTTGGGAGATAACCCATGTTTTTATTTTACTACTGTATTGTTGAGTCTTGGAAGTTGTTACTACTGTAGCAACCTCTCCTTATCATGTTTTTTGTGCCAAGTAAAGTCTCTATGGTAAAGTTGATGCTAGATTTGGATTGCTGAGCAGAAACAGCATTGCTGCAATTTGCGTAGAACTCTCTGTAAAAAAATCAAAAAAATCTGCCAATTTACGTGCGTGATCCTCAGATATGTTCGCAACTTTCATTAGTTTTGAGTTTTCCGTTTGAGCAAGTTAAGTGCCTCTGTAAAATTAGTTTACGGACTGTTCGTTTTTGACAGATTCTGCCTTTTAGTTCGCATTGCCGCTTTTGCTATGTTGAATGGGTTTCTTTGTTCCATTAACTTTCAGAAGCTTTGTGCAATGTCCAGAGGTGTTAAGAATGATTATGTCACCTCTGAATATATGAATTTTGATTATGCACTAACCCTCTAATGAGTTTGCTTGAAGTTTGGTGTGGAGGAAGTTTTCAAGGGTCGAAGAGGATGATACAATATGATCAAGAAGAGTGAAAGGTCTAAGCTTGGGATGCCCCGGTGGTTCATCTGCATATTTTAAGAAGACTCAAGCATCTAAGCTTGGGGATGCCCAAGGCATCCCCTTCTTCATCGACAACTTATCATGTCACTTCTAGTGAAACTATATTTTTATTCCGTCACATCTTATGTTCTTTACTTGGAGCGTCTGTTTGCTTTTATTTTTGTTTTGTTTGAATAAAGTTGGATCCCACCATCCTTATATTGGAGATATTACGCTCCGCTTTTTCATATGGAACACTTGTGTTCTTAGTTGTGCTTTAATGTCATGGCGAAGGCTGAAATTGCTTCATTGATTGCTATTTGGTTGGAATCAGAAAATGCTTCATATGGTTTGGAATAACTTGAAACTTGGCAATTGTTTTGAGCTCTCATAGATCATGTTTAAGCTCTTGCATCATGTAGTTTAATCTATTAATGGAGAACTACCCTAGAGCTTGTTAAATTTTGGTTTGCATAATTGGTCTCTCTAAGTCTAGATTTTTGGTAAAGTGTTTGAACAACAAGGAAGACAGTGTAGAGTCTTATAATGCTTGCAATATGTTTCTTGTGTAAGTTTTGATGTACTTGTTCATACTTGTGTTTGCTTCAAACAACCTTGCTAGCCCAAAGAGAGGAAATGCTTCTCGTGCATCCAAACACCTTGAGCCAAAACCCATGCCATTTGTGTCCACCATATCTACCTACTATGTGGTATTTTCTGCCATTCCAAAGTAAATTACTTGAGTGCTACCTTTAAAATTTCATTACTTTATCTTTGAAATATATAGCTCATGGGACAAATAGCTTAAAAACTATTGTGGTGATGAATATGTAGTTATGTGTCTTAGTTCTTATAAGTTGCTTGTTGAGCGGTAACCATGTTTATGGGGACGCCATCAACACCTTTGTTGGATATCATGTGAGATGCTATGCATGTTCTTCTTGTAGTAAGGGTGATTTTCATGATCAAATGGTTTGAGTATGCATATTGTTAGAGAAGAACATTCGCTAACCAAAGCCATGTATCATGGTTGAAGTTTCAGTTTGGACATACAACCTCACTCTCTTATGAGAATATTATCTGTTGTTGAATGCTTATGCATTAAAGAGGAGTCCATTATCTGTTGTCTATGTTGTCCCGATATGGATGTCTAAGTTGAGAATAATCAAAAGCGAAATCCAATGCGTCTTTCTCCTTGGACCTTTATACAGGTGGCATAGAGGTACACCTTTGTGACACTTGGTTGAAACATATGTCATGCAATGATAATCGTGTTAATCCAAGCTAATTAGGACAAGGTGCGAACACTATTAGTACTCTATGCATGAGGCTTGCAACTTGTAGGTAATATGCAAGCACATATGAATTATTACTACCGTTGACAAAATTGTTTCTATGTTTTCAAAATAAAAGTTCTAGCACAAAAATAGTAATCCATGCTTCCCTCTGAGAAGGGCCATTCTTTTACTTTATGTTGAGTCAGTCTACCCACTTCTTTCTATCTTAGAAGCAAACACTTGTGTTAACTGTGTGCATTGATTCTTACATGTTTACTTATTGCACCTGTTATATTACTCTATGTTGACAAATATCCATGAGATAAACATGTTACAAGTTGAAAGCAATTGTTGAAACTTAATCATCCTTTGTGTTGCTTCAATGCATTCTACTTTGAATTTATTGCTTATGAGTTAGCTTTTATGCAAGTCTTGTTGATACTTGTCTTGAAAGTACTATTCATGAAAAGTTTTGCTATATGATTAAGTTGTTTAGTCATTATCTTTTGTTAGCAATCTTTTGCTTCAGATCACTCCATTCATCTCATATGCTTTACAATAATGTTGATCAAGGTTATGTTGGTAGCATGTCACTTGAGAAATTATTTGTGTTATCGTTTACCTACTCGAGGCGAGTAGGAAATAACGTCTCCAATGTATCTATAATTGCGATGTTCCATGCTTGTTTTATGACAATACCTACATGTTTTGTTCACACTTTATATCGTTTTGATGCATTTTCCGGAACTAACCTATTGACGAGATGCCGAAGTGCCAGTTCCTGTTTTCTGCTGTTTTTGGTTTCAGAAATCCTAGTAAGGAAATATTCTCGGAATTGGACGAAATCAACGCCCATCATCTTATATTTCCACGAAGCTTCGAACACCGGAGAAAGACCAGGAGGAGCACCGGGGGCCACACGTGGTGCGGCACGGCCAAGGGCCTGTGCGCCCTCTTGTGTGGCCGAGTGTCCCCTCAGACTCCGCCTCTTCGCCTATTTAAGCCTCCCTGACCTAAAACATCGATACGGAAAAGCCACGATACGAGAAAAGTTCCGAGCCGCCGCCGCCGAAGCCAAGATCTTGGGGACGAGTCTCTGTTCGGCACGCCGCCGGGAACCCCGGAAGACTTCTCCATCGACACCACCGCCATCTCCATCAGCTGCCTCCACGATGAGGAGGGAGTAGTTCTCCCTCGAGGCTAAGGTGTATGGTAGCTATGTGGTTAATCTCTCTGTGCTCAATACAATGATCTCATGAATTGCTTTACATAATTGAGATATATGATGAGCTTTTTATCGCTACTAGTTTATGTGCTACTCATGTGATGTTATTAAAGTAGTCTATTCCTCTTGCATGGTGTAAAGGTGCCAGTGTGTGCACCGTGTGGTTCTTGTCGTAGGGTTATGATCATAATCTCTTGTAGGTTATGGAGTTAATTATCATTATGATAGTATTGATGTGATCTATTCCTCCTTTCATAGTGTAATGTGGACAGTGTGTATGCTATGTTAGTTCTCGGCTTATTTTGCAAAGATCTATTATGCTCTAAGTGTTGTGGGTATACTTTATGGGTATATCAACGACATGGCCTGGATCCGGCAAGCCCGGGTGGCCCACAGACGGTGATGGTGGCATGTGGCCCATCGGGCGGCCCAGTTGCTGTTGATCATGAAGGATGAAGTCCAGCCCAGGAACGAGGAGCCGGATCTCAACCGACCTACAAAGGAGGCCGGATCCGTGGAGGCCCATAAAGTATCCGGATCGGCACGGCCAAGATGGAAGGCGGATCCTTGACGTACACGGCAAGATATTGTACCGTAGTTAGGCAACTTGTATTCCGGCTAGGAATGTAAACCCTAGATCCGTGCGCCTTTATAAGCCGGATCCCGGGAGCCCTAGAGGCACAACACAACCATTGTAACAACGCGCAAGCGCCCCAGGATAATTCCACACAAGCAGCGAGGCCTGTCATCGTGCGGGTGTTCGAAGCTGGGTAACTCGCGTACTCTGGCGTCAGGGACACTCCACCCTATGGCCCCTACTTCTTTTCCCCCTCGTGAGGATCCCTCCTTCGGGGTACCGTCTACTAAGCAATGACGGTTGGCGCCCATCGTGGGGAGGCGTGGAGGCCGGAAAGGAGGGCTCAGCCATAGGAAGCTCGGCGGCTTCGATGTTGTGGGGGCGTGTGCTTCGCGGGAACTTTCCGATCGTCCCTCGGACGATCGGATTCGCTAGGTGGACCCCGTCAAGCTCTCCATCGTCCCAATCGGCGGCATCCACATCTTCATCGGCGAAACCGTGATTCAGCGAGACGCTACGGTAAATAGCAGCGCGACACGGCTGAGCTGGACGCATCGCGATCGATACGAGTCGCGGGAACTTCCTAAGGAAGATTCCTTAGATCTTAAAAAATCAACACCCACCCAATCCGCCCCTGAGCAGGAGAAAACGGTGGAAGACCAATGCAGATCCTAGGTCTCCCAGGTGTTAGAGAAAGCAAGGTGTCACTTCGTGCACTTCTTGGCCCATACCGCAGGAGACGCCCTCCATGAGGACGAAGCCGATCCCTTGCAGGTTGAGGCACCCGGAAACGACGCCGCTCCGGATCAGCAAGAGGCTGTCGGAGACAGCGACGCCCCGGGACAAGGGGATGCCGGAAACCCTGAGGAATCAATCCTCGGCAACTTGAGCCCAAATTCCGACGATGCCTCCTCAATAGGCACAGAAGAATACAATCGCTTGACGAAGGAGCTCGAGATCGGGGAAGAAGCTGACGGTGCCTCATCCATGAATACAGAAGAATTCAACCGCAAGCTCGAGGAACTCGGAGGCGGTGAGCAAACTGACGCAGAATCCGCCCAGCCAATGCAGGTTCTAGCAACCGTAGCACCGCTGGATCAGCAGGAAACGGAAGATGAAGACTCCACCTCCGACCCAGGACCATCCAACGTAGGATCTCCCTTAGATCGGGAACGACCACGAAAGGATGTCTTGTCACCAGAAGAGATGGTCGAGCAGGCAGGCATGGATGCAATCGCACACTCGGCGATCCTCAACAAACCAATAACCCCGAGGAAGCTGCAGATCCGGAGGCTTTAGAAGCCAAAAGGCAGGAGATGCTGGCAACAGCTCAGAAATTCGCCAGAACCGCAGCCGCAATGCTGGAAGAGAAAACAGAAGCTGCGAACTTTGTGGTCCACTTTCAGAAGAAGGATCGCGAAGTCGATGAATCTCTTGCAAAGGTCAGGCAACTCGAGAAGCACTGGGAGGCCAAGGTGAAATTTGTTCAGGAGGAAGAAGCTAGAATTAGGCGAGAAGCCATCCTTCCCCGCAAGATTACCTTTGCAACACCCACAGAACAACAGCCGCTCACAACTCCAAAGAACAACATGAAGAGGAACGGAGCTCAGAAAAAGAAGGGCGAGGAGATTGACATCAACTACGTCCGGAAGCTCGTTGCTTCAGCAATGCAACCAAGGCAGACACTTCGCGCAGGTTAGAATCCAATCCGGATCATTGCATATCCACCGCGCAGAAGGACGCCCTAGCAAGTCAACATCGTGATGGCGAGTCGCGCACCGGATCCACGGAGCGCAGGAGAAAAGTCAGGGAACATCCGAATCCAATCCCGGTGCCCTCGGATTCAACCCCGAAAAACCCGGCAAAGGGAAAGGACCCGATGTATACTGGCAGAGACAAGTATCGTGTCCCATCACCACCACCCCGGATTTCGCGTCCTCCGCGCCTCCCTCGACGCAGTCCTGCCGGAAACACCAGGCCCCATGGGCCAGGTGGAATCAACATCCGCGACAATATGCCACCGCCTAGGAACAGGAGTAGGGAGCGCACGCCGGAGCCACGCAGAAGCCGGAACCAAGACCGCGAGCCTGAGCCTCGTCGGAACCAAGACCGCGAGCCTGAGCCTCGCAGAAGCCAAGGACGCGAGCCTGAACCCAGAAGGAGTCGGAACGAAGAGCGCGCGCCTGAGCCTCGCAGGAGCCGGAACGACGGAGGCGACCACCACCAAGAGGAAGGAAGTCACCGAAGCCGGAGCCAGCCACGGGAGCAGCGGGGTCGAAGGGCGGAAGAACATCCCAGGGCCCTCGCAGATCTCCCTCGCCACCACCCAGTGGAGGCGGAGGGTGGACGGAGGCGGAGGCCGAGATCCCGTTCCCGCTCAAAGTCCTGGCGGCGGTCCCGCGGCGCTGGGAACGCCTCAACGAGTACAATCCGATTACATCGGTCCAAAGTGTTTGGCCGGATGATCCGAGAGGAACCAAAGCCAAGAAGCTTGAACCTTAAGCTACCAGGAAACCTGAAGCACTATGATGGCAGCGAGAGGCCGGATACCTGGATTGAGGATTACTGCAGTAACCTTCGCCGGAGGAACCCCGAATATAGCCTGCCGCATGCTCCAGTTGTACCTTAGTGGTCCAGCTCGTGTTTGGCTCAGCGACCTCGAGGAAAACACCATCTTTTGCTGGTTTGACCTGAAGAAGGCCTTCGAGAACCACTTCAGGGGCATCTACAAGAGACCGGCCACCACTAGCGACCTTCAAGCCTGCATCCAGAAGAAGGGTGAAACATCCAGAAGTTTCCTCACCCGATGGTTGGCAACCAGAAACGAGTGCGAGAACGTAGATAACCGCACAACAATGCACGCCTTCATTGGTGGCTTGCAGCGTGGAGGGCTGCTGCGCCACAAGCTTACCTGCCTGGTGAATGCGAACAAGCTCACCCTTGATGAGATGATAAACATCGCCAGCGATCACACTGCCGCCGATGACGACGCAGGCGGAGATCTTGCAGCTACAGCCATACCCCTGCACCAACAAAAGAAAAACCGTGACAATGGCGTCAGCAACAGCAACAAGCGGAAGAACCCCCTGAAGACCAGAAAGGCGGAGGATCCGACATGGTAGCCATGGCGTTCCAACGCGGAGGTTCAGGAGGAGGAAGAGGCCACGGACGTGGGCCCGAGGGCAGCGGGGGCAATGCTGACGAGGTCACCGCAGCCGGATCCCGCGCCCCCAAACGTACGAAGAATACATGGATATGCGTACCTGGCTCATCTAGATCCGGCTACGGGCAAATCCACTCCTGTCGCAATGCAAGTGGGTTAACGATCTGAAGAACGACCGGAGGCAGGATGCAAGCGACCGGAAGCACCGCCCACGCGGCAAAGGAGGCAAGGGCAAGAACAAGGACAAGAGGACAGTTCCGAGGCAATGGACGAGGATGACGCTTCGCCGGAACCCAGGAGGGTACCGCAGCTAACAAGTCCAACCCCTTTGGCAAAAAGAGTGTCGGAGCCTTCCACACCTTCCTCGGAACCCCAACAGTCCGCGCGAAAAAATCGGCGCTCCGGCTCTTGAACGCCACAGTTCCGGCTGTGCCACAGTATGTCAAGTGGTCGGAGAAAGCCTGCACCTTCGACAGGTCGGATCATCCGGCTGTCATCCCCAAAGAATGCTACGCTCTGGTTGTGAGTCCCCGCATTGATGGGTATGACTTCTCCAAGTGCCTTATGGATGGCGGAGCTAGCTTGAACATCATGTACCTGGAGACTCTGAAGAGGATGAACCTCAAAAAGGAACAGCTCAAGCACAGCACCACTGAATTTCATGGTGTGGTTCCGGGTAAGAAGGCAAACTCCCTGGGCAGCATCAAACTTCCCGTGGCCTTCGGCGATGTTAACAATTACCGCGAAGAGATGATCACGTTTGAAGTAGTGCCCTTCAAGAGCTCCTACCAATCTTCGGCAGGCCCACCTACCACAAGTTCCACGCCAGGGCATGCTACATCTACAACAAGCTCAAGATTAGGGCCCCAATGGTATGATCACCGTGTCCGGAGACTACAAGAAAGCAGGGACTGCGAGGAGGGCAAGGCCGCCTTTGCAGTCCGTCATATCGAAGGAGCTGCAAGGCTACAGGGCCGCGGTGGATCCGGCGAGATGCGACCACCAAGAAGCAGATCTCAGAGAAGACCTCGTTCAAAGCCCCGATAGAAACCAAGAAGCATGACCTCGTGGAAGGCGACAGCTCCAAGCAGGTTTCAGTCGGAGCCAACATGGACCCCAAATAGGAAGACGCGCTCGTCGAGTTCTCAAGCTAACATGGATATCTTCGCATGGCAACCTTCTGACATGTCCGGAGTACCAAGGGAACTCGCCGAGCACTACCTCCACATAAATCCGGGTGCAAAACCGGTGAAGCAAGCTATGCGACGCTTTGGAGATAAGACGCCATAGGAATGGAATTAGCAAAGTTACTAGAGGCAGGTTTTGTAGTAGAAGTTATCCATACTGAGTGGGTCGCAAACCCCGAACCTAAAAAGAATTCTGAAATACTAAGAATGTGCATCGATTACTCCGGCTTGAATAAGCATTGTCCGAAGGATCCGTTCCCCTACCGCGCATTGACCAAGTCATTGATTCAACGGCAGGGGCGGAACTTCTGTGTTTTCTTGACGCATAGGTATCATCAGATCCGGATGAAGGAGTCTGACCAAAAGGCGACCTCTTTCATCACACCTTTTGGCACATACTGCTATGTTACCATGCCTTTTGGCTTGAAAAACGCAGGTGCCACATACCAACGTACGATGCAGCGGTGCTTGAAGGACCAAATCGGTCGGAACGTGCACGCATACGTCGACGACATCGCGGTCATGACCCAAAAGGGATCCGACTTGATCAGCGACCTGAAGGAAACCTTCGATAATCTCCGACGGTACAAGATGATGTTAAATCTGCTGAAGTGCGTCTTTGGCGTACCAGCCGGAAAACTCCTTGGCTTCATCGTTTCCCACAGGGGCATTGAAGTTAACCCGGAAAAAATCAAGGCTATCCTGAACATCAAGCGGCCAACTTGTCTCAAAGATGTGCAACGATTAACTGGTTGCGTTGCAGCAATCAATAGATTTGTTAGCCGTCTTGGCGAAGGCCTACCTCATACAAGCTGCTGAAGAAAACGGACAAATTTGTCTGGGACGAAGCAGCAGACGAAGCACTTCAGGGATTGAAGAACATACTCTCCTCTCCACCCATATTGGCAGCTCCAGTGGAGTCAGAGCCTATGCTCCTCTACATGGCAGCCACCAACAAAGTCATCAGTCTCGTAATCGTGGTGGTGCGACAGGAAGAAGGACATGAGCATGGAGTCCAAAGGCCCGTATATTACATTAGCGAAGTCCTGACGGAATCCAAACAAAGATATCCTCACTTTTAGAAGCTAGCTTATGGAGTATTCCTAGGTAGCCGGAAGCTGAGACACTACTTCCAGGAGCATCCCATGACAGTGGTGAGAAAAGCTCCCCTGGCAACTATCATCAACAACTCCGACGCAACCGTGTAGCAAAATGGGGCATTGAGTTATCTGCCTTTGACATCAACAAAGCGGAGAGCGCAATCAAGTCTCAGTTCTTGATTTTATCGCGGATTGGACTGAAGCACCGGAGGGCACACCTGTGCCGGAACCTGAAGCTTGGGTCATGCACTTAGACGGATCCAAGCAACATCAAGGCTCGGGGGCTGGAGTTACCCTGAAGTCACCTACCGGAGAAGAACTGTCACGTAGATTCATGAAGCTACAAACAATATGGCGGAATACGAGGCTCTACTACACGGTCTGCGCATCGCTAAGGAAATTGGGATCAAGCACATCATATGCTGGGAGATTCCGACCTGGTGGCACAACAAGTGGAACACACGCCAGAAACTCCGTCATGGCGGCTTACAGAGATGAAGTCGCCAGGCTCGCCAAGTGCTTCCTCGGATACGAAGTCAAGTACGTCGGGAGAGACGATAACACGGCGGCGAGATATGCTGTCAAGCTCGGATACGGCAGGAAGCCAATTTCATGGCATTTTCGACATCTACGGATACCCTCGGTGAAGGCGCAAACCCGGAAAATCCTGATCTGGCAGTGTCTCCGGCTAAGGAAGTGATGGCAATCATTCCGGCCTGGACTCAGCCGTTTCTGGATTACCTCATCGATCGAAAGTTGCCGGAGGACGAGGTCCACGCACGACAGATCATCAGGCGAGCTAGATCCTACACAATTGTTGATGGACAGCTCTACAAGCGAAGTGCAACTGGGGTATTTTTGAAATGCGTCTCCAACCAAGATGGCATTGAAATCCTCGGAAGGGTCCACGCGGGGGGATTGCCGGGCATCATGCCGCCCCCGAGGTCCTCGTTGCAAAAGCTTTTTCGTTAGGTTTTTCTTGGCTAACAGCTAAAGAAGGCAATGAGAAGTGGTGAAAACTTGCCGAGGTTGCCAGTACTACGCTAGCCAAACGCTCCAGCCCAAGAGCTGAGGACCATACCTATCACCTGGCCGTGTCTGGGGGCTTGATATGGTTGGTAAGTTAAAGAAATCATCTCCTGGTGGTCATGAGACCTCTTGGTCTCTATTGACAAGTTCAGTAAGTGGATCGAGGCAAAGCCAGTGAGAAAAGTCAACGGTGCTACGGCACTAAAATTTGTTTGCAGCCTCGTGACAAGACATCCCACACAGCATAATCACAGATAATGGCACAAACTTTGCGCAAGGAGAACTCAAGGATTATTGCGATGAAGTTGGGATCCGGCTTGACCTTGCATCTGTGGCCCATCCACGTCAATGAGTGGTCGAGCAGGCCAATGGTCTTATACTAGTGGAATCAAACCTGCCTTGAAGAACTTGGCCACCTTGTAGTGGAGCTTGGTGATGAACTGAACTGTGCAGCGGAGTTTGCGAACTACCCCTAACAGGTCAACCGGATTTACTCCGTTCTTTGTATACGGATCCGAAGCTGTGCTCCCCACCGACATCATCCATGATTCACCGCAGTTTCCGCCTGAAGAAAGCTGCGCGAGGCTCGACGACTATACGCGGACCCGATCCCGGAAGAAGCTCGAATTTAGCTGACCAACGCTCCACCATTGTCGGCGACTCAGAAACGCTATCATAGCGGTCGAGTTCGGAGCAGCTCTCGTTCATGGTCGAGCTTAGTCCTCCGCCTTCGCCGAGGTGAAAGACCACAAGCTGCAATCTCCATGGGAAGGACCTTTTGTCATCAGCAAAGTGCTACACAACAAATCTTACTACTTTGTTGATTTCCGAGAATTAAAAGACAGACCTGCCAACTGGCACCGAAAACGAAAACGAGAGGATCCGGGTGACATATATGATGAAACAGATCGTCCCTGGAATATAGCACAGCTACGTCCTTTCCACACTTAGCTACGCATTACATACCTTGTAATATATATGATACATGATCAATGAAATAAAGCTTTTGGTTCACTCTTAGAGTCTTTTACCTCCTTTAATTTTTCATTTTTGGATCGTGTATGTTTTCCGACTAAACTGCAGAGCTGGATCTTTCCGCCTAGGCGTGTATGAAAGTTGTGATTTTCAAAATCGTCCTTTGGGACGTAAGCTTAAGTTTTCTGGTGGAAAATATCTTCTGTTGCAAACTCATGGATTCCTGGTAGCGACTTCCGGCACTTGGGCTGGGGGCTTGTTTCCGCGGTTATTGACGGATTGCCATTGGGCTTCGTCGCCGCTGGCGAGCGTTTCCGGCCACAGGTTTTCCGGCTCGTGGAAGGTCAAATGGGCAAGCCGGAAAATATAACATCAGCACTTGCTTTCAACAAACGAAACATGCAAATAATATAATGGATAGCAGGATAAGTTTTCTCCGCCCATGCATGCGTGTTCCGCTCCTAGCTACTTAAGAATTTAAGTTATATTACAAACCCTCGCTGGGGCCAAAATGATGCATTGTTTTTTTCCCGCAGGAATAAAGTTTTCACTCCTCCTTAGCCGGAGAAGTATTGCCCTCTGGATCCTTTTCCTCGGCGTCCTCGGCCGGAGACGACACATCCTCCTCACTTTCCTCCTCCTCTTCAGAAGTTGCAGCGCTGTCCTTGGGTTCCTCTTGGGGAGCATCCTTAGAGCTGGTCAGGTAGAAGATTGAGTTCGGTTAAACGGGTCGGGCTTAGCGTCGCTCTTTTTGAAGTTTGGCTTCAGGGAACCGTCCCGCGGGAAGAGCGACCTTGTGTAAAGTCTTCATGTCGGATCCTCGTACGCCGCGATGCGGGTATCATAGCCACTCACTGCATCCAGGAGCGCACCAACATCTGCATCCGGAGGAACGCCCGTGGTTACCCGGTCAAGATCAAGCTTCGGGTTATGCGCCAAGCACATCGTTAAGGTCATCGCAGCTGCGCCTCGGGCTGATGATGCTTGTAGATCCGTCACCAGCTCCGGAAGAATGTCCATCTTCTTAACAAGTTTGCGCAGTCCGCAGGTGCGGCTCTTCTTGAGGGATAAGTTGTGGCATATCTTCCGGGAGGCGGAGATGAGATCTTTGCAATCGTCACCTGCAAGTGTAAGGAGATCGTCCCGGGGAAATAGATTCCTTTCCGGGTATCCAAGCGGCTCTGCACGAGATAATCAGATATAAGCATGCAAGTTGAGCACAAAAAAATTAGACCTCTAGATAAGTTTCCGGAAAAGTACCGAGGATGTGTTCATTCAGCAAGTCCCAGTGACGTTCTGCGGTCTCCATATATTTCCGGAGTCCATTGAGCTCCTTCTGCTGCCTCTTGATGGTCTCGCTGTCAGCATTTTTCTTCAGCAAAAATTAAACCCTTTCCTTGATGATCTCGGAGTTTTATCCGCCAGCTGCTTTTCGGCCTGCTCCCTTTTAAGTTCCGCCTCCTTTAGTTTCGTCTCCAGCTCTTGGTACGAGGAGCGCAGGTTCTCAAGTTCAGAGGAGGTCGTGGCAAGGGAAGAGGATGCGCCTATAATGATATAAGTCAAAAACAAGTTCAAGGTCGGAACGTGAATTAATGACAAAAAAGGCGGAAACCAACCTTGGGCGTCTGCCAGTTGTTTTTTCAGTTCTGCATTATCATTTTTCAGGGTCCGGATATTTTCCGCTTGACCCAGGGTAACGCGGCGCTGAAGGGCAATGTTCTTGTGCAGCTCAAAATGCAGCGCCTGCTGTTCTGTAAATAAGATCGAGCGGAGTAAAAAATTCCGCCTATAGCAGTGGGGTCCTTTGAAGCATTATTGCCGGAATCTTTCCGTTAATTTAAAAATCTTTCCGAAGTAATTTTTGTCTAAGCATCTAAGCGCTAACTAGTACTAGTTTCTGCCTACATGCTTGGGGGCTACTGGGGAGTACCTTTTGTTTGCAGATGAGTTTGTCGAAGAACTGGCCGACATTCTTCTTGAAGTCCTGGATTTCCGATGTCGCGGATCGAGCCCCCATGCATTGTTCAGCATGGCGTTGAGCAAATCTTGTTCAAGCTCCCATTTCTCCGCCTCGGTCAGTTTGTTGAAAAACTTGGTAGCATATGCCTTGGGGGTGGAAGTGAGGTCAGCCGGATCTCCAAAGTTCTTCGGAAATACGACGACATCGCCAGCACCGGCTTCGGCTTTCTCGGAAGAAGTGACTTCAGCCTCTCCTTGGCCTTGTTCTTCTGCTTCTTCTTGAGCAGGGCCTTTGGCCTTAGGATCTTCTCCGCCCACCTTCTCGCTGCTAACCGGAACAATTTCCGGTGGAGTGTTCGCGGCAGGAGGGGGAGATGGATCCGCCTGAGGGGGAGACGGCTGAGGAGCAGTGTGGGAAGTGCTTGGCGGAGCTGGAGTAGGAGGACCAACAGCCGGAGACTTTTTCATGTACTTGGTAATGGGTTCTTGGCTGGTGGTCCGGGTGGCGGTGGTAGTCAAATTTCTACAAACAAGTAAAAGGGATCACATAAGAAACTTCATCTGAATAGAGGTGCACCATATTCGGAAACTTACGGGGCGTCGGGGATGATAGGGCGCGAGCGTTTGCCCGCTGTTGAAAGCATTTTCAGACGCTCACGCTCCGCCTTCTTCGAGTTCAGCGGAGGTGGCTTCATGGTCTTGGGCTTCTTGGCGGAGGCCTCGCCGCTGGCTCCGGCTTCAGAGCCGGATGCTTTGGCGCGGGGACGTTTTGAAGGTCGAGGGGCCGCCTTGCGGGGTGCTTGTTCCTCTTCCTCCTCCTCGTCGTCCGGAACCTCCTCCGCCGCGTCGCCGCTGACAGGGACACGAAGAATGGAGCGAAAGTTTTCCTCCGCCAAAGTATCGAGCTGGAGGGAATACTGATATAAGTTAAAGACAATATCCAAAGACTTGTGAAGTTTGAAGTAACGAAGGAAACAGAGCTTACCGGAGGACACTGGTTGTTTGTATGGATATCCTTGATCAATTCCGGGACCGGTTGGCCCCGGCCTATCTTCACGAGCGTTTTGATTCTCCTTTTGAGGGAATCAGCCGGAAGGTCGTGGCGGGTAGCTCGGAGCTGGTCGTCCGCCCCGGTATATGCGCAGATTAACCGCGCATTGTACCGAAGTGGCTGGATCCGCCGGGTGAACCAGCTGAGAGTAAGCTGACTCCGGTTAGCCCATCGTGGACTAGCCAGGAGATTCTCCGCGCCGCCTTCTCCAAGATAGGGGTTTGGGCGAGCGAGGGGACGAAGCTCCAGCTCGCGAGCTCTTCCGGAGGCTCGTTGATGAACTTGGGCAAGCCATCGTGGATGTCCGGAACTGAGGCGTTCTTTTCATAGAACCATCCGGCGTTCCAGTACGGATTCGTGCGAATCATGAGGTGGATACATGCGGCCAGGTCGGAGCATGAACGTCATGCTCCCGCAGTTCAACATGGCTTTGTCCTTTGTTTCCTTCTTCACTAGAAGGTTTGTAGAATAGCAGCAAGTTTCCCTTAAGTGGATCACCCAAGGTTTATCGAACTCAGGGAGGAAGAGGTCAAAATATCCCTCTCATGCAACCCTGCAACCACAAAGCAAGAAGTCTCTTGTGTCCCCAACACACCAAATAGGTGCACTAGTTCGGCGAAGAGATAGTGAAATACAGGTGGTATGAATATATATGAGCAGTAGCAACGGTGCCAGAAAATAGCTTGCTGGCGTGTAGTTGATGAGTATGCAGCAGTAGTAACACAGTAAAACAGTAAACAAGCAGTAGTAACTCAGCAGTATTTAGGAACAAGGCCTAGGGATTAGACTTTCACTAGTGGACACTCTCAACATTGATCACATAACAGAATAGATAAATGCATACTCTACACTTTTGTTGGATGATGAACACATTGCGTAGGATTACACGAACCCTCAATGCCGGAGTTAACAAGCTCCACAATAATGCTCATGTTTAGGTAACCTTAAGTGTAAGATAGATCAAAACGACTAAACCAAGTACTAGCATAGCATGCACACTGTCACCTTCATGCATATGTAGGAGGAATAGATCACATCAATATTATCATAGCAATAGTTAACCCGCAATCTACAAGAGATCATGATCATAGCATAAACCAAGTACTAACACGGTGCACACACTGTCACCTTTGCACACATGCAGGAGGAATAAAACTACTTTAATAACACATCACTAGAGTAGCACATAGATAGTAGTGATACAAAACTCATATGAATCTCAATCATGTAAAGCAGCTCATGAGATCATTGTATTGAGGTACATAGGAGAGAGATTAACCACATAGCTACCGGTACAGCCCGAGCCTCGATGGAGAACTACTCCCTCCTCATGGGAGCAGCACGGTGATGAAGATGGCGGTGGAGATGGCAGCGGTGTCGATGGAGAAGCCTTCGGGGCACTTCCCCGCCGGCGGGTGCGGAGCAGACTCTGTCCCCGGATCAGCTTCGCGATGACGGCGGCTCGGAACTTTCTCGTATCGTGGCTTTTCCCTAAGGGTTTTCGATGCGGGCTTTAAATGGCGAAGAGGCGGCGCAGGGGGTCAAAGGGGCAACCACACCATAGGGTGGCGCGGGCCACAGGCAGCGCCACCATGTCATCTGGGGCCCACAGGCCCCCCTCTGTCGGGCGGAAGCTTCGTGGAAAAATAGGAACCTGGGCGTTGATTTCGTCCAATTCCGAGAATATTTCGTTACTAGGATTTCTGAAACCAAAAACAGCAGAAAACAGAAGGCAGCATCGGCATCTTGTTAATAGGTTAGTTCCAGAAAATGCATAAATATGACATATAATGTGTATAAAACATGTAGATATCATCAATAATGTGGCATGGAACATAAGAAATTATCGATACGTTGAAGACGTATCAGCATCCCCAAGCTTAGTTCTGCTCGTCCCGAGCAGGTAAAGCGATAACAAAGATAATTTCTTAAGTGACATGCCATCATAACCTTGATCATACTAGTGTAAGCATATGCGATGAATGCAGCGATCAAAACAATGGTAATGACATGAGTAAACAACTGAATCATAAAGCAAAGACTTTTCATGAATAGTACTTCAAGACAAGCATCAATAAGTCTTGCATAAGAGTTAACTCATAAAGCAATAATTTAAAGTATAGACATTGAAGCAACACAATGGAAGATTAAGTTTCAGCGGTTGCTTTCAACTTATAACATGTATATCTCATGGATATTGTCAATGTAAAGTAATATAACAAGTGCAATATGCAAGTATGTAAGAATCAATGCACAGTTCACACAAGTGTTTGCTTCTTGAGGTGGAGGAAATAGGTAAAGAACAATAAAAGTAAAAGAAAGATCCTTCAAAGAGGAAAGCGATTGCTATATTTGTGCTAGAGCTTTTATTTTGAAAACATGAAGAGAGCATAAAAATAAAGTTTTGAGAGGTGTTTGTTGTTGTCAACGAATGGTAGTGGGTACTCTAACCCCCTTGCCAGACAAACCTTCAAAGAGCGGCTCCCATTTTATTTTGTTTTTGGGTGGCACTCCTTCCAACCTTTCTTTCACAAACCATGGCTAACCGAATCCTCGGGTGCCTGCCAACAATCTCATACCATGAAGGAGTGCCTTTTTATTTTAGGTTTTATTATGATGACACTCCTCCCCACCTTTGCTTTCTCAAGCCATGGCTAACCGAATCCTTCGGGTGCCGTCCAACAATCACATACCATGGAGGAGTGTCTATTTTTGTTAATTAATTTGGGACTGGGAATCCCATTGCCAGCTCTTTTTGCAAAATTATTGGATAAGCGGATGAAGCCACTAGTCCATTGGTGAAAGTTGCCCAACAAGATTGAAAGATAAACACCACATACTTCCTCATGAGCTATAAAACATTGACACAAATCAGAGGTAATAACTTTTGAATTGTTTAAAGGTAGCACTCAAGCAATTTACTTTGGAATGGACGGAGAAATACCATGTCGTAGGTAGGTATGGTGGACACAAATGGCATGAATATTGGCTCAAGTATTTGGATGCATGAGAAGTATTCCCTCTCGATACACGGTTTAGGCTAGCAAGGTTATTTGAAGCAAACTCAAGTATGAAATGGTGCAGCAAGACTCACATATAAACATATTGTAAACATTATAAGACTTTACATCGTCTCCTTGTTGTTCAAACACCTCAACCAGAAAATATCTAGACTTAGAGAGACCAATCATGCAAACCAAATTTTAACAAGCTCTATGTAATTATTCATTAATGGGTACAAGGTACATGATGCAAGAGCTTAAACAAGATCTATATGAGCACAACAATTGCCAAGTTTCACATTATTCAAGACATTATACCAATTACTACATGTAGCATTTCCCGTTCCAACCATAACAATTAACGAAGCAGTTTCAATCTTCGCCATGAAAATTAAAAGCTAAGAACACATATGTTCATACGAACCAGCGGAGCGTGTCTCTCTCCCACACAAGGATGAACTTATTCAGAGAACTAAGATAACAAAACAAAAACAAAAATAAAAGCACACAGACGCTCCAAGTAAAGTACACAAGATGTGACCGAATAAAAATATAGTTTCAAGAGATAAGTTGTCGATGAAGAAGGGGATGCCCAGCATCCCCAAGCTTAGATGCTTGAGTCTTCTTGAAATATGCAGGGATGAACCACCGGGGCATCCCCAAGCAGCTTTCACTCTTCTCGATCACATTATATCACCCTCTTCTATTGACCCTTGAAAACCGCACACCAAACTTCAAGCAAACTCATTAGAGGGTTAGTGCATAATCAAAATTCACATGTTCAGAGGTGACACAATCATTCTTAACACTTCTGGACATTGCACAAAACTTCTGAAAGTTAATGGAACAAAGAAACTCATTCAACTTAACAAAAGCGGCAATGCGAAATAAAAGGCAGAATCTGTCAAAAACAGAACAGTCCGTAAAGACGAATTTTAAGATGGCACCAGACTTGCTCAAATGGAAAAACTCAAAACTAATGAAAGTTGCGTACATATCTGAGGATCACGCTCGTAAATTGGCAGATTTTTCGAATTTTCTACAGAGAATTATGCCCAGATTCGTGACAGACAGCAATGCTGTTTCTGCGCAGTAATCCAAATCTAATATGAACTTTACTATCAAACTTTACTTGGCACAACAAAACACAAAACTAAGATAAGGAGAGGTTGCTACAGTAGTAAACAACTTCCAAGACACAAATATAAAACAAAGTACTGTAGCAAAATAACACATGGTTATCTCCCAAGAAGTTCTTTCTTTATAGCCATTAAGATGGGCTCACAGTTTTAATGATGCACTCGCAAGAAATAGTATTTGAAAAGAGAGCATCGGCAAATTCAAAACACATTTAAGTCTAACATGCTTCCTATGCATAGGAATCTTGTAAATAAACAAGTTCATGAAGAGCAAAATAACAAGCATAGGAAGATAAAACAAGTGTAGCTTCAAAAATTTCAGCACATAGAGGTGTTTTAGTAACATGAAAATTTCTACAACCATATTTTCCTCTCTCATAATAACTTTCAGTAGCATCATGAGCAAACTCAACAATATAACTATCACATAAAGCATTCTTATCATGAGTCTCATGCATAAAATAATTACTACTCCCAACATAAGCATAGTCATTCTTATTAATTGTAGTGGGAGCAAATTCAACAAAGTAGCTATCAAATATAGGAGTATATTGTAATCATAATCAAATTTATCCTCCATAACAGGTGGTAACAAAAGACTACTATCATTATAATCATCATAAATGGGAGGCAAAGTATCATCAAAGTAAATTTTCTCCTCAATGCTTGGGGGACTAAATATCATGCTCATCAAAGCCAGCTTCCCCAAGCTTAGAATTTTCCATAGCATTAGCAACAATGGTGTTCAAAGCATTCATACTAATAACATTCCCATTATCATGCATATAAAGTTCCATGGGTTTTTTAATTCTTTCTTCAAACACATCATGTCCTAATTCAAGATAAAGTTCATAAAGATCTCTCATTTTATTGTTGTCTTCCATTAAGCCTAACTAGTGTAAACAAGAAACCAAATGTCGCAATTGCAGAGTCTAAAGGAAATAGCTTACTGGCGCCGGGAAATAGCTTAGTAGCCAAGATCCGGAGTGTGAGTACCTTTACCTTTCCTCCACAACGGCGCCGGAAAAGTGCTTGATGTCTACGTTCCTCCTTTCCTGTAGACGGTGTTGGGCCTCCAAGAGCAGAGGTTTGTAGAATAGCAGCAAGTTTCCCTTAAGTGGATCACCCAAGGTTTATCGAACTCGGGGAGGAAGAGGTCAAAGATATCCCTCTCATGCAACCCTGCAACCACAAAGCAAGAAGTCTCTTGTGTCCCCAAACACCAAATAGGTGCACTAGTTCGGCGAAGAGATAGTGAAATACGGGTGGTATGAATATATATGAGCAGCAACGGTGCCAGAAAATAGCTTGTGGCGTGTAGTTGATGATGGTGGTAGTATTGCAGCAGTAGTAACACAGTAAAACAGTAAACAAGCAGTGGTAGCAGTATTTAGGAACAAGGCCTAGGGATTAGACTTTCACTAGTGGACACTCTCAACATTGATCACATAACAGAATAGATAAATGCATACTCTACACTTTGTTGGATGATGAACACATTGCGTAGGATTACACGAACCCTCAATGCCGGAGTTAACAAGCTCCACAATAATGCTCATGTTTAGGTAACCTTAAGTGTAAGATAGATCAAACGACTAAACCAAGTACTAACACATGTACTCTTCACATATGTGGAGGAATAGATCACATCAATACTTATCATAGTAATAGTTAACTTCGCAATCTACAAGAGATCATGATCATAGCATAAACCAAGTACTAACACGGTGCACGCACTGTCACCTTTACACCGTGCAGGAGGAATAAAACTACTTTAATAACACATCACTAGGTAGCACATAGATAGTAGTGATACAAAACTCATATGAATCTCAATCATGGCAGCTCATGAGATCATTGTATTGAGGTACATAGGAGAGAGATTAACCACATAGCTACCGGTACAGCCCCGAGCCTCGATGGAGAACTACTCCCCTCATGGGAGCAGCAGCGGTGATGAAGATGGCGGTGGAGATAGCAGCGGTGTCGATGGAAAGCCTTAAGCACTTCCCCGCTCCGTGGGTGCCGGAACAGAGACTCCTGTCCCAGATGCAGCGCGATGACGGCGGCTCTGGAACTTTTCTCGTATCGTGGCTTTTTCCCCTAAGGGTTTTCGATGCAGGGGCTTTAAATAGGCGAAGAGGCGGCGTCGAGGCGGCCACACCATAGGGTGGCGCGGGCCCAGCCTGGCAGCGCCTGCATGTCATCTGGGCCCACAGGGCCTACCTGCCCGACTCTCGGGTGTTAGAGCTTCCGTGGAAAATAGGAACTGGGCGTTGATTTCGTCAATTCGAGAATATTTCGTTACTAGGATTTAGAAACCAAAAACAAGAGAAACGAGGCTGGCACTTGGCATCTTGTTAATAGGTTAGTTCCAGAAAATGCATAAATATGACATATAATGTGTATAAAACATGTAGATATCATCAATAAAGTGGCATGGAACATAAGAAATTATCGATACGTTGGAGACGTATCACTCCGCAGTTCAACATTGCTTTGTCCTTCGTCTCTTTCTTCACTCGGAAGAAAAATTGCCATAGCTTGACATCTGGTCGGATTCCGAGATGCCCTTCGCAAAGTGTTGCAAAGTTGGAGAGGAGGAGGTATGAGTTTGGGCAGATGTTGTGGGGCTGGAGCCCGTATGTGTTGAGGATGGAGAGGAAAAATTCCGAGCAGGGGAGCGACAGTCCGCGCTCCACCCAAGCCTTGGTCATGACAACTTCACCGGCTCCGGGCTTGGGGATGTCGGTGTCGCGTATGAAGCTCCAGTGGGCGGAGATCATACCCTCGTTCTGGAGCTCTCTAAGCTCCACATCGGTGGTTTCGCAGGGCCACCATTGACCCCGCTCTCCTTCGCGGATCCGGGCCTTGGACGCCCTCTTGTTCTCCGACTCCTGGACCTTGGCTGCCATTCTAGCTTGGCCTTGGAGTTCTTCTTCAAGCTCTTGAGCGGTTGGAATCCGGCCTAGTTTGGTACTGGAAGAGGCGGAGAATGGTTGAGCAAGCCTAATGTCGGAAACGTATGGTGGTAGATATGAAATGGGATCGGACAGATTGGTTCTACAGTGCTGGGTTCCGGGCTACTCGGAGAACTACCAGTACAGTGTGAATCATGCGGCATGCTTCCGGCTGCACCCATGCAAACTAAGTTGAGTAACCGGAAACTACGCTAGTCTACTTCTTCTTCTACAAGTCCGGTGCACGTACCGTTAATGGCGCGGCGGTCCGGCGAGGCTCCGGTGGTGAAGGTCGCCGAACTTGAAGTGAACTTCGCGCTTTGACCACCAATCGGCGGCGGGGAGAAATTCCCGATCAACCGTGGGATCTTAGTGCGAAGGGAGGTTTGGAGCGGCTGCGAGCGAAGCTTCCCGTGGAGAAGTTCGCCGGAGTCGAGATCTGACGGCGGCGCGGCGCGAGGAGGAAGACGAAGTGGTGAGGAGGTGAAAAGAATGAGAAGTTACCGCACGCGATGGCTATTTATAGACCCGGCGCGGAGATTCGTGTTCCGGATCCAACGGTGGAAACTGAACGGTCTCACCGTTGGATGCATGACGCATGTCTTAGATTAAAAACGGTAAAATGACGTGGAGGTAACTTAACCGCGCGCTCCCGAAAATTCCGGCTGAAGATTCACATCTCCGAAAATTTAGCGCGGGAAAGTAGGAGGTTGTGCGCGGGAAAGATGGAAACTCCGTTACATTATCGTTACCGAAGGACAGATGATTTCCGAGAAGATGATGTCGGAAGCAAGAAAGTTTGGAAGCTCTTCAAGATTCTCTTCGGTTCCGAGTTGATTGAGGTCGGAGGAATGATGAATCTCGGAGAACTTCGGGGGCTACTGTTGTGGGTATACTTTATGGGTATATCAACGACATGGCCTGGATCCGGCAAGCCCGGGTGGCCCACAGACGGTGATGGTGGCATGTGGCCCATCGGGCGGCCCAGTTGCTGTTGATCATGAAGGATGAAGTCCAGCCCAGGAGCAAGAGCCGGATCTCGACCTACGAAGGAGGCCGGATCCGTGGAGGCCCATAAAGTATCCGGATCTAGCATAGCCAAGATGGAAGGCGGATCCTTGACGTACACGGCAAGATATTGTACCGTAGTTAGGCAACTTGTATTCCGGCTAGGACTCTCCATGTAAACCCTAGATCCGTGCGTCTATATAAGCCGGATCCCGGGAGCCCTTGATACGTCCATTTGCATCACTATTTTATATCATAATTTGCTGTTATTCATTGATATATTTCATATTTAGAGATGATACTTATGTTATTTCACCTATTTTGCATGTTTCATGATCATTGGAGAATTATTCACCGGAGTCAGGATTCTGCTGGAAAAAGCACCGTCAGGACACCATATTTCGGAAGATCAACAATTGACGGAAATTATACGAAAAATCCTATTTTTCCAGAAGACGAAAGGGAGCCAAAAGGAGGGGCCGAGAGGGGCCACCATGCCCCCCATAGGCGGGCCCTGGCCTGGCCGTGCCGCCATGTGGGGGCCCACCCCCTCTGGCCTCCTCTCCTTTGCGTACATCATCTCCCAGAAAACCTAAGGCACGGGGAGTTACGGAGGGTGTGAGCCGCCTCTCGGGGCGGAGAAACAGAGAAAATAGCTCTCCGGCGGGCAGGAATCCCATGGAAATTCCCTCCCGGAGGGAAATCGACGCCATCGCCACCGTCATCGAGTTGGACATCATTGGGATCATCATCTTCTTCTTCACCATCTACACCGCCATCTCCACCGCTGCATCTCATCACCGCTGTAACAATTAGGGTTGGATCTTGATTGTTTGATAGGGGAAACTCTCCCGGTATTGATTTCTACTTGTTATTGATGCTATTGAGTGAAACCATTGAACCAAGGTTTATGTTCAGATTGTTATTCATCATCATATCACCTCTGATCATGTTCCATATGATGTCTCGTGAGTAGTTCGTTTAGTTCTTGAGGACATGGGTGAAGTCTAAATGTTAGTAATGAATTATGGTTGAGTAATATTCAATGTTATGATATTTAAGTTGTGGTGTTATTCTTCTAGTGGTATCATGTGAACGTCGACTACATGATACTTCACCTTTATGGGCCTAGGGGAGTGCATCTTGTATTCGTTTGCTAATTGTGGGGTTGCCGGAGTGACAGCAACCTAAACCCCCGTTAGTATATCGGTGCAGGAGGGATAGCAGGATCTTAGAGTTTAAGGCTGTGGTTAGATTTATCTTAATTACTTTCTTGTATTTGCGGATGCTTGCAAGGGGTATAATCACAAGTATGTATTAGTCCTAGGAAGGGCGGTGCATTAGCATAGGTTCACCCACACAACACTTATCAAAACAATGAAGATTAATCAGCTATATGAAGCGAAAGCACTAGACTAAAATCCCGTGTGTCCTCAAGAACGTTTGGTCATTATAAGTAAACAAACCGGCTTGTCCTTTGTGCTAAAAAGGATTGGGCCACTCGCTGCAATTATTTCTCTCGCATTTTATTTACTTGTACTTTATTTATCTGCTATATCAAAACCCCCTGAATACTTGTCTGTGAGCATTTACAGTGAATCCTTCATCGAAACTACTTGTCAACACCTTCTGCTCCTCGTTTTCGACACTCTTATTTATCGAAAGTACTACGATACACCCCTATACTTGTGGGTCATCAAGACTATTTTCTGGTGCCGTTGCCGGGGAGTGAAGCGCTATTGGTAAGTGGAATTGGTAAGGAAACTTTTACTGTACGTGCTGATTTTGTTTCTGCTTGCTACTATAAGTCATTATGGAGAGATCCTCCCTTGAATTTCTATTTGGGAAATCTACTACTCCTGCAACGGTAGTGGATGAGGCGCCAGGTGAGGAAGTAATACCATATAAAATACCTATGAAAATTATTGAACGTGTTGTGGATAACCGCTATGAAGGGGATGGAACTGTTCATCCTGGAGATCATTTACTGTTTTTACATGAATTATGCGGGTTATTCAAGTGTGCAGGTATTTCAATGGATGAAGTTAGGAAGAAATTATTTGTTATGTCGCTATCTGGTAAAGCGGCGCATTGGTATAAACTGCTGAAGGATGGGCGTTCTCTTGATTGGAAGGATATTGTGCCTTTATTTTATTCCAAATTCTATCCTCCAAGTGAAATTCAAAGACCGCAACCGTATATATAATTTCTGGCCTCATGAGTATTGCCCAAGCGTGGGGGAGATTGAAGTCTTTAATGCTCAAATGCCCCATTCATGAGCTTCCTGGTAATATTATCATTGATAATTTCTATGCAAGACTTTCTTTTCAAGATAAAACCTTGCTGGATACTTCTTGTTCTGGATCATTCACGCGCAATAAAGAAGAGTTTAAATGGGACCTTCTTGATCGAATTCAAGAAAATACTGAAGGATGGGAGAATGACAAAGGTAGAGTGTCAGGTATAAATTATGATTATGAATGCATTGAAACTTTTATGGATACTGATGAATATCGTAATATAAGTGCTACATATGGTCTTGACTCTCAAGTTGTTGCAAATATTTATAAAGCCTTTGCCTCTCATTTTGAATTGCCTAGGAAGAATTTTGATAAGTATCATGAACCTTATAAAGATAAAACTGATTCACCTAAAGGTAAATGTATTGAAATTAAAACTGTTGATCATGTTCTTCCTGAAGCTTATATTGAAAAACTCCTTTCCCTGCTAAAATGAAGGAGTATTCTGTTATAACTAGTGTAGTTAATAAAAGTGCAAAGAAACCTATAGAACATGAAGAACAAATAAAGGTTGAACCTGTTGTTGCAATAGTTAAAGATCTTGTGACTGAAAATGTGGAAGATGGTCATATTATTTTTTGTGAAGATGCTTCTAATATTGTTTCGCATCCTAATAAGTCTAGGAAAGCCAGTGTTCCTGTGCTCTCTGTTCGAATTGGTGATCATTGCTATTATGGTTTATGTGATATTGGTGAAAGTATTAGTGCCATTCCTTATGAGCTCTACACGGAAATCATGCATGAAATTGGTTCTTGCGAACTTGAAGATATTGATGTGGTTATTCGGCTAGCTAATAGAGAAACTATCTCTCCCATTGGTATTGTTCGAGATGTTGAAGTTCTATGTGGTAAGATTAAATATCCTGCTGACTTTTTGGTACTTGGTTCTGCTGCTAGTAAGTCTTGTCCTATTATTTTTGGTAGACCTTTTCTAAATACTTGTGGAGCTATTATAGATTGCAAGAAAGAGAAAATTGTTACTAAATTTGCTGGTGAATCTTATGAGTTTAACTTCTCTAAATTTGCCAAAACTCCTTATAAAGCTGATTTGCCTAATGATGATTTTAGAGTTGAACAGTGTGCATCTATTGCTCTTGCTCCTAATAATCCTTTGCAGCAACATTTGGAGAATAGTGAGAGTGAAGTTTTTAGGGAAGAAAGGGATGAGCTTGATGAAATTTTCCTTCGTCAACCTATTCTTAAACATGACTTACCGGTTGAGGATTTAGGTGTAACACCACCACCAAAGGAAGATCCTGTATTTGATTTGAAACCATTACCTGATAATCTTAAGTATGCTTATATTGATGATAAGAAAACATATCCTGTTATTATTAGTGCTAAGCTTTCAGATATTGAGGAAGAAAGGTTATTGGAAATATTGAAGAAACACCGAGGAGCTATTGGCTACACTCTTGATGACTTGAAGGGGATTTCTCCCGCTATTTGCCAACATGCCATTAATATAGAAGATGGTGCAAAACCTGTTGTTGAACATCAGCGTCGTCTAATTCCTAAGATGAAGGATGTGGTAAGAAATGAGGTATTAAAACTTCTTGAAGCAGGTATTATATATCCTATTGCTAATAGTAGATGGGTTAGTCCTGTGCATTGTGTTCCTAAGAAAGGTGGAATAACTGTTGTTCCTAATGATAATGATGAGCTCATTCCTCAAAGAGTAGTTGTAGGGTATAGAATGTGCATTGATTTTTGTAAAGTTAATAAAGTTACTAAGAAAGATCATTACCCTTTACCTTTTATTGATCAAATGTTAGAAAGGTTGTCTAAAAATACTCATTTCTGTTTTCTTGATGGATATTCTGGGTTTTCACAAATTGTTGTTAGAGCTAAAGATCAAGAGAAAACCACTTTCACTTGTCCCTATGGAACTTATGCTTATAGGCGTATGCCTTTTGGTTTATGTAATGCTCCTGCTACTTTTCAAAGATGCATGTCTGCTATTTTTCATGGCTTTTGTGAAAAGATTGTTGAGGTATATGGGGATTCTTTTGATAATTGCTTGCGAAACCTTGATAAAGTTTTGCAGAGATGTAAAGAAACTAACCTTGTTCTTAATTGGGAGAAATGCCACTTTATGGTTAATGAAGGAATTGTATTGGGACATAAAATTTTTGAGAGAGGTATTGAAGTTGATAGAGCTAAAGTTGAAGCAATTGAGAAGATGCCCTATCCTAGGGATGTTAAAGGTATTCGTAGTATTCTTGGTCATGCTGGTTTTTATAGGAGGTTTATTAAAGATTTCTCTAAAATTTCAAAGCCTCTTACTAATCTTCTTCAAAAAGATGTACCATTCGTTTTTGATGATGGTTGTAAGGAAGCCTTTGAAACTCTAAAGAAAGCCTTAACAACTGCTCCTATAGTTGAACCTCCTGATTGGAATTTGCCTTTTGAAATTATGTGTGATGCTAGTGATTTTGTTGTAGGTGCTGTCCTTGGACAGCGAGTAGATAAAAAATTGAATGTTATTCATTATGCTAGTAAAACTCTAGATGCTGCTCAAAGAAATTATGCTACAACTGAGAAAGAGTTATTAGCCGTAGTTTTTGCATGTGACAAGTTTAGATCCTATATTGTTGATTCAAAAGTTACAGTTCATACTGATCATGCTGCATTAGGTACCTTATGGAAAAGAAAGATGCTAAGCCAAGGCTTATTAGATGGGTGCTTCTTTTGCAAGAATTTGATTTACATATTGTAGATAGGAAAGGTGTTGATAATCCTGTTGCTGATAATTTGTCTAGATTGGAAAATATTGCTTATGATCCTGTTCCTGTTAATGATAGTTTTCCAAATGAACAATTGGCTGCAATAAAGGTGAGCTCGCGAGATAGTCCTTGGTATGCTGATTATGCTAATTTTATTGTTTCGAAGTATTTGCCTCCAACCTTTTCAGCTCAGCAAAGGAGGAAATTCTTTTATGATTTGAGGCATTATTTTTGGGATGACCCACACTTATATAAAGAAGGAGTGGATGGTATTATGCGAAGATGTGTCCCAGAATATGAACAACAAGAGATATTGAGTAAGTGTCATGGTAGTGTTTATGGAGGACATCACGCTGGAGATAGAACCGCACAAAAGGTTCTACAATCAGGTTTTTATTGGCCAACACTTTTCAAGGATGCAAGGAAGTTTATCTTATCTTGTGATGAATGTCAAAGAGTTGGTAATATCTCTAGACGCAATGAAATGCCTATGAATTATACTCTTGTTATTGAACCATTTGATTGTTGGGGATTTGACTTCATGGGTCCTTTCCCTGCTTCAGAAGGTAACATTCATATACTTGTCGCTGTTGATTATCTTACTAAATGGGTAGAAGCTATACCTACAGAAAGTGCTGATGGTGAGACCTCTTTAAAAATGCTTTTAGATGTTATATTTCCTAGATTTGGAGTACCTAGATATATTATGACTGATGGAGGTTCTCACTTTATTCATGGTGGTTTTAGAAAAACTCTTGCCAAATATGGTATTAATCATAGAATTGCTTCAGCTTATCATCCTCAAACTAGTGGGCAAGTAGAATTATCAAATAGAGAAATTAAAGCTATCTTGAGAAAGACTGTTAATAAATCTAGAAAGAATTGGGCTAGTAAGTTAAAGGAAGCACTGTGGGCTTATAGAACTGCTTATAAAAACCCTATGGGAATGTCTCCCTATAAAATGGTTTATGGAAAAGCTTGTCATTTACCTTTAGAACTAGAGCACAAAGCTTATTGGGCTGTAAGAGAACTTAATAAAGATTTTAAACTTGCCGGTAAGAAGAGGTTGCTACAATTGAGTTCTTTAGATGAATGGAGAAGTGAAGCTTACGAAAATGCTAAACTTTTTAAGGAGAAAGTTAAGAAGTGGCATGATAGAAGAATTATTAAAAGAGAATTTAATGTTGGAGATAAAGTCCTATTGTATCGGTCTCGTCTCAGATTTTTTGCAGGGAAATTACTCTCAAAATGGGAAGGACCATATGTTATTGAGGAGGTATATCGTTCAGGGGCAATTAAAATTAGCACTTTGGAAGGTAATGCCACACAAGTAGTGAATGGACAAAGACTCAAGCATTATATTTCTGGAGATTCTTATAATGAAGATATTGATGTTATTCAAGTGATGACTCCGGAAGCTTTCATCAAAGATCAAATTGACAGTCTGCAGAGTCGACTTTGAATAGGTAACAGTTTTAGTAATAAAAAGTCCGCGTTTAACTTTCCGAACAATATTTTTGCTGTTTTTGGAAAATATGAAAAATTACGAAATCGAAACGGAGTGGAGGAGACGCGCGAGGGCCGTCACCATAGGCCGGCGCGGGCCCCACCCTGGCCGCGCCGCCCTATGGGGACAGCCCCTCGGCGTCCCGACTCGTTTTCGGCCTGGAACCTTCCTTTTGTCGTAAAAATATTTGCTATATAATCCCCCGGACCCCTGGAGGTCCGTATATCGTTTTCTCGTCGTGTTTTGTTTCGAGCTGTTTTCTGCCAGGATCTGTTTTGATCTAGAAGCACCATGGTCTCCAACAACAAAGACAAGGGGCCTTTGGAGGAAGATATTCAAGACCCTGAATTGAAGGAAGAAGTCGAGAGCGAGGATGAGGAAGAAGTGGAGGAAATTCCGCGAGTACACCCGCGTGCCACCATTGCAAGCATTGGCGTGATAGCAAATCCGTCCAACACCAAGAGAAGTGCACGGATCGCCACCGGAGGAGGAGTTCCACGTCGCTTCCTAGCTCCAAGGACATCTTCTCCAGGCATTTACCACCCTTTCCGCAATCTAATCTACATTCATCAAACTGAAAGGACTCCTAAGGTAGTATTGCCTAGTGGTTGGGATATAGATCGTTCTAACATTGCAGGAGAGATGAAACCTGAAGCTGAAGGGTGGGGAAACAACTCTAAGAGCTGGGACTCGCCGTCTGACATGCTTATGAGCCGCGTTGAGCACAACTCGGAGCTGATTCGCAACCTCACTTATGAGATTGAGGACCTAAAGGAACTTGTTAAGAAGCTTGTCGAGAAGAACCCACCATCATCACCGAAGGAGTAATTCATCATCGGTATTGGCATCCCCTTGGTTTGTTCCAAGCTTGGGGAGTGCCGCGGTATCACATCATCACTATCTTTATCTTTTACTATCAAGTAGTGTCATATCATGAGTAGGGAAGTTATCATATAGAATAGTTTGCAGTGTGGAAGTATATCTCTCTTAGTTGGTTATCTATGTATCCGTTGGTGTGAGTTATCGTTATGGAATATTAATGAGAAGTCTTATCATTTACTTTTTGCACACCTTTTTAGTTTGCAATTTCTATTATATGATCACTCTTGACATTAGTATTGATATCACTTTGGGAGCATCAAGTAAATCTATTTGGTTTTGGCAAACTTAGCATTGGTCAATAGCAACAACATCTTGATGTTTAAATAGAAAAGGGAAATACATGTAGATATATTGCTTTATTATCTTTATGCTAATGAGTTTAGTATTCTGAAGTTAAAATTGCTTGTGCTTATGAGAAAGATGCATGATTGTTTCTATCACATGTATATTTGTTTGTTTCCCTCAACCTTTATGCTTGCTACCAAACCTTGCTAGCCAAAGACCTGTATTGAGAAGGAATGCTTCTCATGCATCCATAACCTTAGACCAAACCCATGCCATTTGTATCCACCATAACTACCTACTATGTGGTATTTTGCGCCACTCCAAGTAAATACTTCATGTGCTACCTTTAAATAATTCAAACTATATTACTCCTTATTTGTGTCAATGTTTTATAGCTCATGAGGAAGTATGTGGTGTTTTATCTTTCAATCTTGTTGGGTGGACTTTCACCAATGGACTAGTGGCACATCCGCTTATCCAATAATTTTGCAAAAAGAGCTGGCAGGTTCCCAGCCTCAATTAATAACCTTCATTAATAATTCTCTTCACATGTTTTGCCCTGATTTATCAGTAAGCAACTTAATTTTGCAATAGACACTCCTCCATGGTTTGAGAAATGTTGGAAGGCACCCGAGGATTCGGTTAGCCATGGCTTGTGAAAGCAAAGGTTGGGGGGAGTGTCATCCATAATAAAACTAAAATACATGTATAAACAAAAGAGAAGGGGGATGATCTACCTTGCTGGTAGAGATGCCGTCCTCCATGGGAGCCGCTCTTGGAAGGTCTTTGGCAAGGGGTTAGAGTGCCCGCTACCATTCGTTGACAACAACAAACATCGCTCAAAATCTTACTTTTATGCTCTTTATATGATTTCAAAACTGAAAAGCTCTAGCACATGATTCAATGCTTCCCTCTGCGAAGGGCCTATCTTTTACTTTTATATTGAGTCGTAAACCTATTTCCCTCTATCTTAAGCAAGCAATTGAGTTGTTGTGAACCAACCATTTATGTTATGATCTAGTTAATCATGTCTTTTATGCTTGCTTGTTCAGTACATATTTTATCTGAATGAATATGACTTTGGAAGTTATCAATGATTATGAGGAGATTGTTATGATTAAGGATGAAAGCCCTGCCATATAAATTCTAATATGAAAGCTTTGTTTAGAAGATAAGTACAATCCGTTAGTAGTTCTCTGACCAAGAACAAAGTTTGCCATAACCGTTTATGATTTCCTATGCACCTTTATTTGTGATTTCTCTTTACTTATTTCGAGTTGAGTTATATGAAGAGAATGTTTACTAGAATATCTTGTGTGAATCAATATGATGCTTCTTGTCCATATTTTATTTATCGACTCTTCACTCCATAAACATGTGGTCTTGTTTATTGAGCTCAGTTTCGCTTGGGGACAAGCGAAGTCTAAGCTTGGGGGAGTTGATACGTCCATTTTGCATCACTACTTTATATCATAATTTGCTGTTATTCATTGATATATTTCATATTTAGAGATGATACTTATGTTATTTCACCTATTTTGCATGTTTCATGATCATTGGAGAATTATTCACCGGAGCCGGGATTCTGCTGGAAAAAGCACCGTCGGGACACCATATTGGAAGATCAACAATTGACGGAAATTATACGAAAAAATACTATTTTTCCAGAAGACGAAGGAGCCAAAGGAGGGGCCGAGAGGGGCCACCATGGGGCCCCAGGCCGGCGCGGGCCGGGCCTGGCCGCGCCGCCATGTGGGGAGGGGGCCCACAGCCCCCTCCGGCCTCCTCTCCTTCGCGTACATCATCTCCCAAAACCTAAGGCACGGGGAGTTACGGAATTGATAGAGCCGCCTGGGCAGAGAAACACCGAGAGAAAAGAGCTCTCCGGCGGGCAGGAATCCGCTGGGAAATTCCCTCCGGAGGGGAAATCCGCCATCGCCACCGTCATCGAGCTGGACATCATTGGGATCATCATCTTCTTCTTCTTCACCATCTACACCGCCATCTCCACCGCTGCATCTCATCACCGCTGTAACAATTAGGGTTGGATCTTGATTGTTTGATAGGGGAAACTCTCCCGGTATTGATTTCTACTTGTTATTGATGCTATTGAGTGAAACCATTGAACCAAGGTTTATGTTCAGATTGTTATTCATCATCATATCACCTCTGATCATGTTCCATATGATGTCTCGTGAGTAGTTCGTTTAGTTCTTGAGGACATGGGTGAAGTCTAAATGTTAGTAGTGAATTATGGTTGAGTAATATTCAATGTTATGATATTTAAGTTGTGGTGTTATTCTTCTAGTGGTGTCATGTGAACGTCGACTACATGATACTTCACCTTTATGGGCCTAGGGGAGTGCATCTTGTATTCGTTTGCTAATTGTGGGGTTGTCGGAGTGACAGCAACCTAAACCCTCGTTAGTATATCGGTGCAGGAGGGATAGCAGGATCTTAGAGTTTAAGGTTGTGGTTAGATTTATCTTAATTACTTTCTTGTATTTGCGGATGCTTGCAAGGGGTATAATCACAAGTATGTATTAGTCCTAGGAAGGGCGGTGCATTAGCATAGGTTCACCCACACAACACTTATCAAAACAATGAAGATTAATCAGCTATAGAAGCGAAAGCACTAGACTAAAATCCCGTGTGTCCTCAAGAACGTTTGGTCATTATAAGTAAACAAACCGGCTTGTCCTTTGTGCTAAAAAGGATTGGCCATTCGCTGCAATTATTTCTCTCACATTTTATTTACTTGTACTTTATTTATCTGCTATATCAAACCCCCTGAATACTTGTCTGTGAGCATTTATAGTGAATCCTTCATCGAAACTGCTTGTCAAAACCTTCTGCTCCTCGTTGGGTTCGACACTCTTATTTATCGAAAGTACTACGATACACCCCCTATACTTGTGGGTCATCAGCCCTAGAGGCACAATCACAACCATTGTAACAACGCGCAAGCGCCCAGATAATTCCAGACAAGCATCAGTAGGCCCTGTCATCGTGCGGGTGTTAAGTGGGTAACTCGCGTACTACCGTCCCGAGGACACTCCGCCCTATGGCCCCTACTTCTTTTCCCCCTCGTGAGGATCCCTCCTCCGGGGTACCGTCTACTAAGCAACGACACTAAGGTTACTTAAATATGAATGCCGAATGTTGTGGCGCTTGTTAACTCCGGCTTGAGGGAGCTCTTGTAGCCCTACACAACGAATGGTGTTTGTCATCCAACAAAAGAGTGTATGTAGCACAAATGAGGAGAAGTTATTAATTTATTATGCGATCAATGTTGAGAGTGTCCACTAGTGAAAGTATGATCCCTAGGCCTTGTTTCCAATACTGCAAACACCGCTACTTACTGTTCTACTGCATGTTTACTCTCTGCCATATTTATTTCAGATTGTTATTACCACTCATATCCATCTATACCACATGTGTTTTACTATCTCTTCGCCGAACTAGTGCACCTATACATCTGACAAGTGTATTAGGTGTGTTGGGGACACAAGAGACTTCTTGTATCTTAATTTCAGGGTTGCTTGAGAGGACTATCTTTGACCTCTACCTCCCGAGTTCGATAAACCTTGGGTGATTCACTTAAGGGAAACTTGCTGTTGTTCTACAAACCTCTCCTCTTGGAGGCCCAACACTGTCTACAGGAAAGAAGCGTGAGTAGACATCAGGAACTAAGCTTGGGGATGCTTGATACGTCTCAAACGTATCTATAATTTCTTATGTTCCATGCTACTTTTATGACAATACTTAAATGTTTTATACACACTTTACAGCATTATTATACATTTTCGGCACTAACCTATTAACAAGATGCCGAAGCGCATTCTTGTTTTCTTGTTTTGGTTTCGAAATCCTACAAAGGAAATATTCTCGAATTGGACGAAATCAAAGCCCGGGGTATTATTTTTCCACGAAGCTTCCATAAGACCGAGGGAGATACGAAGTGGGGCCACGAGGCGCCAGCACCATAGGGCGGCGCGGCCCAGGCCCTGGCCGCGCGGACCTATGATACGTCTCAAACTTATCTATAATTTCTTATGTTCCATGCTACTTTTATGACAATACTTGAATGTTTTATACATACTTTACATCATTATTATACATTTTCCGGCACTAACCTATTAACAAGATGCCGAAGCTCCACTTGTTGTTTTCTTTTTGGTTTCAGAAATCCTAGTAAGAAATATTCTCGGAATGGGACGAACCAACGCCCGGGTCCTATTTTTCCACGAAGCTTCCGGAAGACCGAGGGGAAAGGAAGTGGGCCACGAGGCGCCGCCACTAGGGCGGGCGGCCTGAGGGGAGCCCGCGCGGCCTAGCGTGTGGGGCCCCCGTGACTGATACATCTCCAACGTATCCATAATTTCTGATGTTCCATGCTTGTTTTATGACAATACCTACATGTTTTGCTCACACTTTATAATGTTTTTATGCGTTTTCCGGAACTAACCTATTAACAAGATGCCACAGTGCCAGTTCTTGTTTTTGTTGTTTTTGGTTCCAGAAGGCTGTTCGGGCAATATTCTCGGAATGCGACGAAGCGAAGACCCAACATCTTATTTTTCCGGAACCTTCCAGAAAGTCAAAGTGGGACCGAGAGGGTGCCACAGGGGCCCCACACATGGTGGCCGCGCGTGCTCCACCCTGGCCGCGCCGGCCTAGTGTGAAGAGGCCCCGTGGCCCCTCCGACTCCGACTCTTCGCCTATTTAAGCCGTCTCGACCTAAAACATCGATACGATTGTGAAACTCGAAAGACTCAGGCCGCCATGTGCGAAACTCCAGTTGGGGACAGAAGTCTGTTCGGCACCTGCGGGACGGGGAAGTGCCCCCGGAAGCCATCTCCATCAACGCCACCTCCTCCATCATGCTCCTTGAGTAGTTCCCCCATGGACTATGGGTTCTAGCTGTAGCTAGTTGGTATTCTCTCCGCCATGTACTTCAATACAATGATCTCATGAGCTGCCTTACATGATTGAGATTCATCGATGTAATCGGTGTTGTGTTTGTTGGGATCCGATGGATTGTTACATTATGATTAGTCTATCTATAAAGTTTGTGAAGTTATTGTTGCTACAATCTTGTTATGCTTAATGCTTGTCACTAGGGCCCAGTGGCATGATCTTAGATTTAAGCCCTATAATTGCTTAGATTGTATCTACAAGTTGTTTGCACATGTCTATGTCCGGAACCCGAGGCCCCGAGTGACAACAACTGGGACAACCGGAGGAAGGCTTGGATATGAGGATCACATGTTTTCACCAAGTGTTAATGCTTTGCTCCGTGCTCTATTAAAAGGAGTACCTTAATTTCCGTAGATTCCCTAGAGGCCCGGCTGCCACCTGGTAGGAAAAAGATGTTGTACAAGTTTCTCATTGCGAGCACGTATGACTATATATGGAAAACATGCCTACATGATTAATAATCTTGATGTTCTGTCTTAATGCTATTGATGCGCGTAAATGTACACGTCCGTTGGGAACCCCAAGAGGAAGGTATGATGCGCACAGTGGCAAGTTTCCCCTCAGAAAGAAACCGAGGTTTAATCGAACCAGGAGGAGCCAAGAAGCACGTTGAAGGTTGATGGTGGCGAAATGTGATGCGGCGCAACAACGGGATTCGGCGCCAACGTGGAACCTGCACAACCAAAGTGCCCCAGCAAGCAGTGAGGTTGTCAATCTCACCGGCTTGCTGTAACAAAGGATTAACCGTATTGTGTGGAAGATGATTGTTTGCAAGAAAGCGTAAAACAAGTATTGCAGAGATTGTATGCGATGTAAAGAATAGGACCGGGGTCCACAGTTCACTAGAGGTGTCTCCCATAAGATAAAAGCATGTTGGGTGAACAAATTACAGTCGGGCAATTGACAAAGAAGGGCATAACAATGCATATACATGATATGATAAATATAGTGAGATTTAATTGGGCATTACGACAAAGTACATAGACCGTCATCAATCGCATCTATGCCTAAAAAGTCCACCTTGGGTTATCATCCGAACCCCTTTCGGTATTAAGTTGCAAAGCAACAGACAATTGCATTAAGTATAGTGCGTAATGTAATCAAAAACTACATCCTTAGACATAGAATCAATGTTTTATCCCTAGTGGCAACAGCACATCACTTAGAACTTTCTGTCACTGTCCCAGGTGTCAATGAAGGCATAACCCACTATCGAGCATAAATACTCCCTCTTGGAGTTAAGAGCAAAAACTTGGCCAGAGCCTCTACTAATAACGGAGAGCATGCAAGATCATAAACAACACATAAACAATAGATTGATAATCACCATAACATAGTATTCTATATCCATCGGATCCCGACAAACACAACATATAGTATTACGGATAGATGATCTTGATCATGTTAGGCAGCTCACAAGATCCAACAATGAAGCACAATTAGGAGAAGACGACCATCTAGCTGCTATGGACCCATAGTCCGGGGGTGAACTACTCACTCATCACTCCGGAGGCGACCATGGCGGTGTAGAGTCCTCCGGAGATGAATCCCCTCTCCGGCAGGGTGCGGAGGCGATCTCCTGAATCCCCGAGATGGGATTCGCGGCGGCGCGTCTCGGAAGGTTTCCGTATCGTGGCTCGGTCTTGGGGGTTTCGCGACGCGGCGCTTTGTAGGCGGAAGGGCAGGTCAAGAGGCGGCACGAGGGCCCACACCATAGGTCGGCGCGGCCGGGCCTGGGCGCGCCGCCTGTGGTGTCGCCACCTCGGCCCCGCCGACTCTCCTTCGGTCCTCGGAAGCTTCGTGCAAAAATAGGACCCTGGGCGTTGATTTCGTCCAATTCGAAATATTTCGTTACTAGGATTTCTGAAACCAAAAAGCAGACGACAGCGGCTCTTCGGCATCTTGTTAATAGGTTAGTTCCAGAAAATGCGTAAATACGACATATAATGTGCATAAAACATGTAGATATCATCAATAATGTAGCATGGAACATAAAAAATTATCGATACGTTGGAGACGTATCAGCTATTTCAATCCTATCAATTGCCCAACTGTAATTTTTTTTTGAAGAACAGGACCGTAGGGGAAGCCCCTACGGTGTAGATTTTCTTTTTTTTATATATGGTGGTCAAACAGACCTAAAAGGAGTTTAACAGAATTACATAGAGATGGAGGGGAAGGAAAGGAGCAAAAGAGGCTCTCAAAACAGGGAAAGCTAGACAGAGAAAAGCCTAAACAAATCTATCCTGTAACCATTCAAGGAGAGGTTGAACACCTGTAGGTTTTATTCTGTATTGATGAACTGAAAGGTCACTTTGAAATCTCACCTGCCACCTAGCCAGAGAAGGAGTTACTCCTTGAAAAATGAACTCATTTCTTTCCTTCCAAACATTCCAGGCTGCACATGAAATCGCCTCCATAAAACACGGCCCAGTGAAAGCCTCCGAAGCTAGCACAATTCTTCGCGAGATGGGGGCAGTCAAATCCCACTGAATGTTTAAGGTGTTGCCCAACTGTAATTTGTTCACCCAACACTTGTTATTGGAGAGTTACCACTAGTGTAGATAGCTGGGAACCCCGGTCCATCTCGCATCATCATATACTCGTTCTACATGTCATTGGAAGTAGTATCAACTATTTTTTGGTGCCATTGCTCTCATATTACTGCTCACTGCGTGTTACTGTTACTACTGCTCTCATATTACTGCTACTTTCACATCACCTGTTACTAGTGCTTTTCAGTGCAGCTGAATTGACAATTCAGTTGTTAAGGCTTATAAGTATTCTTTACCTCCCCTTGTGTCGAATCAATAAATTTGGGTTTTACTTCCCTCGAAGACTGTTGCGATCCTTTATACTTGTGGGTCATCAAGACTATTTTCTGGCGCCGTTGCCGGGAGGCATAGCTCTACTCATAAGTTCACCTGGGAGTACACTCTACCTCTCTCTCTGTTTTTGTTTTATTTTATTTTATTTTGTTTTGCTTAGTTTACTTTTGTCTAGTTTATTTTTGTCTTGTTTTATTTTCCCTATATAGCCGAAAATCCATAAAAATTTGAAAAACTAAAAATTAAAAACTGCAATTATGGGAGAACCTACAACCTATTTGGAGCTTATAGAATTATATAATAATTATAGAGAATCAAGAAAAGGAAAAGTTATGAGTGCTGTGATAGAAAAATTAAATACAATTGCTAAAATCTTGCTTAAACGCCATGATATAAACTGTTGCTCTAACAGGATACTAAACATCTTAAATTTCAATGTGGCTTTAGTGAGGAAGTTTTAATTAAGAACTATAATTGGAATAACTATATTCATTTTGGGTTCGAAGAGGTAGAACAATTTGTCTTATTTATGGGAGCCTCTGAGATAGAATCATTCATGTCTAAAAATTATGAAACTTGTGTTGTTTGTAAGGACCTTAAAGATTATGTCTCTTCTATCCTTAATTTTTGCATAGAAAGCTACAGTGATAATCCTTATATCATTGATTATAAAGAGAGGCTCATTAATGCACAAGAATGCACTCACAATTTGCAGGAACCAGTGGAAGAAGAAATTGATGAACCTGAAAGCTCATTGGATGAAAAAGAAGAGGAGAGTGATGAACAAAAGGAGGAAGAATTGATTAGCTACCCATGCCAACCTTCTAATGAGAGTAACTCTTTATCTCTTACACTATTTGATTATCCTCCATGCTTACCGAAAGAGGATGAATGTTATGTTCTGTGGATTCTCTTGAAATATTCCCTATGAGTAAAAATTGTGAGAATAATTATGCTACTATTATCTATGATAATCCATGCTATTTTGAAAAATGTTATGATAATGCTTTGTTTGTGCCTGATGTCGAAATGCATGGTACTAAAGAGTTTTGCTTAGCGAATGTTTATGATAAATCTCTAGATGATGGTCCTATGTTACTTGATAATATTAATTGTACTACTAATGAAAATGGGATTGGAGAGTTCTTGACTTTATCTATGAGTCCCATATCTTTTGAGATTGATCAATCATCTTGTTATATTATTGATAAAAGTGGGTTTGAAAGTTTTAATCCTACTATTTCTGAGCTTGATAAAATTATGTGTTTGAGAATCATGAAAAGCATGCTTTATGTGATAGTTATATTGTTGAGTTTATCCATGAAGCTACTGAAAATTATTATGAGAGAGGAAAATATGGTTGTAGAAATTTTCATGGTACTAAAACACCTCTCTATATGCTGAAAATTTTGAAGTTACTCTTGTTTTATCTTCTTATGCTTGTCACTTTGTTCTTCATGAATTTATTTGTGTACAAGATTCCTATGCATAGGAAGTGGGTTAGACTTAAATGTGTTTTGAACTTTCTTTTTGATTCTCTCTTTTGCTTCAACTCTCACCCTTATGTGAGCATCATTAAAATTGCTGAGCCCATCTTAATGGCTATAAAGAAAGCACTTCTTGGGAGATAACCCATGTGTTTATTTTGCTACTGTTTTGTTGTGTCTTGGAAGTTGTTACTACTGTAGCAACCTCTCCTTATCTTTTATTTTATTGCAATGTTGTGCCAAGTGAAGTCTCTAATAGAAGGTTGATACTAGATTTGGATTTCTGCGCGAAACAGATTTCTATCATCACGAATGAAGATCTCTCTGTAGGAAACTTCGAGAAAAATCTGCAAATTTACGTGCGTGATCCTCAGATATGTACGCAACTTTGATTAGTTTGAGTTTTCTGATTTGAGCAACGGAAGTACCTTTTTAAAATTCGTGTTTACTGGCTGTTGTTTTGCAGATTCTGTCTCTGTTTTTGCATTGTCTCTTGTGGACTTTAAGTGAGGCTTTCTAGACGTGGAGAGCTGTAGCTAATGTTTTATTGAGTTCTTGCAATGTGTCACTACAGGACCAAAGTGGATTAAAGTTTTTTGAGTACTAACCCCTCTAATGAAGTTTATGAGAAGTTTGGTGTGAAGGAAGTTTTCAAGGGTCAAGAGAGGAGGATGATATATGATCAAGAAGAGTGAAAAGTCTAAGCTTGGGGATGCCCCGTGGTTCATCCCTGCATATTTCAAGGAGACTCAAGCGTCTAAGCTTGGGGATGCCCAAGGCATCCCCTTCTTCATCAACTTATCAGGTTTCTTCTATTGAAACTATATTTTTATTCGATCACATCATATGTGCTTTACTTGGAGCGTCTGTTTGTTTTTGTTTGTGTTTGAATAAATTCGGATCCTAGCAATCCTTGTGTGGGAGAGAGACACGCTCCGCTTTTTCATATGAACGATGGTGTTCTTAGCTTTTATTTTTAATGTTCATGGCGGAGTTGAAAACTGTTGCACTTATTGATATTTGGTTGGAAACAGAAAATGCTTCATATTGTCTTGGATAATATGATACTTGGCAATTGTTTTGAGCTCTCAAGTAGATCATGCTCTTGCATCATGTAGTTTAAACCTATTAGCGGCGAACTACCGTAGAACTTGTTGAAATTGGTTTGCATGATTGGTCTCTCTAAGGTCTAGATATTTTCTGGTAAAAGTGTTTGAGCAACAAGGAAGACAATGTAGAGTTTTATAATGCTTGCAATTTGTTCTTATGTAAGTTTTGTTGTACCGGTTTATACTTGTGTTTGCTTCAAACAACCTTGCTAGCCAAAGCCTTGTACTGAGAGGGAATGCTTCTCGTGCATCCAAAACCTTGAGCCAAAAACCTATGCCATTTGTGTCCACCATATCTACCTACTATGTGGTATTTACTGCCATTCCAAGTAAATACTTCATGTGCTACCTTTAAACAATTCAAAAGCTATTATCTCTTATTTGTGTCAATGTTTTATAGCTCATGAGGAAGTATGTGGTGTTTTATCTTTCGATCTTGTCATTTACTTTTGAAGACTTTCACAATGGACTAGTGGCACATCCGCTTATCCAATAATTTTGCAAAAGAGCGCAGCAGGGTTCCCAGCCCCAATTAATTAAACTTCATTAATAATTCTCTTCACGTGTTTTGCTCTGATTCATCAGTAAGCAACTTAATTTTGCAAATAGACACTCCTCCATGTTATGTGAAATGTTGGAAGGCACCCGAGGATTCGGTTAGCCATGGCTTGTGTAAGCAAAAGGTTGGGGAGTGTCATCTAATAAATAAAACTAAAATACATGTGTAAACAAAAGAAGAGGGATGATCTACCTTGCTGGTAGAGATAACGTCCTTCATGGGAGCCGCTCTTGAAAGTCTGGTTGATAAGGTAGTTAGAGTACCCACTACCATTCGTTGACAACAACAAACACCTCTCAAAACTTTACTTTTATGCTCTCTATATGATTTCAAAACTTAAAAGCTCTAGCACATGATTTAATCCCTGCTTCCCTCTGCGAAGGGCCATTCTTTTACTTTTATGTTGAGTCGGTTTACCTACTTCCTTCCATCTTAGAAGCAAACACTTGTGTCAAGTTGTGCATTGATTCTTACATACTTGCTTATTTGCATTCATCATATTACTTTGTGTTGACAATTATCCATGAGATATGCATGTTGAAAGTTGAAAGCAACTGCTGAAACTTAAATCTTCCTATGTGTTGTTTTGATGCCTTTACTTTGAATTTATTGCTTTGTGAGTTAACTCTTATGCAAGACTTTTGATGCTTGTCTTGAAAGTACTATTCATGAAAAGTTTTGCTATATGTTATCTATTTGTTAGCAACTATAGATCATTGCCTTGAGTCACTTCATTCATCTTATGTGCTTTGCAATAGTATGATTAAGATTATGTTGGTAGCATGTCACTTCAGAAATTATTCTTCTTATCGTTTACCTACTCGAGGACGAGTAGGAACTAAGCTTGGGGATGCTGATACGTCTCCAACGTATCCATAATTTCTGATGTTCCATGCTTGTTTTATGATAATACCTACATGTTTTGCTCACACTTTATAATGTTTTTATGCGTTTTCCGGAACTAACCTATTAACAAGATGCCACGTGCATTCTTTGTTTTTGTTTGTTCAGAAAGGCTGTTCGGGCAATATTCTCGGAATGCGACAAACGAAGACCCAACATCTTATTTTCCCGGAACCTTCGAGAAAGTCAAATTGGGACCAGAGGGGTGCCCTGGGGGCCCCACATGGTGGCGCGGGCTCCCACCCACGGCGCGCCGGCCTAGTGTGAGGAGGCCCCGTGGCCCTCCGCTCACTCTTCGCCTATTTAAGCCGTCACGACCTAAAACATCGATACCGATTGACGAAACTCAGAAAGACTCCGGGCGCCGCCGCCATCGCGAAACTCCGGTTCGGGGGGACAGTCTGTTAGGCACCTGTCGGACGGGGAAGTCCCCAGGAAGCCATCTCCATCAACACCGCCTCCATCATGCTCCTTGAGTAGTTCCCCCATGGACTACGGGTTCTAGCTGTAGCTAGTTGGTATTCTCTCCGCCATGTACTTCAATACAATGATCTCATGAGCTGCCTTACATGATTGAGATTCATCTGATGTAATCGGTGTTGTGTTTGTTGGGATCCGATGGATTGTTACATTATGATTAGTCTATCTATAAAGTTTGTGAAGTTATTGTTGCTGCAATCTTGTTATGCTTAATGCTTGTCACTAGGGTCCGAGTGGCATGATCTTAGATTTAAGCTCTATAATTATTGCTTAGATTGTATCTACAAATTCTTTGCACATGTCTATGTCCGGAACCCGAGGCCCCAGAGTGACAACAACTGGGACAACCGGAGGGGAAGGCTTGGATATGAGGATCACATGTTTTCACCAAGTGTTAATGCTTTGCTCCGGTGCTCTATTAAAAGGAGTACCTTAATTTCCAGTAGATTCCCTAGAGGCCCGGCTGCCACCGGCTGGTAGGACAAAAGATGTTGTACAAGTTTCTCATTGTGAGCACGTATGATATATGGAAAACATGCCTACATGATTAATAATCTTGATGTTTTGTCTTAATGCTATTTCAATCCTATCAATTGCCCAACTGTAATTTGTTCACCCAACACTTGTTATTGGAGAGTTACCACTAGTGTAGATAGTTGGAACCCCGGTCCATCTCGCATCATCATATACTCGTTCTACATGTCATTGGAAGTAGTATCAACTATTTTAAGTGCCATTGCTCTCATATATTACTCTGCTTCTTTGTGTTCTGTTACTATTGCTCTCATATTCTGCTACTTTCACATCACCCACCATTACTAGTGCTTTTCCGGTGCATGAATTGACAACTCAGTTGTTAAGGCTTATAAGTATTCTTTATCTCCCCTTGTGTCAAATCAATAAATTTTGGTTTTACTTCCCTCGAAGACTGTTGTGATCCCCTATACTTGTGGGTCATCAGTGACCCCTCCGACTCCGCCCTTCCGCCTACTTAAAGCCTTCGTCGCGAAACCCTCTGTACCGAGATCCACGATACGGAAAAACTTCCAGAGACGCCGCCGCCAATCCCATCTCGGGGATTCGAGGACATCACCTGTGACACCCCGGAGAGGGGAATCATCACGGGAGGGGCTCTACATCATCATGCCCGCCTCGGATTGATGCGTGAGTAGTTCATCCTTGGACTATGGGTCCATAGCAGTAGCTAGATGGTTGTCTTCTCCGCTTGTGCTATCATTGTTTAGATCTTGTGAGCTGCCTAACATGATCAAGATCATCTATTTGTAATGCTACATGTTGTGTTTGGTGGGATCCGATGAATCTAGAATACTATGTCAAGTTGATTATCAATCTATCATATATGTGTTGTTTATGTTCTTGCATGATCTCCGTTGCTAGTAGAGGCTCTGGCCAAGTTGATACTTGTAACTCCAAGAGGGAGTATTTATGCTCGATAGTGGGTTCATGCCTCCATTTAATCTGGGACAGTGACAGAAAGTTCTAAGGTTGTGGATGTCTTGTTGCTACTAGGGATAAAACATCAATGCTTCGTCTAAGGATATTTGTGTTGATTACATTACGCACCATACTTAATGCAATTATCTGTTGTTTACAACTTAATACTGGAGGGGGTGCGGATGCTAACCCGAAGGTGGATTATTTAGGCATAGATGCATGCTGGATAGCGGTCTATGTACTTTGTCGTAATGCCCTGATTAAATCTCATAGTAATCATCGTTGATATGTATTGAATCTTGATTTGTCAATTGCCCATCTGTAATTTGTTCACCCAGCATGCTAGTTATCTTATTGGAGAGACACCACTAGTGAACTGTGGACCCCGGTCCATTCTTTTACATCTGAATACAATCTACTGCAATCATTGTTCTTTGCAAACAAACACCATCTTCCACTCGATACGCTTAATCCTTTGTTTTCAGCAAGCCGGTGAGATTGACAACCTCACTGTTACGTTGGGGCAAAGTATCTTGATTGTGTTGTGCGGGTTCCACGTTGGCGCCGGTTTCACTGGTGTTGCGCCGCACTACACTCCTCCACCAACAACCTTCACGTGCTTCTTGGCTCCTACTGGTTCGATAACCTTGGTTTCTTTATGAGGGAAAACTTGCTGCTGTGCGCATCACACCTTCCTCTTGGGGTTCCCAACGGACGTGTACATCTACGCGCATCACCCTAGCGTGTGGGGCCCCCGTGACTCCTCCGACTCCGCCCTTCCGCCTACTTAAAGCCTTCGTTGCGAAACCCTCTGTACCAAGAGCCACGATACGGAAAACCTTCCAGAGACGCCACCGCCGCCAATCCCATCTCGGGGGATTCAGGAGATCGTCGGCACCGGAGAGGGGAATCATCACAGGAGGGCTCTACATCATCATGCCCGCCTCCGGATTGATGCGTGAGTAGTTCATCCTTGGACTATGGGTCCATAGCAGTAGCTAGATGGTTGTCTTCTACGCTTGTGCTATCATTGTTTAGATCTTGTGAGCTGCCTAACATGATCAAGATCATCTATTTGTAATGCTACATGTTGTGTTTGGTGGGATCCGATGAATCTAGAATATTATGTCAAGTTGATTATCAATCTATCATATATGTGTTGTTTATGTTCTTGCATGCTCTCCGTTGCTAGTAGAGGCTCTGGCCAAGTTGATGCTTGTAACTCCAAGAGGGAGTATTTATGCTCGATAGTGGGTTCATGCCTCCATTTAATCTGGGACAGTGACATAAAGTTCTAAGGTTGTGGATGTGCTTGTTGCTACTAGGGATAAAACATCGATGCTTTGTCTAAGGATATTTGTGTTGATTACATTACGCACCATACTTAATGCAATTATCGTTGTTTACAACTTAATACTGGAGGGTGCGGATGCTAACCCGAAGGTGGATTATTTAGGCATAGATGCATGCTGATAGCGGTCTATGTACTTTGTCGTAATGCCCTGATTAAATCTCATAGTAATCATCGTTGATATGTATTGAATCTTTATTTGTCAATTGCCCAACTGTAATTTGTTCACCCATCATGCTAGTTATCTTATTGGAGAGACACCACTAGTGGTGTGGACCCGGTCCATTCTTTTACATCTGAATACAATCTCTAATCATTGTTCTTTGCAAACAAACACCATCTTCCACTCGATACGTTTAATCCTTTGTTTTCAGCAAGCCGGTGAGATTGACAACCTCACCGTTACGTTGGGGCAAAGTATCTTGATTGTGTTGTGCAGGTTCCACGTTAGCGCCGGTTTCACTGGTGTTGCGCCGCACTACATTCCTCCACCAACAACCTTCACGTGCTTCTTGGCTCTCTACTGGTTCGATAACCTCGGTTTCTTTCTGAGGGAAAACTTGCTGCTGTACGCATCACACCTTCCTCTTGGGGTTCCCAACGGACGTGTGCTTCACGCGTTATCAACAACTTGCAGGTAAGATCAAAAACAATAATTATCCTCGTGAATCAATAACATGTTCAGATCTGATATCATGGTACCCGGGCCCAAAGTGACAAGCATTAAGCACAACGAGTTGCAACAATGTCAAAATACTAATAACGAATACTAGGCACTATGCGCCTAACAATCTTATATCTATTACATGAATGATCTCATACAATCCCTACCATCCCCTACAGCCTACAGCGGGAAATTACTCACACATGGATGGGGGAATCATGGATGGTTGATGGAGAGGCACCGGTGATAATGATGGCGATGATCTCCTCCAATTTTGCGTCCCGGCAGGGTGCCAGAACGGAGTTTCTGGTTCCCAGATTGGGGTTTCTGGTGCTGGCGGAGCAGCGGAACTCTTTCTGGAAAAACCTCGAGCCCCCCTCTGTTTTCAAGTCAGAGGCTTTTATATAGCCAGGAGGAGAGGTCGAGGGGATGCCCGAGGCGGCCACACCACCCCTAGGCACAACTAGGGGTGGCCCGCGCCTAGGCATGGTGTTGCCCCCTGTGGCTCTTCTTCGTCTCATCTTCTGGCTCCGTGAGTCTTCAGGTAAAATAGGGAATTTGCCATATTTTCTGCGAATTTTCCCGAAAGTTGGTTTTCTGCAAAAAAAACGAGACACGAGAGCAATTCTGCTGAAAACAACGTTAGTCCATGTTCATTGTATTCAAAACAAACAAATTAGCGGGAAAACAATAGCAAAAGTGTTCGGGAAAGTAGATACGTCTTGGAAGTATCACCCGACGCTGAGCCTGACAGGTACCAGAATTTTCGGTATCCCACCCGGCATGCCGGGCCAGATAACGGGCTGCCCGGCAGCAGCACCCGGCCCTGCCGAGCCACACGCCAAAAATGCAATAACTTTTGCATCCGGACTCCGATTTCGATGATCCTGGGCTCGTTGTAATCACGACAACAAGCTCTAAAACATTATGCATAGAAACATCAAAGTACAACCATTGAGTAAGAACAAAAATATAAAAGGTTTGGCCTATCTATAAAAAATCAAATCGGTAAAACCTCCAAACATGAAAACGCAATAGAAGATGCATACGAATTCCGTTTTAGATGAACTTGGACTTTTTGTAAAGCTAGCAACAAGCTCAAGAACCTAAAATAAAGAAATACCAAGAATATAGGGATGCAAGATATGCAAAAGATTGAGCTCCCTAAGACGATGCGATCAAGTTACTCAACCGAAAGCCCCTCTTGATAGTGAACTATCTATCCTATAACCCGATCTCTCAACAACCACCTTGAGACCGGTTAGATAAAAACCTATCTAGGACATACCCTTGCCTTGCGCATCCCGCTTGATGTTGATGACAACACTTCTAGCTCCACTCAAGCCCGGGATGGCTCACTTGATCGTTGTTGCTTCGTGAAGACTCACAATTGCTCCTCCATACACCATGATGGGATAGATTCATTAGGGAACATCTTCACATGTCCATTATCACCAAATGGACTGCAAGCTTCAAGCATGATATCTTCGATATGCTCATCTTGAAATTGCCCTTCTCAACCTTGATGACATCCAAAACATGATGCCATCGTCTCATGGGCTATACGAGATCATGCTCTTGATGCATCCCCATGGCAAGATACCTAACACATATAGTCAACACAAGTGCACATATATAGTGGGTTAGCTCATGAAGCATAATTGACAAGGCTTACCGCCCACAAGATCACATGATCCAAAGTGGTACAATCTTTATGCTTCATGTGTTGACCAACTCGAATTAATCTTCACTCTTAGTCTTGGTCAACCTTGTATCTCTTCATGCTCTATTATAATATCTTAATCATTCAAAGGTAAGCTAGAGCATGGCTAACTTGAGTTCCACAGAAGAACTCCATCTTCATTTCTTCTTCTTGACCATATCATATTCTTCTCTTCAAATCGATGATCTTGCTGCCAATACCAAAGGTATATATATCAATCTTCATGGCATCCACACTTGAATCCAACACATGGATTACAAGCAATACCTATGGAACATTCCGTCACATAAACACAATAAAAATACTAGTTCATAGAGGATTGTCATTAATTACCAAAAACACACTTAGGGGCAATGTACCCTTACACCTCCCACTCCTCTTGCGTCTGAACAAACTAGTGCGACTCAGTTTAATCTTTCGCACAACAATCACAACATGTTAAACTCTAGTACAAAAAACCCTTCCCCTCTTTGCATGCACAGTAAAATCTGACAATTCCACCAATCCACAGTCTGATCTACGAATGATCTACTGCGATTGGAGATTACAATAATAGATCTAAGCAAATCGAGACCGTGAACACCAAGAACTCGACAAGAACATCAAGCTATGGCGACGAACACCTTGCAAACATCTATCCGAACCATACGGCGTGTATACGTGAGCACGCCCTAGCTGTCGTTGGATCAACGTTGAGATTCTTACTCTGCACTCACGGCGACCACACGGCGTGCATCTACTTTTTCTGCTGATGTGACTCGACTAAGCAGGGGGTTGCTTTCAGATTATTACTCTGCACTTACTAGTCGACAACAGCAGCAACCATGTTGGATTCTGCATGGCAACTGGCGCATGCGTTACCGCTAATTAACTAGGCACTCTACTTTGCGTTCATTAACACTAATTAAGCGATTAACCCTGATATTTGGCTGGTTCTTGCCCACGTACGGACAGCGCCGCGCAGGCTACATGGCTCTCGCAAATCCCAATGCCACCGAGCCAACGGAGTCAACAGAGCTGATGGCGCGGCCATGGCGGGCCTATAGAACGACGACTGTGCGCCACCACCGGCTGCAACCCTCTCCCAACGCCACACCCCTATCTAGCTGGCCCAATCGAGTCAACGGCCGCTCGTTCCAATGCAGGCGCTAGAAGATGGTCACGGTGGATAGGATCCGGAAGAAGAACCGCCGCCATGGACGCCGTAGTGCGAGCTGCCGCCGTTGGCGCCGTACGGCGAGCCGCCGCCGTGGGTGCCGTACTGCGAGCCCCCTACCGGAAGGAGAGCCCCCGCCAGTCGACGGGTTCGGTGTTGTTCCTCGAGAAGGATGAAGGAACGGAGCTTGACAAAGCTAGGCAAGCGGCCGCGCGTCATGTACGGGATGGCATGCTGAAGGCGAGTATAGAAGAAAGGAGATGTGCAACACTGACTTTATTCATTCAGAGTACAACAGCTGAACTAACTCGCACAAAAATAGCCTGAAGACTAGGTCCTAGCTAACGTTAACTGCACCACTAGGAGCACTAACTCTGTACTACGTTCGCTAAACAACGCCTCCCGCGTCCCACCTGGAACACGGTGACCAGTACACGAATTAACGCTTTGTTTTTCCGCATCGACGGAGCGCGCAGAGAAGCCGTGCGGGAGCCGGCAGAAGAGCACAACAGGCGGGCGCGCGGTGCGCTGCCGGCGGGGCGGCGCGCGGGAGCCGGCGAGCGCGCGAGGCGGGCGCGTGGGCCGGCGCCGCAACTCGACCTTGACCGCCCCTCGAGCTCCTGTCGCTGGCCCTGCGCCGTCGAGCCGGCGGAACGCGAAGGAGAGGTTGCACGCGAGCCGGCGCTCCATGTATGCGTCCATGAAGCAGCCGTGCGTGACGAGGTCCAGCTTGACGCCGTCGCTGCGCATGTGGTCAGCGGTGAGGTGGAGGTCCCAGAACATGCACATCTTGGAGAACGCGGCGGCGCGGATGTTGAAGGTGGTGATGTCCGGCCGGAACCCGGCGTCGGCCATCTCCAAGAACGCGCGCTGCAGCGACTTCATCTTGAAGTTGGCCACGAAGGAGAGGAGGTAGAGGTTCCAGAGCAGGTTGCCGGCGTTGCGGCGGCCGAGGCCGAGGCCGCGCGCGAACTCGCCTAGCCTGTAGTACTGGCGCTGCGTGACGTACGCGGACGCGACGACACGGATGGCGTCGGCGGAGATGAGGAGGCTGGTCTTCCTGAGCCGGCCGACCGCCGCCTCCATCTCCCAGACGGTGCCGGCGGCCGCGTAGTGGCGCACGAAGGCGTTGCCCGTGGCGGAGTTGACGCGGAGCCCCGCGCGGGACATCTCTTTGAGCGCGTCCTCCATGAGGGACAGCTCGCCGGCGGCGCCGAGGCAGCGGCGAGGGAGGTCCTGCGCCTGGGCGGGGTCCCGCGCCGAGAGCTCCCGCACAGCGAGGAGGACCTCGTCGTAGCGGCCGAGGCGCGCGTACGCCGGGAGGAGGCGGGGCGCCGCGGCGGCGAGGCACGGCGCGGCCGAGCTGAGCAGGACTGCGCCCAGATGGACTGCTACACCAATCTTATCTATATTCACTTTTCACGGTTGGGGAAGGAATAGATGGGATGCGTATGAGGACACGGTCGAAGGAATCATGTGAAAAACAACTTTTTCGGTAGCACGTCACCTCACGGGGAAACAAACGCTGTTAGACACATGTCGACTTCTGGGCGCGTGCTCACGTATACACCCGGTCACCAGGCTTCATCCGCCGAACCATATCCTAATGGAAATGGAAACTAGCAGCTAGCAGATCTAATCTACATGTCGTCGCAAATGGCTAAGCATGGCATGTTCTGGCACAACGAGTACGAAAGTGAGAAGAAGAGGTCCTTACCGCCATTGTCCCGGTCGAGGAAGGAGAGGGGGGACGGGGAGGCTAGTTATGATGCGTGTTTCCGAAGGGACGTGACATTTCCGTCTCCCTCCCCTACGCGTGCAACCTTCTCGCGACAACAAACCTGGCTCCGGAGAAACTGCTATTGCAGGCGTTCCTCAACCCAATTAATGCGCAACTACCTGCAGGCCTAGCAAACGCGCCCTCTAAATATCACCGTACAAACGGGCAAAACGATAATGATAGGGGAACGTTGAAGCCGTGATTTATGGTGAGACAAAATTACCGACGCCGCGTCAAACAGCAGCCGCAGAAGAGACGAGTGGCGAGCAAATCCACACTGACAGATGGGTTAGGAGCTCTGCGGGCCCACATCTCTTTGGCTCCCCGCTGTGCCCAAACGATCGCTTCGCTGACTGGGTCCATTCCAGACGCCGCCGCCGCGTCCTCCTGCTCCGTCCCCCTCTCTGTCCTCTGTGTTGATCTCTCACCAGAGCTCCCGCTGAGGTAGGAGATAAGGGAGAGACGAGAGATGCGGAAGCTGGCCTCTTCCTCCCTGTCGACGTTGCCGTCGCCTCAAATGGCCGCGGCGGCGGCGTTGGCGCTGGGGGGCTGGTGGGAACAGGTGAACGGGTCGCCGGAGTGGCAGGACGGCGCCTTCTTCTCCCTGTCCGCCGCCTACGCGCTCGTCTCCGCCGTCGCCCTGGTATACCACTCAAACCATGTCCAAACCCTAACCTCGCCGAACCGCTAATCCCCATCTGAAATGCGGCCGGCGCTGGTTAAGTTTGACTGCTCGATCTGAATCTTTGATGTGCCAAATTGGGCGGTCGGGAGGCTTAGTCTACGGGGATTGGTACAGTTTCTGCTCCAAAAGTGGGTTCTTTTGGGCGACATTCCCTTTTTTGCAGGGTGTCATTGTTTGAAATCGACATACACCTAGTCACAAAAACAAGGCCACCCGTATTTCCTTACTTTATTATGGGTTTGAATAGGAAATGCAAATGTTTTGCGCTGCCACCCCAGTTAGTAAATCATGGTAATTTGTAAACGCGCCGTGGTTACTCTAAATTGTTACTGTGCCCGGAGGGAGCAACAGAACTTTATACGGTAGCGGGTGCTGACTGGCAGAGAAGGATCAGCGACAAAATTATGTGTGCTATACAAAATTGGGAAAGGAAGAGGTGTAATAATAGCTGAAAAGGGCTAAAAACATGACATACACCGGTAGAGTATCAACCTGGCAACCTCCAGTTTCAGAATCTATCAGATTGATCATCCGAGAGCAAGGATACATGTTTATATAAACGCAGGCCAACTGTTGTAGTATAGATACTAAATAGCCATGCCAGATGGAGGGGAACTGCATCCCAAGCTGCCTCAGGCCGTGTTCATGTTCCACTGCTGCCCACGACCTATGCTAAGCCCATATTCTTGTGACATCCAGTTTACGTATTAATGTCTTGTGTTGTTGCCTGTCACTCAACTTAGTGTTGTCATTCTGAAACTAAATGTATTATTTCTCTGACCGTCAGGGGTGATGTCTTGCTTCTGTAATCTCAACCTAGCTCACTAGCCATGATGAAGGTGCAACTGAAAAATCCACTACAATTTAAAATAATATCAAAGCAAATAGAACATATTATTCCACCTCAGTAAGTATAAATTATATGTTACCAATTCTTAATACACCTTAAACTTTTAGAATACTTTGTTAATCACCAAAATAATGATGTTCTTGTCACTGAGTTCCTGGCTGCATCAGCGAGAAGAACTGAAATTGGCCTTCTCCCTCAGTAAGGCCAAAGGCCGCCGCGAGTTTGAGCTTGCCTGGCTGGCTCATTCAGTCCTGGACAATAGTAACAGTATACCCAGTCCCATAACCAGGTGATGACCTTCTAGATTATGGACATCCATTTGAAGTGACGGAAAGTCTCTTGGGCGTTTCCAATGTTGGATGGTACCATGCATGCAGCTGTGGCTACTGGAACATATGCTGAAGTCTTGGCAGATGTACTTGTTTCACTCATTCTGCAGTATGGTACCATCCACCACAGACCACAGTGCCAAAGCTGGCTCGACTCAATCTGGTTTCTTTTTCGAGAATACGACTCAATCTGGTTTCTCTTTGATCGATTGCAGCTCCATACTTAATGAAAATCCCCTGGTGGACATTACACCGCCTTTCTATTGTTTAATCTCGTCATCACAGGATAACTTTTTTGGCACAAGGTTTTGTTGCCACGGAGCTTGGATAATATTTCAGTCTAAAGTGTCAATCAACCTACTAACCTGCTGGAGTCACAGTATCGTGGAGAGTCTTTGATTAGGAAGGAGTTCGAGACTATACTGTTCAGTGCGAATAATGAACAAATAGCTACTACTGGGCCAATAAATTCCCACACAATGTTGCATTATTTCTTCTCTAAAAGGATTTATGTGCACACTGAAGAGTGGCATTTACTATAAGTCTATAACTACTTCTGATCAAGTAGTTTTTCTAAATTTGCACAAATAACCTTGATTTTTTTAGAATGGTGTGTTCCTATTTAGTTTTTGTTTGGACAGATGTTGTTTATTGCTATTGATTCAATGAAATGCTATTTTTTTTTGTTGAAATGAAATGTGATGTTATGTTATGCCACTAAATTCAGGTTTTGATCCACAAAGTTCTACTCTTTCATTATTTCCACACTCACATATTCTCCCTTTGTACAGGTTCAGTTGATCAGAATTCAGTTGCGAGTGCCTGAATTTGGTTGGACCACACAGAAGGTTTTCCATCTCATGAACTTCATCGTAAATGGCGGTAATTTTCTGTCCTTTTAATACACTTGTCTCCGTTGAGATATGTTGTCACTAATTATGGGGTGCCTCTTGCAGTTCGTGCTGTCGTATTTGGACTTCATGCACATGTATTCCTGTTTCAAACAAAAGTAAGAACCATTCACAGATTCACTTAAGCTGATTGGTCTGAATTCTAAAAATTGTTGAGCTCTTTTATGGCCATATAGATTATTCAATTAATGAATTCCTGTTAGACTAATAATTACGAGAATTTTATGCTTGCAGTTCATAATCATATTTTCATTTATAGGGTGTTCAATTGAGCTTCACCCCAACTTTCCGTGTTGGTTCGTAGTTTGATTGCTTAACCGAACGCTATGTTTCGACAGGTGTATACTTTGGTGTTATTGGAGCTTCCTGGTCTTTTATTTTTCTCAACCTACACCTTACTTGTTCTGTTCTGGGCAGAAATATACCATCAGGTATTATTCACATATTGTATGTTTCCTTTTCGTAAATTTAATCCAGGAATTAGTTGAGTTATTTTTCTTTTTTCTGTATCCATTCCAGGCTAAGAATCTTCCCACGCGCAAGCTAAGGATTATATACATCGCTGTTAATAGCTGCATTTATGTAATTCAGGTTGGTTTTTACCTAGTCAGTCATTTCAATTTTTATAAATGTTTTTCTTGAATATTGTTGTATTCAACGAACCACAGTAAAAGCATTCTTAGATCAGTTGGATTATTCTTGTGTGTTGGAAAATATATTTTATGTTCCTAATAGTTCACAGTTTATCTATTCTGTAATGTAGTTGACCACTAATACAATACAAGATATGTACAGGTTTGCATTTGGATATACCTTGGGATACATGATAATCCTCTGGTTGAGCTTGTGTGTAAGATATTTATATCAGGTAATTTCTGTCCTTTTCGTTGACTTTTCCCTTTTATATTATTAACTGTGTAGTTTGTTGATGGTCTTTTGTTCATTTGCAGTTATATCCTTTATAGCTCTCCTGGGTTTCTTAATATACGGTGGAAGGTAGCTAGCTGTTTAATTTGTTTTGCACATAGTGGGACCTTGTATGATTGATTTATTTAGAAGGTGTGCTTTCTTTCCCTTTTGTGTAGGCTGTTCTTCATGCTGAGGCGCTTCCCGATCGAATCAAAGGGCCGCAGAAAAAAGCTTTATGAGGTCAGGACAGTAGTTTTTATCGGTAGCATCTACGCATTTGCTCGTCTGTTAGTAGGCTGTTCTGCAGAACAAATGCTTCCATGGGGCGTATCTGCACAGAAAATCTTACTTGAATGCTGATATATCCCAGTAATTGTTAACAACATCATACTTATAGATGCATGAGTGTACTTAGTTGATCTGTTTTTCCCTTGTACCTGTTCTTGTGCTGGTAACTGAATGTGCTAACTTTGCTTTCATTAATTGTCTGTCAGGTTGGAACCGTGACAGCGATTTGCTTTACCTGCTTTCTGATAAGATGCATTGTGGTGAGTATACTCACTTGGTACTTTTTGCTCAGCTCATGTGCATTTTTTTTTTTCAAAATCGAAGCACTTTCAGTATTGATGCCTTTTTAATAACTGGTACAAAGCATGGACACTCAGATAGTAATATGTAAACACTTGTTGAACATGAGATGTGAAATCAGTGAATGATATCGAGTGTTGAATATGAAGCCATGCTATTTTATCTAGTGTATTTATTTTGTGTTTCCAGTTCCGTGTTCTGTGTATATTATTATTTTTGTAATGCGTAATTTGTATGGAATTTGCCAAACTGCATTTCGAATCATTATTGTCAAATGCCACACATACTTTGATTCTCTGTTCACAAACCTAAATGTCTATCTTGGATTAGATGAGCCAACAGTTTAGTACATTTGGTTTGCTTAAGCTCTACATGTTTTATCTGGTTATGTATTTTGTGTATCTTTTCAGTATTGCTAATGTGAAATTCGCAATAAATCATATGAAAGTAATTTAAACTGTGTTTAGCAAGTAATGTACTAAATGGCACCTTAAACAAGGCAACAATTTAGATCACAATGGTTCTATTTACTGGAGGGAGTATAATATTTTTTTATATTGATGCAGTCCCGAAAACCAACAATTTTGACTATAATATATTTGTAGGACCAAACCGAATTATAATATTCTGCAAGTCCTTTTCAAGAACCACCTTTATGGTTTTGATATCCAATCTGAATTTTGATACTGTATCAGTAGCCCAAGTTTTCATGGTTTAACAGCATGTATCCCAAAAGGTACATGCTTACGGAGTATAATAAATGAATAAGCTAGAACGTTTCATGAAGTGAGTTTAGTTTTGTAGGCTTGTCTGTACACCGTATACCCTCAACAGCCTATATATATATAGTTCGTAAACCCAGTATGGGGTAAAACACATGTCATTTTTTCTTCTCACGGTTTAAGTTTATAAATTTACCCTGTATTTGTTTTGGTTATAGATGGCAGTGTCGTCATTTGATACTGATCTATCTCTCGAGGTCTTGGATCACCCAATCCTGGATTTCTTTTACTATATGGTAAGTATATTATAGTCCACTGCCTTCATATTTGTACCACTTGTATTCTGATATGTGTATGCCCTCTACAGTTGACAGAGATACTGCCATCTGCCCTTGTCCTATTCATCCTTCGCAAACTTCCTCCAAAACGAGTACCAGGGCAGTACCAGCCTATTCGTTAGTGGAGCAGATTATGTCGCGCCAAGAATCCCACATAACATTGAAATCCTCGAGTTATGTTTGACAGAGGCTGAAGTTTTTTCTATTTTGCCTTTGCCCATTAGTCTGGGAGGTTATATTTCAGATGCTGAGAATATTTGTGGCCTATTCATACTTATGCTGCCTAACGGAACTAACAGTCTGAGTTGGAATATATCTGAGTTTAAATTGAATTTGTCCATAAATCGTGTTGGCACTTTGTGGGGAGGATCGCGTTGGCACTTAAATCTGCTAGATTTGTTAGCATTTTGATCTTGTTTCTGCAAGTTATACCAGGGATATGAATACTGAGCTGACTCTTTAGCTTCTCCCCTGCTCAGAATTATTTTTCTTGTACTAATAGCAGTCATAGATTTGGTTTCCTGTCCCCTGGTGACCGCGATCCAGAACACTGGCGTGAATCTAATCACGCTGACCAAATCTTCCAATTAAAGAAAAAAAATCAAGTTATCCTATACATGGATTCAGAACATAGCATGTTGCTTGATTGCGTTGCAGGAAAAACAAAGAGCATGATGCTATTTTCTCAAAAGATATTCCTAAACATATGACAAAGACGTTATTACACACCATTAACCTGATAGGTACAAGAAAATGGATATATAACTGTACAATGATGGGGAAATACTCCCTCTCTTTCTCAGTACATTGCATATGAGTTTTCATCAAAGTCAAGTCTGTAAAGTTTGACCAAGCACGTAGAAAATGTCAACATTAAAAATACTGAATGCATACTATCTGAAGTATTCTCGTGATGATTCTAATAATATTAACTTGATACCATAGGTAGGGAGGTGAAAAAAGAAGAGAGCTGTGGAAAGGATAGGATAAAGAATCGGGAGAGAGGGAGAGAAATCATGAGTCTTGTACCAATATGGCCTTGCTAATATTTAATCGACTAGAAATTAATTTAATTATTAGTTAGCTCCTAGACCGTTAGATTGGGTCATGATTCGTGCTAGGGTTTTAGGGTTTACGGTAACATGAATTGCAACTAAAATTTACCACTTGCATATAAGTTGCAACTAAGAAAAATGTCTCTAGCAGTTGGATCGATTGTTGATTCATCTAGTTATGATTTATGAGTTGCAACATGACTGCAAACGAGAAAAAAAAAGCACAAACTATTGATTGTTTGGATGGTGTTATGTTTTTGAAAATTAAGTTAATTCTTAGTCGACTAAAAATTACTCAAAATTGACCGTGCTACTTGTTGCCACTGGATCCAGATCCAAAGGTGTAGAAGGGAAGGGAGAGGGTGGTTGACAGGATGAGGTTAACTTCCCTTCCCTATCCACTTTGTTGTTCACCGTCGGTTCTTCCTCCGTCCCTTCCCCTCGTTTCTTCCTCCGTCCGCCTGAAGCTACGAGCCTGCAACTGCAATCAACTCCTCTTGCTTCAGCTCGCCTTCTCCACTGCTTCTCCCAGAGAGCAACTCGATTCTCTTGCGCACCAGAAATTGCTTCGCCGTCCGTTGCCTGTCCTTCTTGCCCCTCCTCGCGCCCACCAAATGCTTGTGGCATTGCCATAATGTCCTTCGCAATGCAACTAGCCTCCCACCCCCGCGCCTCACTTCAGGCGACCTCTTGGCCGTACAATGTCAGCCCCCCGGCGCGGCGACCGCGGTGGCCGCGTCACCGTTTCCGGGCCGCCGCGGCCTCCGACCAAGAAGGGCTTTTGACCGCCCTGCGCGAGCAGAAGGACCCCGAGTCGGCGCTCCGGTTGCTGAACTCGGCACTCGCGCGGGACGACTTCGCCCCGAGCCGCGACGTCTATGAGGAGATCATCGGAAAGCTCGGGACGGCAGCCGCTTTCGACCTGATGAAGGTGCTCGTCAGGGAGATGCGGCAGGAAGGGCATGAGGTTAGCGTGGGCGTGGTACAGTCATTCGTAGAGAGCTATGCGCGGCTGCAGATGTTTGATGATGCTATCGACTTGGTTCTGAACCAGCTTGACATGTTTGGTATTCTGGCGAACACAGCAGTGTTCAATCACCTTCTCGGTGTTCTTGCGGAGGGGAGTAAGATTAAGCTCCTTGAATCGGTATATGCAGAGATGAGCAATCGGGGTATCAAACCTGACGTTGCCACTTTCAACACAGTGATCAATGCATTGTGCCGAGTCCATCAGGTTAGGACTGCAGTCTTGATGATGGAGGAGATGTCTAGCGACGGCGTGGCACCTGACGAGGTGACGTTCACAACATTGATGCAAGGGTTTGTTGAGGAAGGGAGCATCGAGGCGGCACTGAGGTTGAAGTCACGGATGTCAGAAATGGGATGTACACCAACAAGTGTAACAGTTAACTTGTTGATTAACGGGTACTGCAAGCTGGGAAGAGTGGAGGATGCTCTCGGTTATATACAGCAAGAAATTGCAGATGGTTTTGAGCCTGATCAGGTCACATTCAATACGTTCGTTAATGGTTTGTGCCAAAACGGGCATGTCAATCATGCCCTGAAAGTCATGGATTTGATGCTTCAGGAGGGCAGTCTTCCAGATGTTTTCACCTACAGTACTGTTGTAAACTGTTTGTGTCAAAATGGGGAACTTGAAGAGGCCAAGGGAATTATAAATCAGATGGTGGATAGTGGTTGTTTGCCTGACACTACCACCTTCAACACTCTCATTGTTGCCTTGTGCACAGAGAATCGACTTGAGGAAGCCTTGGACCTTGCACGCGATCTTACGGTGAAGGGGGTCTCTCCAAATGTTTATACTTTCAATATTTTGATAAATGCCCTTTGCAAGGTTGGAGATCCTCATCTTGCTGTTCGATTGTTTGAAGAGATGAAGAGCAGCGGATGCACCCCTGATGAAGTTACATACAATATATTGATTGACAACCTGTGCTCATCGGGTAAGCTTGCTAAAGCTTTGGATTTGTTGAAGGAGATGGAAGTTAGTGGTTGTCCTCGGAGCACAGTGACATATAACACTATAATTGATGGGTTATGCAAGAAACTGAGAATAGAGGAAGCAGAGGAGGTTTTTGATCAAATGGATCTAACAGGTATTGAAAGGGATGCAATCACATTCAATACGCTTGTTGATGGCTTGTGCAGGGCCGAAAGGGTTGATGATGCAGCAGAACTTATTGAACAAATGACAAGTGAAGGGTTGCAGCCTAATAATATCACTTACAATTCTATTCTAACTCATTACTGCAAGCAAGGAAACATAAGTAAAGCTGCTGATATTTTACAAACTATGACTGAAAATGGATTTGAAGCTGATGCTGTTACATACGGAACACTCATTACTGGTCTATGCAAGGCTCGTCGGACTCAAGCTGCTTTGAAGCTTCTTAGAGGCATGCGAATGAAAGGGATGAGGCCAACTCCAAAAGCCTACAACCCTATGATTCAGTCTCTTTTTAGAGGAAATAATGGCAGAGATGCTCTGAATCTTTTCAGGGAGATGACAGAAGTTGGTGAGCCTCCTGATGCTTTCACGTATAAAATTGTTTTCCGTGGTCTCTGTCGTGGTGGAGGGCCAATTAAAGAAGCTTTTGATTTCTTGGTAGAGATGGCAGATAAGGGTTTCATACCAGAGTTTTCATCATTCCGTATGCTAGCTGAAGGTCTACTGAACCTGGGTATGGATGATTACCTCGTAAATGCCATTGAACTAATTGTAGAAAAGGCCAACTTCAGAGAGTCTGATGTTTCTGCAATAAGGGGATATCTCAGGATCCGTAAGTTTTATGACGCATTAGCAACTTTTGGCCGTATCCTGGAGATCAACAACCCTCGGTGGACTTATCGATGATGCGTCCAAAATACATGAGAAAGTAGTATCTGGGAAAGTACTGAGTACATGAAAATTTTGCTGGTTAGTTCATAAGGATGCATATCTTGAATTAATTAGAAATAGATGACTATGCTTGTCATTTGGTGGGGTTGAAGTTAGTATTTGAAGATGTGTATCTTCTCTTAGAAACTCGTGGGGAATTGTTTATCATCATTTCTGTTGTGACCTCTCTTTTTAATCTTTCTTTTCGAGGTGCTAATGTCAGAATACTTTACTGCTTTCTCAATTCATTTAATTACGCTTTCTAGTAATGGTTACAGCTAGAAATATTAGCAGCAACATACATTCTAACTCCTAAAATTCTACATCCTATTTCCTTTCCTTCAGTTTTTCATCAGATGAATCGTGTGTGTGATGTTTGTGATAACCATGGACATATCATTGCCAAGTGGGAACGGAAGTATCTGCTTTTCACCTTAGCGGACTAATTGCTGTTGGCAGGTTCTTGCTGAATCCAAAAGTATCTGGCTCTTCTTTTTTTGTTGTTGAGAAAAAGTATCTGACTCTTGTTTGCATATTCCTTGTGAGGAAAACCACAGCGGCATCCAAGAGAAACTCAGGGAGTTTTATGTGGTTCTCATACATAATTTTTTTTTCTTGAATGTCTTGAATTACATTATCACAGCATACTTGAGTACTGTAAGAGAAAACATAGCATGTGGACGCTTTAGAGATAACGTCAAGGAACAAGTGTACATGGATACCTAACAAGCAAGTTATATTGCAGAAATATAAGATCCAACTAACTCACTTGGCTGCTCTAAAGGAATGAATACTGCAACATAACACGCAGCTTGCTGTGTTGAATGAGCATTGAATAGTAAAAGAAGAAGGAAACTGGGAATTTCCCACACCGTCCATCACCATTTTGCCATATTTATCGTCGGTTTCGAAGGTTCGCTACTGTACTACTTGAAACTGCTTGCAGTATGTAATGTTGACAGTGCCATTTGGCAAATCCGAAAGTTACATCAATTTTCTTTCACATAAGTGTCAATGAGGACTATGGAGATTAACATTTCTGTCACTCGTGTATCCATAAAAAGAAGTAATAGCCACTAAACAGCAATGAAGCATATTTCGGCCGAATGACCACTCAACCGGGAGCACTGAAAACATGCTTTTAGAGCATCTCTAGCAGACCCCCGTAAACGGGCCAAAACCGAAAAATAACCGTCAGTTTACGCCTTTACGGGTTCAGGCTGAAAAATGGCGCCGATTATTTACCGTAAAAGGGCCAAAACCGAAAAACTTTTTTTGGGCCGATACCGAAAACCCAAATCGGCCTGTATTTGTAGGGGTTGCTCGAGCGAACCAAACGCTCGATCCCTATCTAGGGCGCGCTGAAATTTCAGCTGACGCAACCACTCGCTCTCTCCCTCTCCGCGCCGCCAACACACTCCACCGTCGCCGCACCGCCCGATTCGCCCGAGCCCCGCATCCCGGAGCTAGCGCAGGTCACCCCGCACCCCGCCCGCTGTTCCTCGCCCAACTCCGGGTGCCGCCCCGCCGCCGCCGCCGCTCCGTCCGAATCGAGGATGAGCTCGGGTGACGAGTTCGTTGATGTCAATCTGTCGGATTCGTCGAGCTCGGACGATTCCGACCTCGACGAGCTGCTCCAGGAAGACGAGATGGAGGCCACCATGCTCCTCCTCTCCGTCAAGGAGCTGGAGGACCGCGCGAAGCTGCTGAATCGGAGGTGCGGGTCCGTGTTGGGCCGGACATCCAGCGGAATCGCCTCCTTGGCCACGAGCAGCTGATGGAGGACTACTTCGCCGAGGTACCTACCTATCCTCCCCATCTATTCCGTAGGAGGTATCGCATGCGGCGTAGCTTGTTCGTCCGAATCGTCAAGGCCTGCGAAGCGAATTCGAATTACTTCAAGCAACGTAGGAATGCCGGGGTGATGGGTTTCAGCGCGTTCCAAAAAAATCTCTGCTGCCATGAGGGTAATTGCGTATGGCATCCCTGTGGATTACACCGACGAGTATCTTCAAATTGGCGAAGATACAACATCGGAGTCAGTGCGCAAGTTTGCTCGCCTAATTATCAAGTTGTTTGGTCCAACCTATTTCCGAGCTCCCACTGAGGATGACACCAAACGATTGATGGAGATAAATGAGAAAAGAGGTTGGCCGGACATGCTTGGTAGTCTTGATTGTATGCATTGGACATGGAAGAATTGTCCCAAGGCATGGCATGGACAATACTGTGGCAAGAGCAAAGATGCAACCATTGTACTTGAGGCTGTTGCATCGCAAGATTTGTGGATTTGGCATTGTTTTTTTGGTTTGCCGGGAAGGTCCCCCCTTTGTTTGCCAAATTGGCAAATGGGGATGCACCCACTTGCAACTACAAGGTCATGAACAATGAGTACACAATGGGATATTACGCCGATGGCATCTATCCGGATTGGGCAACTTTTGTTAAGTCTGTCAAGGATCCCCAAGATAGAATAGAAACTGAATTTGTCAAAGCTCAAGAAGCAGCACGCAAGAATATTGAGAGAGCTTTTGGTGTTTTGCAAGCAAGGTTTTCCATTTGTAAGGGTATATTGCCCCTATGTGTGGTTTTGGTAATTAATGACAACCCCTATGGACTAATGTTTTCATTGAGTTTATATGAAGGAATATTCCATAGGTACTACTTGTATTCCATGTGTTGGATTCAAGTATGGATGCCATGAAGATAAAGATACACCTTGTGTATTGGCATCAAGATCATCGATTTGAAGATATATATGTGATATGATCAAGAAGAAGAAATAAAGATGGAGTTCTTATGTGGAACTCAATATTAGCCATGCTCTATCTTATGTGATAATCAATGAATGATCAAGATCTTGAGAGCTTGATTCCAAGTGAAGAATTCTTTATATACACCTCAAGATACTATGATAGAGTATGAGAGGATACAAGGTTGAGTTGGGCAAGTTCAAGATGAGCATCTCAAGTAGATCACATGCTTGAAGCTTACCGTCCATTTGGTGATAATGGACATGTGAAGATATGCATCAATGGAGCTTTCCCATCATGGTGTATGGGGGAGCATTTGTGAGTCTTCACGAAGCAACGATGATCAAGTAAGGCATTCCGGCTTGAGTGGAGCTTGAAGAGCTATCATCAAGATTAAGCAGGATGCGCAAGGCAAAGGTATGGCCTTGTTAGGTTTTCCTTTTACCGGTCTCAAGGTGGTTGATGGGAGACCGGATTATAGGATAGATAGCCGCACTATTAAGAGGGGCTCTCGGTTGGGTAACTTGATCGCATCGTCTTAGGGAGCTTAATCCTTTGCATACTTTGCATATCCCTATTGCTTCTTGGTGTTTCTCTGTGAGAGGTTCTTGAGCTTGTTGCTAGCTTTACAACAAGCCCAAGTTCATCGAAACGGAATCCGCATGCATCTTCTATTGCGTTTTCGAGTTTGGACGTCTTCACCGTTTCTTGACGGTGGGAGACTCCCTCTCTAAAAACATCTAAAAATATCCTGTTGGGGTTCTATTCGTCGTTATCTTTCCAACAAAATTGGTTTCATGTCAATCGGAGTTCGGGAGCATTAGTTATTAAAGAAAAAGGAAAAAAGGAGAAAGAATAAAAAGAAGAAAAAGAAAAAGGGAGGGGTAGCCGGCCGGCCGACCGGCCTGCCGGGCCACACGCCGGCCCACCCGGCCGAGAACGGCTCGGGCGCTCGTGACAACCGGGCGGCGTCCCGTGGGCCGAGCAGCTCCATCCGGCCCAAGTGCCGGCCGCCAGCCGGCCACCGGCGTCCCGACCCGGGCCGCCTCTCGCCTGGCCCACGCGGCCTCGCCACCGCGCCGCCTTGGCTATTGGCAGCCGCGCGCGCGCCTCGCCTGGTTGCTGGGCCGGTCCGACCGGACGCCCTGCTGGCTCCTCAGCGCCCAAACCGGTCGGCCGGCCTGGCAGCCGGCTGGACCTCTTTTTCTGCCCGATTTTCTTGTGATTTTCTCTGTCTTTTTCCCCCAACGGGTATATTTGCTCCCTAGCTATAAATAGCCCTTTCTTCCACCTTGAGACAACTAGTTCTCCTATTCTCTCACCTCCATTGTTGCCTTTGAAGAACTTGCTCTCTCTCTTGTCTCCCCCCATGATTCTTGCTCATTCTTGAGGGATCTAAGAGAGGAGATCTAGATCTACAATCCATTTCTCCTCTAAGTGAGGGGAACTCTTGGGATCTAGATCTTGGAGTCTTTTGTTGACTTTCCCCATTGTTCTTCCTCTCCAATCTCATCTTAGCATTTGTTGCTTGGGTGAGATTTGAGTGTGAAGGACTTGAACACCTCTAGTGTTCTTGCTTTGCATCATTGCATAGTGTTGAGCTCTCCACCACGATTAGTTCGAGTGAGAGACCGTGAGCTTGTTACTCTTGGAGGGATACCTCCTAGTTGGCTTGGCGGTTGGTGCTCCGGTGATCTCTTCAAGAAGATTGTGAAGAGGCCCGGGCTTCTCCTTCGTGGAGCTTGTGAAGTGGTTGTGGAGCTTGCCATCTCCGGAGCGGAGGAAAAGCTAACCATAAGGAAAGGGCCATTATCCTTCGTGGGTGTGGTTCGGAGAACAGGGTGAGCCTTCGTGGCGCGGGGAATCCTTTGTGGACCTCCACTCCTCCAAATGTGACGTACCTTCTTGCAAAGGAAGGGAACACGGGAATACATCCTCGTCTCCGCGTGCCTCGGTTATTTCTATACCCGAGCTCTCTTTCCTTGTGATAGCCATCGTGCTTGAAGTACATATATCTTGCTATCACTTGTGCTACATATATCTTGTGCCTATCTTGCTTAGCTCTAGTTTCTATTGTAACACTTAGTTGAGCTTAGCATATTTAAGGTTTGTGCTTGTAAACTAAACGTTAGTTTAATTCCGCATTCTTACAAGACAAATCCGCAAGAGTTTTTAATTGCCTATTCACCCCCCTCTAGGCGACATCTCGATCTTTCACCATTGTTCGTGGCTGATACGTCTCCAACGTATCTATAATTTCTTATGTTTCATGCTAGTTTTATGACAATACAAACATGTTTTGCTCACACTTTATAATGATTTTATGCATTTTCCGGAACTAACCTATTAACAAGATGCCGAGGTGCCAGTTCCTGTTTGCTGTTTTTGGTTCCAGAAAGGTTGTTCGGGCAATATTCTCGGAATTCAACGAAACAAAAGCCAAACATCTTATTTTACCGGGACGAACCCGGAACACCGAAGGAGAGACGGAGAGGAGGCCCAGGGCCTCTAGACACGGGCGGCGCGCTGGGAGGCGCGCCGGGTTTGGTGTGGGCTGGCACTGAAAGGATCGTATGCCGCACCTAGAGGGGGGGTGAATAGGTGCTAACCAATTTTTAGTTCTTTTTCAATTTAGGTTTGACACAAAGGTAAATTCTCTAGATATGCAACTAAGTGAATTTACCTATATGACAAGGTTATCAACTAAGCAAGATATAGCTACGCAATATATAGGAGATAGAGTGGGATAGAGGTAACCGAGAGTGTAGCACGCGTTGACACGGAGATGATTCCCGTAGTTCCCTTCCTTTGCAAGAAGGTACGTCTACGTTTGGAGGAGTGTGGTTGCTACGCAAGCCAAACCAACAGCCACGAAGGCTTCACTCAGATCTCCTGTGAGCAACGCCACGAAGGCCTAGCCCACTTCCACTAAGGGATTTCCTCGAGGCGGAAACCGGGCCTTTACAAGGTTCTTGGGGCACACATCCACAACTGAATTGGAGGCTCCCAAATCTGTAACAATACAACAATCAACAACAACACATCAACACAAATCAACTAGGGAACCAAATAGGAACACTAGCATGAGATCCCTCAAACAAATGAGGGGGAAATGAAAACGCTTCGGTGAGGATGTAGATCGGTGGCTTCTCCTTCGAATCTCCAAAGATCAAGAGATTTGGTTGGGGGAGGAAGGAGATCTTGCAAATCTTGTGTTTCTTGAGGTGGCTCTAATGGTGGTGTAGCTTGGCAGAATTCTTGAGCAATGATTGAGCAAAGGGGTAAGGAAGAAGAAGAGGGGTATAAATACCCCTCCCAAAATCCAACCGTTGAGCTTCCGGGGGGCCGGATAATCCGCCCCCCGGATAATCCGGCCTCAGGTACAAAACCAGGACAATGTCCGGTCAATTGTCCGGCCCCCTATCTGAGCCACTTTTCTTCAGGTCCTTAGCCGTTTTTGAGGGGGCCGGATATTCTTGAAATGTCCGGCCCGGATAATCCGGCCCTGGGACAAAACCAGGACAATATCCGGGCAAATGTCCGGCCCCCTATCTGAGCCACTTTCCCTCAAGTCCTTAGCCGAAATCCTGGGGGCCGGATATTTTGGAAATATCCGGCCCGGATTATCCGGCCTGATGAACTTTTTCTGATTCTCTTTGACAGCACTGACCACATCCAACACACACACAAAAGTATCTATATAATCCCTGTACCACTTAACCAAACATTAGTATATCACGTACATTGACATCAAACACTCAAAACATAATATGAGAGATGTTCTTTCAGCACCCCCTTACGCCGCCTCTTCGCCTATATAGTCTCTCGTGACGTGAAAACCCTAGACCAATCGACGAAACTCCAGAAAGACTCCAGGGGCGCCGCCGCCATCGCGAAACTCCGTTTCGGGACAGAGTCTCTGTTCCGCACGCTGCAGGACGGGAATTGCCCGGAGTCATCTCCATCGACACCACCGTCATCTTCATCACCGTTGATGTCTCCCATGATGAGGAAGGAGTAGTTCTCCCCCGAGGCTAAGGGCTCTACCGGTAGCTATGTGGTTAATCTCTCTCTCATGTACTTCAATACAATGATCTCATGAGCTGCCTTACATGATTGAGATCCATATGATGAGCTTTGTATCACTATTAATCTATGTGCTACTCTAGTGATGTTATTAAAGTAGTCTATTCCTCCTTCATGATGTAAAGGTGACGATGTGTGCATCATGTAGTACTTGGCGTAGGTTATGATTGTAATCTCTTGTAGATTATGAAGTTAACTATTACTATTATAGTATTGATGCGATCTATTCCCCCTTTCATAGCTAATGGTGACAGTGTGTATGCTATGTTAGTACTCGGTCTAAATTGCAACGGTCTATTATGCACTCTAGATGTTACTTAAATATGAATTCCGAATGTTGTGGAGCTTGTTTACTCCGGCTTGAGGGAGCTCTTGTAGCCCTACACAATGAATGGTGTTTGTTATCCAACAAGAGAGTGTGAAAGTAGCACAAGTGAGGAGAAGTTATTTATTTATTATGTGATCAATGTTGAGAGTGTCCACTAGTGAAAGAAGGATCCCTAGGCCTTGTTTCTAAGCATTGAAACACCGTTTCCAACAAGTTCTGTTACATGTTTGCTTGCTGCAATATTTACTTCATATCGCAATTACCGTTTACCACCATCTATATCATCTGCGTTTTAATATCTCTTCGCCGAACTAGTGCACCTATACATCTGACAAGTGTATTAGGTGTGTTGGGGACACAAGAGACTTCTTGTATCTTAATTGCAGGGTTGCTTGAGAGGAATATCTTTGACCTCTACCTCCCTGAGTTCGATAAACCTTGGGTGATTCACTTAAGGAAATTTTGCTGTTCTACAAACCTCTGCTCTTGGAGGCCCAACACTGTCTACAAGAATAGAAGCACACGTAGACATCAAGCTATTTTTCGGCGTTGCCGGGGAGGTAAGGTAAAAGGTATTCACATCCTCCGACAACTAAGCTATTTCCTAATTGTTGCCGGTGTGTGAGTGCTCGAAGCTATCTCCTTTAGATTCTGCAATTATATCTTTTTGTTTCTTGTTTTATTTCACTAGTTAGGCTTAATGGAAAACAACAAAAAAATTAGAGATTTTTATAATATTTATCTTGAGTTAGGACATGAGGTGTTTGAAGAGAAAATTTAAAAACCTATGGAGCTTTATATGCATGCTAATGGCAATGTTATTAGTATGAATGCTTTGAAAACCATTGTTGCTAATGCTATGGAAAATTCTAAGCTTGGGGAAGCTGGTTTTGAGGAGCATGATATTTTTAGTCCCCAAGCATGGAGGAGAAAATTTACTTGATGATACTTTGCCTCCCATTTATGATGATTGTAATGATAGTGGTATTTTGGTGCCACCTACTATGGAGGATAAAGTTTATTATGATTATACCATGCCTGCAATATATGATGATTACAATGATGACTGTCATATTTTTAGTCCACCTACTATTGAGGAGAAAATTAATTATGATTACAATATGCCTCCTATATATGATGATTATGGTGATGAGAATAATAATGATAGCTATCTTATTGAATTTGCTCCCACTACAATTAATAGTAATAATTATGCTTATGTGGAGAGTAATAATTTTATGCATGTAGCTCATGATAAGAATGTTTCATGTGATAGTTATATTGTTGAGTTTGTCAATGATGCTACTGAAAGTTATTATGAGAGAGGGAAACATGGTTATATGCATCTTAATAATATTAAGTTTCCCCTCTTTATGTTGAGAATCTTGAAGTTGAACTTGTGTTGCCTTTTTATGCTTGTTGCTATGTGCTTTCAGTACTTGTTCCCTTACAAGATTCTTTTTCATAGGAAGTGGGTTAGGCTTAAATGTGTTTTGAATTTGCTTCTTGATGCTCTCTTTTGCTTCAACTCTTATTTCTTGCGAGAGCATCATTAAAATTACTGAGCCCATCTTAATGGCTATAAACAAAGAACCTCTTGGGAGATAACCCATGTTTTTATTTTGCTACTGTTTTGTTGTGTCTTGGAAGTTGTTACTACTGTAGCAACCTCTCCTTATCATGTTTATTTCGTTTTGTGCCAAGTAAAGTCTCTAATAGAAGGTTGATACTAGATTTGGATTTCTGCGCAGAAACAGATTTCTTATCTGTCACGAATTTGAGTAGATCTCTCTGTAGAAGAATCAAAAAAATCTGCCAATTTTCATGCGTGATCCTCAGATATGTACGCAACTTTCATTAGTTTTGAGTTATTCCATCTGAGCAAGTTAAGTGCCTCAGAAAAATTCGTCTTTATTGACTGTTCTGTTTTGACAGATTCTGCCTTTTATTTCGCATTGTCTCTTTTACTGTGTTGAGTGGATTTCTTTGTTCCATTAACTTTCAGTAGCCTTGGGTAATGTTCAGAAGTATTAAGAATGATTGCGTCCTCTCTGAACATATGAATTTTTATGCACTAACCCTCTAATGAGTTTGCTTTAAGTTTGGTGTGGAGGAAGTTTTCAAGGGTCAAGAGAAGAGGATGATATAATATAATCAAGAAGAGTGAAAAGTCTAAGCTTGGGTACTGAATTTCATTCCTAGTGAAACTATATTTTTATTCCGTCACATCTTATGTACTTTACTTGGAGCGTATGTGTGCTTTTATTTTCGTTTTGTTATTTTCATTCTCTGAATAATCGGATCCTACCATGCTTTTGTGGGAGAGAGACACGCTCCGCTTTTTCATTTGAACACTTGTGTTCTTCGCTTTTACTTTTAATGTTCAATGGCAAAAGTTGATCGCTTCATTATTGTTATTTGGTTAGAAACAGAAAATGCTTCATGTGGTAATTGGTATATTGTCTTGAATAATTTGATACTTGGCAATTGTTTTGAGCTCTCATAGATCATGTTTAAGCTCTTGCATCATGTACTTTGCACCTATTTATGAAGAACTACCATAGAGCTTGTTGAAATTTGGTTTGCATGATTGGTCTCTCTAAGGTCTAGATATTTTCTGGTGAAGTGTTTGAACAACAAGGAAGACAGTGTAGAGTCTTATAATGCTTGCAATATGTTCTTATGTAAGTTTTGATGTACCGGTTCATACTTGTGTTTGCTTCAAACAACCTTGGTAGCCAAAGCCTTGTACTGAGAGGGAATACTTCTCGTGCATCCAAAACCTTGAGCCAAAACCCATGCCATTTGTGTCCACCATACGTACCTACTATGTGGTATTTCTCTGCCATTCCAAAGTAAATTACTTTAGTGCTACCTTTAAAATTTCATTCCTTGTCTTTGCAATATATAGCTCATGGGAAAATAGCTTAAAAACTATTGTAGTAAAGAATATGTAGCTTATGTATCTTATTTCTTATAAGTTGCTTGTTGAGCGGTAACCATTTTTTGGGGACGCCATCAACTATTACACCTTTGTTGAATATCATGTGAGTTGCTATGCATGTTTGTCTTGTCTGAAGTAAGGGTGATTTATCATGATTAAATGGTTTGAGTATGCATATTGTTAGAGAAGAACATTGGGCCGCTAACCAAAGCCATGGATCATGGTGGAAGTTTCAGTTTGGACATTAATCCTCAATCTCTTATGAGGATATTATCTGTTGTTGAATGCTTATGCATTAAAGATGAGTCCATTATCTGTTTTCTATGTTGTCCGGTATGGATGTCCTTAGTTGAGATCTATTAAAAACGAGAAATCAAATGCGATTTATCTCCTTGGACCTTTGTACAGGCGGCATAGAGGTACCCCTTTGTGACACTTGGTTGAAACATATGTTATGCAATGATAATCCATGTAAATCCAAGCTAATTAGGACAAGGTGCGAACACTATTGGTATTCGATGCATGAGGCTTGCAACTTGTAGGAAGTTTATGCATAACACATATGAATTATTACTACCGTTGACAAAATTGTTTCTATGTTTTCAAAATAAAAAGCTCTAGCACAAAAATAGTAATCCATGCTTCCCTCTGCGAAGGGCCTTTCTTTTACTTTATGTTGAGTCAGTTTACCTACTTCTTTCTATCTAGGAAGCAAACACTTGTGTCAACTGTGTGCACTGATTCTTACATGTTTACTTATTGCACTTGTTATATTACTTTATGTTTACAATTATCCATGAGATATACATGTTACAAGTTGAAAGCAATTGCTGAAACTTAATCATCCTTTGTGTTGCTTCAATGCCTTTTACTTTGAATTTATTGCTTTATGAGTTAATCCTATGCAAGACTTTTTGATGCTTGTCTTGAAAGTACTATTCATGAAAAGTTTTTGCTATATGATTCAGTTGTTTAGTCATTATCTTTTTGTTAGCAAATCATTGCTTTGAATCACTTCATTCATCTCATATGCTTTACAATAATGTTGATCAAGATTATGTTGGTAGCATGTCACTTCAGAAATTATTGTTTTTATCGTTTACCTACTCAGGGCGAGTAGGAACTAAGCTTGGGGATGCCGATACGTCTCCAACGTATCTATAATTTCTTATGTTCCATGCTAGTTTTATGACAATACCAACATGTTTTGCTCACACTTTATAATGATTTTATGCATTTTCCGACTAACCTATTAACAAGATGCCGAGGTGCAGTTCTGTTTTCGCTCTTTTTGGTTCCAGAAAGGCTGCTCGGGCAATATTCTCGGAATTCGATGAAACAAAAGCCAAACATCTTATTTTACGGGAGGACCAGAACACCGAAGGAGAGACGAAGAGGAGGCCCAGGGCCCTCAGACCCATACGGGCCCCCCCTAGGGGCGCGCCCGGGTGTGTGGGCCCGATACGTCTCCAACGTATCGATAATTTCTTATGTTCCATGCTACTTTATTGATGATACGTACATGTTTTATGCACATTATATGTCGTATTTACGCATTTTCGGAACTAACCTGTGCGAATGTAGAAGTGCGGTTCTGTTTCTGTTTTTGGTTTAGAAATCCTAACGAAATATTCTCGGAATTGGACGAAATCAACGCCCGAGGTTCCTATTTTGCCGGAAGCATCGGAACACGAGAGCGCGGAGGGGGCCTGTGGGCCCGGATGATAGGGTGGCGCGGCCAGGGCAGCGCCCCCTATGGTGTCGTCACCCCTTCGACCCTCTGGCCGCCTCTTCGCCTGTATAAAGCCCCACGTCGAAAACCCTTATGGAGGAAGCCACGGTACGCAAAACCTTCCGAGCCGCCGCCATCGCGAAGCCAAGATCGGGGGACAGGAGTCTCTGTTCGGCACCTTGCCGGACGGGGAAGTGCCCCGGAAGGCTTCTCCATCGACACCCTGCCATCTCCACCACCATCCCGCCGTTGCTCCCATGAGGAGGGGTAGTTCTCCATCGAGGCTCGGGGCTGTACCGGTAGCTATGTGGTTCATCTCTCCCATGTACCTCAATACAATAATCTCATGAGCTGCTTTACATGATTGAGATTCATATGAGTTTGTATCACAATTTATCTATGTGCTACTCTAGCAATGTTATTAAAGTAGTTTTATTCCTCCTGCACGTGTGTAAAGGTGACGTGTGTGCACCGTGTTAGTACTTGGTTTATGCTATGATCATGATCTCTTGTAGATTGGGAAGTTAACTATTGCTATGATAATATTGATGTGATCTATTCCTCCTACATATGCATGAAGGTGACAGTGTGCATGCTATGCTAGTACTTGGTTTAGTCTTTTGATCTATCTTACACTAAAGGTTACTAAATTATGAGCATTATTGTGGAGCTTGTTAACTCCGGCATTGAGGGTTCGTGTATGTTGAGAGTGTCCACTAGTGAAAGTGTAATCCCTAGGCCTTGTTCCTGAATACTGCTATCGCTGCTTGTTTACTGTTTTTGCGTTGTACTGCTGCAATACTACCACCATCAACTACACGCCAGCAAGCTATTTCTGGCACCGTTGCTACTGCTCATATATATTCATACCACCTGTATTTCACTATCTCTTCGCCGAACTAGTGCACCTATTGGGTGTGTTGGGGACACAAGAGACTTCTTGCTTTGTGGTTGCGGGGTTGCATGAGAGGGATATCTTTGACCTCTTCCTCCTGAGTTCGATAAACCTTGGGTGATCCACTTAAGGGAAAACTTGCCTTGCTGTTCTACAAACCTCTGCTCTTGGAGGCCCAACACTGTCTAGAGGGGGAACGTAGACATCAAGCACTTTTATGGCGCCGTTGTTGGGGAGGAAAGGTAAAAGGCACTAATACTCCGGTTCCAGGTAACAGTACTTTTACGCCATTGTGTGTGTGCTCAGCTATTTCCTTTAGACTCTGCAATTACATCTTTTTGTTTCTTGTTTTTATTTTCACTAGTTAGGCATAATGGAAAACAACAAAAAAATTAGTGAGCTTTTTAATCTTTTTCCTGATTTAGAATTGTTTGATACAAAAATTAAAAAACCTATGGAACCTTATTTACATGATAATAGCAATGTTATTAGTATGAATGCAATTACTGCTAATGCTATGAAGAAGTCTAAGCTTGGGGAAGCTAGTTTACATAAAAATAATATTTTTTGCTCCTCCGCTTTAGAAGAAATATTTTGCTCTGATGATGCTTTATCTCCCATATGCGATAACTCTAATGATGCTTCTGATATTTTAAATCCACCTGCTGAAAGTATTCCGTATAAAATACCTATGGAAATTATTGAACGTGTTATGGATAACCGCTATGAAGGGGATGGAACTGTCCATCCTAGGAATCATTTACTGTTTTTGCATGAATTATGCGGGTTATTCAAGTGTGCGGGTATTTCAATGGATGAAGTTAGAAAGAAATTATTTGTTATGTCGCTATCTGGTGAAGCGGCGCATTGGTATAAACTATTGAAGGGCGCTCTCTTGATTGGAAGGATATTGTGCCTCTATTTTATTCCAAGTTCTATCCTCCAAGTGAAATTCACAAAGATCGAAACCATATATATAATTTTTGGCCTCATGATGGAGAGAGTATTGCCCAAGCATGGGAGAGATTGAAGACTTTAATGCTCAAATGCCCCAATCATGAGCTTCCAGGTAATATTATCATTGATAATTTCTATGCAAGACTTTCTTTTCAAATAAGACCTTGCTGGATACTACTTGTTCTGGATCATTCACGAGCAATAAAGAAGAGTTTAAAAGGGACCTTCTTGATCGGATTAAGGAGAACGCTGAAGATTGGGAGAACGACAAAGGTAAGAGTCAGGTATAAATTATGATTATGAATGCATTGAAACTTTTATGGATACTGATAAATTTCGAAATATGAGTGCTACTTATGGTCTTGACTCTCAAGTTGCTGCAAATCTTTATAAAGCCTTTGCTTCTCATTTTGAATTACCTAGGAAGAATTTTGATAAGTATCATGAACCTTTTAAAGACGCTTGCATGAAGAATGAAATTGTTGTTAATGATTGCAATAAGCGTGCTCAAACTCCTAAGAATGCTATTTCCTATAAGCATGTTAATTTTTGTGGAATACATAGACCTTGTGGAATTAATCAAATAGAAGATGAATATTGTATCCATCACAGAAATGAAAAAACTAGAAAGTGGTCTAGAGCTCTAGATGATCTTGGAGAAAAAGTGTGTGCCCTCTATCCTTTTATTTGTGAACTTTGCCATAGAGTTGGTCATTTTAATTTTCAATGCTCCTCCAATGATAATTCAAACCCCATGAGTGCTGCAAATTTGTATTGTGATGATGAAATTATTCCTAATCGGCATGATGAACTTACCTTATTTTTGAAGTGTGAAGAGTTATCAAGAAAAATTTCTTTGTTAAATATTAACGATCTTGATATTGATGATGTCTGCATGGTTGTCTTTCTTATTGCATTAATAATTGCCATACAAATACTTACATACAGAATATTTTAGAAGATGACACCTTGCCAAAATATGATAGGACCGCTGTGTGTTTTCAATTAATTAATGAAAAGGAGAGATCCTCCCAAGTTTCTTCTATTGTTTCTAAAAGTAAATCAGGTTATGCGGACAAGCCACCCTCCAAGCCTCTTCCTCCTAAAGAAGAGAAGAAGAAGAAGAAGAAGGGAACGAAGAAGAAGAAGAAGAAGAAGAAGAAAGAGAATAAAGAGAAAGAGGCAATGGCATATCCCCGCGTGTATGAGGTAACAATAGGTAACTGTAAGTATGTTGCGCCTAATGATTATTATGATAAAGAATCTGAGTACGATGATCTTCCTATACCCTTTACCCATATTAGTGATCATGATTTGGATGAGCACACTGCCTTTGATATTGAAAATCTCTTTGGTACTGATTATGAAAGTAATGATGATAGCATTATTCATGTCCCCTTAAACGATGATATTGAAAGCTCTAAGCTTGGGGATGTTGTGCTTGAAGATCCTGTATTTGAGACCTCTACTTTTAGTGAAAATGATGATATTACATATTCTGGTTTAGATAATTGCTATAGAGATGTATATGACACATGTTACAATTATCCTTATGAAACTTGTCATAGTTATGATGGGCTTGCCAAAAACCATTCCCTTAGTATGCAACTTGTTTACCATGTTCAAATTCTTGATAATAATCTTGCTCCAATTACTATTAATGAGGAATAACTCTTCTTATGCCAAAATTAATGATACTTCTATGCATATGAACCATGATAAGAATGTTTTAAGTGACGGGTATATTGTGGATTTCATCAATGATGCTACTGAAAGTTATTATGAGAGAGGGAAATATGGTTATATGCATCTTAATAATATTAAGTTTCCCCTCTTTATGTTGAGAATCTTTAAGTTACTCATGTTTTATCCTCTTATGCTTGTCACTTTGCTCTTCATGAATTCATTTGTGTATAAGATTCTTCTGCATAGGAAGCATGTTAGGCTTAAATGTGTTTTGAATTGCCTCTTGAAGCTCTCTTTTGCTTCAAATACTATTTCTTGCGGGTGCATCACCAAAATTGCTTGAGCCATCTTAATGGCTATAAAGAAAGAACTTCTTGGGAGATAACCCATGTGTTATTTTGCTACAGTACTTTGTTTTATATTTGTGTTTTGGAAGTTGTTTACTACTGTAGCAACCTCTCCTTATCATGTTTTTGTGCCAAGTAAAGTTTCTATGTCAAAGTTGATGTTATATTTGGGATCGCTGCGCAGAAACAGCATTGTGTCTGTCACGAATCTGGGCACAGGCTCTGTAAATTCGAAAAATCTGCCAATTTACGAGCGTGATCCTCGGATTACGCAACTTTCATTAGTTTTGAGTTTTCCATTTGAGCAAGTCGGTGCCAGCTTTAAATTCGTCTTTACGGACTACATTTTTGACAGATTCTGCCTTTTATTTCGCATTGCCTCTTTTGCTATGTTGGATTCATTTCTTTGATCCATTAATGTCCGGTAGCTTTATGCAATGTCCAGAAGTGAAAAGAATGTTTGTGTCACCTCTGAACATGTGAATTTTTGATTATGCACTAACCCTCTAATGAGTTTGCTTGAAGTTTGGTGTGAAGGAAGTTTTCAAGGTGCAAGAGAGGAGGATGATATACTACGATCAAGAAGAATGAAAAGTCTAAGCTGGGGGATGCCCCGGTGGTTCATCCCTGCATATTTCAAGAAGACTCAAGCATCTAAGCTTGGGGATGCCCAAGGCATCCCCTTCTTCATCGACAAAGTATCAGGTTCCTTCTCTTGAAACTATATTTTTATTCGGTCACATCTTATGTACTTTACTTGGAGCGTCTGTATGTTTTTGTTTTTGTTTGAATAAATGATTGTTTGGGAGAGAGACACGCTCCGCTGGTTCGTATGAACACATGTGTTCTTAGCTTTCAATTTTCATGGCGAAGGTTGAAACTTCGTTAATTGTTATATGGTTGGAAACGGGAAATGCTACATGTAGTAATTGGTGTAATGTCTTGAATAATGTGATACTTGGCAATTGTTGTGCTCATATAGATCTTGTTTAAGCTCTTGCATCATGTACCTTGTACTCATTAATGAATAATTACATAGAGCTTGTTAAAATTTGGTTTGCATGATTGGTCTCTCTAAGTCTAGATATTTTCTGGTTGAGGTGTTTGAACAACAAGGAGACAATGTAAAGTCTTATAATGCTTACAATATGTTTATATGTGAGTCTTGCTGCACCATTTTATACTTGAGTTTGCTTCAAATAACCTTGCTAGCCTAAACCTTGTATAGAGAGGGAATACTTCTCATGCATCCAAATACTTGAGCCAATATTCATGCCATTTGTGTCCACCATACCTACCTACTACATGGTATTTCTCCATCATTCCAAAGTAAATTGCTTGAGTGCTATCTTCAAACAAATTCAAAAGTTATTACCTCTTATTTGTGTCAATGTTTTATAGCTCATGAGGAAGTATGTGGTGTTTATCTTTCAATCTTGTTGGGCAACTTTCACCAATGGACTAGTGGCTTCATCCGCTTATCCAATAATTTTGCAAAAAGAGCTGGCAATGGGATTCCAGTCCCAATTAATTAACAAAAATAGACACTCCTCCATGGTATGTGATTGTTGGACGGCACCCGAAGGATTCGGTTAGCCTTGAGAAAGCAAAGGTGGGGAGGAGTGTCATCATAATAAAACTAAAATAAAAAGGCACTCCTTCATGGTATGAGACTGTTGGCAGGCACCCGAGGATTCGTTAGCCATGGCTTGTGTAAGCAAAAGGTTGGGAGGAGTGTCATCCATAAATAAAGAAAAACTAAACTAAAGTACATGTGTAAACAAAAGAGAAGAGGGATGATCTACCTTGCTGGTAGAGATAACGTCCTTCATGGGAGCCGCTCTTGAAAGTCTGGTTGATGAGGTAGTTAGAGTGCCCACTACCATTCGTTGACAACAACAAACACCTCTCAAAATTTTACTTTTATGCTCTCTTTATGTTTCCAAAATAAAAGCTCTAGCACAAATACAGCAATCGATGCTTTCCTCTTTGAAGGACCTTTCTTTTACTTTTATTGTTGAGTCGGTTTACCTATCTCTCTCCACCTTAAGAAGCAAACACTTGTGTGAACTGTGCATTGATTCTTACATACTTGCTTATTGCATTTGTTATATTACTCTATGTTGACAATTATCCATGAGATATACATGTTACAAGTTGAAAGCAACAGCTGAAACTTAATCTTCCATTGTGTTGCTTCAATGTCTATACTTTAAATTATTGCTTTATGAGTTAACTCTTATGCAAGACTTATTGATGCTTGTCTTGAAGTACTATTCATGAAAAGTCTTTGCTTTATGATTCATTTGTTTACTCATGTCATTACCATTGTTTTGATCTGCATTCATTACATATGTTTACAATATGATCAAGGTTATGATGGCATGTCACTTAGAAATTATCTTTGTTATCGTTTTACTGCTCGGGACGAGCAGAACTAAGCTTGGGGATGCTGATACGTCTCCAACGTATCGATAATTTCTTATGTTCCATGCTACTTTATTGATGATACCTACATGTTTTATGCACATTATATGTCGTATTTACGCATTTTCGGAACTAACCTATTAACAAGATGCCGAAGTGCCAGTTCCTGTTTTTGTGTTTTTGGTTCCAGAAATCCTAGTAACGAAATATTCTCGGAATTGGACGAAATCAACGCCCGGGTTCCTATTTTGCCGAAGCATCCAGGGCCGAGCCGCCGGCGCGGCCGGGACAGGCCGCGCCCCCTATGGTGTCGTCACCCTTCGACCCTCTCTGCGCCTCTTCGCCTATATAAAGCACCTGCATCGAAAACCCTTACGGAGGAAGCCACGGTACGCAAAACCTTCCAGAGGCGCCGCCATCGCGAAGCCAAGATGGGGGGGAGTCTCTATTCCGGCACCCGGGACGGGAAGTGCCCCGGAAGGCTTCTCCATCGACACCGCTGCCATCTCCACCGCCATCTTCATCACCGCTGCTCCATGAGGAGGGAGTAGTTCTCCATCGGAGCTCGGGGCTGTACCGGTAGTGTGGTTCATCTCTCCCATACCTCAATACAATAATCTCATGAGCTGCTTTACATGATTGAGATTCATATGAGTTTGTATCACAATTTATCTATGTGCTACTCTAGCAATGTTATTAAAGTAGTTTTATTCCTCTGCACGTGTGTAAAGGTGACAGTGTGTGCACCGTGTTAGTACTTGGTTTATGCTATGATCATGATCTCTTGTAGATTGGGAAGTTAACTATTGCTATGATAATATTGATGTGATCTATTCCTCCTACATATGCATGAAGGTGACAGTGTGCATGCTATGCTAGTACTTGGTTTAGTCTTTTGATCTATCTTACACTAAAGGTTACTAAAATATGAGCATTATTGTGGAGCTTGTTAACTTCATTGAGGGTTCGTGTAATCCTACGCAATGTGTTCATCATCCAACAAAAGTGTAGAGTATGCATTTATCTATTCTGTTATGTGATCAATGTTGAGAGTGTCCACTAGTGAAAGTGTAATCCTAGGCCTTGTTCCTAAATATTGCTATCGCTGCTTGTTTGTTTTACTGCGTTACTCTGCTGCAATACTACCACCATCAACTACACGCCAGCAAGCTATTTTCGCACCGTTGCTACTGCTCATATATATTCATACCACCTGTATTTCACTATCTCTTCGCCGAACTAGTGCACCTATTGGGTGTGTTGGGGACACAAGAGACTTCTTGCTTTGTGGTTGCAGGGTTGCATGAGAGGGATATCTTTGACCTCTTCCTCCCTGAGTTCGATAAACCTTGGGTGATCCACTTAAGGGAAAACTTGCTGCTGTTCTACAAACCTCTGCTCTTGGAGGCCCAATACTGTCTACAGGAAAGGAGGGGGAACGTAGACATCAGCCCCCCAGGCACCCCCTTGCGCCGCCTCTTCGCCTATATAGTCTCTCGTGACGTGAAAACCCTAGACCAATCGACGAAACTCCAGAAAGACTCCAGGGGCGACGCCGCCATCGCGAAACTCCGTTTCGGGGGACAGAAATTTCTGTTCCGGCACGCCGCCGGGACGGGGAATTGCCCCGGAGTCATCTCCATCGACACCACCGCCATCTTCATCACCGTTGTTGTCTCCCATGATGAGGAGGAGTAGTTCTCCCTCGTGAGGGCTCTACCGGTAGCTATGTGGTTATCTCTCTCTCATGTACTTCAATACAATGATCTCATGAGCTGCCTTACATGATTGAGATCCATATGATGAGCTTTGTATCACTATTAATCTATGTGCTACTCTAGTGATGTTATTAAAGTAGTCTATTCCCCCTTCATGATGTAAAGGTGACGGCGTGTGCGTCATGTAGTACTTGGCGTAGGTTATGATTGTAATCTCTGTTAGATTATGAAGTTAACTATTACTATTATAGTATTGATGCGATCTATTCCCCCTTTCATAGCTAATGGTTACAGTGTGTATGCTATGTTAGTACTCGGTCTAAATTGCAACGGTCTATTATGCACTCTAGAGGTTACTTAAATATGAATTCGAATGTTGTGGAGCTTGTTTACTCTGGCTTGAGGGAGCTCTTGTAGCCCTACACAATGAATGATGTTTGTTATCCAACAAGAGAGTGTGAAAGTAGCACAAGTGAGGAGAAGTTATTTATTTATTATGTGATCAATGTTGAGAGTGTCCACTAGTGAAAGTAGGATCCTAGGCCTTGTTTCTAAGCATTGAAACACCGTTTCCAACAAGTTCTGTTACATGTTTGCTTGCTGCAATATTTACTTCATGTCGCAATTACCGTTTACCACCCTCTATATCATCTGCGTTTTAATATCTCTTCGCCGAACTAGTGCACCTATACATCTGACAAGTGTATTAGGTGTGTTGGGGACATAAGAGACTTCTTGTATCTTAATTGCGGGGTTGCTTGAGAGGAATATCTTTGACCTCTACCTCCTGAGTTCGATAAACCTTGGGTGATTCACTTAAGGGAAACTTGCTGCTGTTCTACAAACCTCTTCTCTTGGAGGCCCAACACTGTCTACAAGAATAGAAGCACACGTAGACATCAGTGGCCCAACCCGATTTTGGGATAAGAAAACCCTTGTCAACATCATGACATGTTGTGTGATTCTTCACAACATGATCATCGAGGATGAAAGAGAGTTGAGCTTGCCCTGCTTCTATGACAATGTTGGCACCCGAGTGGAACCCCAACGCAATCCGGATCGCATTGAAGCTTTCCTTGAAACTCATCGGCAGATTGAGAATGCCAATACCCATGCCCAGCTCGTCTATGATCTGAAGATGCACCACTGGCAGCGACATGGCTGTCGCCTTTGATCCTACCATTCCATTCATTTGTTTGTCACATGTATCATTGTTGAGACATTTGTTCATCTGTCCAATTTCCTGAGAGTTGTTGTAATTTGGTTGAGACATTTTTCATTTGTTCAATTTTCCCAAAACTATTGTACTAATTTGGTTCAGACTATTGTTTATGTGTTATAATAATTTGGATGATTTTTTGATTAATTATGATCGATTGTTGTATGTGTTGCATAAGAATTCTATGAAAAACCCTGCCTTTAGGGGTTCAGAATCCGCTGGCGCAGAATAGAGAGTTTTGGTTTACGAGCTCTATTCTGCGCCAGCCATTTTACGTCCCGTAAACACGAGTTCGGTGCACTTTTCGGTTCGTGTTTTTACGGGCTCTGCTAGAGATGCTCTTAGACCATCTATAGTAGATCCAGATAATTCCGCATTGCAAAATTGTTTTCTGGTATACTGGAAGCCAGCTAAATATAATCTTGTATTGCAAAATTGTTTTTGGGTAATACTGGAAACCAACTTAACTCATGAACTTTTTTTTCCTTTTAGGTATAGATACTGGAAAAGGCCCTCAAAACCACGTGGGACCCGCAAATGACATTTTCTTCCTTCCATCTATCTTGATTTTTCACCGATTCCTTGACCCAGACCTCGACAAAGATGCGGGCATGGCCCCACACGTTCCTGCTCCCACCCGGCCCGTCTTGTTCTCCTGGTCCCTGCCCCATACACATCTTCTTCCTCACAGCGAACATGCTTGCAGGTAACTAGTAAAATCTGAATTGCAACTCATACAATCTATATATAACTGAATAAATCTCATATGTGACCATAGTTTTGAATAGTGGGATATAGCCATCTTTTAGCGAACTAATATCATTAGCTGCACATTTTTAAAAGTTTAATAGCCAGCTACATAAAACTATGTTTGTGACCGATATTCTACTCAGCTCGTAGGTTAGAGGTACCACAATACATATCTAACGGTTTTCGAGTTAAAACTGAATGAGCTCACCTCTTACCTTTAGCTCTCGCTCGAATAAAAGTAGATGTCTCACTCTTATTTAGATACGGATATTAGATACAACAAGTATGTATCCAGATGTATTCCGTTTAGACAACTATTTTTAGGTGGAGGAAGTAGATTTTTTTTTGGAAACAGTAAGCCTGGGGATGGAGAAAATGGTCCAAGAGGTGCCGTACGCGCGTCACCTCACCAGCTGACACGTCCAAGCGCAGGTGGCGGCGTCCGTCTATACTCTCACTCTCCCACCGCCTGCTGTTTCGCGCCGTATACACCGCCTCGGTCCTCCCCCGTCTCGCCGTCGAATCGCCTTCACCCGTTCTCCTTCCCCAAACTCCACTACTGTAGTGGTACCTAGAACCTTCGGGCCGGCTCAGTCCAGCGCTGCCGCCGCCGCCACCATGGCCTCCTCCACCTCCGACATCGAGGCAGCTCTCAGGAGTAAGAGCCGCCGCCCCTCTCCCTCTCTCTGCCGTTGATGAACCGCTGTACGATCGATTAGCCTCACTCGTCTCGGGCGCTCGCGTGGTTCTTGTGCATTTACGGACGGATTCGGGGTTGGGTGGTTGCAAATCCACACTTTCCCCGCGAGTTTTCCGATAAAGCTTTCGATCCGCTCATTTAGGCGGAAACACCCGAAATGTATCTGGAAGGAAGAAACCCCGAATCCTAGACTATGGGGTTTCGCTTCACGAAATCAGTGCGGCGAGTGGCCTAGCTACGCCGATCTGGAGTCTCCTTTGTGCAAGTTTCATCACATTCCGCCTGTTGTAATGAGTGTGCTACTGTGCTGCCGGACTTCACCTCTTCCTGCCATTTCCCCTTGCTAGGACTGGCCAAGGAGAAGGACCTGCGGGGAGGTAAGGACGCAAAAGGGGAAACCGTGCTTCACTTGGCCGCGAGCCAGGGCTGCGTGGGGAGCTGCCGGTTCCTGGTAGAGGAACTGGGCTTTGATGTCAATTGTGTGTCGAATACTGGTGCGTCTTTCGCGCCGACTTGAAATCTTGTCATCAGTGGCAGGAATTTTTGTTTCTTCTAGTACAGAGATGATGGGTTCCCCTTGTAGGTGTGACACCAATGCTCTTCGCCGCACTTGAGGGGAATGTCCAGGTTATGAGGTACCTTCTCGACCACGACGGTGACCCTGCGATGCCTGATGACAAGGGCTCCACGCCTCTGCACTTGGCAGCAGAGGAAGGTGCGCTTTCTATGTCCCAGAAATCGAAGGAATGGCATTGCTTGCGTATATAGGTATACTCTGTATAGGCCCTACTTTTGATCTATTTGGATTCACACTATTTTTGTTGTGCCTCCAGGGCACTGTGAGGCCGTAAGGCTTTTGCTCTCCAAAGGAGTCCGTGTGGACCCTATTGATCATCGGGCGACGCCATTGCACTTGGCTGCTGCAAAGGACCACGATCAGGTTGTGAAGGTTCTGCTGGAGCATGGTGCCGATGTAAGTTATCTATTCCATTTCCATCCTCACCTAACTAGAGTACTAGACACATATCTATATTATGGAAAGGTAAACGCAACAAATTTAATGTGACAAGATCAACGATTAATTTGCACATTTACAAGTATATTGTTATAGTGTTACTGTTATGTGATCGGACTAACAGTTCCGAAAACTGTGCTTTATTTCTCTTTTCAGCCCAACAGAGTTGTTCATCACGTCTTTTCACCACTCATGATGGCTGTCCGTGGCAAGGCCTTGAAATGCATGAGGCTACTGATTGAGGTCCAATAACTTACTGACTTTATGTATGTCCTGATTTCTCAAGTAGTATAACTTATTGGGTAGAAAATCCAGATTAACGAAGCAGCCTTGTTTTTCTATGGAACTTGCTTTTTTTGTTACTGCTGCAGATCCTATCTCTAAGTGTACCTACTTTATTTATAGGCTGGTGCTGATGTGAATGCTCACGGTTACTCTGGACCAACTCCTTTAACGGAAGCTGTTGATGACGGATTAACCAACTTTGTCAAAGTCTTACTAGAGGCTGGAGCCGACCCTAACATCCCTAACCAGGTAACTGTAGCTCTGTTTTCATTTCTCTGTTTACTTTAGGTGACACAGCAGGTTTTACATATCTCATCTCAGGATCATGATACTAGTTGGTTACTAGAATTCTACTTTTGTTATTTATCTAAGCTCACGTGAACCACACTGATGACTGATGAGGATGGTATAGCTTTTCTCAGAGTCCTGTTCTGCTCAGTATCTAGGACTGTTACTACCAGCGGGATGAATTCAGGATGTCTCCTTTTCTCACGATGCAGAAAATCTCTAGTGACATGGATAACTTTGTCATTTTCATGATGGATTATCTTATGGTTTTTTTAATGATATAGCATGGAGTAATTCCTATCGAGCTAGCAGCAGCTCGAGGTCGACGCAAACTTGTTGAAATTCTCTTCCCTAGGACAAAACCGATTCGATCACTGCCAGATTGGAGCATTGATGGGATAATTAGACATTTTAATTCTCCACATATCAACCCTCTTCAGGTATGTACATAGTACTTCTATTACTTCATTCCAGGATAACCTGTACTCCTAATCATAATGCATGATATTTTCGTTTTTTCTGTTTTGGACCATAGTAATTCCTAATTCGTTTTTTTGCGGGCAATTCCTAATTCGTTGTACTCTTATAGATAGCTTATGCAGCATTCTCCTTAACGGGGTCAAATGTTCGCCACACAGAACACATACTCATGAATTCTGATTGCTTGCATGGATCTCTTTGGTCCTTTAATTGTTTTTCTCTTTGTTTTTCATGGATTCCTATTCATAACATTTATGAAATTGTAGTCTCCCTGTTCTGAGCTACAAGTCTGTATGTACTTAATAAATTCTAGTTACAGACACCATTTAGTTATTTGGACAGAACAAATTACACCCAATTACAATTTGTATTTCAGTTGACTTTTTTTTCATTAGGAAAATATTGACATATTCCAGTAGTTCTCATTGTATCTGCCCCCAGCTAAAGTTTGCAATGCAAATATAATTATGATTGAACGGATTTTGATCAAGCAGCACATTATTTAATTTCTGAACTCCAGACAGTTATCGTATTATCCAACCGTCATTTGCTACGCCTGTTACTAGACATACTACTGTGTTCAGGCCGCAGTTTCTGGGAAGGAAAGAATTGCTGATCTGAAGTCACAAGGAAAGGAAGCATTTGGAAAGAAGGACTACATTGCGGCAATGTACTTTTATGGCCTGGTAAGTGCATGAACCAATCTAGTAGGAGTATTTGTTTGGGACAGCCAGAAAGATCGCAAAGCGAATTTATAGTTCTGAAACATCAGGCTAAAGATTCAAAAAGTGTTGTCTTTTGCTTTTACCGTAGCCGTACAGCCTGCGTCCTTCAAAAACAAAATGTTTAGCTGAAGTATCCATAGATGCATGGTTGTCTTAGATCCTACTATGATGGAGTAATGACACTTGAGAGTTTCTTTTTCTCGTACAACGGTTTAAGAGTTTAGCACCTTATCTTGATATACCATCGTTCGTTTAAGCCAGAAAAAGACCGGTCTGTGGTTTTGTTACATCGCGTCACACATTAAACTATCGAGAAGGCAACTATATGCTCCAGAGAGACTGTTAAACTGAGCGCATCCTTGCTGTTTGTAAATGCAGGTCATGGAGATAGACCCATTTGACGCTGCCATGTTTGCCAACCGGAGCCTCTGCTGGCTGCGAAAGGGTGAAGGGGACAGAGCTTTGCAAGATGCGCGGCACTGCAAAATGATGAAGCCCGGTTGGTCCAAGGCATGGTACCGTGAAGGGGCAGCCCTCAGATTCATGAAGGTACATAGACGCATTAGTTATGTCCTCGTGAACTTGTTCCCAACCTGGTATCTCCCTTGTGATATTTTCTCCATGCACAGGACTACGAAGGAGCCGCTGCCGCGTTCCACAGAGCGCTGCAACTCGACCCCAAGAGCAACGAAATCAAGGAAGCTCTGAGGTAACAACGCTGATTACTACCCTGAATTATTTGATCCGTGGACGAAGACGAAGATATGAAGTTCTTCGGTGGCCATGCTCTTTTGACTGACTTTGATTGTTGCGACTTGTTTGCAGGGAGGCGGTGAAGTCTATGGAGGAGATGCAGCACAACTGAGCAACCGGGATGTCTGTGTGTGTATATAAGCGATCTCTGTAACGATCGTGCTGTATATATCCCTGCTTTGGCTACTACCCCTGCTAGTACATAGTTCGGACTGCAGACTGCTCGTACGTTAGATGATGTTGCGATGGACAGTTTCAAACTGTGCGCCATGAGGGGTCTCGATTTTGGTAGGTTGCTGCGATGACTCCTCGCATTTTGTGATGGCATGCATGTTCATGTAAACTGTGACACTCCCAATATAATGAAACTACATCTGCCACTGTGTATGAGTCTATCTGTATGGCGCTCCATTTGGGATGGCTGGACAGGTGCTTAGAGCATCTCCACCGGCACCCCCCAACTAGGCGCAGGCAGGAGCACCGGCACAGCCTTATCGGGGGCGCCGGCACAGCTTCGTACGTTTGGGGAACGGGCTCCCACACCGGCGTCTTCTCCAATAGAATTTTTTGAATAAAAAGTTACTCCGTAGAAATATAGATAGAAATTGAAATTAGGGTTTCGAATATGAAGTCTAGGTAAACATACAGGCACCAAATCGCCCACCGCTGCAAAAAAAGAAAGATAAGTTGGGCTTAGAGGCCAAATGATCACATGAATGACGTCATCGGCGGCTCAACCTCGACGACGTAAGCTGCGTCGCTTTATTCGTGGCTTTCATGGCGCTGGCATGAGCTTCCATCTTCGCCGCCTCCATCTTTTTCCTCTCCAACTCAGTCTTCACATCTTACTTATCCGTTATTGCTTTCCACATGGCGCATTATTGCTTTCCACATGGTAGCGGACCTATCCACCGCCTCCTTGTTCTCCATGGAGAAGGAGTACATCATCTTCTCGAAAGAGGCGTCCATGGCGGCCAATCCTGACGCCGCATTCCTCTCAGCCTTGACCTTCTTATTGCTCATTGGGTGCCCGGTGGAGGCGACGACAGCTTCGACCAACCCATCTTCTCCAGCGCCGTCCTTGTTGAGAGTGAACTGGACGGCGTCCCACTTCTTGCAACCCTCAAGTTTCTTGAAGCAATGGATGAAGAGGAAATCTTTTCCCTCATTCTGACTCTTGTACATTTCAAGGGCGTCCAAGAACTAGCAAATGAACAGTAATGCACGATCAAGTTTCTTGAAGCAATGCATGACAACAAGATAAGTTATGACACGCGTACCCAATCCTTCATCGTTTTGCCGCTCTCTTTCCGGTTCTTGACCTTCTCGAAGTAGCCATAAAATTTGCTACACGCTCTCATTGAATTGATCAAGGAGGCCCTTGTAGTACTTGTCCGAGGTTTGATTGGTGCCGGTTATGGGGTAGAAGCCCATGAGTGTCGGTCGGCTTCTTCCTCTTCTTGGTCGTTGTCACGCTGGTGTCGGGGTCGATCAACACCTCCTCGCCCTCAACATCTCCTCGGCCTCCTCCTCCTCTCTGTCGACCTCTTCGTCATAGTCGTTGCCGCCGACGCCGGGTTCGTAGCTGTCGCCGCGGATGAAGCCACTCAGGGTCTCGGCTCCGTCCATCTATGAAAAAAAACGATTTTTACTCGCCGGCACTCTACAATATGTGTACAAGATGAGAAAACTCGCGTTGCCATCACCCATGGACACGCCGGACACGCTGCCGAACACCTGGTGGCGCTCCTGCTATCACCGTTGAAGAGGCTGCGGTGGAGGCCGGTGCCGTCAGTCACGTGGCGTCACGTGGCCGGCGTTGCTGCCCAGGACGGCGCTGCTCTCGGCGTACTCGGGGGAGTAGCGGGCGCGACCGTCCATCTGGGACAACCGCATCCGCGAGAGCGACGGTGCCTCCGTGAAGTACCCAGCGGCGAGGGTGAGCCGCCCAAGCTAAGGCACACTTCGGCCACCGCTCTCGCGGCCTCGGATTTGTGCGCCTCAACGGCGACACGGAGCCTTCTGCGGTCGGCCGTGATGAGTGCGCAATGGCGTTTCAGAGGGCATTCTCATCTGGCAAAATCCAGCAGAGCACCAGTTAGCAAAACACTTAGAACTTTTGGCGTAACTTTCAGTTTTCATAGGGATGTCCACATATGTTGTCCTGTCTCTGAGGTTCCTGCTACCATCCCTTCTTAGAGAGTTGCACGCTCTTTCTGATTCACTATAGAATGACCCCATCTTTCATGGCTCCAAGACGAAAATTCCTCACTACCACCATTCTGCAAAGGTATATCTGCATCAGGTGCTATGAACACCGATCTGATCAAATTCCTTCACCAAGTACAATTATTTTTATCACTAAGCAAGCTAACAGTTACTAATTCGCTCGGCTTCACCAGTTCAGTATCTACAAGTTTCATAATATGGGACATAGAGATTGAGTATCAGTCCATATAGATATTGTTGAGCCGTCGCCACCGTCTGAACCAAACCTGCTTGCAGAGCCTCTCTACTTGCCACGATCGCACGCCAAGTCGCAGAGGCAGAATGTGGGACATTAGCTTCCATAAAATCACAATTAAGAAAATCACTACAGGAATGGCGCGTTGCGCCGACGGCCAAATATCGGGGCCGTCGGCGTACTGCCCCGCCAGCCCAGCCGCGCGAATCGCCCCTCGGCGTACAGCACCCCTCGGCACATGACCTGCTATGCCGAGGGTGGCCCTCGGCATATCTGTGACCCTCGGCATAGGTTGAGGGTGCGGCGCGTCGCCCCGCGGCCCTGCCTCGACGGAACCTTGACGGCGTGAGGCCTATGCCGAGGGCCACCCTCGGCGTAGCTGACGCCAATTTCTCCCGCCCAATACCCCCGCCCTCCCGCCGGAATAACTTCAGCTGTCTGGCCTACGCCGAGGGGCACCGTCGGCATAGCATACATGTTTTCCTTTTTCCCGCCCAGCTCTCCCGCCCATTCTCTCCCGCCAATTTTTCCGCCGTTTTCTCCCCTGACGCTCTGCCAACTTTTCCCGCCATTTCAGCCCCTCGCCTCCCTATATATACCCATGTTTTCGTCTCCAACACAACACCACCACTAACACGGTGACGCTCTTCGTAGACGGGTCGACGGGATCCAGTAGGCCCAACATCTACTATCGATGTACATATGTCCTAAAACGAAGGGAAAAAGTCCATTGCTCACCCTAATCTAACCCTAACCCTAACCCTAGGGGTAGATTTGCGGGGTCCCCGCCCTAGGGTTTCCCTAGATACAAACCACCGGAGCGTCCGAATCGGTGGAAACTCCTGCTACGGCTCATCCGGGGCCTATTTCATTCCAAACCTATGGTTTCCATGTGCATATGTCCTAAACAAAGCAAAGAAAATAAAAAAATCCATTGGTAAACCCTCGCACGGAAAAAGCTATAGGGGTAGATCTGCAGGGTCCCCGCCCTAGGGTTTCCCAAGATACAGATCACCGGAGCGTCGGAATCGCTTGAAAACTTGCATTTGTCCCTAACATATGTGTACAAGTGTGATGTAAGGTTTGTCTAACCTTGCATGTACCCGGCGTTGACGATTTCCGCATACATGGGCCCGCACTTGGTAAAATCCAGGATATGTATGTGGAAACTCCTGCTACGGCTCATCCGGGGCCTATTTCATTCCAAACCTATGGTTTCCATGTGCATATGTCCTAAACAAAGCAAAGCAAATAAAAAAATCCATTGCTAAACCCTCGCACGGAAAAAGCTATAGGGGTAGATCTGCAGGGTCCCCGCCCTAGGGTTTCCCAAGATACAGATCACCGGAGCGTCGGAATCGCTTGAAAACTTGCATTTGTCCCTAACATATGTGTACAAGTGTGATGTAAGGTTTTCTAACCTTGCATGTACCCGGCGTTGACGATTTCCGCATACATGGGCTAGCACTTGGTGAAATGCAGGATCTGTATGTGGAAACTCCCGCCACGGCTCAAACGGAGCCTATTTTATGGTAAAGTATGCCCAACCTATGGTTTCCATGTACATATGTCCTAAACAAACCAAAGCAAGTAAAAAAGTCCATTGGTAAACCCTCACACGGAGAAAGCTATAGGGGTAGATCTGCGGGGTCCCCGCCCTAGGGTTTTTCAAGATACAGACCATCGGAGCGTCGGAATCGCTGGAAAACTTGCATATGCCCATAACATATGTGTACAAGTGTGATGTAAGGTTTGGCTAACCTTGGATGTACCCGTTGTTGACGATTTCCGCATACATGGGCTAACACTTGGTAAAATCCAGGATCTGTATGTGGAAACTCCCGCCACGGCTCAAATGGAGCCTATTTTATGGTAAAGTATGCCCAACCTATGGTTTCCATGTACATATGTCCTAAATAAACCAAAACAAGTAAAAAATTACATTGGTAATGAAGGAGATATGCCCTAGAGGCAATAATAAAGTGGTTATTATTTATATCTTTATGTTTATGATAAATGTTTATATATCATGCTAGAATTGTATTAACCGAAACATTAGTACATGTGTGATATGTAGACAAACAAGAAGTCCCTAGTATGCCTCTTAAACTAGCTTGTTGATTAATGGATGATTAGTTTCATAATCATGAACATTGGATGTTATTAATAACAAGGTTATGTCATTGTGTGAATGATATAATGGACACACCCAATTAAGCGTAGCATAAGATCTCGTCATTAAGTTATTTGCTATAAGCTTTCGATACATAGTTACCTAGTCCTTATGACCATGAGATCATGTAAATCACTTATACCGGAAAGGTACTTTGATTACACCAAACACCACTGCGTAAATGGGTGGCTATAAAGGTGGGATTAAGTATCCGGAAAGTATGAGTTGAGGCATATGGATCAACAGTGGGATTTGTCCATCCCGATGACGGATAGATATACTCTGGGCCCTCTCGGTGGAATGTCGTCTAATGTCTTGCAAGCATATGAAAGAGTTCATAAGAGACCACATACCACGGTACGAGTAAAGAGTACTTGTCAGGAGACGAGGTTGAACAAGGTATAGAGTGATACCGAAGATCAAACCTCGGACAAGTAAAATATCGTGAGACAAAGGGAATTGGTAATGTATGTGAATGGTTCATTCGATCACTAAAGTCATCGTTGAATATGTGGGAGCCATTATGGATCTCCAGATCCCGCTATTGGTTATTGGTCGGAGTAAGTACTCAACCATGTCCGCATAGTTCTCGAACCGTAGGGTGACACACTTAAAGTTGGATGTTGAAATGGTAGTTCTTGAATATGGAATGGAGTTGGAATATTTGTTCGGAGTCCCGGATGAGATCCCGGACATCACGAGGAGTTCCGGAATGGTCCGGAGAATAAGATTCATATATAGGATGTCATTTTATGTGAAATAAAATGTCGCGGAAGGTTCTATGGAAGGTTCTAGAAGGTTCTAGAAAAGTCCGGAAGAAACCACCAAGGAAGGTGGAGTCCACAAGGGACTCCACCTCCATGGCCGGCCAGCCCTAGTGGGGGTGGAGTCCCAAGTGGACTCCACCATAGGGGGCCGGCCACCCCCCACATGGGAGGTGGGAATCCCACCTTTGGGTGGGAGTCCTAGTTGGGCTAGGTTTGCCCCCTCCTATGGAAGGTTTTGGTTTCGGGTCTTATTCGAAGACTTGGACACCAACACTTGGGATCCACCTATATAATGAGGGGCCAAGGGAGGGGGCCGGCCACCCCAAGACCATAGCTTGGCCGCCCCCCTTGAGTGGCCGGCCACCCCCTCCCAAACCCTAGCTTTGCTCCTCCACTTCATATTTCCCGCGTAGCTTAGCGAAGCTCCGCCGGACTTCTACACCGCCACCGACACCACGCCGTCGTGCTGTCGGATTCAAGAGGAGCTACTACTTCCGCTGCCCGCTGGAACGGGGAGGTGGACGTCGTCTTCATCAACAACCGAACGTGTGACCGAGTACGGAGGTGCTGCCCGTTCGTGGCGCCGGAACCGATCGTGATCAAGATCTTCTACGCGCTTTTGCAAGCGGCAAGTGATCGTCTACCGCAGCAACAAGAGCCTCATCTTGTAGGCTTTGGAATCTCTTCAAGGGTGAGACTCGATACCCCCTCGTTGCTACCGTCTTCTAGATTGCATCTTGGCTTGGATTGCGTGTTCGCGGTAGGAAAATTTTTGTTTTCTATGCAACGTAATCCTACAGTGGTATCAGAGCCGTGTCTATGCATAGATGGTTGCACGAGTAGAACACAATGGTTTGTGGGCGTTGATGCTCTTGTTATCTTTAGTTTGAGTACTTTGCATCTTTGTGGCATAGTGGGATGAAGCGGCTCGGACTAACTTTACATGACCGCGTTCATGAGACTTGTTCCTCGTTCGACATGCAACTTGTATTGCATAAGAGGCTTTGCGGGTGTCTGTCTCTCCTACTATAGTGAAGATTCAATTTACTCTTCTATTGACAACATTAGTATCAACGTTGTGGTTCATGTTCGTAGGTAGATTAGATCTCTCTCGAAAACCCTAAACCACGTAAAATATGCAAACCAAATTAGAGGCGTCTAACTTGTTTTTGCAGGGTTTGGTGATGTGATATGGCCATGATATGATGATGAATATGTATGAGATGATCATTATTGTATTGTGGCAACCGGCAGGAGCCTTATGGTTGTCTTTAATTTTCATGTTGAGTAGTATTTCAAAGTAGTTGTAATAGTTGCTACATGAGGTGAACAACCATGAAGACGGCGCCATGAACCTTGACGCTACGCCGACGATGATGGAGATCATGCCCGTTGATGATGGAGATCATGTCCGTGCTTTGGAGATGAAGATCAAAGGCGCAAAGACAAAAGGGCCATATCATATCACATATGAACTGCATGTGATGTTAATCCTTTTATGCATCTTATTTTGCTTAGATCGCGACGGTAGCATTATAAGATGATCCCTCACATTAATATCAAGATAATAAAGTGTTCTTCCCTCGTATGCACCGTTGCATTGTTCGACGTTTTGAAGCATCTCGTGATGATCGGGTGTGATAAACTCGACATACAACGGGTGTAAGCCATGTTGCACACGCGGAATACTTGGGTTTGCTTGACGAGCCTAGCATGTACAGACATGGCCTCGGGACAACGGAAACCGAAAGGTTGAACACGAGTCATATGGATGATATGATCAACATGTTGATGTTCACCATTGAAGCTACATCATCTCACGTGATGATCGGTTTTGGTGTAGTGGATTTGGATCGTGTACCACTTAACAACTATGAGGGATGTTGTATTAAGTGGGAGTTCATTAGTAATTAGATTAAAACATGAACTAATTATCATAAACATAGTCTGAGTAGTATTTTGAATTAATTTTGTAGTATTGGCATCCGTTTACTACTATGCGCTAGTCTTGTTATTGAGATAGAAATACTGTTAAAATCTGACAAGAAACTTTACGGATTGGTACCGTATTGTTAAAGAATCAAGAATTGATTAAGTCCTATTGCAAACTTTTAGTAAACCTCACATTGTTGATTCAAAGAGCTATGGTTTCAATTAGTACCTAAAGTTATCTTGTCTCCATGAAACTTGAAAGTTCAAATATGTTTGAAAAATAAGGAGCTGAAAATTTAGTTTTCAGAAATAATCAAGGTATGAGATATATGTGATATCTAAGACCTTATTGCAAGATGATAGAATATAATTTGGTGAGACTACATAAACTCATAAGTTTTATGGGAATGTATGAAGGTTGAAGACGCAAGACGTCACAATCCTCCAGCTATTGGGGCACTAATGATATTCGCATATCCATGAAGTTATCATCCTTAGTATGCACCGTTGCTAAGACTCGTCGTTTGAAGCATCACGTGATGATCGGGTGTTATAGATTCTACGTGTGCTTACAATGGGTGCAAGCCTGATTTGCACATGCGAATACTAAGGTTAAACTTTATGAGCCTAGCATGTACAGACATGGTCTCAAAAAGTTGTCATGAATTGATGGATAAAATTATGAGTGAAATTGTTCATCATAGTTACTAATATGTGAAATCTAGAACACTTGTCATATGATGATCAACTTCAAAGTAAGAACCTCAAGGTTATTGGTATTTGACCAACAAACCTAGAAGTTATTGATGTTGAAATGTTTTTCTGAATAATGAGGAAAGCTAAAAGAGAAACTGCAAAAGATATTTTGGCAAAAGAAAAGAAAAGACTAGAAAGTCTAGCTCAGGTGTATATAAATGATATACATGTTATGGTTGTATTTCTAGTTAAGTCACACAATGAAATTCTTGGGTATTAATACCATATTGGTTGGTATGAAGTGTCATACAAAACAACGCAATTCAAGAATACAATGGCCTAAGTGACTGACAAGGAATATGATAAGAATGTTCGCCTGGAACAAAAATAAAGTGTTATTATGTTCGTCGTTGGCATTCTATCTAGCCCTTAGAATTTATAATAAAGAGCTTAATAAATTGTTATTTTGCTCTGGTCAAATGAAAACAATGAGTTGTTCAAATTATGACATTACTCCATGTATGATGGATAAGTTATTATAAATCTTAAATGGTGAAACACACATACATAACACTGACGCTAAAAATGCCATAAGGCAAATGATTTGAATTCCACTTATTTGTGGAACCGCAATTTAGGTCATGTTAGAAAGGATCGCATGAAGGAACTCCATGCAAATGGATTTTTGGAGTCATTCGATTTGTTGAATCGTTTGGCACTTGCAAAATCTTTTCTAAAAGGTAATGACTGAAATACCGTTCATAGGCCGAAGAGTTGAACGGGCAACTAACTTAGTGAAAACATACATAATGATATATGTGGTTCACTGGGCATAGTTGTGTGCGGAAGATTCTTCTACTTCATGAAAACTTTCAAACAATGAATTGAGTATATATGTGGATATATTCAATAAGGAAAAGTTTGAAACATTTGAATAGGATTCAAATAAATTTCAGCATGAAGTGGAAATCATCGTAATAGAAATCAAATATCTATGATTGGATCATGGTGGAAATATTTGAATTACGAGTTTTAGCGAACATCTAAGAGAGTTATGAAATTGTTCTACAACTCACGTTTCTTGGAGTATCATAGTGATGATGAAGTATCCAAGAGATATATCCAAACTTTGTTGGATCAATGATGAGATAAAATATTGATGCCATTATATTTTTGTGGATTATGCTTTAGTGACTACCGCTTTTACACTGAATAGAGCATCATCATGATCCGTTGAAATGACACCATACAAGTTATGGCATGGGTATAAACCCTAATAGTCAACCAAAATCGGATGAATGTCTTTGTTGGTTATCCCAGAGATTTGATTGGGAATTCTTCCCACGAGACAAAGACAAAAGTGTTTGTCAATGTTTCTTATTTCCGAGAAATTGTTTCTAGTGAAGTATTTGAGTGGGAGGACAATATATTTTGATAAGGTTTATGAACCTGAGCATAATGATCGGAATTGGTTTCGGAAGCGGCCACAACGATCATGGCTCCCATGACTACAAAGTGTTTTAGCCATGGAGATCGAAGTACATATTGAACCTTGTAGGTATGGTTTACTTTGTGATCAAATAAATGATTTGTGGACAAAGGATTGATTTTGAACAATGATAAACCAACTACAAAACAAAGAAGTTATGATGGGCCCTGACTCCGTTAAAATGGCCATACGCCATGAAATCCAAGATAGATGAATACTTTTTGAAAGAAAATAGATCTATAAAATTGATGGACTTGGATGAAATATCCTTGAAGAAGCTTAACTTGTCGAAAAGTTGTTTACGACAAAGTTCAAAGAGTTGACTACGACAAGATTAGATCTTCCGTAGCAATGCTTAAAGTCTATATGGATTATTCTAGTAATCACTACATATTTCCTTTATGAGATATGTTAGTAGGATGGCAAAATACATTACTTATCAGAAGTGTGTATTAAAGGTGTATACAAGATACAACCAAGAGTTTTGCTGGTCCGTGGAATACTAGATAGGTATACAAACTTCAATTTGATGAAGTAAGTATAGCGGAGTTTGAATCTTCACTAGATGAAATAGTCAAAGAGTTTTTGATTTCATCAGAAACAATGAAGAGGCTTGCATTTGCAAGAAATTAAGTGGGAGCGCTAAGACACATTTATAATACTTTATGTAGGTGACATATAGTTGGTTATAAATGATGTAATTATATACTTGATTAAAAGGTTTCATTGAGAATTAACTTCAATGAAAGGATATGGACTGAAACAAATTTAGTGTCAAGATCTATGAAGATAGATTGAAACACATAAATAAGTTTAAGTCAAAGTGCATATGATGGATATTGAAGTAGTTCAATATAGAAATATTAAGAAAATGTTCTTGTCATGTGAAGGTTTAACAAGACTTGAGTGTATCTGACACTCAATGAGTAAAAACACATGAGTGATTATAGATCACGAATAATATGTACACAATCAGATATCATGTGCTATAAAGTGTTATGAGCATATACCAGAATGATTCATATGATGATCATTGAACGACAGTAAGAATATCCTTGAGTACTTTAGAAGAACTAAGGATATATATATATATTTTTGTATGAAGAAATGACAAACAAATCGATGTAAGGTGTTACACCGATATTGGTTTTATCACATATAAAATATAATTTCAATCTCAAATTAGACTAAGTGTTGTTTAAAAGGTAGCACAATGAGCTAGAAGTTGTCTATGCTAGATTTAGAAGAGTTCTAAATATTGTGACGGATTCTACAAAAGAAGGCAGAGTATGTCATTGTTTTGACAATGACAAAGGATGTTAAGTCAAGAGGTTCTTTGAGAACTTGGTGTAGTTCCGACAGAGTCAGAACTTTGAAGCTATATTGTGTGTGACAATATTAGTGACATATTTCAGACAGCGGAATTAAGGTTCCACCAGAAGATCAAACATATTTAATGCCAACTCATTTGGAAATGAGTGATGCGTTGAGACGCAAATGAATTACAAAATACATACGTTTCTGAGCGTGTCAGATCCGATGACTAAAAACCTCTCCCGTGAGCAATACATGATAAAGCACCAGAAGGCCAAGGTGTTATATCTTTACAAATGTAAACTAGATTATTGACTCTAGTGCAAGTGGGAGACTGAAGGAGATATGCCCTAGAGGCAATAATAAAGTGGTTATTATTTATATCTTTATGTTTATGATAAATGTTTATATATCATGCTAGAATTGTATTAACCGAAACATTAGTACATGTGTGATATGTAGACAAACAAGAAGTCCCTAGTATGCCTCTTAAACTAGCTTGTTGATTAATGGATGATTAGTTTCATAATCATGAACATTGGATGTTATTAATAACAAGGTTATGTCATTGTGTGAATGATATAATGGACACACCCAATTAAGCGTAGCATAAGATCTCGTCATTAAGTTATTTGCTATAAGCTTTCGATACATAGTTACCTAGTCCTTATGACCATGAGATCATGTAAATCACTTATACCGGAAAGGTACTTTGATTACACCAAACACCACTGCGTAAATGGGTGGCTATAAAGGTGGGATTAAGTATCCGGAAAGTATGAGTTGAGGCATATGGATCAACAGTGGGATTTGTCCATCCCGATGACGGATAGATATACTCTGGGCCCTCTCGGTGGAATGTCGTCTAATGTCTTGCAAGCATATGAAAGAGTTCATAAGAGACCACATACCACGGTACGAGTAAAGAGTACTTGTCAGGAGACGAGGTTGAACAAGGTATAGAGTGATACCGAAGATCAAACCTCGGACAAGTAAAATATCGTGAGACAAAGGGAATTGGTAATGTATGTGAATGGTTCATTCGATCACTAAAGTCATCGTTGAATATGTGGGAGCCATTATGGATCTCCAGATCCCGCTATTGGTTATTGGTCGGAGTAAGTACTCAACCATGTCCGCATAGTTCTCGAACCGTAGGGTGACACACTTAAAGTTGGATGTTGAAATGGTAGTTCTTGAATATGGAATGGAGTTGGAATATTTGTTCGGAGTCCCGGATGAGATCCCGGACATCACGAGGAGTTCCGGAATGGTCCGGAGAATAAGATTCATATATAGGATGTCATTTTATGTGAAATAAAATGTCGCGGAAGGTTCTATGGAAGGTTCTAGAAGGTTCTAGAAAAGTCCGGAAGAAACCACCAAGGAAGGTGGAGTCCACAAGGGACTCCACCTCCATGGCCGGCCAGCCCTAGTGGGGGTGGAGTCCCAAGTGGACTCCACCATAGGGGGCCGGACCCCCCACATGGGAGGTGGGAATCCCACCTTTGGGTGGGAGTCCTAGTTGGGCTAGGTTTCCCCCTCCTATGGAAGGTTTTGGTTTCGGGTCTTATTCGAAGACTTGGACACCAATACTTGGGATCCACCTATATAATGAGGGGCCAAGGGAGGGGGCCGGCCACCCCAAGACCATAGCTTGGCCGCCCCCCTTGAGTGGCCGGCCACCCCCTCCCAAACCCTAGCTTTGCTCCTCCACTTCATATTTCCCGCGTAGCTTAGCGAAGCTCCGCCGGACTTCTACACCGCCACCGACACCACGCCGTCGTGCTGTCGGATTCAAGAGGAGCTACTACTTCCGCTGCCCGCTGGAACAGGGAGGTGGACGTCGTCTCCATCAACAACCGAACGTGTGACCGAGTACGGAGGTGCTGCCCGTTCGTGGCGCGGAACCGATCGTGATCAAGATCTTCTACGCGCTTTTGCAAGCGGCAAGTGATCGTCTACCGCAGCAACAAGAGCCTCATCTTGTAGGCTTTGGAATCTCTTCAAGGGTGAGACTCGATACCCCCTCGTTGCTACCGTCTTCTAGATTGCATCTTGGCTTGGATTGCGTGTTCGCGGTAGGAAAATTTTTGTTTTCTATGCAACGTAATCCTACAGGTAAACTCTCGCACGGAGAAAGCTATAGGGGTAGATCTGCGGGGTCCCCGCCCTAGGGTTTCCCAAGATACAGATCACCGGAGCGTCAGAATTGTTGGAAAACTTGCATCTGCCCCTAACATATATGTACAAGTGTGATGTAAGGTTTGTCTAACCTTGCATGTACCCGGCGTTGACGATTTCCGCATACATGGGCTAGCACTTGGTAAAATCCAGGATCTGTATGTGGAAACTCCCGCCACGGCTCAAACAGAGCCTATTTTATGGTAAAGTATGCCCAACCTATGGTTTCCATGTACATATGTCCTAAACAAACCAAAGCAAGTAAAAAAGTCCATTGGTAAACCCTCACACGGAGAAAGCTATAGGGGTAGATCTGCGGGGTCCCCGCCCTAGGGTTTTTCAAGATACAGACCATCGGAGCGTCGGAATCGCTGGAAAACTTGCATATGCCCATAACATATGTGTACAAGTGTGATGTAAGGTTTGGCTAACCTTGGATGTACCCGTTGTTGACGATTTCCGCATACATGGGCTAACACTTGGTAAAATCCAGGATCTGTATGTGGAAACTCCCGCCACGGCTCAAATGGAGCCTATTTTATGGTAAAGTATGCCCAACCTATGGTTTCCATGTACATATGTCCTAAATAAACCAAAACAAGTAAAAAATTACATTGGTAAACTCTCGCACGGAGAAAGCTATAGGGGTAGATCTGCGGGGTCCCCGCCCTAGGGTTTCCCAAGATACAGATCACCGGAGCGTCAGAATTGTTGGAAAACTTGCATCTGCCCCTAACATATATGTACAAGTGTGATGTAAGGTTTGGCTAACCTTGCATGTACCCGGCGTTGACGATTTCCGCATACATGGGCTAGCACTTGGTAAAATCCAGGATCTGTATGTGGAAACTCCCGCCACGGCTCAAACAGAGCCTATTTTATGGTAAAGTATGCCCAACCTATGGTTTCCATGTACATATGTCCTAAACAAACCAAAGCAAGTAAAAAAGTCCATTGGTAAACCCTCACACGGAGAAAGCTATAGGGGTAGATCTGCGGGGTCCCCGCCCTAGGGTTTTTCAAGATACAGACCATCGGAGCGTCGGAATCGCTGGAAAACTTGCATATGCCCATAACATATGTGTACAAGTGTGATGTAAGGTTTGGCTAACCTTGGATGTACCCGTTGTTGACGATTTCCGCATACATGGGCTAACACTTGGTAAAATCCAGGATCTGTATGTGGAAACTCTCGCCACGGCTCAAATGGAGCCTATTTTATGGTAAAGTATGCCCAACCTATGGTTTCCATGTACATATGTCCTAAATAAACCAAAACAAGTAAAAAATTACATTGGTAAACTCTCGCACGGAGAAAGCTATAGGGGTAGATCTACGGGGTCCCCGCCCTAGGGTTTCCCAAGATACAGATCACCGGAGCGTCAGAATTGTTGGAAAACTTGCATAACATATATGTACTAGGACGCGTCATTTTATGTGCTAAATGTTTTCCGTTTCGCGCGTTGGCGGACGGGTGCACCGCGCGCCCGGTACGGCCATACCGCATGTCCCGGCGGCCCCGTTTTGCGCAGTTGGCAAAGCAAACGGAGCCAAAAAATCGAGCGGAGCCGCGTGGCGTCATTTTATGTGTCCTAGTAACCACTGCAAAAGACGGAACTGGGATACGGCAATTATCTTGGAAAACCCTTCACGAACAGGGCTATCTCGTCCGGAGTTCTATGGCTTTTAGGGGAAATGAGTAGGAAACGGCCCGTTTCACCACATAGTTTGTCGGAACGAGGCCATATTTGGCACGTGCGTGGGCCTTAGGATGGGAAGCAAGGCCCCGGTCGCGGATTTCCAATCCGAACCACGGGCGACGGTTTTTCCATTTTCGGGGTGCCGGAAGGGCTTTTTTTTGTGAAGCAGCTACATGGTGCGCATTTCAGTATCGCGCGGGACCTCCGCGCAGCGGTAGGATACCTCCTACGCACCACCTATCACATGCCATATGCGCGCGGAAGCCATCTGGGAATCCCACCCGCTTCCTGCGGTGCCCCGCCGAATCCGCTGGAAACTGACCGGATTTGAACTGGGGCGACACTTTCCTTCGCTCAATAAATGGAGGGAAAAATGTTTTTAGGTCTAGGACGCGTCATTTTATGTGCTAAATGTTTTCCGTTTCGCGCGTTGGCGGACGGGTGCACGCGCGCGCCCGGTACGGCCATACCGCATGTCCCGGCGGCCCCGTTTTGCGCAGTTGGCAAAGCAAACGGAGCCAAAAAATCGAGCGGAGCCGCGTGGCGTCATTTTATGTGTCCTAGTAACCACTGCAAAAGACGGAACTGGGATACGGCAATTATCTTGGAAAACCCTTCACGAACAGGGCTATCTCGTCGGAGTTCTATGGCTTTTAGGGGAAATGAGTAGGAAACGGCCCGTTTCACCACATAGTTTGTCGGAACGAGGCCATATTTGGCACGTGCGTGGGCCTTAGGATGGGAAGCAAGGCCCCGGTCGCGGATTTCCAATCCGAACCACGGGCGACGGTTTTTCCATTTTCGGGGTGCCGGAAGGGCTTTTTTTTGTGAAGCAGCTACATGGTGCGCATTTCAGTATCGCGCGGGACCTCCGCGCAGCGGTAGGATACCTCCTACGCACCACCTATCACATGCCATATGCGCGCGGAAGCCATCTGGGAATCCCACCCGCTTCCTGCGGTGCCCCGCCGAATCCGCTGGAAACTGACCGGATTTGAACTGGGGCGACACTTTCCTTCGCTCAATAAATGGAGGGAAAAATGTTTTTAGGTCTAGGACGCATCATTTTATGTGCTAAATGTTTTCCGTTTCGCGCGTTGGCGGACGGGTGCACGCGCGCGCCCGGTACGGCCATACCGCATGTCCCGGCGGCCCCGTTTTGCGCAGTTGGCAAAGCAAACGGAGCCAAAAAATCGAGCGGAGCCGCGTGGCGTCATTTTATGTGTCCTAGTAACCACTGCAAAAGACGGAACTGGGATACGGCAATTATCTTGGAAAACCCTTCACGAATAGGGCTATCTCGTCCGGAGTTCTATGGCTTTTAGGGGAAATGAGTAGGAAACGGCCCGTTTCACCACATAGTTTGTCGGAACGAGGCCATATTTGGCACGTGCGTGGGCCTTAGGATGGGAAGCAAGGCCCCGGTCGCGGATTTCCAATCCGAACCACGGGCGACGGTTTTTCCATTTTCGGGGTGCCGGAAGGGCTTTTTTTTGTGAAGCAGCTACATGGTGCGCATTTTAGTATTGCGCGGGACCTCCGCGCAGCGGTAGGATACCTCCTACGCACCACCTATCACATGCCATATGCGCGCGGAAGCCATCTGGGAATCCCACCCGCTTCCTGCGGTGCCCCGCCGAATCCGCTGGAAACTGACCGGATTTGAACTGGGGCGACACTTTCCTTCGCTCAATAAATGGAGGGAAAAATGTTTTTAGGTCTAGGACGCGTCATTTTATGTGCTAAATGTTTTCCGTTTCGCGCGTTGGCGGACGGGTGCACGCGCGCGCCCGGTACGGCCATACCGCATGTCCCGGCGGCCCCGTTTTGCGCAGTTGGCAAAGCAAACGGAGCCAAAAAATCGAGCGGAGCCGCGTGGCGTCATTTTATGTGTCCTAGTAACCACTGCAAAAGACGGAACTGGGATACGGAAAACCCTTCACGAACAGGGCTATCTCGTCCGGAGTTCTATGGCTTTTAGGGGAAATGAGTAGGAAACGGCCCGTTTCACCACATAGTTTGTCGGAACGAGGCCATATTTGGCACGTGCGTGGGCCTTAGGATGGGAAGCAAGGCCCCGGTCGCGGATTTCCAATCCGAACCACGGGCGATGGTTTTTCCATTTTCGGGGTGCCGGAAGGGCTTTTTTTTGTGAAGCAGCTACATGGTGCGCATTTCAGTATCGCGCGGGACCTCACTACAAGAAAAGTTCCGATAGACAACGTCCCAAAATCGTCAACTAAGGGGCATTTTTCGTCGCCTATGGGCCTAACCCGACGATATGGGTTCCGTTGTCGAAACTGCGTCAGGCAAAGTCCAACGACGATTTTTTCGGTCCGTCGCGCTTGGGCGCCCTTCCGCCACGGAAAATCGGACCGTTGCGGAAGTGTTTTCGGGAGCCCGTTGACTGCTGACGTCATGCAAACCGACACGTGGCAGACGCCGTTAACTGGCAGTTAACGGCGTTAACCGGCTGAAACCCCGTGGTAGATGGTAGGCCCACACGAGGCCTGCCACGTCTTAAGCGGGCCGGGCCAGATGACATAGTTTGACCGGTCAACTATATAGCTGGGCTGGTCCATTAGTTACGTGGGCCGGGCCTAACCTCTAAGGTTGACTGGTCAAAACTTAAATGGGCCGGCCCATTTAACATGTGGGGTCCACCTTACAGCCAGGCCGGCCAAGAAGCAAGTGGGCACACAAAGCGGGTCCCTCTTTCCGTTAAAAGGCGGCCCATTTAGTTTGTGGGGTCCAAGTATACAAGTGGGCCGCCCAACAAGCTAGTGGGCCGCCAAAACACAGGTGGGTCCCACATTCCATTTACAGGGTCGGCCCATTTAGTATGTGGGGTCCACCATATAGCAAGTGGGCCGGCCCAACAAGATAGTGGGCCGGGCCAAAAACACAGGTGGGTCCCACCTTCCTGTTAAAGGGCCGGCCCATTTAGTATGTGGGGACCACCATATAGCAAGTGGGCCGGCCCAAGATGGGGCGGGCCAAAAACACGGGTGGTCCCACATCCCATTAATGGGCCGACCCAATTGGTATGTGGGGTCCACCATATAGAAAGTGGGCCGGCCCAACAAGATAGTGGGGGCCAAAAACACAGTGGGTCCCACCTTCCTATTAAAGGGCCGGCCCATTTACCATGTGGGACCACCATATAGCAAGTGGTGGCCCAACAAGATAGTGGGTGGGCCAAAAGCACGTGGGTCCCACTTTCTGTTAAGGGCCGGCCCAATTAGTATGTGGGGTCCACCGTATAGCAGGTGGGCGGCCCAACAAGATAGTGGGCCAGGCAAAAACACAGGCGGGTCCCACTTTCCTCTTAAAGGCGACCCATTTAGTATGTGGGGTCCACCACAAAAGCAATTGGGCTGGCCCAACTAAGTAGTGGGTGGGGTCCACCTTAAAGCAAGTGGGCCAGCCCAACTAGAGTGTGGGGTCCACCGTCAATCAAATGGGCTGGCCCAATAAGTAAGTGGGCCAGCCCGTTTAGTTGCTGTTTATATGCTGGCATAATATGGGCTTTAGGAATTTGCGGGCAGGCACATATGTGATTTCGCTTAAATGGGCCGTTTAAGGGATGGGAATTCGTGATTTAGATACTGAGAATATTTACGCAGCATTGATTTCTGTCGGATAGCCTCACTTACCACAAGCACCAAAGAAAAAATGCGCGAAAGAACTATAAAAACTAACTAAATATTACATCAGCTGCAAGGCATTGAAAAAATATTACAGAACCCAGAGAAATTGAATGGTAATTAAACCTAGCAATACAATGAAGCGATCCGGCAATCTTTTAAGTTGTCCATGCAGCACCTATATCTGAAACAAAGACATTACAAGTTAAGACAGCAACAATGGAAAGGCAAAGACACTACAATATTGTTTGCCAAAGAATTTGGAACTCATCATTTCGTCGTTATAACAAGATCATTGTAATGCGCACAATAAGCAAACAAAGAGTGCATGCCGCATACCAACAGCCAATATAACAGAGCATGTTAGAATGAAACAACAGACTTACTACTGTCGAGTCCCATGCAAACCAACATGTTCAGGGAGTACAAAATTGGCATGAACAACATAGTAGCAGGCTATAAATTTTGTAACAACGACTGAGCAAGATGAAGTTATGATGGCTACATCTACAGAGCAGGGAATGTAAACCAAAAAATAGAAGTTACGATGGCAAAAGCTAAAGAGGAGGGAATGTGAACCAACATGTGCCAAGTGCAATTACTTCATTTTGGCCGTGAACTAAATAATACTCCTGAACTTATAGTGAAGGGGATGCAAATCAAGATGTTTCGGGATATAAACTTGTAATGAGCAACACATAGAGGATAGTTGATGCTGGAGCTTAGGATGGACCAGATACAGAATATAGTGGGATCACCTGTGAACTTGTATAAGAGGGAATGCAAACCAATATGTTCAGCTTTCCATATGTGAGCGTCATGCCAAGTCAGAGAAACAAGTCAATAATGCAGCTTTTGAAGAACAAGATGGCACGCAAAATTATTATCTAGTAGTATGACAAGTTTATTTGTACTACAGGCTAGATAGCAGAGTGATAGCATGCCAAACTAAGTCCTTACTTTGTTAGCTTACAATGAACTAGATACAAAACAATGGCATCACCTGTAGTACAGGGAATGCAAGCCAACATGTTCATGGAGTAAAAAATTGGCACAAACAACATAGTAGCAGGCCATAATTTTTATAACAACGACTGAGCAAGATAAAGTTATGATGGCTAGATCTACAGAGCAGGGAATGTAAACCAAATATAGAAGTTACGATGCCAAAAGCTATAGAGCAGGGAATGCGAACCAACATGTGCAATTACTTAAAATTGGCCATGAACTAAATAATAGCAGGATGTTACTATAATACCTATAATTTTTGTAACAACGACTGAGCAAGATAGAAGTTATGATGGCTACATCTACAGAGCAGGGAATGCAAACCAAAATGTTCAATCGCTTAAAGTTAGCAATGAAGTAGAAAATAGCAACGTGTTACGGTCATAGCTAGGAATGAACTAAAAGAGCTTCAGACAAACAAGAAACTGAACCCAGAACATGGCGCTAAAACAAGGGACTTACATTAGGAGAAGCACTCTGTGGGAGTCACAGCAGATCTTCCTGGGGTTGATAGATCCGGTGATGAAGTACGCTACATGTGCTACTTGGGGTTGGAGAGACGGCCATTACACTTCATGGTTACTCATCTCATCTGCAAAAACGTAACGGCGCGTCGTTAGCACAAACAGGTTCCCCCAAGATTAAACAAGAACTTGCAGGCAAGCAATAGAAAAGCGACAGTAGAAGAGTTTAGATCATGCACTGCGCCGGTGAAGCAGATCCGGTTCATGCACAGCGGTGTCGGTGAGCAAGATCCGATGCGGTGGACGACGGATCCGGCGAAGCGGCTCCGGCGGGGTGGACGATACCGCAGCTGAAGCGACTGCGGTAGACTGCTGGATGAGCATATGGTTTCGAGGTTCGGCGGGGATGATCCGGTCCGGTTGATGACGGCGTCGATGAAGCGGCTCCGGCAGGCAGCCGGATGACGAGGATCGCGAGGCCTCGGGTAGGCCAGGGAAGTCCGGCGGGGATGTTCCGGTGCGGTGGTCGTGGAGGTGGGAGAGAGGGACTTGGGAAGTTCCGGTGGGTGGTCTGAGGGAAATGAATTTTTTTGGGAGGGTTTCCGGGCTAGGGAGGTGGTGATCCAAAAAATGACGGGCAGACCCCCCCACCAACCGACTTTGCTGCCATCTCCACAGGGGTAGAATGGGAATTTGGAAGCGTGTGAAATTTTTGTATTTTGTGGGCGGGAAGTTTTGCCGCTATGAGATTTTGAATTTGGCCACCGTCCAAGTATAATGATAAAAAATTGTGAGACCGTACTAGTACCTCTGTTCAAGGCCGAGTGCAAAATCAAATCATCATCACCTTGAATATTGGTCACTACCATGGTCATGATCTATCTCTGAAATTAGCGTATCCGCTATATCAAAGTATAATGATAAAAAAAATTGTGAGACCGTACTAGTACTTCTATTCTAGGCCGAGTGCAACATCAAATCATCATCACGTTGAAAATTTGTTACCATGATCATGATCTATCTCTGAAATTGGCGCATCCGCTATATCTTTCAAAGTATAATTATAATAAAAATTGTGAGACCATACTAGTACTTCTGTTCAAGTTCGAGTGCAACATCAAATCATCATCACGTTGAAAATTTGTTACCATGATCATGATCTACCTCTGAAAATGGGCGCATCCGCTAAAACTTGCAAAGTATAATGATACAAAATTGTGAGACCGTACTAGTACTTATGTTCAAGGTCGAGTGCAACATCAAATCATCATTACATTGAAAAGTGTGTTACCATGATCACGATCTATCTCTGAATTTGGCGCATCCGCTAAATCTCGCAAAGTATAATGATAAAAAAATTGTGAGATTGTACTAGTACTTCTGTTCAAGTTCGAGTGCAACATCAAATCATCATCACGTTGAAAATTTGTTACCATGATCATGATCTATCTCTGAATTTGGCGCATCTGCTAAATCTTGCAAAGTATAATGATAAAGAAATTGTAAGACAGTAGTAGTACTTCTGTTCAAGGTCGAGTGCAACATCAAATCATCATCACGTTGAAAATTTGTTACCATGATCCTCTGAAAATAGGCGCATCCGCTAAAACTTGCAAAGTATAATGATACAAAATTGTGAGACCGTACTAGTACTTATGTTCAAGGTCTAGTGCAACATCAAATCATCATTACATTGAAAATTGTGTTACCATGATCATGATCTATCTCTGAATTTGGCGCATCCGCTAAATCTCGCAAAGTATAATGATAAAAAAATTGTGAGACTGTACTAGTACTTATGTTCAAGGCCGAGTGCAGGATCAAATCATCATCATGTTGAAATTTGTTACAACGATCATGACATATCTCTAAAATTGGCGCATCCGCTAAATCTTGCACGTGGCGCATCTCGGTGCGGAGCAACAAGCCGGTGCTATCAAGGTTGAGGCGTCGGTAGCGTCATCGGGCTCTCCTCTTTTGATAGATCTTCTACATGGCGTGGCGCACCGCCCACCGAGAAGCAGTCACATGTGAGATCGAGGTGGAGACGTCGCCGGCATCCTCGAGGCGCGACCGCCCTTCTACGAGCCAGAGTCGACTCAAGGTATGAATCCATGCGCTGTCGCGTCCCTTCTGCATATGAAGTGGAATGCCTTAGATTTATTGTTCTTCTCTTACGATTATTTGCCGGACATGTGTGCTCTTTCTCTGAATATATTGCTTGAAAAGCTAACCAAGTTACTTAAATTCACTTCGTTCTTAATCTTGCGTGCTAATTTTGTTATTTTTGCTGACAGTGGTGCGCGCAAGGAAATTTATTTCTGGGTGTGCTGAGCTGTTAGGCCTAAGTCGAAATCCTCAGCTAAACAAGGCCTCAGCTTAACACATAAAAAGGTGTTCAATCTCGCCCACAATGTCCTCTTCTTTCCTCTTCCTTTATTGGAACTTGTTTTGCAGACAAGGAAAGTGGCACGTGTAATGTGAGTAAAACCCTCTTAGCCAAAATCAGCTACGAGCAAGATTTTATGTATTGTAGATTCCCCAATTGACTCTCATCCCCAATGTAGTCTTTTTTATGTCAGTATAGACTTCTTTACTGGATGTATACTATCGTACATGGCATGCATTTGCCTAATGAGGAGCATTGTATTGCCATTCTAGCCAACCTGATCGATCTGTCAAGCTTCATGCACGAGATGCCATGTTTAATTTACTCCCTCGCTCCGATCCATATTTATTGGTGTAAAATGAATGTGAATCGGAGGGAGTACTCTTCTTAGATAGTACTATACCAGTTCAAAAAAAAGTACTGTACTACTACATCACAAATGCATCAAAAGAGTACTACATCACAAGACCACCACGGTTGTACTAGTAGAGTTTAATGCTTAACTTCCAAAGGGAATAAGATTACACATATGAACTTTAAACAGGCGCTGTCCGATGTCTGCTTGTTTGGGAGCACAACATAAATAATACTACCCCCGTCCATACATAAGTGACTAAACTTTGTCTGAAGATGTTTCATCTATATATGTTTTTAGTGTGTAGATACATCCGTATCTTGAAGGAAAAAGGTGAGCCGCTAACTTTTTGAATAGAGTGAGTAATACAATTCGGATAAACAATGGTGTAGTAAAACAAATACTCCTGCCCATCATAAAACAAAACACAGACTGACTCAAATATATGTACAGATCACAAAAAAGGTTTCATCAGAACCCGAACATATACATGCAGAGATGACCGTTTGATCACATAAAACAAAGGTTTCGTGGCATATTTATGCCCCCAAAACAAGCAGACGTAGGACAGCGCCAACGTACTAGCAGCTAGCACTATGGAGCTGCAGTACAAACAAATGGTGCAGCGACATTTCCACCAGAACGAAAACTAAAAGACATCAGACCAAACAAAAGCTGGGCTATCACTTCTTGCCCAAACAAGCCTTGCTCCTTCATATGCGACTTCCTTTTCTCTTATGGATGTTGAACTTTGAATTAGATGGGTTCCTGACAGCGCGTTCTTTTTCGTGTCCTTGATGTTGCACTCTGGATCAGGTCGGTTACTGTCAGGAAATGAACAAATTGATCAGCAAAAGTCATATGTAAATGAATGCAAAGGTTACATATGAATGACTAACCCGGTCTAACTGAGTAGGGATGTAAAGTGCACCAACGTCTAGCAGAATTGTACTTTCTCCACTGCCAGTTGCTCATATCTAATTGGAATACTCCCTCCTTTGCCCGTACAACCAGCTCATTTTTGTCCTCAAATACGCAGAGTAACCTTACTGCATGTTTCCAATTGTATGGAAATGATGTGTCAAGGCCAAAAAAAGTATCCAATTCAAAATTTATATGACATGTCCATGACTCGTGATCGCCTGTTGATGATCTTGTACTGGTCCATGTTTGTAGGGTGAAGTCTCTTATAACAGCAAGGGCAACATCTCCATTATGTCCCTTGAAGATGTGAATGTTAAGCATGAATATATCATGCGTCTCATGAGGGCACTGAATATATTTCAGAGCCTTCTTTGCATGGTCAAGCTCAATGATATATCTAGACTTCGTTGGCCAGTACAAAATACCCCCTATGAGAGTTGCCGGTCTACGGTCAATCTCTGACAGCATCGGAGTTGATCGAGCTAGAAACTCCCATTCTTTTGAATCTGGTGAGTAGATATGAGCCTGTGCATCGTAACGTTTAGTTGTTATCCAAACAACCGAGAACTTGCCACAATGTGTAAACGGTTCAGAGTTGTTTCTCGAACAGAGAATTGAGCCGCTGCTTTCAATTGTGTGATTGCGCCACAATGGTGGTTCTGGTATCGCTGTGAGAACTTGCCTAATTGGATCCCAGACTGATATATACCCTCTGGATACATTAGAATGGAGTAGCACCATACCATCGCGGCATCCCAGGACATAGATTTTGGGACCGTTCACTTGAGACGGGATTGCCAGCATCTTCAAGATGGCCGGGTGAAGATCATGCTCTGTGATGAATCGATTGTCCTCGGAGTTGTTGGTGAAAAACCCTAGCAACGGGTTTCCTCCGTTGTGTGACACAGTTAGCTTTCTGAAATAATTGCTTCCCATACATTGCCTCCATGCTTTCTTGGTGCCTGATGCAGCTAGTAAGCAGGTTGGATGGGGAGGAAGCCTGACAAGAATCTGAGAGACTACATCTCCAGGCAGATCGTTGATTGTTGTGGGTGTCCTTCGACTGAAGCTGGTAGGATTATGCAAATCGCACGATGCATCGTCAAAATTATGTAAACAGCACACTGCATCATCTATTTTTTAAAACAAAATGCAACATCTAATTTGACTAAGCAGCAAAATGCATCATCTAATTCATCATCAAAGTTTCCTAAACTGCACGGTGCATCAGCAAAATCAAAATAGTGTAAACAGCACAATGCATCAGCAAAATCAAAATAATGTAAACAGGACAATGCATCAGCAAAATCAAAATAATGTGAACAGCACAATGCATCAGCAAAATCAAAATATTGTAAACAGGACAATGCAATTGTAATCCTGTTGCATAATCAATGAAGCCCTTAATTTGCAAAAAAAAAACACCACAAAAATAGGACGCACCAACGGAAGGCAATCTCGCATATACAGTAATAATTGCTAACGTGTCAACACGATTGGAGGAAAAAGAGACCTCTACAGGACCCAAAACGCTGTGGTAACATCAGATGGGGTTAGCTTTGATATAGGTAATAAAATGTAAACAGCACAATACATCATCTAAGTTGACAGCAAAATTCTTCATCGAAATTTCCCACACTGTTCAAGGAATCAGAAAAATTACCTAAAAGGCTAAAAGAGCAAAATGCATCATCAGAGTAAAATATATGTAAACAGTACAATGCATCATCCAACTTTTGGCTAAACAGCAGAGAGCATTAGCTAGGTTGACAGAAAAACAAAAACAAAAAAAACCATGAAAAATTCCTGAAGAGGTGAGTGCATCAGAAAAATTACTACCTAAAAAGCATAATGAATCACCCAAATTACAAAAGAAGCAGAATGCATCATCAAAAATACAAAAACATCTCAATGCATCATCACGTCTGGTTTGGGCAAAAAACCCAATCCACCAGATCTAACCTCATTGCAGTTGGGGAAGGTAGAACTTACAAAGGGGTTGACGAGTCACGATCAAATGCAACAAGCGCCGCCTTAGATGAAGTCACCATCCAAGCTCTCGACGCGTTCAAAGCAGCCAGCTTCGAAGCCTCCGACGGTTCTCCCGGCTGCGCCGCCAAAACTCTCGAAGCACGCGCCAAGACTTTCCAACAAAATGCAGCTTCGATACGAGCATTTGCCAGCGCCACAGCGCCCGGGCCCGTCCTAGCCACCGCCTTCGCCTTTGCCTCCGCATCCGCTTTACATGTCTCCGCCGATGCATGCAGAGCATCCGTCTCCGCTTTCCATGTATCCGCCGACGCAGTGTAGGCATCGAGCGACGCCGTTTTCATTTCCTAGAAAACCCAGTAAGTTACTCACATTGCAATCCCCAAATTAAGGTTATATCGAACACAATGACCGATGAACCTCTGTACTCGCCGGAGGTTGGAGATGTACATACCTGCGAAGATCGGTCCGGTGGTGCTTGACGGTGGTGCGTCGGGGACGGGGGAGAACTCGGCGGGGAGAATGGTGGCGCGGCCCAAGACGGCGGCGCGGAGAGGGGCGACGGTGCGGTCATCGAACCTCGGCAGACAGTATTTTGTATATATATATGAGAAGAAGAATAAAGTCTGGTCGAATGAGGCAGCGCGACCGGCAGAGTACAACCGAAGGCTACTAGTGCTACCTTGGAGTATTGTAGTAATATAACATAATAAAAATAATGGCCTTGTTTAAACCACTCTTGTCAGTGTGGCATCGCGTCCAAATTTAATGCATTCTGTGGAAATCGGAATAATGCTGTAAAAACTCTCATACTAGTGTGGTATATAGCATGCACCGACACTTTTCAACAAAATGTCGTCTCCATTTCATAGGAGACTGCTTGCACACTGGGATACGATGCTGACATGACGAAGGGCGCAGAAGTATTTTGGAGTATTTCATTCGAGCAGATCGGGGCGACGGTGCGTCTTTGGAGGGAATACCGTGTGGTGTGTCTTTGGAGGGAATACCGTACGTACTTAGGAGTATTTCATTCGAGCAGACTGCTTGCACACTGGGATACGATGCTGACATGACGAAGGGCGCAGAAGTTTGCGAAAATGGTTGTACTACCATCCGACCATTAGTATAATCGAGCAGCCTAGTATAATCATTGCGCGATAGCTTACACGAGAAGGAAAAGAGCCGAACAGCTGTGGATAATAAAAGCATTTGGCTCTTCGAGGATCCTTCTTCTACTGCCTTCTCAAAGGAGTACTACTATTGTAATCTTTTTTTGTTTTTCTGGGACCTTCGGGTCCCTTCCCCGTTGAAAAGTGAAGTGTTTCGAATACATTCATATGCCTATGTTTCTATTTTTACAAGCAAATAAATAACAAAGGATGACTCAATGCACAAGTTGATCTCATTTTGAATTTTTTTAAAACTTCTTCTATTGTATTCAAATTTGATTAGAAGGAGTCGATCGATTGTACATGCCAATCGTATAGCTTGGTGGGTGGATTGGCATTTGAAGTTTGGTCATTGTGTTCTTGTTTGTTACCACCCTCGCAAGGCACGTCCAAGTATTTCCTGTCAGAATTTATGGCATGTATGTAGTTAAATAACCTACATTATTTTAATTATGAGTTTAATTACTAGGCAAAAGCTTAAAAATCCATATATAGTTGCAGATTAAGATGAACAAATCCTTGAACCTATATCTACAAAATTGATGGCACTAACACATCCTACCAAGCGGAAAGCATGTCTACCCTACTGCTTCCAAATGGTGGAATTATGACAATAATGTGCAACTGTTAAAATTTGGTAGCCCTCCTTCACAATTAACACACATCTAGCCATTTTTGTACAGTAATAAAAAAGGGAAATCATTCTTTCATGCATGCATATAATTGTTAGAATCTCTTGTTTGTGAAGTTGCTTAAAATACGATCTCTTCCAAACTTGAGGTCATATGATAACTAAAAAGTTTTGTATGGCGGGATTTTGCATCAAAGTACATGCGCACAATACTCACTTGTGGGCAGAAAGCCAAACAAACTCATATTACTAGGTTTGTATTAATGTGTTCTAGAAATTTCACCATCACACATGATTTTGTGCTTGCGTTAATTTTACTTTAAAAACTTCTTCCAAATTCAAATTTTCTTCAAACATGCCAACGGTACATGTCTACCAATTAATAATTAAGGGTACACCACACGTACTGCCTCGTAGGGTACATAAAAAATTACTATATTTTATGGCATGTACTAATTTCACATAATCTACAACTCAATGTTGAGTTTAATGATCAGCCCAGAACTAGAAAACAAATATACATATAGTTGCAAATTAACCTAGAAAAGCTCTAGTATCCTTTAAAACCCTAGAAAATGGCCATGCATGCATGCATCCTACTCATAATAATTAATTAAGGTCTCGATCTCTATACTGCTCACGAAGTTTGGAATTCTGGCAAATATGCAACTTGTTTCATTAATTTACCATGGCGAGATAGATGCATGCACATCGATCACTTAAAAAATATAAAGTTTGTAAAGGATTTGGCATCCATATATGCTCACCGGATATATAGATAAGGCCAAGCAAACACATCGAATATTTGTGAAGAAATGTTTTTGCTAGAACCTTCAAATTTTTAGATTTACATCACACACAAAGAACACACCTTTAATTTCGCCAGGTTTGTGCACTAATAAAGTACTCCTACAGTACTACTAGAAATTGGATTGTTCTACTCCGGAGTGATATGCTCACCGGAGTATTTTTGGATCTTAGCTGGAGCGGCGTTTGGCGGTTGCACGAAGCCGTGCTGGATGTTAAGCCTGTCGAGGCACGCCTGGTGGAAAGCGTGCGCCACCTTAGCCTCATCGGCGCGCCGCTGCAATGCTGCGTCCCTGGGATTTGCAGCCGCCGCATTCTTAGCCTGCACGAAAGCTTGCAGAGCATCCCGGCATCTATAGAGTGCCGGGAACATCACGTTATATACGAGCTCCTTGGCGGTGTTGCTCCTGCAAAGGGCGTCGCCGTGATGCGCTTCGAAAGAACGGCCTGGCTCCACGGCCGGCACCGCCTGAAGTGCGGTCGGATTAGGCGGCTGGCCACGGGAGCTCCCTGCCTCCGCATCGTTCGCGCCGGCCGGGAAGGGGATCTCACCTGCTGGCAAAGAAAACCATGCGGCATGCGCGGGCGGAAAAGCCGGCCAGGGCCGAGCGGGCGTCGCATGCGGGGTTGCGTGGGAGATCCCTGCCTCTGCATCCATCGGCCCGCACGGGAAGCGGCTGGCGAGGGGCTCCACGGCCAGCGCCGCCGCCGCGGGCTGAACAACCGGCCAGTGCAGAGCGGGCGGGTTATGCCTTGGTGCGCGATGGACGAAGCGAAGGCGGCGCTGATGCTCCGCTTCCTCGTCGGTGGTAGGACTACGCGCGCGGCGACCAGAGCCAAGTCGGAAGGCCATAGATATGTCGATTGGTCACTTAAGCTGGAGAGGTTCTCTTACCATTTCGGAGAAGCGGAGTAAGAGGAAGTTGTTGCTTATACGGGTTCACTGCCACGTTGGGTTAAGAGGGGCAAAGTTGGTCAATGCCTAGGAAGTTGGAATCGTTTTGGCCCCAATTTTTTAATTACCTTGCGGTTCATCTCTCGGTCTCTCCCACCTCTTCACTATCCCTCCCCTTGCCTCCTTTCATGCTTCATCGTAGTGCATCTTGTTTTTCTAGCACCTTCACAAAAATCATACACATTTGGCCGATTCTGTCATTGTGTGCACTAATAAAGTAAAAAATCCATTATATGTGAATAAACGTTTAATACACTAGCTCGCAAAGATGTTTCTCAAGGCGATATGCACAATGCCTGCCAAAAATGGGTCATGATAACTAAATTTCGTGTTAATTTTTGCATGACATGTACTCACTTGTGTATGAAGCCAAGCAAACTCATAATCTATACCAAAAAAATGTGAAAGAGTTCTTTTTAGTATCCTTCATACATGGGGTTCCTATTTTTACTTTCTATTTTTACTAGTTACAAGAAAAAATGCATGAAAACTTTTGAAAATATGTGCATTTTGGGCTGTGTGGAGACATGGTACAATAATATATTCAAGTTGATATACAAAGTCTAGACATATTCAAACTAGACAAATAATGTATCTAACCCCCTAACCCTAAACTCTGTCTTATGAAGTCAAGCATGCATGAAGAGAATTGGTTTTGGGTTTCAAACATGGAAATTTCAAAATCATCCCAAAAGCTTCATTTTAGAGCGACTAAGAAGGATCCAGGCTTACCTTTCCATTTTCATGTTTTAAACTTGTTTAAATCTTGGTCAAATCTAGGATTTGACCAAGATTCAAATGGGCATAAAATAAAAAAATGAAAAAATGAAAAACCAAAGCGCACATAGTCTTCTTATATGTCATATAGTAAGCATTAAAGTTGGTAAACAAGGTCTAGACATATTCAAACTAGACAAATCATGTATCTACCCCCTAACCCCTAAACTCTGTCTTATGACGAAGTCAAGCATGAAGATTAAGTGGTTTTGGGTTTCAAACATGGAAATTTCAAAAACCTCCCAAAAACTTCATTTTAGGGTGACTAAGAAGGATACAGGCTTCCCTTTTCATTTTCATGTTCTATACTTGTTTAAATCTTGGTCAAACCTAGGATTTGACCAAGATTCAAATGTGCATCAAAATTCCAAAAAAATCAGAAAAATGAAAAACCAAAGCACATAGTTTTCTTATGTCATATAGTAAGCATTAAAGTTGATAAACAAGGGTCTAGACATATTCAAACAAGAAAAATCATGTATCTACCCCCTAACCCTAAACTTTGTCTTATGTAGTCAAGCATGAAGAGAAGTGGTTTTGGGTTTCAAATATGGAAATTTCAAAAACCTATCAAAAGCTTCATTTTAGAGTGACTAAGAAGGATCCATGCTTACCTTTTCATTTTCATATTTGAAACTTGTTTAAATCATTGTCAAACCTAGGATTTGACCAAGATTTAAATGGGCATAAAATTAAAAAAATCGGAAAAATGAAAAACAAAAGCACATAGTCTTCTTATGTCACATATATATATAGTAAGCATTCAAAAGTTGATAAACAAGGTCTTGCTAGACATATTCAAATAAGACAAATCATGTATCTACCCCTCTAACCCTAAACTCTGTCTTATGAAGTCAAGCATGAAGAGAAGTGGTTTTAGGTTTCAAACATGGAAATTTCAAAAACCTCCCAAAAACTTCATTTTAGAGTGACTAAGAAGGATACATGTTTCCCTTTTCATTTTCATGTTTTAAACTTGTTTAAATCTTGGTCAAACCTTGGATTTGACCAAGATACAAATAGGCACAAAAAATGAAAAACAAAAAGCACATAGTGTTCTTATGTCATATCGTAAGCATTGAAGTTGATAAACAAGGTCTAGATATATCCAAACCAGACAAATCATGTATGTACCCCGTGTCGATCTTATGAAGTCTAGCATGAAGAAAAGTCGTTTTGGCCGGGTTTCAAACATGGAAATTTCAAGAACATCCCAAAAGCTTCATTTTAGAGCGACTAAGAAGGATCCAGGCTTACCTTTCCATTTTCATGATTTAAACTTGTTTAAATCTTGGTCAAATCTTGCTCAAGCATGAAGATAAGTGGTTTTGGGTTTCAAACATGGAAATTTCAAAAACCTCCCAAAAACTTCATTTTAGGGTGACTAAGAAGGATACAGGCTTCCCTTTTCATTTTCATGTTCTATATATACTTGTTTAAATCTTGGTCAAACCTAGGATTTGACCAAGATTCAAATGTGCATCAAAATTCTAAAAAAATCAGAAAAATGAAAAACCAAAGCACATAGTCTTCTTATGTCATATAGTAAGCATTAAAGTTGATAAACATGGTCTAGACATATTCAAACCATACAAATCATGTATCTACCCCTAACCCCTAAACTATGTCTTATGAAGTCAAGCATGAAGAGAAGTGGTTTTGGGTTTCAAACATGGAAATTTCAAAAACCTCCCAAAAACTTCATTTTAGAGTGACTAAGAAGGATACATGCTTCCCTTTTCATTTTCATGTTTTAAACTTGTTTAAATCTTGGTCAAACCTAGGATTTGATAAACATGGTCTAGACATATTCAAACCAGACAAATCATGTATCTACCCCCTATCGACCCTAAACTCGTCTTATGAAGTCAAGCATGAAGAGAAGTGGTTTTGGGTTTCAAACATGGAAATTTCAAAAACCTCCCAAAATTAAAGCTTCATTTTAGAGTGACTAATTAAGAAGGATCCAGGCTTACCTTTTCATTTTCATGTTTTAAACTTGTTTAAATCTTGGTCAAACCTAGGATTTGACCAATATTCAAATGGGCATAAAATAAAAAATAAATAAAATAAAAAACCAAAGCACATAGTCTTCTTATGTCATATAGTAAGCATTCAAGTTCATAAACAAGGTCTAGACATATTCAAACCAGACAAATCATGTACCCCTAACCCTAAACTTTGTCTTAATTATATATGAAGTCAAGCATGAAGCAGAGAAGTGTGGTTTTGGGTTTCAAACATGGAAATTTCAAAAACCTCCCAAAAAGCTTCATTTTAATTAGACCGGCTGGTTAATTAAGAAGGATCCATGATTAATTACCTTTTCATTGTCATGTTTTAAACTTGTTTAAATCTTGGTCGAACCTAGGATTTGACCAAGATTCAAATGGGCATAACAATTCAGAAAAAAATCGAAAGAATGAAAAACCAAAGCACATAGCCTTCTTATGTCATATAGTAAGCATTCAAATTGATAAACATGGTCTAGACATATTCAAACCAGAAAAATCATGTATCTACCCCTAACCCTAAACTCTGTCTTATGAAGTCAAGCATGAACAGAAGTACGGTGGTTTTGGGTTTCAAACATGGTAAATTCAAGAACCTCCCAAAAGCTTCATTTTAGAGTTACTAAGAGAAAGATCCAGACTTAATTACCTTATCATTTTCACATGTTAAACTTGTTTAAATCTTGCTCAACAAACCTAGGATTTTACCAAGATTCTCAAATGGGCATAAAAATCAAAAAATGAAATACCAATGCACATAGTCCTCTTAAGTCATAAAGTAAGCATTCAAGTTGATAAACAAGGTCTAGACATATTCAAACAAGACAAATCATGTATCTACCCCCTATCGACCCTAAACTTCGTCTTATGAAGTCAAGCATGAAGAGAAGTGGTTTTGGGTTTCAAACATGGAAATTTCAAAAACCTCCCAAAATTCAGCTTCATTTTAGAGCGACTAAGAAGGATCGATGCTTACCTTTTCATTTCCATGTTTTAAACTTATTTAAATCTTGGTCAAACCTAGCTAGGATTTGACCAAGATTCAAATGGGCATAAAAATTCAGACAAAAAATCTAAAGAATGAAAAACCAAAGCACATAGCCTTCTTAATTATGTCATATAGTAAACACTCAAGTTGATAAACAAGCTAGGTCTAGACATATTCAAACCAGAAAAATCATGTGTATATCTACCCCTAACCCTAAACTCTGTCTTATGAAGTCAATCATGAAGAGAATTGGTTTTGGGTTTCAAACATGGAAATTTCAAGTACGTCCCAAAAGCTTCATATATTTTAGAGTGACTAATTAAGAAGGATCTTGGCTTACGTTTTCATTTTCATGCTTGAAACTTGTTTAAATCTTGGTTGAACCTAGGATTTGACCAGAATCAAATGTGCATAAAATTCTTAAAAAATAGAAAAATGAAAAACAAAAGCACATGGTCTTCTTATGTCATATAGTAAGCATTCAAGTTGATAAACAAGGTTTAGACATATTCAAACCAGACAAATCATGTATCTACCCCCTAACCCTAAACTCGGTCTTATGAAGTCTAGCATGAGGAGAAGTCGTTTTGGGTTTCAAACGTTTAAGCCAAAAGCCCCATTTCAAATATTTCAAACTTATTCAAATTTGGTTCAAATTTGAAAGACACACAAGTTATAGCACACATAGTGCATACATTCTCACACATACTGCACTAGATGCTAACCCGGCCTATAGTTTGAGGCCATTGGATGAGGTCGAAAAAAATCTTGGATTAGAAATGGGGTTGTTCGAACCCCGTAGTTGGATTTTTTGAACCTTGATCTGTAGTACTGGGCAAAACCCTAGTTTAACCTATTTAATTATAGATTCGTAGGTCGATTTTTCTACCTTTTTATTATTACTATGCAGCACATGTGTGTTTGCCCGTCGAGTGAAACTCGGAGGAAGAGGGATCACTCGGAAGGAGAGAAGAAGGGAGAGAATTATGGTGTCTCCCCTTTTTCGGGTGATGATGTTGACTTTTGTGCAGGGTTTGTCAGTGAGCAGGAGGTGCGAGCGAGCGAGCGAGCGAGTCGAGCGAGGCCGAGAATGAGAGAGATTTGTTTTTTTTGTGAGAGGGACGACCGAAGGATCCAGAAGGACCCACAGACTTCCAATACGCATCCTGATGCGTCTTCTCTTGACAAAGAAAATGGCTGGGAGTTTGCGTACCTATTGCACGTGACTTGTGCTCACTGAAGTGTGGGACCTCACGCATGGGCACCACACGTAAGTGACAGACCTGTTGGTGTAAAAACTCGGTTGATTATTATAGTGCATTAGAACAAAGTTTCCTATGGATTCAAGGGTAGGAAATCCAAGTTAACTCATTTACATGACATTATTTTTTCCATGAAGCAAAGTTAACGCACCTATCAATTGGTACATTTTGGAGTGACTAAGAAGGATCCAGGCTTACTTATTCGTTTTCACGTGTACAACTTGTCTAAATCTTGGTCAAACAAAATTGGCAGAAAATTCAAAAAAAAACAGAAAATTGAAAAACCAAAGCACATAGTCTTCTTATGTCATGTAGTAAGCATTAAAGTTGATAAACAAGGTCTAGACATATTCAAACCATACAAATCATGTATCTACCCGCTAACCCCTAAACTATGTCTTAAGAAGTCAAGAATGAAGAGAAGTGGTTTTGGGTTTCAAACATGGAAATTTCAAAAACCTCCCAAAACTTCATTTTAGGGTGACTAAGAAGGATACAGGCTTCCCTTTTCATTTTCATGTTCTATACTTGTTTAAATCTTGGTCAAACCTATGATTTGACCAAGATTCAAATGGGAAAAAAAAAAAAGCACATAGTGTTCTTATGTCATATCGTAAGCATTCAAGTTGATAAACAAGGTCTAGATATATCCAAATTAACCAGACAAATCATGTATCTACCCCCTATCGACCCTAAACTTCGTCTTATGAAGTCAAGCATGAAGAGAAGTGGTTTTGGGTTTCAAACATGGAAATTTCAAAAACCTCCCAAAATTCAGCTTCATTTTAGAGCGACTAAGAAGGATCGATGCTTACCTTTTCATTTCCATGTTTTAAACTTATTTAAATCTTGGTCAAACCTAGCTAGGATTTGACCAAGATTCAAATGGGCATAAAAATTCAGACAAAAAATCTAAAGAATGAAAAACCAAAGCACATAGCCTTCTTAATTATGTCATATAGTAAACACTCAAGTTGATAAACAAGGTCTAGACATATTCAAACCAGAAAAATCATGTGTATATCTACCCCTAACCCTAAACTCTGTCTTGTGAAGTCAATCTCTAGGATTTGACCAAGATTCAAATGGGCATAAAATAAAAAAACAGAAAAATGAAAAACCAAAGCGCACATAGTCTTCTTATATGTCATATAGTAAGCATTAAAGTTGATAAACAAGGTCTGGACATATTCAAACTAGCTAGACAAATCATGTATCTACCCCCTAACCCCTAAACTCTGTCTTATGACGAAGTCAAGCATGAAGATAAGTGGTTTTGGGTTTCAAACATGGAAATTTCAAAAACCTCCCAAAAACTTCATTTTAGGGTGACTAAGAAGGATACAGGCTTCCATATTCATTTTCATGATCTATACTTGTTTAAATCTTGGTCAAACCTAGGATTTGACCAAGATTCAAATGTGCATCAAAATTCCAAAAAATCAGAAAAATGAAAAACCAAAGCACATAGTTTTCTTATGTCACATACATATATATAGTAAGCATTCAAAAGTTGATAAACAAGGTCTAGCTAGACATATTCAAATAAGACAAATCATGTATCTACCCCTCTAAAACCATAAATAACTCTGTCTTATGAAGTCAAGCATGAAGAGAAGTGGTTTTTGGTTTCAAACATGGAAATTTCAAAAACCTCCCAAAATTAAAGCTTCGTTTTAGAGTGACTAGTTAAGAAGGATCCAGGCTTACCTTTTCATTTTCATGTTTTAAACTTGTTTAAATCTTGGTCAAACCTAGGATTTGACCAATATTCAAATGGGCATAAAATAAAAAAATAGATAAAATAAAAAACCAAAGCACATATTCTTCTTATGTCATATAGTAAGCATTCAAAAGTTCATAAACAAGGTCTAGACATATTCAAACCAGACAAATCATGTACCCCCTAACCCTAAACTTTGTCTTAATTATATATGAAGTCAAGCATGAAGCAGAGAAGTGTGGTTTTGGGTTTCAAACATGGAAATTTCAAAAACCTCCCAAAAAGCTTCATTTTAATTAGACCGGCTGGTTAATTAAGAAGGATCCATGATTAATTACCTTTTCATTGTCATGTTTTAAACTTGTTTAAATCTTGGTCGAACCTAGGATTTGACCAAGATTCAAATGGGCATAACAATTCAGAAAAAAATCGAAAGAATGAAAAACCAAAGCACATAGCCTTCTTATGTCATATAGTAAGCATTCAAATTGATAAACATGGTCTAGACATATTCAAACTAGAAAAATCATGTATCTACCCCTAACCCTAAACTCTGTCTTATGAAGTCAAGCATGAACAGAAGTACGGTGGTTTTGGGTTTCAAACATGGTAAATTCAAGAACCTCCCAAAAGCTTCATTTTAGAGTTACTAAGAGAAAGATCCAGACTTAATTACCTTATCATTTTCACATGTTAAACTTGTTTAAATCTTGCTCAACAAACCTAGGATTTTACCAAGATTCTCAAATGGGCATAAAAATCAAAAAATGAAATACCAATGCACATAGTCCTCTTAAGTCATAAAGTAAGCATTCAAGTTGATAAACAAGGTCTAGACATATTCAAACAAGACAAATCATGTATCTACCCCCTATCGACCCTAAACTTCGTCTTATGAAGTCAAGCATGAAGAGAAGTGGTTTTGGGTTTCAAACATGGAAATTTCAAAAACCTCCCAAAATTCAGCTTCATTTTAGAGCGACTAAGAAGGATCGATGCTTACCTTTTCATTTCCATGTTTTAAACTTATTTAAATCTTGGTCAAACCTAGCTAGGATTTGACCAAGATTCAAATGGGCATAAAAATTCAGACAAAAAATCTAAAGAATGAAAAACCAAAGCACATAGCCTTCTTAATTATGTCATATAGTAAACACTCAAGTTGATAAACAAGCTATGTCTAGACATATTCAAACCAGAAAAATCATGTGTATATCTACCCCTAACCCTAAACTCTGTCTTATGAAGTCAATCATGAAGAGAATTGGTTTTGGGTTTCAAACATGGAAATTTCAAGTACGTCCCAAAAGCTTCATATATTTTAGAGTGACTAATTAAGAAGGATCTTGGCTTACGTTTTCATTTTCATGCCTGAAACTTGTTTAAATCTTGGTTGAACCTAGGATTTGACCAGAATCAAATGTGCATAAAATTCTTAAAAAAATAGAAAAATGAAAAACAAAAGCACATGGTCTTCTTATGTCATATAGTAAGCATTCAAGTTGATAAACAAGGTTTAGACATATTCAAACCAGACAAATCATGTATCTACCCCTAACCCTAAACTCGGTCTTATGAAGTCTAGCATGAGGAGAAGTCGTTTTGGGTTTCAAACGTTTAAGCCAAAAGCCCCATTTCAAATATTTCAAACTTATTCAAATTTGGTTCAAATTTGAAAGACACACAAGTTATAGCACACATAGTGCATACATTCTCACACATACTGCACTAGATGCTAACCCGGCCTATAGTTTGAGGCCATTGGATGAGGTCGAAAAAAATCTTGGATTAGAAATGGGGTTGTTCGAACCCCGTAGTTGGATTTTTTGAACCTTGATCTGTAGTACTGGGCAAAACCCTAGTTTAACCTAGTATATTTAATTATAGATTCGTAGGTCGAATTTTCTGTAGTACCTTTTTATTATTACTATGCAGCACATATGTGTTTGCCCGTCGAGTGAAACTCGGAGGAAGAGGGATCACTCGGAAGGAGAGAAGAAGGAGGGAGAGCATTATGGTGTCTCCCCTTTTTCGGGTGATGATGTTGACTTTTGTGCAGGGTTTGTCAGTGAGCAGGAGGTGCGAGCGAGCGAGTCGAGCGAGGCCGAGAATGAGAGAGATTTTTTTTTTGTGAGAGGGACGACCGAAGGATCCAGAAGGACCCACAGACTTCCAATACGCATCCTGATGCGTCTTCTCTTGACAAAGAAAATGGCTGGGAGTTTGCGTACCTATTGCACGTGACTTGTGCTCACTGAAGTGTGGGACCTCACGCATGGGCACCACACGTAAGTGACAGACCTGTTGGTGTAAAAACTCGGTTGATTATTATAGTGCATTAGAACAAAGTTTCCTATGGATTCAAGGGTAGGAAATCCAAGTTAACTCATTTACATGACATTATTTTTTCCATGAAGCAAAGTTAACGCACCTATCAATTGGTACATTTTGGAGTGACTAAGAAGGATCCAGGCTTACTTATTCGTTTTCACGTGTACAACTTGTCTAAATCTTGGTCAAACAAAATTGGCAGAAAATTCAAAAAAAAAAACAGAAAAATGAAAAACCAAAGCACATAGTCTTCTTATGTCATGTAGTAAGCATTAAAGTTGATAAACAAGGTCTAGACATATTCAAACCATACAAATCATGTATCTACCCGCTAACCCCTAAACTATGTCTTAAGAAGTCAAGAATGAAGAGAAGTGGTTTTGGGTTTCAAACATGGAAATTTCAAAAACCTCCCAAAACTTCATTTTAGGGTGACTAAGAAGGATACAGGCTTCCCTTTTCATTTTCATGTTCTATACTTGTTTAAATCTTGGTCAAACCTATGATTTGACCAAGATTCAAATGGGCACAAAAAATAAAAAAAGCACATAGTGTTCTTATGTCATATCGTAAGCATTCAAGTTGATAAACAAGGTCTAGATATATCCAAAGTAACCAGACAAATCATGTATCTACCCCCTATCGACCCTAAACTCGTCTTATGAAGTCAAGCATGAAGAGAAGTGGTTTTGGGTTTCAAACATGGAAATTTCAAAAACCTCCCAAAATTCAGCTTCATTTTAGAGCGACTAAGAAGGATCGATGCTTACCTTTTCATTTCCATGTTTTAAACTTATTTAAATCTTGGTCAAACCTAGCTAGGATTTGACCAAGATTCAAATGGGCATAAAAATTCAGACAAAAAATCTAAAGAATGAAAAACCAAAGCACATAGCCTTCTTAATTATGTCATATAGTAAACACTCAAGTTGATAAACAAGGTCTAGACATATTCAAACCAGAAAAATCATGTGTATATCTACCCCTAACCCTAAACTCTGTCTTATGAAGTCAATCTCTAGGATTTGACCAAGATTCAAATGGGCATAAAATAAAAAAACAGAAAAATGAAAAACCAAAGCGCACATAGTCTTCTTATATGTCATATAGTAAGCATTAAAGTTGATAAACAAGGTCTGGACATATTCAAACTAGCTAGAAAAATCATGTATCTACCCCCTAACCCTAAACTCTGTCTTATGACGAAGTCAAGCATGAAGATAAGTGGTTTTGGGTTTCAAACATGGAAATTTCAAAAACCTCCCAAAAACTTCCACTACAAGAAAAGTTCTGATAGACAACGTCCCAAAATCGTCAACTAAGGGGCATTTTTCGTCGCCTATGGGCCTAACCCGACGATATGGGTTCCGTTGTCGAAACTGCGTCAGGCAAAGTCCAACGACGATTTTTTCGGTCCGTCGCGCTTGGGCGCCCTTCCGCCACGGAAAATCGGACCGTTGGAAGTGTTTTCGGGAGCCCGTTGACTGCGACGTCATGCAAACTGACACGTGGCAGACGCCGTTAACTGGCAGTTAACGGCGTTAACCGCTGAAACCCCGTGGTAGATGGTAGGCCCACACGAGGCTGCCACGTCTTAAGCGGGCCGGGCCAGATGACATAGTTTGACCGGTCAACTATATAGCTGGGCTGGTCCATTAGTTACGTGGGCCGGGCCTAACCTCTAAGGTTGACTGGTCAAAACTTAAATGGGCCGGCCCATTTAACATGTGGGGTCCACTTACAAGACTGGGCGGCCAAGAAGCAAGTGGCCGGGCCAAAAACACAGTGGGTCCCACTTCCTGTTAAAGGGCAGCCCATTTAGTGTGTGGGGTCCACCGTATAGCAAGTGGCGGCCCAACAAGCTAGTGGGCCGGGCCAAAACACAGGTGGGTCCCACTTTGTTAAAGGGTCGGCCCATTTAGTTTGTGGGGTCCACCATATAGCAAGTGGGCGGCCCAACAAAATAGTGGGCCGGCCAAAAACACAGTGGGTCCCACTTTCCTGTTGGGCGGCCCATTTAGTTTGTGGGGTCCACCATATAGCAAGTGGGCGCCCAACAAAATAGTGGGCCGGGCCAAAAACACAGTGGGTCCCACTTTCTGATAAGGCCGCCCATTTAGTACGTGGGTCCACCATATAGCAGTGGCTAGCCCGGCAAGATAGTGGGCCGGCCAAAAACACAAAGTGGGTCCCACTTTCCCTGTTAAAGGGCCCAATTAGTATGTGGGTCCACCATATAGCGGTGGGCCGGCCCAACAGGTAGTGGGTAGGGCCAAAACACAGTGGGTCCCACTTTCCTCTTAAAGGGCCGCCCATTTAGTATGTGGGGTCCACCACAAAAGCAAATGGGCTGGCCCAACAAATTAGTGGGGGCCAAAAGCACAGTGGGTCCCACTTTCTGTTAAAGGGCGGCCCAAATAGTATGTGGGGTCCACCATATAGCAGTGGCCGGCCCAATTAGTTTGTGGGGTCCACCATATAGCAGGTGGGCCGGCCCAACAAGATAGTGGGCCGGCCAAAAACACAGGCGGGTCCCACTTTCCTCTTAAAGGGCCGGCCCATTTAGTATGTGGGGTCCACCACAAAAGCAATTGGGCTGGCCCAACTAAGTAGTGGGTGGGGTCCACCTTAAAGCAAGTGGGCCAGCCCAACTAGAGTGTGGGGTCCACCGTCAATCAAATGGGCTGGCCCAATAAGTAAGTGGGCCAGCCCAATAAGTAAGTGGGCCAGCCCGTTTAGTTGCTGTTTATATGCTGGCATAATATGGGCTTTAGGAATTTGCGGGCAGGCACATATGTGATTTCGCTTAAATGGGCCGTTTAAGGGATGGGAATTCGTGATTTAGATACTGAGAATATTTACGCAGCATTGATTTCTGTCGGATAGCCTCACTTACCACAAGCACCAAAGAAAAAATGCGCGAAAGAACTATAAAAACTAACTAAATATTACATCAGCTGCAAGGCATTGAAAAAATATTACAGAACCCAGAGAAATTGAATGGTAATTAAACCTAGCAATACAATGAAGCGATCCGGCAATCTTTTAAGTTGTCCATGCAGCACCTATATCCGAAACAAAGACATTACAAGTTAAGACAGCAACAATGGAAAGGCAAAGACACTACAATATTGTTTGCCAAAGAATTTGGAACTCATCATTTCGTCGTTATAACAAGATCATTGTAATGCGCACAATAAGCAAACAAAGAGTGCATGCCGCATACCAACAGCCAATATAACAGAGCATGTTAGAATGAAACAGCAGACTTACTACTGTCGAGTCCCATGCAAACCAACATGTTCAGGGAGTACAAAATTGGCATGAACAACAGAGTAGCAGGCTATAAATTTTGTAACAACGACTGAGCAAGATGAAGTTATGATGGCTACATCTACAGAGCAGGGAATGTAAACCAAAAATAGAAGTTACGATGGCAAAAGCTAAAGAGGAGGGAATGTGAACCAACATGTGCCAAGTGCAATTACTTCATTTTGGCCGTGAACTAAATAATACTCCTGAACTTATAGTGAAGGGGATGCAAATCAAGATGTTTCGGGATATAAACTTGTAATGAGCAACACATAGAGGATAGTTGATGCTGGAGCTTAGGATGGACCAGATACATAATATAGTGGGATCACCTGTGAACTTGTATAAGAGGGAATGCAAACCAATATGTTCAGCTTTCCATATGTGAGCGTCATGCCAAGTCAGAGAAACAAGTCAATAATGCAGCTTTTGAAGAACAAGATGGCACGCAAAATTATTATCTAGTAGTATGACAAGTTTATTTGTACTACAGGCTAGATAGCAGAGTGATAGCATGCCAAACTAAGTCCTTACTTTGTTAGCTTACAATGAACTAGATACAAAACAATGGCATCACCTGTAGTACAGGGAATGCAAGCCAACATGTTCATGGAGTAAAAAATTGGCACAAACAACATAGTAGCAGGCCATAATTTTTGTAACAACGACTGAGCAAGATAAAGTTATGATGGCTAGATCTACAGAGCAGGGAATGTAAACCAAATATAGAAGTTACGATGCCAAAAGCTATAGAGCAGGGAATGCGAACCAACATGTGCAATTACTTAAAATTGGCCATGAACTAAATAATAGCAGGATGTTACTATAATACCTACAGTATAATTTTTGTAACAACGACTGAGCAAGATAGAAGTTATGATGGCTACATCTACAGAGCAGGGAATGCAAACCAAAATGTTCAATCGCTTAAAGTTAGCAATGAAGTAGAAAATAGCAACGTGTTACGGTCATAGCTAGGAATGAACTAAAAGAGCTTCAGACAAACAAGCATCTGAACCCAGAACATGGCGCTAAAACAAGGGACTTACATTAGGAGAAGCACTCTGTGGGAGTCACAACAGATCTTCCTGGGGTTGATAGATCCGGTGATGAAGTACGCTACATGTGCTACTTGGGGTTGGAGAGACGGCCATTACACTTCATGGTTACTCATCTCATCTGCAAAAACGTAACGGCGCGTCGTTAGCACAAACAGGTTCCCCCAAGATTAAACAAGAACTTGCAGGCAAGCAATAGAAAAGCGACAGTAGAAGAGTTTAGATCATGCACGGCGCCGGTGAAGCAGATCCGGTTCATGCACAGCGGTGTCGGTGAGCAAGATACGATGCGGTGGACGACGGATCCGGCGAAGCGGCTCCGGTGGGGTGGACGATACCGCAGCTGAAGCGACTGCGGTAGACTGCTGGATGAGCATATGGTTTCGAGGTTCGGCGGGGATGATCCGGTCCGGTTGATGACGGCGTCGATGAAGCGGCTCCGGCAGGCAGCCGGATGACGAGGATCGCGAGGGCTCGGGTAGGCCAGGGAAGTCCGGCGGGGATGTTCCGGTGCGGTGGTCGTGGAGGTGGTAGAGAGAGGGACTTGAGAAGTTCCGGTGGGTGGTCTCAGATGAGAGACTGAGGGAAATGAATTTTTTTGGGAGGGTATCCGGGGCTAGGGAGGTGGTGATCCAAAAAATGACGGCCAGACCCCCCCACCAACCGACTTTGCTGTCATCTCCACAGGGGTAGAATCGGAATTTGGAAGCGTGTGAAATTTTTGTATTTTGTGGGCGGGAAGTTTTGCCGCTATGAGATTTTGAATTTCGCTAAGGTACAAGTATAATGATAAAAAATTGTGAGACCGTACTAGTACCTCTGTTCAAGGCCGACTGTAAAATCAAATCATCATCAAGTTGAACATCGGTTACTACCATGATCATCATCGGACACAGATCTGGTGACATGCACCTGAAATTGGTGCATTCGTTGCAAAGTATAATGCTAAAAAAATTAGTGACCGTACTAGTACTTCTGTTCAAGCCCGAGTGCAACATCAAATCATCATCACGTTGAAAATTTGTTACCACGATCATGATCTATCTCTAAATTTGGCGCATCCGCTAAATCTGGCAAACTATAATGATAAAGAAATTGTGAGACAGTAGTAGTACTTCTGTTCATGGTCGAGTGCAACATCAAATCATCATCACGTTTAAAATTTGTTACCATGATCATGATCTACCTCTGAAAATGGGCGCATCCTCTAAAACTTGCAAAGTATAATGATACAAAATTGTGAGACCGTACTAGGACTTATGTTCAAGGTCGAGTGCAACATCAAATCATCATTACATTGAAAAGTGTGTTACCATGATCATGATCTATCTTCTAATTTGGCGCATCCGCTAAATCTCGCAAAGTATAATGATAAAAAATTGTGAGAATGTACTAGTACTTATGTTCAAGGCCGAGTGCAGGATCAAATCATCATCACGTTGAAATTTGTTACAACGATCATGACATATCTCTAAAATTGGTGCATCCGCTAAATCTCGCAAAGTATAATGATAAAAAAAATTGTGAGACTGTACTAGTACTTGTGTTCAAGGCCGAGTGCAGGATCAAATCATCATCACGGTGAAATTTATTACAACGATCATGACATATCTCTTAAATTGGCGCATCCGCTAAATCTTGCATGTGGCGCATCTCAGTGCGGAGCAACAGGCCGGTGCTATCAAGGTTGAGGCGTCAGTAGCGTCATCGGGCTCTCCTTTTTTGATAGATCTTCTACATGGCGCGGCGCACCGCCCGTCGAGAAGCAGTCACATGTGATACCGAGGTGGAGACGTCGCCGGCATCCTCGAGGCGCGGCCGCCCTTCTATGAGCCAGCGTCGACTCAAGGTATATATGAATCCATGCGTTGTCGCGCCCCTTCTTCCGATGAAGTGGGGTGCCTTAGATTTATTGTTCTTCTCTTACGATTATTTCGAGCCGAACATGTGTGCTCTTTCTCTGAATATATTGCTTGAAAAGCTAACCAAGTTAATTAAATTCACTTCATTCTTAATCTTGCGTGCTAATTCTGTTATTTTTGCTGGCAGTGGTGCGTGCAAGGAGATTTATTTGTGGGTGTGCTGAGCTGTTAGGCCTAAGTCGAAATCCTCAGCTTAACGAGGCCTCAGCTTAACACATAAAAAAGGTGTTCAATCTCGCCCACAATGTCCTTTTCTTTCCTCTTCCTTTATTGGAACTTGTTTTGCACACAAGGAAAGTGGCACGTGTAATGTGAGTAAAACCCTCTTAGCCAAAATCAGCTACAAGCAAGATTTTCTGTATTGTAGATGCCCCAATTGACTCTAATCCCCAATGTAGTCTTTTTTTTATGTCAGTATAGACTTCTTTACATGGCATGCATTTGCCTAATGAGCAGCATTGTATTGCCATTCTAGCCAACCTGATCGATATGTCAAGCTTCATGCACGAGATGCCATGTTTAATTTACTCCCTCACTCCGATCCATATTTCTTGGTGTAAAATGAATGTGAATCGAAGGGAGTACTTTTCTTAGATACTAGTAGTACTATACCATTTCAAAAAAAAATACTAGTACTACTACATCACAAATGCATCAAAAGAGTACTACCATCACAAGACCACCACGGTTGTACTAGTAGAGTTTAATACTGAACTTCCAAAGGGAATAAGATTACACATATGAACTTTAAACAGGACCAGGAGCATGAGGGCCAGCAGCAGGGGCGTTGACTGGGAACAAGCCAGGCAAGACGTAATTCTGGAGGAAGAGGCCATATGCTGCGTGCTTGGCCTTGGTTGCAGGGCGGTGCTTCCCCGATGTACTTAGGCCTACACCCGTCGCATGCTGGATCAGGCTGCGGATGTCCTTCTGGAGGATTTTGCCACAGAATGGGCAAAATAGCTCCCCGCGCTTGCGGAAACGAATTTCACCACCCTTCAGCCGCTTCAGAACGTAGCGGCTCTTCTGGTCCCTGCGCTCCTTGTTGTCGTCCATGTCGTCAGAATATTCCTGTGAATTATAAAGTACATAATAATCAGGTGCTTAATGACAGATCGAATAAATACTGCACTATCATAAGCAAACCTTAGAAACCCTAAAATTAAATGTGTAGAACAAGTAAATGGCAGAAGAAATCATACTAAATCACGAGAAAACCCTATGAACAGCAATGAACATAAGCCACAACAATTGCAAGTCCACTAAGTATGAACACATAAATTAATTATATGACAAATCAAGCCAACTACATGGCAGATTAGTCGAAATTAAACTAGAATCTGACCGTACGAACCGTAGAATCAAGTACGTCTACAAGAACAAGGTAGGAGATCAAATCAATCAAGAACCAGGTTCGTGCAAACCACGTGAACAGTAATATGACACAAAAAGGATCGGGACAGTTTCGGTAAAAGAGCAGTACCTCCTCGTCGTCACCCTCGACATCCTCCTGGAACTGAACGTTTGGGCCGAAATCGTCGAAGGGGTCGAGGTCCGCGTCCAGCACCGGGTCGAGGAAGACCTCGCCGTGGTGGCCTGCAACGCCTTGCAGATCTTCGGCGGGAGCAACGGCGTTGCTATCCACCTTCTCCTCGACGGCCAGGACGCCCGTTTCGACCGAGGTCGAAGAATCAGACAAGCAGAGGAGACGAGCGGCCTGGGTACCCGGTGAAGCCTCACCCGCCGCGACGGCCACTACCGCAGAGGCATCCTCTGCGCGAGCGGCCGCCGATTGCTCCGCCTCGTACGCAAGACCTGTCTTCATGCTGCTGCGGTTGGAAACGAGGAAGTCGATGCCTCGGAGGTGTTATTTATCATGACAACATTGACAATGTCACAACCGTGGGGTGATTAGGGAATCCACTCCGCTAGAAAAAACAAACTTATATAAGGCATGTGTGGCAATGCAGTTTGTCTACCTTATACACATATCTAGATGTGTAGCTATATATGGATTTTATTTTCCAACTTTAGATGATCAGTTTATAGTTCACCATTTAATTAGAATTCATAATTTTTGGGAATAAAATACTTGGAGGTACCCTGCAAGTGTGGTACCACAAACTAAGCCAAAACATGGGTCCCAATAGTACAACATAGCGCGCATAGGAAGTTTGAGCAAATTTGAAACCAACCAAATGAGGTAGAAACAAATCAGAAAAAAGTTGTGAAACATGTGCATGGAGCCATCACATGACATGTACTTACTACTAACAAGTAAAAAATATAAAACCCTATCATACATAGAGGTTTGGGGTGAAGAGTTATTATTCACACACATATAGAATAAATATGGACTGCTTTTGGCTTTCTACCCATTAATTTGAGCAAGCTTCATGCAGTGTCCACTTCAAACTTGACAACATTGGAACCATAGCTGCTTGAGTTCGCCTCGCTAGCCTCTTCCCATATGTAAGCTTAATTAATTGGTTACACTACGAAAACCACAATCAACTTCTGAATAATGCATGCATTGCCCCCCTTTTGCACATATGCAACTTTGCAAAGTAGGGATTTTTGGTTTACCACACATTAGTGTGTTGTTTTCTTTTTATTAGGACCCATGTTTGGTAGCCACATTTTTCCAAAGCCAAAGTGTGGTTAGCCAAAAAAAAAGCTAGTATGGCTAGCCACCAAATTGTGGCTTAAAATATTAAAGCCAAACTTTGTCAAAACTTTGTAAAAAAAAGTTGAGTCTATGACAAATGGACCATATATACATGCAATGAAGTGTGATAAGCCAAATTGTGGCAAAAACCAAACACATGCCAAATAAACTATATGCATGCATGGCTGCCAAATTTTGGCTTCTTGACAAATTGTGGCTAGGAACCAAACATGCCCTTGCTGGCCAAAGGGGTCCGAATATGTGTTTTGTTTATTCGCTATCATGTGCAGTACGTGTGTGCACAATACCACAAATCAAAATTTCACGGGTAGGCCAAACATGCATGCATGGTAGGCGAATCGCCATTTCGAAGGCTAATTTGTCAAACTAGCTTACCATGAAACCATCATGTGTACTCCAATTAATTAAGTTCGGATATGAATGGTGGTCATCAACCAAACTAAAAAGAATTCAAAATTTGGGATGATATAGGGATGTGCCCTATTGTTGTGGAATCAGAAAACATTAGCCAACGAAAATGTGGGTTGCATCCAAGTATAGTAGCTCACAAAGTCGATTGCCAAGAAGTTTTTGCCTAAATTTGAAATAAAGCCAAAATGAGGTTCAAACTTATTGAAATCAGCAAGCAAGGCAATCACGAAGTCACCAATTACTACTTTTATCTAGGAAAAATAACAAACATGATGGCATGCAAATATTCTTGAGAAGCAGAATCATTCTGTAAATATATATTTTTGGAACCATGCATGTTGGACATTGATTCGCTTCTTGCCACATGGGTGAGCTAGCTTGGTTACCGCAAGAACCATGCATGGCGAACTTTCGAATCATGACCCCTTTTTTAAGAGATCAATGAAAAACTTCTTATTTTCGACTATACTTTGCCAAATACAGTTTTTTTGGTTTTCCACATAAAGTCTTTTCATTTTTATTGGCCGAATTAAGGGGGGCAAAATTAAAAGGATGTATTTGTGAAGTGGCTACCGCGTGTATTGCGCACACTACCACCTATACAATTTTCACAAGAGGGTGACATGGTTGGATGGCCATGCATTTCCATGGTTTGTTGGATTATCTCATCATGTAGTATATAATAAATTAATTTTGTAAATATTTTTCAATTCAAGTATTAACGATGGTTATATTACAACTCAAATAAATTGGGAAAATACTGGGGTTCGCCTCCCTAGAATCAATCTTGCCCGTCCATTTCCTATCAACTGACTATAGGGAGTACTAGATTTAAATGGCGGTTGGAGTTAATTCCTCAACCTCATCGCAGTATTATTCCCATCTGTCCCCACTAAACAACCCCTGGCGGTTCGTTCTCCCCTGCATTTCGGCAAGTTCCAAAAAACCCCATTGTTTGCAGTTGCTCTCCCTCCCTCCCCCTCAATCCCTCCGATCAGTTCGACGTGCTTCAGCGCTGCCATGGCCGACGGCGGCCTGTTTACGCTAAAGAGGAGCGTCGTTCCCCATGGGACGACCAAGGTGAACGTGGTCTACACGAATGACCCTTCCGTTCTCGAGCACACCCTCAAGATGTACGAACAAAAGCTACTAGAGGACAGGTCCAGGTTCGTCGGCCTCGACCTAGAATACACTGCGGACCAAGTAAGTACCGCCGTCGTTCAGTTGGCCATGGACGACCACGTCCTGGTGTACCATTTCTGCAGGTATGTTCTTCACATGCCTTCCTTTATCCTTTTGTTTTTTAATATAGAAACTCTTCCTTTATCTTGGATCTGCTTTTTTATTTCGACATAGACTAGGTTCTAACTTGTATGAAAACACGAACAAACTAACTTGTATGAAAAATGTGGTCTGGAACGTAATATCCAACATATACTTGTATAATTTTTTTGGATTGACCACGATATCTAGTTTCATGATTTTGGTACTCAAAATTTGCACAAATTTCATGTACTCATACTCACCGATAATCGGCATGGATGTCAAGATATTAACATATAGTAACTGAATCTTAACTTGATGACACTTAAATAATTAGATCATATAGTCGCAACAATAATTCATGTTATTTTGATGTGTATCACTGATGCAAAATCATTGTTTCACTGCAACAAGTATACAGTTTACTGGAAGAAAAATATGTGTACTATTTCAGCATATACGATCTTACAAGATTGATTTGTGTTAACATGCAGGAGTCCTGATAATCTGGCACTGCAAGAATTCCTTCAACATAAAGGAATTTGTTTCACAACTGTTGACATCAGGGGTGACTCTAGCAGGTTTGCTAGAGATGGCATTAAAATTCCTAAACATAATTGGATTGACATTCAGGATATGATCAATTTCAATGGTCCTGGCAATAGGACTGGCATGGGTGATTTGGCAGCCGCCATCATTGACCCATCTTACAAAGACATGAAGACCAAGTTCCCTACTAGCAGCCACGATCAATGGGAGTGCATGCCATTGCCTGAAGTAAACTTGAGGTATGCTGCGATTGATGGGTATGTCAGTTTTGAGTTGTACAGGCGACTCAAAAAAATCAATGATGGGCAGCGTCAAGCACAACCAATTCCAAGGGAAGTGGTTTGCCCGGATTGCAAGGAAGCGGCTAGGTTGGCCGCTCTTCCCCCTGCCTGGCGCGACGAGAAGAAGCAGTGTGTCGGGACAACCTACTGGGAATTTGTATCTTATTGCTTTAGGCACAACATACCATTTGATCCGAAGAAAATGCCACCATGGATAAAGGACTCGTGCGAGCCTACTTCGGGGTCTCCGTGGGATGGCGGTTCACATGGTGAGCAAGCTAGGGCAACGGCTGGATGTGGTGAGCTAGCAAGGGCAGGGCCTGTATCTGGTTGGGAAGCTCCAACAAGGATTCCCGACACACGAAGTGCGAACGAGTGCAGAACTTGGACTGCCAACCCATGGGAGGCAGGTACAAGCGGCACCGGCAAGCGCATCAAGAGGGATGATGATAATTGGTGAACTAGGCTGGCGTTATATGTTTCCAAGATTGTACATAAGTTTAGAATTATGAACTGGTAGTATTGTTTAGGTGATGTAATTACTTTTGCAACAATGTGTATGAGGTTTCAGAATCACGCATCCTTATTTAAACATGTTTAAAACATGGAAATGAAAAGGTAAGCCTGCATCCTTCTTAGTCACTCCAAAATTAAGCTTTTGGGAAGGTATTTGAAATTTCCATGTTTGAAACCCAAAACGACTTCTCTTCGTGATTGACTTCATAAGACAAAGTTCAGGCTTAGGGGTAGATACATGATTTTTCTGGTTTGAATATGACTAGACCTTGTTTATCAACTTGAGTGCTTACTATATGACATAAGAAGGCTATGTGCTTTGGTTTTTCATTTTTTTTTGAATCTTGGTCAATTCCTAGGTACGGTTTGACCAAGATTTGAACAAGTTTAAAATATGAAAATAAAATGTAAGCCCGGTCTGGATCCTTCTTAGTCACTCTGAAATGAAGCTTTTGGGAGGTTTTTGAAATTTCCATGTGTTCGAAACCCAAAACCACTTCTCTTCATGCTTGACTTCGTAAGATAGATTTTAGGGTTAGGGGTAGATACGTACATGATTTTTCTAATTATTTTTATGCCCATTTGAATCTTGGTCAAATCATAGGTTTGACCAAGATTTAAACATGTTTAAAATATGAAAATGAAAAGCTAAGCCTGCATCCTTCTTAGTCACTCCAAAATGAAGTTTTTGGGAAGGTTTTTGAAATTTCCATGATTGAAACCCAAAAACGACTTCTCTTCGTGCTTGACTTCATAAGACAAAGTTTAGGGTTAGGGGTAGATACATGATTTTTCTGGTTTGAATATGTCTAGACCTTGTTTATCAACTTGAGTGCTTATTATATGACATAAGAAGGCTATGTGCTTTGGTTTTTCATTTTTTTATACCCATTTGAATCTTGGTCAAATCCTAGGTTTGACCAAGATTTGAACAAGTTTAAAACATAAAAATAAAAGGTATAAGCTCGACCTGGATCCTTCTTAGTCACTCTAAATTGAAGCTTTTGGGGGGTTCTTGAAATTTCCATGTTTGAAACCCAAAACCACGTCTCTTCATGCTTGACTTCATAAGACAGAGTTTAGGGTTAGGGTAGATACATGATTTGTCTGGTTTGAATATGTCTTGACCTTGTTTATCAACTTGAATGCTTAATATATGACATAAGAATACTATGTGCTTTGGTTTTCATTTTTTGATTTTTTCTGAATTTTTATGCCCATTTGATCTTGGTCAAATCCTAGGTTTAACCAAGGTTTAAACAAGTTTAAAACATGAAAATGAAAAGGTAAGCCTGCATCCTTCTTAGTCACTCCAAAATGAGGCTTTTGGGAAGGTTTTTGAAATTTCCATGTTTGAAATCCAAAACGACTTCTCTTCGTGCTTGACTTCATAAGACAAAGTTTAGGGTTAGGGGTAGATACAAGATTTTTCTGGTTTGAATATCTCTAGACCTTGTTTACCAACTTGAGTGCTTACTATATATGACATAAGAAGGCTATGTGCTTTGGTTTTTCAGTTTTTTTGAATTTTTATACCCATTTGAATCTTGGTCAAATCCTAGGTACGGTTTGACCAAGATTTGAACATGTTTAAAACATGAAAATAAAAGGTAAGCATGGATCCTTCTTAGTAACTCTAAAATGAAGCTTTTGGGAGGTTTTTGAAATTTCCATGTTTGAAACCCAAAACCACTTCTCTTCATGCTTGATCGACTTCATAAGACAGAATTTAGGGTTAGTGGGTAGATACATGATTTGTCTGGTTTGAATATGTTTAGACCTTGTTTATCAACTTGAATGCTTACTATATGACATAAGAATACTATGTGCTTTAGTTTTCATTTTTTTGATTTTTTCTGATTTTTTTGCACATTTGATCTTGGTCAAATCCTAGGTTTAACCAAGATTTAAACATGTTTAAGACATGAAAATGAAAAGGTAAGCCTGCATCCTTCTTAGTCACTCCAAAATGAAGCTTTTGGGAAGGTTTTTGAAATTTCCATGTTTGAAACCCAAAACCAGTTCTCTTCATGCTTTACTTCATAAGACAGAGTTTAGGGTTAGGGGTAGATATACGTGATTTGTCTAGTTTGAATATGTCTAGACCTTGTTTTATCAACTTGAATTCTTACTATATGACATAAAAAAACTATGTGGTTTGGTTTGATAGTTCATTGTTCATAATTCATAGTTGATCATACATACGGATCATACATACAGAATTGCGCGATCCTTATCGCGACTTCTAACCTATCTAGTCGTCGAGGAAGATGATGGTCGCGTTCTCCTCCGCATCCCGCGCCTCCTTCTCCTTCACGGCGGCGATGGCCGCCGCCTTGTCTTCTTCCTCCGCCCTCTTCTTGTCGGCATCGTCCTTGAGGGACGCGGCCAGCGCCTTCAAGAAGAGGGGGTCTTCCCCTTCCTCCGCCTCCTCCGCCTCCTCGCCGGCTGGCGGCGCGAATCCGCCGCTGGTGCTCGCCTCCCACGCCGCCTTCGACCGGCGGTTCCTCTCCCGGTCGGCGCGCCATTTGTTGAAGACGGGGCCGCTCATCGGTTTGAGCGGCGGATCCGCCTTGTACCAGAGCCCGCCCGGGGCGAACTCGCGGAGCGACGACGGCATGTACAGGGAGCCTCTGTACCTGCACGCCGCGCGCCGACTCCCGGCGGCGGACTGCTTGCACTGGAGCCGCCACGCCTCCTCGAGCGTGTCCGGCGCGCGGGATCGCTTCGATCCGCTCGCGGGCGACGCGGAACTGGTACGGCGTGAATACATGGCGAGCGGCGAAGAATCACCACCCTGCAATCAAGGCCAAGCACGCAGCATATGGCCTCTTCCTTACGTCTTTTGCCTGGTTTGTTGCCGGTCAACGCCCCTGCTGCTGGCCCTGATGCTCCTGGTCCTGTTTAAAGTTCAGCATTAAACTCTATACTATACAACTGTCGTGGTCTTGTGATGTACAGTAGTACTCTTTTGATGCATTTGTGATGTAGTAGTACTGTACTTTTTTTTGAACTGATATAGTACTATCTAAGAAAAGTACTCCCTCCGATTCACATTCTTTTTAGCACCAAGAAATATGGATCGGATCACCGGAGCGAGGGAGTAAATTACCCTTTTGTTGTGGCTTATTTTGACTTTGGCAAAAGCCAAAAAAAGCACCTAAATAGGTGCTTTTTGGGCTTTTGGATTTTGGAAGCCAAAAGAATAGAATCTTTGTTCTTGGCTTCCAAAATCCAAAAGCCCAAAAAAGCACCTATTTACGTGCTTTTTTTGGCTTTTGCCAAAGCCAAAAGCCAAAAAAAGCCACAACAAAAGGGCCATAAACATGGCATCTCGTGCATGAAGCTTGACAGATTGATCGGGTTGGCTAGAACGGCTAAACAATGCTGCTCATTAGGCAAATGCATGCCATGTACGATAGTATATACATCCAGTAAAGAAGTCTATACTGACATAAAAAAGACTACATTGGGGATGAGAGTCAATTGGGGCATCTACAATACAGAAAATCTTGCTCGTAGTTGATTTTGGCTAAGAGGGTTTTGTGCCCATATTTGTATCTTGGTATAATCCTAGGTTTGACAATGATTTAAACAAGTTTAAAATATGAAAATGAAAAGGTAAGCATGGATACTTCTTAGTCACTCTAAAATGAAGCTTTTGGGAGGTTTTTGATATTTCCATGTTTGAAACCAAGAACCACTTCTCTTCATGCTTGGCTTCATAAGATAAAGTTTAGGGGTTAGGGGGTAGATACATGATTTGTTTGGTTTGAATATGTCTAGACCTTGTTTATCAGCTTGAATGCTTACTATATGACATAAGAAGACTATGTACTTTGGTTTTTCATTTTTTTTTTAAATTTTATGCCCATTTGAATCTTGGTCAAATACACTAGCTATGACCAAGATGTAAACAAGTTTAAAACATGAAAATGAAAAGGTAAGCATGGATCCTTCTTAGTCACTATAAAATGAAGCTTTTGGGGGGTTCTTGAAATTTCCAAGTTTGAAACCCAAAACCACTTCTCTTCATGCTTGACTTCATAAGACAGAGTTTAGGGTTAGGGGGTAAATACATGATTTGTCTAGTTTGTTGTTTAGACCTTGTTTACCAACTACTAGTTCGATTTTGGGCTACTAATATAAAATTAAAATAAGTTGAACTAGTATTCCTCTAAAAAATCATTTTGGTATGCATTGTTTGATACTTTTCATAGCTATAGTGCATCACAAATTTATGATTTCATGCTTTGCTTTGCCAATTTCGATTTTTTCTAACCACCTTCTCTTTGATTTCAAATTTAGGTCAAACTATCGATGCCTACTATGTGTTCTACTTGAATTGGATGCAGCGTGCGCACATGTTTTGCCATTGTTCTGGGCTTCCACACATCTTTGGGGCATCCAAGTATTTAAGTTACCTTGTTTTTTTGAATTGTAATTCATACCCTTCCTCCCAATTTTTATGCACATTTGAATCTTGGTCAAATCCTAAGTTTGACCAAGATTTGAACAAGTTTAAAACATGAAAATGAAAAGGTAAGCCTGAATCCTTCTTAGTCACTCAAAAATGAGAAGCTTTTGGGAGTTTTTTGAAATTTCCATGTTTGAAACCCAAAACCACTTCTCTTCATGCTTGACTTCATAAGACAGAGTTTAGGGTTAGGGGGTAGATACATGATTTGTCTAGTTTGTTGTTTAGACCTTGTTTATCAACTTGAATGCTTACTATATGACATAATAATACTATGTGCTTTGGTTTTCATTTTTTTTTGATTTTTTCTGAATTTTTATGCCCATTTGATCTTGGTCAAATCCTAGGCTTAACCAATATTTAAACAAGTTTAAAACATGAAAATGAAAAGGTAAGCCTGTATCCTTCTTAGTCACTCCAAAATGAAGCTTTTGGGAAGGTTTTTGAAATTTCCATGTTTGAAATCCAAAACGACTTCTCTTCGTGCTTGACTTCATAAGACAAAGTTTAGGGCTAGGGGTAGAAACATGATTTTTCTGGTTTGAATATGTCTAGACCTTGTTTACCAACTTGAGTGTTTACTATATGACATAAGAAGGCTATATGCTTTGGTTTTTCATTTTTTTTGAAATTTTATGCCCATTTGAATCTTGATCAAATCCTAGGTACAGTTTGACCAAGATTTGAACAATTTTAAAACATGAAAATAAAAGGTAAGCCCGACCTGGATCCTTTAGTCACTCTAAAATGAAGCTTTTGGGGGTTCTTGAAATTTCCAAGTTTGAAACCCAAAACCACTTCTCTTCATGCTTGACTACATAAGACAGAGTTTAGGGTTAGGGGTAGATACATGATTTTTCTTGTTTGAATATATCTAGACCTTGTTTATATCAACTTTAATGCTAACTATATATGACATAAGAAAACTATGTGCTTTGGTTTTTAATTTTTCTGATTTTTTTATTTTGATAGATGCACATTTGAATCTTTGTCAAATCCTAGGTTTGGCCAAGATTTAAACAAGTATAAAACATGAAAATGAAAAGGGGAAGCCTGTATCCTTTCTTAGTCACTCTAAAATGAAGTTTTTGGGATGTTCTTGAAATTTTCATGTTTGAAACCCAAAACCACTTCTCTTCATGCTTGACTTCATAAGATAGAGTTTAGGGGCTAGGGGATAGATACATGATTTGCCTAGGTTTGAATATGCATGTCCAAACCTTGTTTATCAACTTGAATGCTTACTATATGACATAAGAAGACTATATGCATTTGTTTTTCATTTTTCTGATTTTTTTAAATTTTATGCCCATTTGAATCTTTTGGTCAAATCCTTGGTTTAATTTGACACGGATTTAAACAAGTTTAAAATATGAAAATGAAAAGGTGGTAAGCAGGCATGTATCCTTCTTATATATATTAGTCACTCTAAAATGAAGCTTTTGGGAGGTTTTTGAAATTTCCATGTTTGAAACCCAAAACCACTTCTCTTCATGTTGTTGACTTCATAAGATAGAGTTTAGGGGTTAGGGGTATATATACATGACTTGTCTTGTTTGAATATGTGTCTAGACCTTGTTTATCAACTTTAATGCTTACTATATGACATAAGAACACTATGCGCTTTAATTTGGTTTTTAATTTTTTTAAATTTTGATGCACATTTTGAATCTTGGTCAAATCCTAGGTTTGACCGAGATTTGAACAAGTTTAAAACAAGAAAATAAAAGGTAAGCCCGCCAGACTGGATCCTTTCTTAGTCACTCTATAATGAAGCTTTTAGGGGGGTTGTTGAAAATGTAAGCATGTATCCTTCTTAGTACGTCACACCACAATGAAGCTTTTGGGAGGGTTTTTGAAATGTCCATGTTTGAAACCCAAAACGACTTCTCTTCGTGCTTGACTTCATAATTAAGACAAAGTTTAGGGTTAGGGGTATATAGATACATGATTTTTCTGGTTTGAATATGTCTAGACTTTGTTTATCAACTAGCTTGAGTGCTTACTATATGGCATATATAAGAAGCTAGGCTATGTGCTTTGGTTTTTCATTTTTTTGAATTTTTATGCCCATTTGAATCTTGGTCAAATCCTAGGTACGTACGGTTTGACCAAGATTTGAACATGTTTAAAACATGAAAATAAAAGGTAAGCATGGATCCTTCTTAGTCACTCTAAAATGAAGCTTTTGGGAGGTTTTTGAAATTTCCATGTTTGAAACCCAAAACCACTTCTCTTCATGCTTGGCTTCGTAAGATAGAGTTTAGGGTTTGGGGTAGATACGTACATGATTTTTCTAAGTATTTTTACGCCCATTTGAATCTTCGTCAAATCCTAAGTTTGACCAAGATTTGAACAAGTTTAAAAACATGAAAATGAAAAGGGTAAGCCTGGATCCTTGTTTAGGGTTAGGGGGTAGATACATGATTTTTGTGGTTTGAATATGGCAGACCTTGTTTATCACCTTGATATATGACATAGGAAGACGGTGTGCTTTTGTTTTTCTTTTTTTTGAATTTTTATGCCCATTTGAATCTTGGTCAAGTCATAGGTTTGACCAAGATTTAAACAGGTTTAAAACATGAAAATGAAAAAGTAAGCCTGGATCCTTCTTAGTCACTCCAAAATGTACCAATTGATAAATGAGTTAACTTGGCTTCATGGAAAAAATAATGTCATGTAAATGATTTAACTTGGCTTTCGTACCCTTGAATCCATAGGAAACTTTGTATAAATGTAGTAGTATAATAATCAACCGAGTTTTTACATCAACAGGTCTGTCACTTACGTGTGGTGCCCATGCGTGAGGTCCCACACTTCAGTGAGCACAAGTCACGTGCAATAGGTACGCAAACTCCCAGCCATTTTCTTTGTCAAGAGAAGACGCATCAGGATGCGTATTGGAAGTATGTGGGTCCTTCTGGATCCTTCGGTTGTCCCTCTCACAAAAAAACAAATCTCTCTCATTCTCGGCCTCGCTCGACTCGCTCGCTCGCTCGCTCCTGCTCACTGACAAACCCTGCACAAAAGTCAACATCATCACCCGAAAAAGGGGAGACACCATAATTCTCTCCCTTCTTCTCTCCTTCCGAGTGATCCCTTCTTCCTCCGAGTTTCACTCGACGGGCAAACACACATGTGCTGCATAGTAATAATAAAAAAGTAGAAAAATCGACCTACGAATCTATGATTAAATAGGTTAAACTAGGGTTTTGCCCACTACTACAGATCAAGTTCAGAAATATCCAACTACTAGTTCGATTTTGGGCTACTAATATAAAATTAAAATAAGTTGAACTAGTATTCCTCTAAAAAATCATTTTGGTATGCATTGTTTGATACTTTTCATAGCTATAGTGCATCACAAATTTATGATTTCATGCTTTGCTTTGCCAATTTCGATTTTTTCTAACCACCTTCTCTTTGATTTCAAATTTAGGTCAAACTATCGATGCCTACTATGTGTTCTACTTGAATTGGATGCAGCGTGCGCACATGTTTTGCCATTGTTCTGGGCTTCCACACATCTTTGGGGCATCCAAGTATTTAAGTTACCTTGTTTTTTTGAATTGTAATTCATACCCTTCCTCCCAATTTTTATGCACATTTGAATCTTGGTCAAATCCTAAGTTTGACCAAGATTTGAACAAGTTTAAAACATGAAAATGAAAAGGTAAGCCTGAATCCTTCTTAGTCACTCAAAAATGAGAAGCTTTTGGGAGTTTTTGAAATTTCCATGTTTGAAACCCAAAACCACTTCTCTTCATGCTTGACTTCATAAGACAGAGTTTAGGGTTAGGGGGTAGATACATGATTTGTCTAGTTTGTTGTTTAGACCTTGTTTATCAACTTGAATGCTTACTATATGACATAATAATACTATGTGCTTTGGTTTTCATTTTTTTTGACTTTTTCTGAATTTTTATGCCCATTTGATCTTGGTCAAATCCTAGGCTTAACCAATATTTAAACAAGTTTAAAACATGAAAATGAAAAGGTAAGCCTGTATCCTTCTTAGTCACTCCAAAATGAAGCTTTTGGGAAGGTTTTTGAAATTTCCATGTTTGAAATCCAAAACGACTTCTCTTCGTGCTTGACTTCATAAGACAAAGTTTAGGGCTAGGGGTAGAAACATGATTTTTCTGGTTTGAATATGTCTAGACCTTGTTTACCAACTTGATCGAGTGCTTACTATATGACATAAGAAGGCTATATGCTTTGGTTTTTCATTTTTTTTGAAATTTTATGCCCATTTGAATCTTGATCAAATCCTAGGTACAGTTTGACCAAGATTTGAACAATTTTAAAACATGAAAATAAAAGGTAAGCCCGACCTGGATCCTTTAGTCACTCTAAAATGAAGCTTTTGGGGGGTTCTTGAAATTTCCAAGTTTGAAACCCAAAACCACTTCTCTTCATGCTTGACTACATAAGACAGAGTTTAGGGTTAGGGGTAGATACATGATTTTTCTTGTTTGAATATATCTAGACCTTGTTTATATCAACTTTAATGCTAACTATATATGACATAAGAAAACTATGTGCTTTGGTTTTTAATTTTTCTGATTTTTTTATTTTGATAGATGCACATTTGAATCTTTGTCAAATCCTAGGTTTGGCCAAGATTTAAACAAGTATAAAACATGAAAATGAAAAGGGGAAGCCTGTATCCTTTCTTAGTCACTCTAAAATGAAGTTTTTGGGATGTTCTTGAAATTTTCATGTTTGAAACCCAAAACCACTTCTCTTCATGCTTGACTTCATAAGATAGAGTTTAGGGGCTAGGGGATAGATACATGATTTGCCTAGGTTTGAATATGCATGTCCAAACCTTGTTTATCAACTTGAATGCTTACTATATGACATAAGAAGACTATATGCTTTTGTTTTTCATTTTTCTGATTTTTTTTAAATTTTATGCCCATTTGAATCTTTTGGTCAAATCCTTGGTTTAATTTGACACGGATTTAAACAAGTTTAAAATATGAAAATGAAAAGGTGGTAAGCAGGCATGTATCCTTCTTATATATATTAGTCACTCTAAAATGAAGCTTTTGGGAGGTTTTTGAAATTTCCATGTTTGAAACCCAAAACCACTTCTCTTCATGTTGTTGACTTCATAAGATAGAGTTTAGGGGTTAGGGGTATAGATACATGACTTGTCTTGTTTGAATATGTGTCTAGACCTTGTTTATCAACTTTAATGCTTACTATATGACATAAGAACACTATGCGCTTTAATTTGGTTTTTAAATTTTTTAAATTTTGATGCACATTTTGAATCTTGGTCAAATCCTAGGTTTGACCGAGATTTGAACAAGTTTAAAACAAGAAAATAAAAGGTAAGCCCGCCAGACTGGATCCTTTCTTAGTCACTCTATAATGAAGCTTTTAGGGGGGTTGTTGAAAATGTAAGCATGTATCCTTCTTAGTACGTCACACCACAATGAAGCTTTTGGGAGGGTTTTTGAAATGTCCATGTTTGAAACCCAAAACGACTTCTCTTCGTGCTTGACTTCATAATTAAGACAAAGTTTAGGGTTAGGGGTATATAGATACATGATTTTTCTGGTTTGAATATGTCTAGACTTTGTTTATCAACTAGCTTGAGTGCTTACTATATGGCATATATAAGAAGCTAGGCTATGTGCTTTGGTTTTTCATTTTTTTTGAATTTTTATGCCCATTTGAATCTTGGTCAAATCCTAGGTACGTACGGTTTGACCAAGATTTGAACATGTTTAAAACATGAAAATAAAAGGTAAGCATGGATCCTTCTTAGTCACTCTAAAATGAAGCTTTTGGGAGGTTTTTGAAATTTCCATGTTTGAAACCCAAAACCACTTCTCTTCATGCTTGGCTTCGTAAGATAGAGTTTAGGGTTTGGGGTAGATACGTACATGATTTTTCTAAGTATTTTTACGCCCATTTGAATCTTCGTCAAATCCTAAGTTTGACCAAGATTTGAACAAGTTTAAAAACATGAAAATGAAAAGGGTAAGCCTGGATCCTTGTTTAGGGTTAGGGGGTAGATACATGATTTTTGTGGTTTGAATATGGCAGACCTTGTTTATCACCTTGATATATGACATAGGAAGACGGTGTGCTTTTGTTTTTTTTTTTTTTGAATTTTTATGCCCATTTGAATCTTGGTCAAGTCATAGGTTTGACCAAGATTTAAACATGTTTAAAACATGAAAATGAAAAAGTAAGCCTGGATCCTTCTTAGTCACTCCAAAATGTACCAATTGATAAATGAGTTAACTTGGCTTCATGGAAAAAATAATGTCATGTAAATGATTTAACTTGGCTTTCGTACCCTTGAATCCATAGGAAACTTTGTATAAATGTAGTAGTATAATAATCAACCGAGTTTTTACATCAACAGGTCTGTCACTTACGTGTGGTGCCCATGCGTGAGGTCCCACACTTCAGTGAGCACAAGTCACGTGCAATAGGTACGCAAACTCCCAGCCATTTTCTTTGTCAAGAGAAGACGCATCAGGATGCGTATTGGATGTGGGTCCTTCTGGATCCTTCGGTTGTCCCTCTCACAAAAAAACAAATCTCTCTCATTCTCGGCCTCGCTCGACTCGCTCGCTCGCTCGCTCCTGCTCACTGACAAACCCTGCACAAAAGTCAACATCATCACCCGAAAAAGGGGAGACACCATAATTCTCTCCCTTCTTCTCTCCTTCCGAGTGATCCCTTCTTCCTCCGAGTTTCACTCGACGGGCAAACACACATGTGCTGCATAGTAATAATAAAAAAGTAGAAAAATCGACCTACGAATCTATGATTAAATAGGTTAAACTAGGGTTTTGCCCACTACTACAGATCAAGTTCAGAAATATCCAACTACTAGTTCGATTTTGGGCTACTAATATAAAATTAAAATAAGTTGAACTAGTATTCCTCTAAAAAATCATTTTGGTATGCATTGTTTGATACTTTTCATAGCTATAGTGCATCACAAATTTATGATTTCATGCTTTGCTTTGCCAATTTCGATTTTTTCTAACCACCTTCTCTTTGATTTCAAATTTAGGTCAAACTATCGATGCCTACTATGTGTTCTACTTGAATTGGATGCAGCGTGCGCACATGTTTTGCCATTGTTCTGGGCTTCCACACATCTTTGGGGCATCCAAGTATTTAAGTTACCTTGTTTTTTTGAATTGTAATTCATACCCTTCCTCCCAATTTTTATGCACATTTGAATCTTGGTCAAATCCTAAGTTTGACCAAGATTTGAACAAGTTTAAAACATGAAAATGAAAAGGTAAGCCTGAATCCTTCTTAGTCACTCAAAAATGAGAAGCTTTTGGGAGTTTTTTGAAATTTCCATGTTTGAAACCCAAAACCACTTCTCTTCATGCTTGACTTCATAAGACAGAGTTTAGGGTTAGGGGGTAGATACATGATTTGTCTAGTTTGTTGTTTAGACCTTGTTTATCAACTTGAATGCTTACTATATGACATAATAATACTATGTGCTTTGGTTTTCATTTTTTTTGACTTTTTCTGAATTTTTATGCCCATTTGATCTTGGTCAAATCCTAGGCTTAACCAATATTTAAACAAGTTTAAAACATGAAAATGAAAAGGTAAGCCTGTATCCTTCTTAGTCACTCCAAAATGAAGCTTTTGGGAAGGTTTTTGAAATTTCCATGTTTGAAATCCAAAACGACTTCTCTTCGTGCTTGACTTCATAAGACAAAGTTTAGGGCTAGGGGTAGAAACATGATTTTTCTGGTTTGAATATGTCTAGACCTTGTTTACCAACTTGATCGAGTGCTTACTATATGACATAAGAAGGCTATATGCTTTGGTTTTTCATTTTTTTTGAAATTTTATGCCCATTTGAATCTTGATCAAATCCTAGGTACAGTTTGACCAAGATTTGAACAATTTTAAAACATGAAAATAAAAGGTAAGCCCGACCTGGATCCTTTAGTCACTCTAAAATGAAGCTTTTGGGGGTTCTTGAAATTTCCAAGTTTGAAACCCAAAACCACTTCTCTTCATGCTTGACTACATAAGACAGAGTTTAGGGTTAGGGGTAGATACATGATTTTTCTTGTTTGAATATATCTAGACCTTGTTTATATCAACTTTAATGCTAACTATATATGACATAAGAAAACTATGTGCTTTGGTTTTTAATTTTTCTGATTTTTTTATTTTGATAGATGCACATTTGAATCTTTGTCAAATCCTAGGTTTGGCCAAGATTTAAACAAGTATAAAACATGAAAATGAAAAGGGGAAGCATGTATCCTTTCTTAGTCACTCTAAAATGAAGTTTTTGGGATGTTCTTGAAATTTTCATGTTTGAAACCCAAAACCACTTCTCTTCATGCTTGACTTCATAAGATAGAGTTTAGGGGCTAGGGGATAGATACATGATTTGCCTAGGTTTGAATATGCATGTCCAAACCTTGTTTATCAACTTGAATGCTTACTATATGACATAAGAAGACTATATGCTTTTGTTTTTCATTTTTCTGATTTTTTTTAAAATTTTATGCCCATTTGAATCTTTTGGTCAAATCCTTGGTTTAATTTGACACGGATTTAAACAAGTTTAAAATATGAAAATGAAAAGGTGGTAAGCAGGCATGTATCCTTCTTATATATATTAGTCACTCTAAAATGAAGCTTTTGGGAGGTTTTTGAAATTTCCATGTTTGAAACCCAAAACCACTTCTCTTCATGTTGTTGACTTCATAAGATAGAGTTTAGGGGTTAGGGGTATAGATACATGACTTGTCTTGTTTGAATATGTGTCTAGACCTTGTTTATCAACTTTAATGCTTACTATATGACATAAGAACACTATGCGCTTTAATTTGGTTTTTTTTTTAAATTTTGATGCACATTTTGAATCTTGGTCAAATCCTAGGTTTGACCGAGATTTGAACAAGTTTAAAACAAGAAAATAAAAGGTAAGCCCGCCAGACTGGATCCTTTCTTAGTCACTCTATAATGAAGCTTTTAGGGGGGTTGTTGAAAATGTAAGCATGTATCCTTCTTAGTACGTCACACCACAATGAAGCTTTTGGGAGGGTTTTTGAAATGTCCATGTTTGAAACCCAAAACGACTTCTCTTCGTGCTTGACTTCATAATTAAGACAAAGTTTAGGGTTAGGGGTATATAGATACATGATTTTTCTGGTTTGAATATGTCTAGACTTTGTTTATCAACTAGCTTGAGTGCTTACTATATGGCATATATAAGAAGCTAGGCTATGTGCTTTGGTTTTTCATTTTTTTTTTGAATTTTTATGCCCATTTGAATCTTGGTCAAATCCTAGGTACGTACGGTTTGACCAAGATTTGAACATGTTTAAAACATGAAAATAAAAGGTAAGCATGGATCCTTCTTAGTCACTCTAAAATGAAGCTTTTGGGAGGTTTTTGAAATTTCCATGTTTGAAACCCAAAACCACTTCTCTTCATGCTTGGCTTCGTAAGATAGAGTTTAGGGTTTGGGGTAGATACGTACATGATTTTTCTAAGTATTTTTACACCCATTTGAATCTTCGTCAAATCCTAAGTTTGACCAAGATTTGAACAAGTTTAAAAACATGAAAATGAAAAGGGTAAGCCTGGATCCTTGTTTAGGGTTAGGGGGTAGATACATGATTTTTGTGGTTTGAATATGGCAGACCTTGTTTATCACCTTGATATATGACATAGGAAGACGGTGTGCTTTTGTTTTTCTTTTTTTTGAATTTTTATGCCCATTTGAATCTTGGTCAAGTCATAGGTTTGACCAAGATTTAAACAGGTTTAAAACATGAAAATGAAAAAGTAAGCCTGGATCCTTCTTAGTCACTCCAAAATGTACCAATTGATAAATGAGTTAACTTGGCTTCATGGAAAAAATAATGTCATGTAAATGATTTAACTTGGCTTTCGTACCCTTGAATCCATAGGAAACTTTGTATAAATGTAGTAGTATAATAATCAACCGAGTTTTTACATCAACAGGTCTGTCACTTACGTGTGGTGCCCATGCGTGAGGTCCCACACTTCAGTGAGCACAAGTCACGTGCAATAGGTACGCAAACTCCCAGCCATTTTCTTTGTCAAGAGAAGACGCATCAGGATGCGTATTGGAAGTATGTGGGTCCTTCTGGATCCTTCGGTTGTCCCTCTCACAAAAAAACAAATCTCTCTCATTCTCGGCCTCGCTCGACTCGCTCGCTCGCTCGCACCTCCTGCTCACTGACAAACCCTGCACAAAAGTCAACATCATCACCCGAAAAAGGGGAGACACCATAATTCTCTCCCTTCTTCTCTCCTTCCGAGTGATCCCTTCTTCCTCCGAGTTTCACTCGACGGGCAAACACACATGTGCTGCATAGTAATAATAAAAAAGTAGAAAAATCGACCTACGAATCTATGATTAAATAGGTTAAACTAGGGTTTTGCCCACTACTACAGATCAAGTTCAGAAATATCCAACTACTAGTTCGATTTTGGGCTACTAATATAAAATTAAAATAAGTTGAACTAGTATTCCTCTAAAAAATCATTTTGGTATGCATTGTTTGATACTTTTCATAGCTATAGTGCATCACAAATTTATGATTTCATGCTTTGCTTTGCCAATTTCGATTTTTTCTAACCACCTTCTCTTTGATTTCAAATTTAGGTCAAACTATCGATGCCTACTATGTGTTCTACTTGAATTGGATGCAGCGTGCGCACATGTTTTGCCATTGTTCTGGGCTTCCACACATCTTTGGGGCATCCAAGTATTTAAGTTACCTTGTTTTTTTGAATTGTAATTCATACCCTTCCTCCCAATTTTTATGCACATTTGAATCTTGGTCAAATCCTAAGTTTGACCAAGATTTGAACAAGTTTAAAACATGAAAATGAAAAGGTAAGCCTGAATCCTTCTTAGTCACTCAAAAATGAGAAGCTTTTGGGAGTTTTTTGAAATTTCCATGTTTGAAACCCAAAACCACTTCTCTTCATGCTTGACTTCATAAGACAGAGTTTAGGGTTAGGGGGTAGATACATGATTTGTCTAGTTTGTTGTTTAGACCTTGTTTATCAACTTGAATGCTTACTATATGACATAATAATACTATGTGCTTTGGTTTTCATTTTTTTTTGACTTTTTCTGAATTTTTATGCCCATTTGATCTTGGTCAAATCCTAGGCTTAACCAATATTTAAACAAGTTTAAAACATGAAAATGAAAAGGTAAGCCTGTATCCTTCTTAGTCACTCCAAAATGAAGCTTTTGGGAAGGTTTTTGAAATTTCCATGTTTGAAATCCAAAACGACTTCTCTTCGTGCTTGACTTCATAAGACAAAGTTTAGGGCTAGGGGTAGAAACATGATTTTTCTGGTTTGAATATGTCTAGACCTTGTTTACCAACTTGATCGAGTGCTTACTATATGACATAAGAAGGCTATATGCTTTGGTTTTTTTTTTTGAAATTTTATGCCCATTTGAATCTTGATCAAATCCTAGGTACAGTTTGACCAAGATTTGAACAATTTTAAAACATGAAAATAAAAGGTAAGCCCGACCTGGATCCTTTAGTCACTCTAAAATGAAGCTTTTGGGGGGTTCTTGAAATTTCCAAGTTTGAAACCCAAAACCACTTCTCTTCATGCTTGACTACACATAAGACAGAGTTTAGGGTTAGGGGTAGATACATGATTTTTCTTGTTTGAATATATCTAGACCTTGTTTATATCAACTTTAATGCTAACTATATATGACATAAGAAAACTATGTGCTTTGGTTTTTAATTTTTCTGATTTTTTTATTTTGATAGATGCACATTTGAATCTTTGTCAAATCCTAGGTTTGGCCAAGATTTAAACAAGTATAAAACATGAAAATGAAAAGGGGAAGCATGTATCCTTTCTTAGTCACTCTAAAATGAAGTTTTTGGGATGTTCTTGAAATTTTCATGTTTGAAACCCAAAACCACTTCTCTTCATGCTTGACTTCATAAGATAGAGTTTAGGGGCTAGCTAGGGGATAGATACATGATTTGCCTAGGTTTGAATATGCATGTCCAAACCTTGTTTATCAACTTGAATGCTTACTATATGACATAAGAAGACTATATGCTTTTGTTTTTCATTTTTCTGATTTTTTTTTAAATTTTATGCCCATTTGAATCTTTTGGTCAAATCCTTGGTTTAATTTGACACGGATTTAAACAAGTTTAAAATATGAAAATGAAAAGGTGGTAAGCAGGCATGTATCCTTCTTATATATATTAGTCACTCTAAAATGAAGCTTTTGGGAGGTTTTTGAAATTTCCATGTTTGAAACCCAAAACCACTTCTCTTCATGTTGTTGACTTCATAAGATAGAGTTTAGGGGTTAGGGGTATAGATACATGACTTGTCTTGTTTGAATATGTGTCTAGACCTTGTTTATCAACTTTAATGCTTACTATATGACATAAGAACACTATGCGCTTTAATTTGGTTTTTAATTTTTTTAAATTTTGATGCACATTTTGAATCTTGGTCAAATCCTAGGTTTGACCGAGATTTGAACAAGTTTAAAACAAGAAAATAAAAGGTAAGCCCGCCAGACTGGATCCTTTCTTAGTCACTCTATAATGAAGCTTTTAGGGGGGTTGTTGAAAATGTAAGCATGTATCCTTCTTAGTACGTCACACCACAATGAAGCTTTTGGGAGGGTTTTTGAAATGTCCATGTTTGAAACCCAAAACGACTTCTCTTCGTGCTTGACTTCATAATTAAGACAAAGTTTAGGGTTAGGGGTATATAGATACATGATTTTTCTGGTTTGAATATGTCTAGACTTTGTTTATCAACTAGCTTGAGTGCTTACTATATGGCATATATAAGAAGCTAGGCTATGTGCTTTGGTTTTTCATTTTTTTTGAATTTTTATGCCCATTTGAATCTTGGTCAAATCCTAGGTACGTACGGTTTGACCAAGATTTGAACATGTTTAAAACATGAAAATAAAAGGTAAGCATGGATCCTTCTTAGTCACTCTAAAATGAAGCTTTTGGGAGGTTTTTGAAATTTCCATGTTTGAAACCCAAAACCACTTCTCTTCATGCTTGGCTTCGTAAGATAGAGTTTAGGGTTTGGGGTAGATACGTACATGATTTTTCTAAGTATTTTTACGCCCATTTGAATCTTCGTCAAATCCTAAGTTTGACCAAGATTTGAACAAGTTTAAAAACATGAAAATGAAAAGGGTAAGCCTGGATCCTTGTTTAGGGTTAGGGGGTAGATACATGATTTTTGTGGTTTGAATATGGCAGACCTTGTTTATCACCTTGATATATGACATAGGAAGACGGTGTGCTTTTGTTTTTCTTTTTTTTGAATTTTTATGCCCATTTGAATCTTGGTCAAGTCATAGGTTTGACCAAGATTTAAACATGTTTAAAACATGAAAATGAAAAAGTAAGCCTGGATCCTTCTTAGTCACTCCAAAATGTACCAATTGATAAATGAGTTAACTTGGCTTCATGGAAAAAATAATGTCATGTAAATGATTTAACTTGGCTTTCGTACCCTTGAATCCATAGGAAACTTTGTATAAATGTAGTAGTATAATAATCAACCGAGTTTTTACATCAACAGGTCTGTCACTTACGTGTGGTGCCCATGCGTGAGGTCCCACACTTCAGTGAGCACAAGTCACGTGCAATAGGTACGCAAACTCCCAGCCATTTTCTTTGTCAAGAGAAGACGCATCAGGATGCGTATTGGAAGTATGTGGGTCCTTCTGGATCCTTCGGTTGTCCCTCTCACAAAAAAACAAATCTCTCTCATTCTCGGCCTCGCTCGACTCGCTCGCTCGCTCGCTCGCTCCTGCTCACTGACAAACCCTGCACAAAAGTCAACATCATCACCCGAAAAAGGGGAGACACCATAATTCTCTCCCTTCTTCTCTCCTTCCGAGTGATCCCTTCTTCCTCCGAGTTTCACTCGACGGGCAAACACACATGTGCTGCATAGTAATAATAAAAAAGTAGAAAAATCGACCTACGAATCTATGATTAAATAGGTTAAACTAGGGTTTTGCCCACTACTACAGATCAAGTTCAGAAATATCCAACTACTAGTTCGATTTTGGGCTACTAATATAAAATTAAAATAAGTTGAACTAGTATTCCTCTAAAAAATCATTTTGGTATGCATTGTTTGATACTTTTCATAGCTATAGTGCATCACAAATTTATGATTTCATGCTTTGCTTTGCCAATTTCGATTTTTTCTAACCACCTTCTCTTTGATTTCAAATTTAGGTCAAACTATCGATGCCTACTATGTGTTCTACTTGAATTGGATGCAGCGTGCGCACATGTTTTGCCATTGTTCTGGGCTTCCACACATCTTTGGGGCATCCAAGTATTTAAGTTACCTTGTTTTTTTGAATTGTAATTCATACCCTTCCTCCCAATTTTTATGCACATTTGAATCTTGGTCAAATCCTAAGTTTGACCAAGATTTGAACAAGTTTAAAACATGAAAATGAAAAGGTAAGCCTGAATCCTTCTTAGTCACTCAAAAATGAGAAGCTTTTGGGAGTTTTTTGAAATTTCCATGTTTGAAACCCAAAACCACTTCTCTTCATGCTTGACTTCATAAGACAGAGTTTAGGGTTAGGGGGTAGATACATGATTTGTCTAGTTTGTTGTTTAGACCTTGTTTATCAACTTGAATGCTTACTATATGACATAATAATACTATGTGCTTTGGTTTTCATTTTTTTTGACTTTTTCTGAATTTTTATGCCCATTTGATCTTGGTCAAATCCTAGGCTTAACCAATATTTAAACAAGTTTAAAACATGAAAATGAAAAGGTAAGCCTGTATCCTTCTTAGTCACTCCAAAATGAAGCTTTTGGGAAGGTTTTTGAAATTTCCATGTTTGAAATCCAAAACGACTTCTCTTCGTGCTTGACTTCATAAGACAAAGTTTAGGGCTAGGGGTAGAAACATGATTTTTCTGGTTTGAATATGTCTAGACCTTGTTTACCAACTTGATCGAGTGCTTACTATATGACATAAGAAGGCTATATGCTTTGGTTTTTCATTTTTTTGAAATTTTATGCCCATTTGAATCTTGATCAAATCCTAGGTACAGTTTGACCAAGATTTGAACAATTTTAAAACATGAAAATAAAAGGTAAGCCCGACCTGGATCCTTTAGTCACTCTAAAATGAAGCTTTTGGGGGGTTCTTGAAATTTCCAAGTTTGAAACCCAAAACCACTTCTCTTCATGCTTGACTACACATAAGACAGAGTTTAGGGTTAGGGGTAGATACATGATTTTTCTTGTTTGAATATATCTAGACCTTGTTTATATCAACTTTAATGCTAACTATATATGACATAAGAAAACTATGTGCTTTGGTTTTTAATTTTTCTGATTTTTTTATTTTGATAGATGCACATTTGAATCTTTGTCAAATCCTAGGTTTGGCCAAGATTTAAACAAGTATAAAACATGAAAATGAAAAGGGGAAGCCTGTATCCTTTCTTAGTCACTCTAAAATGAAGTTTTTGGGATGTTCTTGAAATTTTCATGTTTGAAACCCAAAACCACTTCTCTTCATGCTTGACTTCATAAGATAGAGTTTAGGGGCTAGCTAGGGGATAGATACATGATTTGCCTAGGTTTGAATATGCATGTCCAAACCTTGTTTATCAACTTGAATGCTTACTATATGACATAAGAAGACTATATGCTTTTGTTTTTCATTTTTCTGATTTTTTTTAAAATTTTATGCCCATTTGAATCTTTTGGTCAAATCCTTGGTTTAATTTGACACGGATTTAAACAAGTTTAAAATATGAAAATGAAAAGGTGGTAAGCAGGCATGTATCCTTCTTATATATATTAGTCACTCTAAAATGAAGCTTTTGGGAGGTTTTTGAAATTTCCATGTTTGAAACCCAAAACCACTTCTCTTCATGTTGTTGACTTCATAAGATAGAGTTTAGGGGTTAGGGGTATAGATACATGACTTGTCTTGTTTGAATATGTGTCTAGACCTTGTTTATCAACTTTAATGCTTACTATATGACATAAGAACACTATGCGCTTTAATTTGGTTTTTAATTTTTTTAAAATTTGATGCACATTTTGAATCTTGGTCAAATCCTAGGTTTGACCGAGATTTGAACAAGTTTAAAACAAGAAAATAAAAGGTAAGCCCGCCAGACTGGATCCTTTCTTAGTCACTCTATAATGAAGCTTTTAGGGGGGTTGTTGAAAATGTAAGCATGTATCCTTCTTAGTACGTCACACCACAATGAAGCTTTTGGGAGGGTTTTTGAAATGTCCATGTTTGAAACCCAAAACGACTTCTCTTCGTGCTTGACTTCATAATTAAGACAAAGTTTAGGGTTAGGGGTATATAGATACATGATTTTTCTGGTTTGAATATGTCTAGACTTTGTTTATCAACTAGCTTGAGTGCTTACTATATGGCATATATAAGAAGCTAGGCTATGTGCTTTGGTTTTTCATTTTTTTTTGAATTTTTATGCCCATTTGAATATTGGTCAAATCCTAGGTACGTACGGTTTGACCAAGATTTGAACATGTTTAAAACATGAAAATAAAAGGTAAGCATGGATCCTTCTTAGTCACTCTAAAATGAAGCTTTTGGGAGGTTTTTGAAATTTCCATGTTTGAAACCCAAAACCACTTCTCTTCATGCTTGGCTTCGTAAGATAGAGTTTAGGGTTTGGGGTAGATACGTACATGATTTTTCTAAGTATTTTTACGCCCATTTGAATCTTCGTCAAATCCTAAGTTTGACCAAGATTTGAACAAGTTTAAAAACATGAAAATGAAAAGGGTAAGCCTGGATCCTTGTTTAGGGTTAGGGGGTAGATACATGATTTTTGTGGTTTGAATATGGCAGACCTTGTTTATCACCTTGATATATGACATAGGAAGACGGTGTGCTTTTGTTTTTCTTTTTTTTGAATTTTTATGCCCATTTGAATCTTGGTCAAGTCATAGGTTTGACCAAGATTTAAACATGTTTAAAACATGAAAATGAAAAAGTAAGCCTGGATCCTTCTTAGTCACTCCAAAATGTACCAATTGATAAATGAGTTAACTTGGCTTCATGGAAAAAATAATGTCATGTAAATGATTTAACTTGGCTTTCGTACCCTTGAATCCATAGGAAACTTTGTATAAATGTAGTAGTATAATAATCAACCGAGTTTTTACATCAACAGGTCTGTCACTTACGTGTGGTGCCCATGCGTGAGGTCCCACACTTCAGTGAGCACAAGTCACGTGCAATAGGTACGCAAACTCCCAGCCATTTTCTTTGTCAAGAGAAGACGCATCAGGATGCGTATTGGAAGTATGTGGGTCCTTCTGGATCCTTCGGTTGTCCCTCTCACAAAAAAACAAATCTCTCTCATTCTCGGCCTCGCTCGCCTCGCTCGCTCGCTCGCTCGCACCTCCTGCTCACTGACAAACCCTGCACAAAAGTCAACATCATCACCCGAAAAAGGGGAGACACCATAATTCTCTCCCTTCTTCTCTCCTTCCGAGTGATCCCTTCTTCCTCCGAGTTTCACTCGACGGGCAAACACACATGTGCTGCATAGTAATAATAAAAAAGTAGAAAAATCGACCTACGAATCTATGATTAAATAGGTTAAACTAGGGTTTTGCCCACTACTACAGATCAAGTTCAGAAATATCCAACTACTAGTTCGATTTTGGGCTACTAATATAAAATTAAAATAAGTTGAACTAGTATTCCTCTAAAAAATCATTTTGGTATGCATTGTTTGATACTTTTCATAGCTATAGTGCATCACAAATTTATGATTTCATGCTTTGCTTTGCCAATTTCGATTTTTTCTAACCACCTTCTCTTTGATTTCAAATTTAGGTCAAACTATCGATGCCTACTATGTGTTCTACTTGAATTGGATGCAGCGTGCGCACATGTTTTGCCATTGTTCTGGGCTTCCACACATCTTTGGGGCATCCAAGTATTTAAGTTACCTTGTTTTTTGAATTGTAATTCATACCCTTCCTCCCAATTTTTATGCACATTTGAATCTTGGTCAAATCCTAAGTTTGACCAAGATTTGAACAAGTTTAAAACATGAAAATGAAAAGGTAAGCCTGAATCCTTCTTAGTCACTCAAAAATGAGAAGCTTTTGGGAGTTTTTTGAAATTTCCATGTTTGAAACCCAAAACCACTTCTCTTCATGCTTGACTTCATAAGACAGAGTTTAGGGTTAGGGGGTAGATACATGATTTGTCTAGTTTGTTGTTTAGACCTTGTTTATCAACTTGAATGCTTACTATATGACATAATAATACTATGTGCTTTGGTTTTCATTTTTTTTGACTTTTTCTGAATTTTTATGCCCATTTGATCTTGGTCAAATCCTAGGCTTAACCAATATTTAAACAAGTTTAAAACATGAAAATGAAAAGGTAAGCCTGTATCCTTCTTAGTCACTCCAAAATGAAGCTTTTGGGAAGGTTTTTGAAATTTCCATGTTTGAAATCCAAAACGACTTCTCTTCGTGCTTGACTTCATAAGACAAAGTTTAGGGCTAGGGGTAGAAACATGATTTTTCTGGTTTGAATATGTCTAGACCTTGTTTACCAACTTGATCGAGTGCTTACTATATGACATAAGAAGGCTATATGCTTTGGTTTTTCATTTTTTTTGAAATTTTATGCCCATTTGAATCTTGATCAAATCCTAGGTACAGTTTGACCAAGATTTGAACAATTTTAAAACATGAAAATAAAAGGTAAGCCCGACCTGGATCCTTTAGTCACTCTAAAATGAAGCTTTTGGGGGTTCTTGAAATTTCCAAGTTTGAAACCCAAAACCACTTCTCTTCATGCTTGACTACACATAAGACAGAGTTTAGGGTTAGGGGTAGATACATGATTTTTCTTGTTTGAATATATCTAGACCTTGTTTATATCAACTTTAATGCTAACTATATATGACATAAGAAAACTATGTGCTTTGGTTTTTAATTTTTCTGATTTTTTTATTTTGATAGATGCACATTTGAATCTTTGTCAAATCCTAGGTTTGGCCAAGATTTAAACAAGTATAAAACATGAAAATGAAAAGGGGAAGCCTGTATCCTTTCTTAGTCACTCTAAAATGAAGTTTTTGGGATGTTCTTGAAATTTTCATGTTTGAAACCCAAAACCACTTCTCTTCATGCTTGACTTCATAAGATAGAGTTTAGGGGCTAGGGGATAGATACATGATTTGCCTAGGTTTGAATATGCATGTCCAAACCTTGTTTATCAACTTGAATGCTTACTATATGACATAAGAAGACTATATGCTTTTGTTTTTCATTTTTCTGATTTTTTTAAAATTTTATGCCCATTTGAATCTTTTGGTCAAATCCTTGGTTTAATTTGACACGGATTTAAACAAGTTTAAAATATGAAAATGAAAAGGTGGTAAGCAGGCATGTATCCTTCTTATATATATTAGTCACTCTAAAATGAAGCTTTTGGGAGGTTTTTGAAATTTCCATGTTTGAAACCCAAAACCACTTCTCTTCATGTTGTTGACTTCATAAGATAGAGTTTAGGGGTTAGGGGTATAGATACATGACTTGTCTTGTTTGAATATGTGTCTAGACCTTGTTTATCAACTTTAATGCTTACTATATGACATAAGAACACTATGCGCTTTAATTTGGTTTTTAATTTTTTTAAATTTTGATGCACATTTTGAATCTTGGTCAAATCCTAGGTTTGACCGAGATTTGAACAAGTTTAAAACAAGAAAATAAAAGGTAAGCCCGCCAGACTGGATCCTTTCTTAGTCACTCTATAATGAAGCTTTTAGGGGGGTTGTTGAAAATGTAAGCATGTATCCTTCTTAGTACGTCACACCACAATGAAGCTTTTGGGAGGGTTTTTGAAATGTCCATGTTTGAAACCCAAAACGACTTCTCTTCGTGCTTGACTTCATAATTAAGACAAAGTTTAGGGTTAGGGGTATATAGATACATGATTTTTCTGGTTTGAATATGTCTAGACTTTGTTTATCAACTAGCTTGAGTGCTTACTATATGGCATATATAAGAAGCTAGGCTATGTGCTTTGGTTTTTCATTTTTTTTTGAATTTTTATGCCCATTTGAATCTTGGTCAAATCCTAGGTACGTACGGTTTGACCAAGATTTGAACATGTTTAAAACATGAAAATAAAAGGTAAGCATGGATCCTTCTTAGTCACTCTAAAATGAAGCTTTTGGGAGGTTTTTGAAATTTCCATGTTTGAAACCCAAAACCACTTCTCTTCATGCTTGGCTTCGTAAGATAGAGTTTAGGGTTTGGGGTAGATACGTACATGATTTTTCTAAGTATTTTTACGCCCATTTGAATCTTCGTCAAATCCTAAGTTTGACCAAGATTTGAACAAGTTTAAAAACATGAAAATGAAAAGGGTAAGCCTGGATCCTTGTTTAGGGTTAGGGGGTAGATACATGATTTTTGTGGTTTGAATATGGCAGACCTTGTTTATCACCTTGATATATGACATAGGAAGACGGTGTGCTTTTGTTTTTCTTTTTTTTGAATTTTTATGCCCATTTGAATCTTGGTCAAGTCATAGGTTTGACCAAGATTTAAACATGTTTAAAACATGAAAATGAAAAAGTAAGCCTGGATCCTTCTTAGTCACTCCAAAATGTACCAATTGATAAATGAGTTAACTTGGCTTCATGGAAAAAATAATGTCATGTAAATGATTTAACTTGGCTTTCGTACCCTTGAATCCATAGGAAACTTTGTATAAATGTAGTAGTATAATAATCAACCGAGTTTTTACATCAACAGGTCTGTCACTTACGTGTGGTGCCCATGCGTGAGGTCCCACACTTCAGTGAGCACAAGTCACGTGCAATAGGTACGCAAACTCCCAGCCATTTTCTTTGTCAAGAGAAGACGCATCAGGATGCGTATTGGAAGTATGTGGGTCCTTCTGGATCCTTCGGTTGTCCCTCTCACAAAAAAAACAAATCTCTCTCATTCTCGGCCTCGCTCGACTCGCTCGCTCGCTCGCACCTCCTGCTCACTGACAAACCCTGCACAAAAGTCAACATCATCACCCGAAAAAGGGGAGACACCATAATTCTCTCCCTTCTTCTCTCCTTCCGAGTGATCCCTCTTCCTCCGAGTTTCACTCGACGGGCAAACACACATGTGCTGCATAGTAATAATAAAAAAGTAGAAAAATCGACCTACGAATCTATGATTAAATAGGTTAAACTAGGGTTTTGCCCACTACTACAGATCAAGTTCAGAAATATCCAACTACTAGTTCGATTTTGGGCTACTAATATAAAATTAAAATAAGTTGAACTAGTATTCCTCTAAAAAATCATTTTGGTATGCATTGTTTGATACTTTTCATAGCTATAGTGCATCACAAATTTATGATTTCATGCTTTGCTTTGCCAATTTCGATTTTTTCTAACCACCTTCTCTTTGATTTCAAATTTAGGTCAAACTATCGATGCCTACTATGTGTTCTACTTGAATTGGATGCAGCGTGCGCACATGTTTTGCCATTGTTCTGGGCTTCCACACATCTTTGGGGCATCCAAGTATTTAAGTTACCTTGTTTTTTTGAATTGTAATTCATACCCTTCCTCCCAATTTTTATGCACATTTGAATCTTGGTCAAATCCTAAGTTTGACCAAGATTTGAACAAGTTTAAAACATGAAAATGAAAAGGTAAGCCTGAATCCTTCTTAGTCACTCAAAAATGAGAAGCTTTTGGGAGTTTTTTGAAATTTCCATGTTTGAAACCCAAAACCACTTCTCTTCATGCTTGACTTCATAAGACAGAGTTTAGGGTTAGGGGGTAGATACATGATTTGTCTAGTTTGTTGTTTAGACCTTGTTTATCAACTTGAATGCTTACTATATGACATAATAATACTATGTGCTTTGGTTTTCATTTTTTTTGACTTTTTCTGAATTTTTATGCCCATTTGATCTTGGTCAAATCCTAGGCTTAACCAATATTTAAACAAGTTTAAAACATGAAAATGAAAAGGTAAGCCTGTATCCTTCTTAGTCACTCCAAAATGAAGCTTTTGGGAAGGTTTTTGAAATTTCCATGTTTGAAATCCAAAACGACTTCTCTTCGTGCTTGACTTCATAAGACAAAGTTTAGGGCTAGGGGTAGAAACATGATTTTTCTGGTTTGAATATGTCTAGACCTTGTTTACCAACTTGAGTGCTTACTATATGACATAAGAAGGCTATATGCTTTGGTTTTTCATTTTTTTGAAATTTTATGCCCATTTGAATCTTGATCAAATCCTAGGTACAGTTTGACCAAGATTTGAACAATTTTAAAACATGAAAATAAAAGGTAAGCCCGACCTGGATCCTTTAGTCACTCTAAAATGAAGCTTTTGGGGGGTTCTTGAAATTTCCAAGTTTGAAACCCAAAACCACTTCTCTTCATGCTTGACTACATAAGACAGAGTTTAGGGTTAGGGGTAGATACATGATTTTTCTTGTTTGAATATATCTAGACCTTGTTTATATCAACTTTAATGCTAACTATATATGACATAAGAAAACTATGTGCTTTGGTTTTTAATTTTTCTGATTTTTTTATTTTGATAGATGCACATTTGAATCTTTGTCAAATCCTAGGTTTGACCAAGATTTAAACAAGTATAAAACATGAAAATGAAAAGGGGAAGCCTGTATCCTTTCTTAGTCACTCTAAAATGAAGTTTTTGGGATGTTCTTGAAATTTTCATGTTTGAAACCCAAAACCACTTCTCTTCATGCTTGACTTCATAAGATAGAGTTTAGGGGCTAGCTAGGGGATAGATACATGATTTGCCTAGGTTTGAATATGCATGTCCAAACCTTGTTTATCAACTTGAATGCTTACTATATGACATAAGAAGACTATATGCTTTTGTTTTTCATTTTTCTGATTTTTTTTAAATTTTATGCCCATTTGAATCTTTTGGTCAAATCCTTGGTTTAATTTGACACGGATTTAAACAAGTTTAAAATATGAAAATGAAAAGGTGGTAAGCAGGCATGTATCCTTCTTATATATATTAGTCACTCTAAAATGAAGCTTTTGGGAGGTTTTTGAAATTTCCATGTTTGAAACCCAAAACCACTTCTCTTCATGTTGTTGACTTCATAAGATAGAGTTTAGGGGTTAGGGGTATATATACATGACTTGTCTTGTTTGAATATGTGTCTAGACCTTGTTTATCAACTTTAATGCTTACTATATGACATAAGAACACTATGCGCTTTAATTTGGTTTTTAATTTTTTTAAATTTTGATGCACATTTTGAATCTTGGTCAAATCCTAGGTTTGACCGAGATTTGAACAAGTTTAAAACAAGAAAATAAAAGGTAAGCCCGCCAGACTGGATCCTTTCTTAGTCACTCTATAATGAAGCTTTTAGGGGGGTTGTTGAAAATGTAAGCATGTATCCTTCTTAGTACGTCACACCACAATGAAGCTTTTGGGAGGGTTTTTGAAATGTCCATGTTTGAAACCCAAAACGACTTCTCTTCGTGCTTGACTTCATAATTAAGACAAAGTTTAGGGTTAGGGGTAGATACATGATTTTTCTGGTTTGAATATGTCTAGACCTTGTTTACCAACTTGAGTGCTTACTATATGACATAAGAAGGCTATATGCTTTGGTTTTTCATTTTTTTGAAATTTTATGCCCATTTGAATCTAGATCAAATCCTAGATACTGTTTTGGGTGATTTGTCATTCAAAAATTTGGTATCATTCGGATCGGAGGAAGTATAGTTGGAGATGAATGGCCCACCAAGTCTCTGCCTTGAAGTTTGCTCTTTGACCAGTATTACTACTCGCGAGGTGCCGAGGAGACGGGGAGGCCAAATTTAAGAACTAACCTTTGCTCTTGCCGTCTTCCTCAGTTCACCACTTTGTTTACCTCTTGGAATACTACTTCGCCACCATGACCGGGAGCAAGTCTCGCCACAGAAGGGCTCGTGCGGCTGCGGCGAAGCTGAGGGAATCCCAGCAATGGCGTCCCTGTGCTGCTGTCGAGGTGCCTTCTGCGCAAGAGTCTTCAAGGGCGTCGCAGCCCGCGACTGCTACCTTCAGGCGATCCTCCGTTCTTGCGCATCTTTCTATGTCTTTCACAACTTATCATCCCCTCCTTTTCTTACCTTCTCTCAATCGTATATTCAGGTCGGGCGGCCTTAGTTTTCCCGCAGCCCTCCTGCCTGCGGAAACATCTTCCACGGAGCCAAGTTCTCAAAGCAGCGAGGTATAGACATTCGTGCAAATTGGGATTCCCATTTTCTCTTTCTTGGTACTTCTCTGGGTACACTTCTGATTTTGTGCTCCATCCCCATCTGATAGAAGCCCCGCTACGAGATCGGTCCCATTTTAGAAATGGTTATGGGCGATTTCTGCGTCGAGACGGCGGACAGAAGCGCCCTCGCCGATGAGTGCATGAGACTTTATTCTGAGCTCGCCACTGAGAAGATCCGGATTCGCATTCTCGACGATATCGCCATGAAATCGTTCACTGCGAGTAATGAGATCCAGCGGCGGAGCCTCGGCCAGGCGGAGACCATGGACAAACTCGCCGGACTGATCCTGAACCTCACGGTTAGGACGGACAAACTAGAGGCCGAGCTGTCACAGGAGAAGGCTCTCAACTCCGAGCTGAAGCGTCAAGCAGGCTCAAGGTAGATCTTGACCAGGTCACTGTGTACCACTAGCTGCAATCCTTGATGACTGTTGTGTCACCTGGCTTCCGAGTTTCTGAAGGTTAATTTTCGAAATTTTGTTCGTAAAATTGGCCTGTGGAAATGTAAACTAACTAGTACTCTTACTTTATTATATTAGTACTTGTGTCAATGTAGTAGTTGTGTCTGAGTCGAGTCAATGTTGAGTCGTTCTCGTTGAGTCACCTAGTCTTCTATTATATACTAAAAGCAAAATAAGATGTTTTAAATAGAGACACAAGGTTAATCCACATCATCTTAATTATTATTAATCGTTGGATCTGTAATTTGTGACTAGGATTTACTAATAGATGAATATAACGTAAACGTACACATGTGTAACACGAACTCAAACTTGACACGATCTATTTTTTTTATTTGGTGCGGGAAAGTCTAAGGTTGCACGTAAAAGTGTAGTTTTGGGAAAAACATGGAAACAGAGTCTGTTGCCCATACGAGTTAAACGTACACATGTGTAACACGAACTCAAACTTGACACGATCTATTTTTTTTATTTGGCGCGGGAAAGTCTAAGGTTGCACGTAAAAGTGTAGTTTGGGGAAAAACATGGAAACAGAGTCTGTTGCCCATACGAGTTTAACATATGTTGTTTTCTTTCTTTGACCGTAAGAATCCTATCAGATTCTGTCAAAAAGAAAAGAATCCTATCAGATCACGTTTAAATGGGATCTAGATTGAGCCATATATTTACGTGCATGTGACCTATCCCGTCACGTTTAGACCAGTTTTTTTGAAAGTTTAGATGAGTTATCTGTGTATTATCCTAGCGTCGGACTGTGTCGTGTGCATACATATTCTGAACCACACGTGCATGACAAGGTTTTTAAACTAGGACGTGTAATATTTTAAAATTAGAATTCATTTTTTTAGTAACCACATGAGCTGAGCGAGAGTGCCGGCGAGGAGGACGTGTTATGCGTCGAGCTACTACGGTCGTCCTGCCGTCGAGCCGGGTAGCCTGGAAGATGAGGATGTACGCTAAATAGTGTGAAGTGGTTTATACTACATGAATTGAGTGTACTTAAACAAATCGAAAGAAAAAAGGTTACCCTCACTCTCGAGAAGGATATAGCAGATTTTTAAAATTGGGACGTTTCTTTACACCTACACTAAATAGTGTATAGATTCATCAAAATTTAAAAAGAATTGCGACATCTTTTTCTGAACAAGGTAGTACAAAGTAGAGCACATGTATGTACTCCCTCCGTTTGTTAATGTATGACATTTAAACAAGCTAGATTGGCTAGCTAAAACGTCTAATATTTATAAACAGAGGAAGTATGATATAAAAAAATATTATCTAAAAATATTGAGCACGCATCTTGCTCCACAATTATCTTGCTCGATAGTTAGATACGAAGTTTTTCCCCAAACTTCATTTGTAGGTAATACGGTTGGTCATTGCCATAATCATATACACTCATGGTAACCACATGCTATCCTGTGTTCGTCACACACAAACATTCCATCTGGTCTATCCCAATTCATTCTAAATCAGTTATTATGAGAGAAGGGTGTAATTGGTTCTGAAGAGTGAATAAGTTCCAATTAGACCAATTATTTTCGATAGAGTGCTGTGTTTCGAAGAAACATGTTAGAAAAATCTCTATAGATGATTATAAATACATTATTATATGATTTTGGATTTAAAGCTCACCGCCATGTTTAGCTACGTTTATTTATGAAAATTTTACAAAGTGTAATATCTAGATAGTCATGTCCCACTTCTAAGTCGGCTACACAAGTTTATGGTTATACTAATTGGGACTCCGGGTCAGAGGGTACGACGCGGTAAATAAAAAACAATTATATCCGGGTGAGAGTACTATTTTGCGTGGATTTAAGTGGTTTTATCAAAATTTCCACAGGCGTATGGATATAGAATCAGGACAAGATTGCTCCATTGTACCTTAAGTGTTAGTTTTAGAAAGATCATGTCAACAATATTGGAGTTCTTATTTGGAATCAAACTCATAGGCACATAAGTAATCCACTAGCATAGTTGGATTAAATAGAAGAGAGAGTAAGGACAATATGTATATGGAGGTAGTTCGTCGGTCTATTATTAGAGAGAATAATGATGTAAGTGTAAGAGTAGCAATAACAATAGGTTGTTTTGTCACGATAAAAATCCACTAATGCAAGGCTACACCTTCAATATTTAGTCATCAAACCAGTGGAATTTTAAATACCAAAAACTCAAATATAAATTGTAGAATATGTGACATGGTATTCTTGGAAATGTCATAGTAACTATTCATGGTAAATCAAAATTGCGAGGGCCATCTTGCTAGTATCTATAATATCTAAATAGGAACAAGAAATCCAAAATTTTCAAATTCTGGCAAAAATTAGAACTTCTCAGGAAAATCTATTTTTTTATAGGAAATCAAAAACACTGAAACGAGTATACTATTTTAATTTGAGCCATTTATGTGCAGATTTGCATAAAAAGACTGACATTTTCCCTAAACTTTGTATATTGTGAAGTCAAGCATGGAGAGAAGTGGTTTTGGGTTTCAAACATCCTTTTCATTTTCTTGTCTTAAACTTGTTTAAATCTTGGTCAAACCTAAGATTTGACCAAAAGATTCAAACATGCATAAATTCAAAAAAATCAGAAAAATGAAAAAACAAAAGCATATAGTCTTCTTATGTCATATAGTAAGCATTCAAGTTGATAAACAAGGTCTAGACATATTCAAACCAGAAAAATCATGTATATATCTACCCCTAACCCTAAACTCTGTCTTATGAAGAGAAGTGGTTTTGGGTTTCAAACATGGAAATTTGAAGAACCTCCCAAAAGCTTCATTTTAGATTGTGACTAAGAAGGATCCAGGCTTACCTTTTCACTTTCATGTTCTAAACTTGTTTAAATCCTAGTCAAACCTAGGATTTCACAAAGATTCAAATATATGGGTATAAAATACAAAAAAAATAGAAAAATGAAAAACGAAAGCACATAGTCTTCTTATGTCATATAGTAAGCATTAAAGTTGATAAACAAGGTCTAGACATATTCAAACTAGACAAATCATGTATCTCCCCCTAACCCCTAAACTTTGTATTATGAAGTCAAGCATGAAGAGAAGTGGTTTTGGGTTTCAAACATGGAAATTTCAAAAACCTCTTAAAAATTCATTTTAGAGTGACTAAGAAGGATGCAAGCTTCCCTTTTCATTTGCATGTCTTAAACTTGTTTAAATCTGGGTCAAACCTAAGATTTGACCAAAAGATTCAAACGGGCATAAAATTCAAAAAAAATCAGAAAAATGAAAAACAAAAGCATATAGTCTTCTTGTGTCATATAGTAAGCATTCAAGTTGATAAACAAGGTCTAGACATATTCAAACCAGAAAATCATGTATATATCTACCCCTAACCCTAAACTCTGTATTATGAAGTCAATCATGAAGAGAAGTGGTTTTGGGTTTCAAACATGGATATTTCAAGAACCTCCCAAAAGCTTCATTTTAGAGTGTGACTAAGAAGGATCCAGGCTTACCTTTTTCATTTTCATGTACTAAACTTGTTTAAATCCTGGTCAAACCTAGGATTTCACAAAGATTCAAATATATGTGTATAAAATATAAAAAATAGAAAAATGAAAACCAAAGCACATAGTCTACTTATGTCACATAGTAAGCATTCAAGTTGATAAACAAGGTCTAGACATATTCAAACCAGAAAAATCATGTATATATCTACCCCTAACCCTAAACTCTGTCTTATGAAGTTAATCATGAAGAGAAGTGGTTTTGGGTTTCAAACATTGGAATTCCAAGAACCTCCCAAAAGCTTCATTTTAGAGTGTGACTAAGAAGGATCCAAGCTTACCTTTTCATTTTCATGTTCTAAACTTGTTTAAATCCTGGTCAAAACTAGGATTTCACAAAGATTCAAATATATGGGTATAAAATTCAAAAAAATAGAAAAATGAAAAACCAAAGCACATAGTCTTCTTATGTCATATAGTAAGCATTAAAGTTGATAAACAAGGTCTAGACATATTCAACCTAGACAAATCATGTATCTACCCCCTAACCCCTAAACTCTGTCTTATGAAGTCCAACATGAAGAGAAGTGGTTTTGGGTTTCAAACATGGAAATTTCAAAAACCTCTTACAAAATTCAGTTTAGAGTGACTAATTAAGAAGGATGCATTCTCCCCTTTTCATTTTCATGTCTTAAACTTGTTTAAATCTTGGTCAAACCTAAGATTTGACCAAAAGATTCAAACGGGCATAAAAAAATCAGAAAAATGAAAACCAAAGCACATAATTTTCTTATGTCATATAGTAAGCATTCAAGTTGATAAACAAGGTCTAGACATATTCAAACCAGAAAATCATGTATATATCTACCCTAACCCTAAACTCTGTCTTATGAAGTCAATCATGAAGAGAAGTGGTTTTGGGTTTCAAACATGGAAATTTCAAGAACCTCCCAAAAGCTTCATTTTAGAGTGACTAAGAAGGATCCAGGCTTACCTTTTCATTTTCATGTTTTAAACTTGTTTAAATCCTGGTCAAACCTAGGATTTGACAAAGATTCGAATATATGGGCAAAAAATTCAAAAAAAATAGAAAAATGAAAAACCAAAGCACATAGTCTCCTTGTGTCATATAGTAAGCATTAAAGTTGACAAAAAAGGTCTAGATATATGCAAACTAGACAAATCATGTATCTACCCCCTAACCCCTAAACTCTGTCTTATGAAGTCAAGCATGAAGAGAAGTCGTTTTGGGTTTCAAACATGGAAATTTCAAGAACATCCCAAAAGCTTCATTTTAGAGTGACTAAGAAGGATCCATGATTACCTTTTCATTTTCATGTTTTAAACTTGTTTAATCTTGGTCAAACCTAGGATTTGACCAAGATTCAAATGGGCACAAAATTTAAAAAATCAGAAAAATGAAAAACCAAAGTACATAGTCTTCTTATGTCATGTAGTAAGCATTCAAGTTGATAAAATGGTTCATGCCGGCGTCTTAGCTGCTAAAAAAAATTATACACCAATTGATTTGACGAATTGATGATTTACTCTAGTCTGCTTCTAGACCATGCAGCTAGCGAGTATTCATATGTACTGCATGGAGCCCCCAACTTTTGACTTCCCGTGTCGGAAAAGGCCTGTCTAATAATGTGGGGCAGTGAGGTATCCCGAAGTATCTAGAGGGTTCCAGTGTTTCAGGCTTTCAGCATCGCCAGTCCAAGGGAAGGATGGGTGACGAATCCGTGCATTCACAGCCGTTTAGATCTGAAGAGTCCTTGTATGATGAGCGGTAGATAGCACCTCTAAGCTGCAAATCAACAGCTTCAATTACTTCAAATGAGCATTGGCCGGAAGGCTGACAGAGTGAAAAAATTCAATTTCAAAAACTCATGTATAGAATAGAAAAAAATAAAAAACATGTAGATAGAATAGAGGTATAGATAGATTAGCCCAAAAAAGAAGAGGACGGGGAAATTTCGAACGCTCGCCTTTAACTCAGCACAGCAGACACCTCCCTCGCGCTCCTAAACTTTCGAACGCGCGCCCAATATTTCGAACGCTCGCCTTTAACTCAGCACCCAGCCCACCTTGTTCTTCTCTAGACACCTCCTTCGGCGCCCTGTTCTTCTCTAGACACACCCTCGGTGAACCAGGCCGCGCACCAAAACTTCCCCACGCTGTCTATCAGCCGCGTCAGCCGGCGACTGCTGGTGGCGCCGTTCTTCTCCAGCCGCACCGGCAGGCGCGGTCAGCTGGTAGATCCTCACGGTATGCATGCTATCTTCAGGCCTGGGCAAGTACGATTCATTATAGCTCAATCGAAGTCAGTCGCCGTCGCCCAGCCCTTATAAGTTCGTTAGTTCGTTCGAATCGATCGGTTGATATTGTTTTCCTCTCGATGTGTTTGTTTGACATTGTTTTCCGCTTTACCTATTTGCTCGAATTCGTTCGTACTGTACACTGTACTGCTCACCATTGCCCAATGTTTGTAGTCGTCGCTTGGTGCCAGTCCTCTATGGACCTGTTTGTAATCTTATTACTTCTGGGTTCTTTGCACTGCTAATACATCGGTGGATTTACGGCCAAAAAGAAGAAAGAATTTGTTGGTATTATATTGCTTTCGATTGATCTGTTCGCCCCCAAGCTTTTACAGAAGCCGCAAGAGATTCAAGGATGAAATGGCTCTCCTTGTTTGCAGTGGCGGATCTACAGGGTATGCCGTATATGCCACGGCATACCCTGCGTCCAAGCCGTGCAAGATCTTTGATAGTTTAATGAGCTGAGCAATTAATCAAGATGAGTGATGTATATGTATACATGCGGTGCTAATACATGTGGCGTGCAGCCATGCGAACACTGAGCTAGTGCATGTAACCGATTGATTAGACATCCGATTGATTAATGCATTGGCTTTAGCCAACAGTCTACTTGCATGTTTTTCAAGATGTGCGATTTTGTCTCGCGTGTAAGCCTACAAGGCCAGCTATGGCCATGCACCATGACCTGATTAGATATCATGATTAATCAAAGGAAATATCTTGCTACTGTATATACGATTAATCAACTGATAATTAATCTTTGGTAGTCAAGTATATGATTAATTATATATATTTAGTGAGAATTCAGTTCAAAATTAGAGCACCCCGTCAACGGTGCATTTTTCAACAATTTACATTTTGATTATATGCAAAATCTGTTTTATTTAATCATTTTGACATACTCCCTTCAATCCAAATTAATTGACTCAACTTTGTCTAGATACTGATGTATCTTAGACAAGTTTGTTGAGTAGATACATTTATATCTAGACAAATTTGAGTTAATTAGTATGAATCCGAGAAAGTATTTTATTTAATTATTTTTATTAGGACAAAAGAAATTCAATAGAAACTCCAAAATTTTGTTGTGTCATACCCTTTCCTAAAATCCTAGGTCCGCCACTGCTTGTTTGTAAGGCAAAGAGGAAATCATATCATGGCTTATCATCATGGGTATAACCTTTTTAGCTAGATTTTGCTGTTTGGGATCTATGATCCTTTTAGTTGCTGCTCTCCAGTAACATTTTCCCTCTTTTTTATTACAGTGAAAAATACACAGCGAGGAAACCACTGTCCAGCCTAAAAAAAATAGACCTCAGTTGGTTTGCTGAAATCGGCTCAAATAACGTGGCATTTAGTTATATAGTTTTATATTCGACCTGTTTGCTCAGATATGTTGGTTTACGTTCATACGCAACCTGTTGGGCAAGTATGGACACAGCTTCAGTGACTTTCAGGTCAAAATTCCAGCGGTTGAGTGATTTTTGGTTGGATCCATTCCTGTGCGTTCGATCGGCTTTTGATGGCTGTTATTGAGACAAAGTCATGGCTGGACTTTTGACGCAGCTCCAGTGACGTTCAGCTAGGTCAAAAGCCCAGCGTTGACTTTGGTTCAATATCAGCCATCCAAAGCCAATCGAACACACATGAATGTATCCAACCAAAAATCACTCTACAATAAGTCGTTTCCAGACAAAAACAATGTTTATTCCCAAACTATTTTTTTTGAATCCGACCAATCTTTCCCGGAATGCAGAAGAAATATATAAGATTTACTGGAATGTTGTTCTTTTTACTGGACAGTTTGAATTTTAAGTTTAAAGTTGGTTGTAAAACATAAAATGAGGTTTATTGATAAACAATATGGCTGAATCTGATGAAACTCCCCCAGAATGCATAACCCGACATATAAGATTTACTGGATTTTTGTTTCAAAAACTTCTAGGCAGTACGAATTTTAAGTTTAAAATTTTCTCGTGAAACTTAAAATGGGTAAATTTTGGATCCATTCTCGTGCGTTCGATTGGCTTTTGATGGCTGTTATTGAAACAAGTGTTAATTGGTTCTATGCCACTCCTCAATTCACAAGTTGTGTTTATGCCATTACAAAAACTGAAGTTGTGTTTATGCCACTCTCAATTCTCAATATCCCCTTCTATATATGCCATTTTCAATACTCCACTATAATAAATATAGCATATCTATGATAGTACTCTATGATACCACCCACTATGCACCCATGTTCCAAACACCACTCCCGCTGACTGTACCTTATTGTATCGAGCGATAAGCTTGATGAGCAACCCAAACAAACAAACAAAAAGACTGTACCTTATTGTACTTGCTCTTACCCGTATCTTCTCTTTCTTTTTCATCGCGAGTGCAGCTAATTCAGTTAGTCTTCCAATGAATATTAATATTTTGTCTCAATGATGTCATGTTTCGACTAACAATTAGCACTTTTGAATTCTTAGATTGCTTTTTCACACGATGCACTTCTTTTAATTTATTTTACCACATTTCAATGTGAACCTTGACCAAATAAATAGGACAACAATATCACGATCATATAATACATAAGCAGCATTGTTAGAATCGTGTTGGAAAATACTTTCTAATGATACCAGTTTTATATCAATTTTTTTATATACTTCATCCTGAAAAATATGTTTCAACTTCATCAAAACTTGCATGTATCTGCAAACTAAACTCATCTAAATACATGTATATCTACATAAAATTGAAACATCATTTTTAAATAGAGAGATATAGATTAATATTTTTTCGAAGATAAAATACGAAAAACAAGGGTGCATTGTTTATTGAAATGGAGTGAGTAGTATATATAAAATCATTTTAGTTGCCAATGATCATGTTGAGGGCCTCTATTTCTTGTTTTGCTCAGGCCCTCCGTATTCTCAGGTACGGCCCTGGTGGTCTATGAACCTGTATGTAATCTTATTACTTTTGGCTTCTTTGCACTGCTAATAGATCGGCGGAATTACGGCAAAAAAGAAGAAAGAATGTGTTGGTATTGTATTGCTTTCGATAGATCTGTTCGCCCCTCCCCCCAAGCATTTATAGATGGCACAAGAGATTCAAGGATGAAATTGCTCTCCTTGTTCATAAGGCAAAGAGGAAATCATATCATGGGTAGAACATTATATATATATTTTGCTGCTTGGGATCTATGATCCTTTTAGTTGCTGCTCTCCAGCAACTTTTGTACATATTTCCCTCTTTTTATTAATAAAAAAATACAAAGTGGGGAAACCCAGTGGTCAGCCTAAAAAAATCTGTTCGCTAGGTAGCCGTAGTTTTGCACTCAGTTTGTTTGCTGAAATCGGCTCAAATAATGTAGCATTTATAGTTTTATATTCGACCTGTTTGCTCAGGTATGCTTGCTTACATTCGTAGGTGACCTGTTTGTTGAAATAGCTTATCGCTTCTCTGACCATCTATCTCCTCAACAGATGGACAGAACTTGGATATTATTTGACTCATTAACCACACCAACATATTTGAGTGGTATTGAAGACTTCATGAAGCACGTTAGTGATTTTACTGACGGCGACAAGACAAAGGAAGTGATTTGTCCATGCCGCGTATGTTTGAATATTGGGTCCAAGCCTCAACATGTAGTCTCAGATCATTTATTCGTTTATGGGATGGACCAGACATATATCAGGTGGATTAACCATGGTGAACACTATGATCAGCCTGACATTATTGATCCTCTTTATTCTGATGGTTATCAGCCTGAAGATCTCGTCCAGGATGAGGCTACTGCTAATTTGTTACGGGATCTGTATCCATATGCAAGCCAACAGCCCCATGCTTATCACAAAAAGCCTCTTTTCCATGACCTGATAGAAGATGCTAAGCGCTTAGTGGCCCCTGGTTCTGTTGTGTCAAGATTCGAATTAATTGTGAAATTACTTCATGACAAGTCATACCAGGGGATTACCAATAAAGCGTTCAATGCAGTTGCGAAGACATACAGCGATGCACTCCCTGGGGCTGGACTGCCAAAATCCTTTTATGAGGTGAAGCAGTACATCAAGGTACTGGGACTTGGATATGAGAAGATTGATTTTTGCAAAAATAACTGTGCACTGTTTTGGATGGAGTATAATGACCTCGATGAATGTCCAGTATGTAAGGAATCAAGATGGAAACATGATGGAGCTGGTGGTAAGAAAAAGATTCCTTGGAAGGTTCTGAGATACTTTCCACTTGTACAAAGATTGCAGAGGTTGTTTGCTTCAGAACAAACATCTCGGGAAACAAGATGGCACAAAGAGATTCTCACGCCCGACCCTGATTTACTGAGGCATCCTGCTGATGGCGATGAATGGAAGCAATTCGACCTGGATCATCCAGATTTTGCTGCAGATCCAAGGAACCTGAGACTTGGCCTTGCTACAGATGGATTCAACCCATTTGGCAACATGAGCAACTCGTATAGCATGTGGCCAGTACTAGTTACACCTTACAACCAGGCTCCCTGGACATGCACCGATCAGTCGAACTGTATGATGGCCTTACTCATCCCAGGTCCCAAATCTCCTGGGAAGGATTTTGATGTGTTCATGCAGCCTCTTATTAGAGACTTGCAAACATTATGGGAGGGTGTCCCTACACGGGATGTGTGTCAACCTAAAGAACAAAATTTTCTATTACGTGCTGCTGTACTGTATTGCACCCATGATTATCCAGCTTTGGGCACTATGTCAGGCAGAGTAACATCAGGTTATAATGCATGTGTTCACTGTGATACTGATCAGCTGGCAGTGAGGATAATAAACAAGATATGCTATATGGGCCATCGCCGTTTCCTTCCATTAGATCACAGTTTCCGAAAAAATAGAAAAAAATTGCAATTTATTGGTGATCAGGCCTGTAAAAAGACTAAACCGCAGCACTTTAAGAGTCACGAGTTGGAGGCGCACCTAGAAGCGGTCAGAAATGTTAAACCAGGAAAACCACCAGCCGCCACAGCAGGTACAGGCGTACAGCAGAGAGCATAGAGCAACATCTCTAGTTATATTCCTTTATTTTTCATGTCTAAATTGTTGTATTTGTGTTTGCTTGTAGATGATGACAATGGACAAGAAGCTAGCTTCTGGAGTGTTCTTGAAGATATTGAGGAAGGCCTCGAGGTTAGCATCTATCTCTAATACTGTAGCATTTTCACTATACTACTATGATAGATGAATGGATCATCAGTTATTCACTTGCTTGTTTCGGACAAGATGATGATACTACTATGATAGATGAATGGATCATCAGTTATTCACTTGTTTCGGACAGGATGATGATACTTGTATAGAACAAGCTTTCAGTCTAATCTTTTCACCTTATGCAGGGCCTGAAGCTGTAATGTTTAGTGAGTCGCAGCCTGCACTTCAGTGCTTCTACAAGTCTGAAATGATGAAGCAAAGCTTGGAGTAAAGACTGCAATTTATCTTCATTTTCGGTTCATTCGAATTCTGTATTGTCATGAGTCATGACTCTTGTCATGTAATGGCTGAAGTTAAACTGCCAATTGATTTGTGTCATGTAATGGCTGAACTTAAACTGCTACTCCTACCATTTGTGTCATGTAATGGCTGAAACTTAAACTGCTATGTGTCCCTGTGCGGCTATGTGCCCAGTTTTCTCCTATTGATTTGCTGTCAATATTTTTAGCTAAGGTACTAGAGAAGTGCTGCTCAATTTTTTTTAGCCTATTGTCAGGGATGGGTAACCGCTGGTTAGCCGTTAACCCGATGGTGGTGGTTATGGTATGCAGTATGTCCCCGTGGCAGTTATCAGGGATGGGGACGGGAAGAACTTTGCCTCACGGGGACGGTTTTGGTTTAGTAATAACCAGCGGTTTCTCTCCCCGTTGCCAAATGGAGGTACAGCAGAGAAGAATACAGAAGATGCAGCAGCAGTAGTAGCAGATAGAAAAAGGAAGAAGAGACGAGATGAACTGAGTCTAGCAGCTACCAAAAGGAAGATGGGAGGTGAAATAGCAGCACGTACCAAGAGGAAGGAAATGGAAAATGATAGACCGAGAATATTTTATAAGCGCAGGACCACTCTTTGGGACTTGCCGTATTGGGCTGGTAAGAAGCTTCGGCATAATATTGATATCATGCACATGGAGAAGAATATATGTGACAGCATTGTCGGCACATTACTCAACATTCCATCCAAGACAAAAGATAGCTCAAATGCTAGGATTGATTGTGCAACATTGAATGTTAACAGGCACTTGCAACTGGATCGTAATGACAAAGTGAACAAAGGCAAGGAAAAACATTATAAATTTCGAGGCGCGGAATTCACATTGCCGATGCCTAAAAGGAGATTATTTTGTGAGTACCTCCGAGGTGTGATGTTCCCGTTCGGATTTGCTTCCAACATTGCAAATTGTCTCAATGCTGAAGGAAACAAGCTCCAAGGGTTGAAAACTCACGATTGTCACATCCTGCTGCAAAGGCTTTTAGCTATTGGCATTAAAGATTTAGTGAAGCCAAATATGTACAACGTGATTGCAGAGTTGGGAAGGTTCTTTAGGGAAATATGTAGTAAAACTCTAAGCAGAGCTGTTGTAGAACGTCTTAAGGTGGACATAGCAGTAATCCTGTGCAAGCTGGAGCTGATATATCCTCCAGCCTTCTTTGATGTGATGGTGCATTTGGCTGTTCATCTACCTGATGAGGCACTTTTAAGAGGTCCGGTACAGTATGGATGGATGTACCCTATAGAACGTCGACTGTGCACTTTCAAGAATACAGTTAGGAACAAAGCTAGACCGGAGGCTTGCATTGCAGTGGCGTATATTGCTGCTGAAGCATATACATTTGCCTCAAGATATATTCCTGATATTGAGACCAGATTCAATCGGGGTCGCAGAATTTTGGAAGTTGGAGGATCTGTTTTTAAACATGGTGTTGAGCTAATAGGAAAGAGGACCGAAAAAACATTAGAGCAGTCTGAATTTGAACAGCTGTCTTGGTATGTGCTGAATAATGCTACAGAGGCTGATGAATATGTTAAGTGAGTACTATGCACACGAACTACTCAGTTCCTCGCATATACTATGAACTTGTATCAAAATGAAATATATTCAGCTGACTTGGCTATGTTTTGCAGGTTGTACATGGAAACGAATGGAAAGCTATCGGCACGTGGGAGTGGGTTTCAGGACTGGTTTGAGAAATATGTAAGATGTTCAATTGCACTCTGACTTGTCTATGTGTTTTCACATGAGATGACCTCTTGTCTATTTTGTAATCGTAGATCTCGAAACTCCATGCGGAGAATCCAGGCGCTGTTAGTGCTGATCTCCTTGTCCTATCACGTGGTCCAGATAAGAGGGTGTTGGTAGCTGCAGCTTGCAATGCCAATGGTGTCCATTACAGCTCCTATGAGCGTGAACAACATTTGAAGACACGAAATAGTGGCATCACAACCAGTGGAGATCACTTGACAACCAGAAAAAAGAGATCAGAGTCATTTGACCATTATGGTCACATAGAAGAGGTTATTCAGTTGTTCTATAGTGATAAGGTTACTGTCCGATCTGTGGTTCTATTTAAGTGTTATTGGTACAACCAAGATCCAAACAAGGGCAAAGGTGCCAGAAATGATGGGTATTTCATATCAGTCGATACTACTGCTCAGTGGTACAAGGATGATCCTTATATTTTGGTACCTCAAGCGGCCAAGGTACTTTTCTTGGAAGACAGATCTAGAAAAGGATGGCAGTATGTGCAAAAGTTTGTGGCAAGGAACATATATGATTTGGATGAGAATGCGGATCCAATAATTGGTGCCCAGCAAGATGATTTCGCTGGTTGTATGCAAACTAAAGTTGCTGACATTGATGAAACCTCGTTGGATACAGGTATCCCTGCACATGATGGAGAAGTAGATTTCACTGTTGAGGTAAGCATAGTCGACAAAGAGATGGATAAACTGAAGCTACCTGGTGAATCTCAGGAGGAGAATGGACAGGACGAGCAGGATGAGACCATGCACGAATATCAGAATGAAGACGGAGGTGATGATGATGATGATGATGATGATGATGATGATGATTAGACTCTTGTCTCTGTATCATGCTGTGAGATGAAGAACCATGATTTGTTTTGATTTTTCTATTTGGAAAATGTATGAGTCCTGAAGACAATTATCTGTTGGATTGTAATCCCATGATGACTAATTATTTATGTTTGTTGTCCTACTAAAAGTTGGTCAAACTTAATTGTGTGGAAGTAATCCCATGCTGTTTGATTCATAGGGTCATATCCCATAGGAAAATAGAATGATAATAGATCAAACTAATGCAGAATATCTTATAACCACAATCAAATAGAATTTCTCTTGACATAGGATTCAAGTTGGCATGGCATCCCTATCATACAGGGTTTTTATTCATACTATGCTACAAATCGAAAATAAGATGGGTCAGCACTTTATCGCGGCAGATAGGGCAGCTGGCGTTCGTTACAAACCAGGAGAAGATGCACTTCCTATGGAACGGGTGTTTGCATCCCCGGAGACGCACCGTTGTGCGCTGCGACAGCCCCAGCATGCATATGCTGCAGTGGCCGTCCTCCGGCGCAACTAGGACCCAACTGTCCTGCAGCGCCGGCAAGTTGACGATGAGCCGGTGGTCCACCCTAAGGGTGAGGTCGAAGTGGAGGCCACCGAGCCGACGACACGCCTGCTGCCACATCAGGTGCATAACATCGTAAGGCATGATGATGTCCCACTCCTCCTCCGTGAGGTTCAGGTTCTTGAGCAGCCATACACGGGCAAGAATCTCGCGCATAGTTCGCACGACATTGCCCCCACTACGCAGCTTCCTCGGAGGCAAGCCAAGATCCAGCACCACCTCTTCGCAGGGTGTAGTGGTGATATCGTCCTCATCCAGTGGGGCAGGGAGGGGGCCGGCCATCCTCCTGAGCTCGTACGTCCTCGAGAAGAAGATGTGCACTGTCATAGTGTACGGGGACGCCTCGCCCTCGCCCACGGCCGGCGGCTCGCCGACGGAGAAGTCGGTCGTGCTTGCCGACACACGGCAGGCACGGAAGACATGTGGGCCAGACTCGATGATGCGCTCGCGTGAGGAGCGCTCTAGTAGGGGCGTCGCCGCCATTGGGGATTCTTCGGAGGGCTGTAGACTGGCGGCTAGTCGACGGTGAGGTGGTTGGTGTGAGATCTCTGGGATGAGGCCAGGGGAAGTGGGCGAAGTGCTCGGGACTAGGGACTGCCCTCAACTTTCCGCAGTAGTTTATGATAATAATTGGTGGACGAGGGAGACTAGTCCAGAGACTACCCAAAGTTGATAAATCATGTTCGAGGGAAAATGCCCAAGATTTATTATCAAAATTCAAGCTAATTTCGCCGATTTTGTTCTGCCGTTCATTAGACATCATCCAACGGCCTTTGGTCTCTGGGATTCGCTGCTACAGTGTCATCGAGTACTATTTTCTACCCAATTCCAGAAACATCCATAAAGCTAGTACAGTAGATAGCTTTCCTGCTTGTTGGCCCCACCCCATTTTTTTAATCTTTTCTTCCTTATCCCCTTCGCTCATGCTAGCAGCTACTTGCAGCCATTGCTACACCAGCGAGGTGATCTCTATATGATAGGCACGGTTTTAGTAAGACAGCAAGTTGTAGATAGCTAACCATGAGACACATGCCTCTCTGGTTGAGACTGAGCTCGCTCTTGTGATTGGGCTCCAATGGTCGAGGTGAGTCACAGCTGCAATGACAGAGGTTTGTGCTGAATTAATTAGCACAGAGGCGTAACTAGCACTAGATGGAGAAGGCATAGTACACATATCGGACACGAAGTCGCGTCTGGCGAGCAGCTCGCATTCACTTGCATCAGTGCGGTACAACAAAGATGATGAAGAAGGATTGGAGCTTTGAAGGTAGTCAGAAAAGTTACAAAAAATAATACGTGCAAAACTTAACCTGTATAAACGCACATGCATGGATAATTTTACATTTCTGCATGAGAAAGACATGTCAATTTTCAGTACGACATGGTTTGATTTGTCAAATTTGATGCTCCTTAATGCATTTTAAGTGAAAATTACAGGTTTATTCATTATAATTGCCGATTTTTAACGTTACGTGCAGCTGACTAGCAAACTATAAGTGTGTGATTGCTTGCTTCCAAAATAAGGATATGTAATCATTTTGTATAAGGTAGTACCAATTAGTCGTTATATTGCAGAACTTAAAGAGTTTTGAGAGATTCAACTCGTTGCTACTCCATAAGAATGGTCATGTTGACAAATTTGATCCAGTGTTGAACAGAGCCAGAAACATTTCAAAAACTTGAGCATGGAAGAGGCTAGGGGTAAATGCCCCAAGGCCAGCCGAGCCTATCGTAGGTGCCGTCCCGAGGAGGAAGTACCTTAATTTGGGGCGCGCGCGGACGCTGCGGTACCCCGAGCTCGAGACGCCGCCGTACCGGTAGCTCGACCCGCGACGAGGCATGGCGGCGGCGGCGGAAGCGGAGCGGCGGCGGCGGAAGGTAAAGCTCCTGCTGACAAACATATTAGGCACAAATGGGCAACCTTCAGTAACCCATGTTCCATTTTTTTTGTCAGGATAACCCCATGTACCACCTTCCCAATAGAAAAAGTACTGTTCAACCTTCCCCTGTTGGGCCCAATATTTCACTTTTGGGTTGCCAAGGAACATCTACATGGTAATTGTTATCGGTCTACTTGCTCCGGCCGTCGAAGCCCAATAACTTCAAATGGGCCTTTCTGCTCATGCAATTTCGGCCCTTTTCTAATGAAACACAGATCCTATGATTGGCAAAAAAAAATACACGGAGATTCTACATAAAAGTTGTTTTTATTTATTTTGAATTATAGGGTTCCAATTTTTGAAACTGCTCATGCCCAATATGAAAATCCTTGATCGCTCCATACCCACATGGATAACGGTATTTTTAAAAATTCATAAAGTGGATTTGAAATTTAAAACATATCCTAATAATTCCTTGATTTAATCTATCAACTTGCAAGATCTTGGAGCCAAAGAGCTTGTATTAGTCTGCGAAAATAATACTGATAAACCTGTCGTTAACAAGAAATGAAGGTTTATCGTTCAGAGAGGATGCCATGTGGGACCCATGAGACAGTACCGTCCTCAACGTTTCAAAGAAAAAGGCAAGTAGCCCGAAAATAGGGGTAAAAAATAAATCCTACAAAGGAAACATTTATTGTTCATAGAGGCTGACATGTGGGACCGATCTGCCAGCTGCATCCTCATCATTTCGAAGTCGGCAGGGATCAGAAGAAAAAGGCAAATAGCCAGAAATTAGGGGTCAAAAATAAATCCAAAAAGGAAACTTATATTCTTCATAGAGGATGACATGTGGGACCGACCTGCCAGCAGCGTCCTCATCGTTTCAAAGGCCGCAGGGGATCAAAAGAAAAAGGCAAATAGCCAGAAATTAGGGGTAAAAAAAATACAACAAAGGAAAGGTTTATTGTTCATAGAGGCTGACTTGTGGGACTCATGAGCCAGCGGCGACCTCAATTTCAAAGGCGGCATATGATCGAAAAGAAAAAGGCAAGTTAGCAAAAATCAGTGGGTAAAAAAAATCTAAGAAATGAAACTTTATTGTACAGTCCCATGAGCCAGCACCTTACTCAACGTTTCAGTGGCGGCATGAGATAGAAAGAAAAAGGAAAGTGACCAAATATCAGGAGCAAAAAATAATCCAAGAAAAGAAACTTTTATTGTACATAGATGATGACATATGGGTCCCACTTATACAAGCTCTTTCGCTCCAAGATCTTGCAAGTTGATTGTACATAGAGGATGACATGCGGGCCCCTTGTGTCAGCAGCTTACTCAACGTTTCCAAGGCGGCAGGGGATCAAAAGAAAAAAGGAAGTAGCCAGAAATTAGCGGTAAACAATAACTCCAAGGAAGGAAACTTTTATTGTTCATAGAGTATGACATGCGGGACCCATGCGCTAGCAGCTTCCTCAACGTTTCAAAGGGGGCATGAGATCGAAAGAAAAAGACAAGTGACCAAATATCAGGAGCCAAAAATAATCCAAGAAAAGAAACTTTATTGTACATAAAAGATGACATGCGGGTCCCATTTTGCAGCAGCGGTGTCAACGTTTCAAATGCGGCTTGAGATCAAAAGAAAAAGAGTAGCCAGAAATTAGGGGTAAAAAAACTCCCAGAAAAGAAAGTTGATTGTACATAGAGGATGGCATGCGGGTCCCATGACCCAGCACCTTACTCAACGTTTCAGAGGCGGCATGAGATCGAAAGAAAAAGGAAAGAGACCAAATACCAGGAGCAAAAAATAATCCAAGAAAAAGAAACTTTTATTGTACATAGAGGATGACATATGGGTCCCACTTATACAAGCTCTTCCGCCCCAAGATCTTGCAAGTTGATTGTACATAGAGGATGACATGCGGGCCCCTTGTGTCAGCAGCTTAATCAATGTTTCCAAGGCGGCAGGGGATCAAAAGAAAAAGGAAACAGCCAAAAATAAGAGGGTGAAAAAATCCAAGAAAAGAAACTTTTATAGTATCGAGGATGACATGTGGGTCCCATGAGCCAGCAGCTTCTCAACGTTTCAGAGGCTGCATGAGATCGAAAGAAAAAGGCAAGTGACCAAAAATAAGGGGGTAAAAAAATCCAAGAAAAGAGACTTGATACATAGAGGTGACATCCCACCAGTCAGCAGCTTACTAACGTTTCCAAGGCGGCAGGGGATGAAAAGAAAAAGGAAATAGCCAAAGATCAGAGGGTGAAAAAAATCAAAGAAAAGAAACTTTTATAGTACATAGAGGATGACATGTGGGTCCCATGGGCCAGCAGGTTCCTCAACGTTTTCAAGGGCGGCATGAGATCGAAAGAAAAAGGCAAGTGACCAAAAATCAGAGGGTGAAAAATAATCCAAAAAAAGAAACTTTTATTGTACATAGAGGATGACATGCTGTCCCAACGTTTCAAATGCGGTTTGAGATCAAAAGAAAAAGAAAGTAGCCAGAAATTAGGGGGTAAAAAAACTCCAAGAAAAGAAAATTGATTGTACATAGAGGATGACATGCGGGTCCCACGAGTTTGCAGCTTACTCCAAGGCGGCAGGGGATCAAAAGAAAAAGGAAATAGCCAAAAATCAGAGGGTGAAAAAAAACCCAAGAAATAAACTTTTATTGTACATAGAGGATGACATGCGGGTCCCATGAGCCAGCAGATTCCTCAACGTTTCAAACGTGGCATGAGATCGAAAGAAAAAGGCAAGTGACCAAATATCAGGAGCCAAAAATAATCCAAGAAAAGAAACTTTATTGTACATAGAGGGATGACATGCGGGTCCCATTTTGCAGCAGCGGTCTCAACGTTTCCAAGGCGGCACAGGACCAAAAGAAAAATGAGGTAGCCAGAAATAGGGGGTGAAAAAAATCCAAGAAAAGAAAGATTTCAATTGGGCTGCATCTAGACATCTGGGCCTTCGAACTATCCTTCTGGGCCTTTTGACACGTACAATTTCAGCCCACTCCAGAACATGATAGTTCGGATTTTTCTCAAAAAAAAAACAGGAAAGTCCTATGCTTCGCCAAAACAAAAAACAAGGAGATTCAAGATATATGTTGTAAAAATAAAGATTTAATTTATCCGTTTGCAATAGCTCAGAGCGCAATACACTGTTTATTGTCTGCAAAATAATCAAGATATCACATGTTTCTTGTACGGGGAGGCTGACATCGTGGACCCATGAGCCAGCAGCGTCGTTTTAAAGGCGGCAGGGGATGGAAAGAAAAAATAAACCAAAAATCTGTTGGTAAAAAATCCAAGAAAAGAAACATTTTCGTTCTGAGAGGATGACATGCGGGACCCATGAGGCAGCAGCGTCCTCAGCGCTTATTGTTCATAGAGGCTGACATGTGGGACCCGTGAGCCAGCAGCGTCCTCAACGTTTTAAAGGCGGCAGGATATCGAAAGAAAAAATAAGCCAAAAATCATTTGGTAAACAATATCCAAGAAAAGAAACATTTACCGTTCTGAGAGGATGACATGCGGGACCCATGAGGCAGCAGCATCCTCAACGATTCCAAGGCAGCAGGGGATCAAAGAAAAAAATATCCAGAAATTAAATAGGGGTTCAAAAAAATCCATCAAAGGAAACTTTTATTGTTCATAGAGGATGACTTGTGGGACCGACCTGCCAACGACGTCCTCATCGTTTCAAAGGTGAGGAGATCAAAGAAAAGGCAAATAACAGAGAATTAGGGTCAAAAATAACTCCAAGAAAGGAAACTTTTATTGTTCGTAGAGGATGACATGCGGGACCCATGAGCCGACTGACTTACTCAACGTTTCAAGGCGGCATGAAAGAAAAAGGCAAGTGACAAAATATCAGGAGCACAAAGATAATCCAAGAAAAGAAACTTTATTGTACATAGAGGATGACATGTGGGTCCCATTTTGCAGCAGCGGTCTCAATGTTTGTAATGCGGCTTGAGATCAAAAGAAAAAGAGTAGCCAGTAATCAGGGGGTGAAAAAAAACCAAGAAAGGAAAGTTGATGGACACATAGAGGATGACATGCGGGTCTTGAGCCCAGCTTACTCAGCGTTTCAAAGGCGGGGGATCAAAGAAAAAAATAAAAATCAGAGGGTGAAAAAATCAACAAAGGAAACTTATAGCATGAGGATGACATCGGGTCCATGAGGCCAGCAGGTTCCTCAACGTTTAAACGTGGCATGAGATCGAAAGAAAAAGGCAAGTGCCCAAATATGAGGAGCCAAAAATAATTCAAGAAAAGAAAGTTTTATAGTACATAGGATGACATGCGGGTCCCATTTGCAGCAGCGGTATCACCGTTGAGAGGTGGCGGGATCAAAGAAAAAATTGCCAAAAATCAGATGGTGAAAAAAAACCAAGAAAAAGAACTTTTATAGTACATAGGATGACATGGTCCCATGAGCTAGCGGGTTCCTCAACGTTTCAAAATGGCATGAGATCGAAGAAAAAGGCAAGTGAAAAAATATCAGAGCCAAAATAATTCAAGAAAAGAAAGTTTTTAGTACATAGAGGATGACATGCGGGTCCCATTTAGCAGCAGCGGTATCACCGTTTGAGAGGTGGCGGGGATCCGAAAAAAGAAATTGCCAAAAATCAGATGGTGAAAAAAAACCAAGAAAAAGAACTTTTATAGTACATAGAGGATGACATGCGGGTCCCATGAGCCAGCAGGTTCCTCAACGTTTCAAACGTGGCATGAGATCGAAAGAAAAAGGCAAGTGAAAAAATATCAGGAGCCAAAAATAATTCAAGAAAAGAAAGTTTTATAGTACATAGAGGATGACATGCGGGTCCCATTTAGCAGCAGCGGTATCAATTTGAGGAGGCAGCGGGATCGAAAGAAAAAGTCAAGTGACCAAATATGAGGTGCCAAAAAAATCCAAGAAAAGAAAGTTTTATAGTAAATAGAGGATGACATGCGGGTCCCATTGTGCAGCAGTGGTATCACCGTTTGAGAGGCGCAGGTGATCGAAAGAAAAAGGTAAACCAAATATGAGGTGCCAAAAATAATTCAAGAAAAGAAAGTTTTATAGTACATAGAGGATGACATGGGGGTCCCATTTAGCAGCAGCGGTATCACCGTTTGAGAGGCGGCAGGGGATCGAAAGAAAAAGGCAAGTGACCAAATTTGAGGTGCCAAAAAAACTCCAAGAAAAGAAAGTTGATTGCACATAGAGGATGACATGCGGGTCCCATTTAGCAGCAGCGGTCTCAACGTTTCCAAGGCGGCAAGGGATCAAAAGAAAAAGGAAGTAGCCAGAAATCAGGGGGTCAAAAAAATCCAAGAATAGAAAGAATTTTGGTTCATAGAGGATGACAAGCGGGACCCATGATCCTGCATCGTAAACGGCTCGATCGGAGAACGTTGAACGAGATGGCGCGATGTAGAAAAAAAACAATGCCAGAGAGGCTGCCATCTGGGCCCTACATCCCTCGGCGGTGCGGATTTGCGTTGACTCGGCCGGCGAACCCGAGATTTCGAGATGCACCACGTCCCGGGCCACCATACGCCACGTTTTGGCCGCTTTCGTCGGGCTAGGTGGCCTCAAAAACGAGAAAAAAAAGTTTTGACATGCACCACGGAGGGACCAAAATCGTCGGCCATGGTACACCAGCAACCACGGCGCGACTTCAACTTCGTCGGCCATGGCAACTTTTCTTGTAGTGTTCATTTTAGGGTGACTAAGAAGGATACAGGCTTCCATATTCATTTTCATGATCTATACTTGTTTAAATCTTGGTCAAACCTAGGATTTGACCAAGATTCAAATGTGCATCAAAATTCTAAAAAAATCAGAAAAATGAAAAACCAAAGCACATGTTTTCTTATGTCACATACATATATATAGTAAGCATTCAAAAGTTGATAAACAAGGTCTAGCTAGACATATTCAAATAAGACAATCATGTATCTACCCCTCTAAACCCATAAATAACTCTGTCTTATGAAGTCAAGAAGAAAGTGGTTTTGGTTTCAAACATGGAAATCTCCCAAAATTAAAGCTTCGTTTTAGAGTGACTAGTTAAGAAGGATCCAGGCTTACCTTTTCATTTTCATGTTTTAAACTTGTTTAAATCTTGGTCAAACCTAGGTTGACCAATATTCAAATAGGCATAAAATAATAGATAAATAAAAACCAAAGCACATATTCTTCTTATGTCAATAGTAAGCATTCAAAAGTTCATAAACAAGGTCTAGACATATTCAAACCAGACAAATCATGTACCCCTAACCCTAAACTTTGTCTTAATTATATATGAAGTCAAGCATGAAGCAGAGAAGTGTGGTTTTGGGTTTCAAACATGGAAATTTCAAAAACCTCCCAAAAGCTTCATTTTAATTAGACTGACTGGTTAATTAAGAAGGATCCATGATTAATTACCTTTTCATTGTCATGTTTTAAACTTGTTTAAATCTTGGTCGAACCTAGGATTTGACCAAGATTCAAATGGGCATAACAATTCAGAAAAAAATCGAAAGAATGAAAAACAAAAGCACATAGCCTTCTTATGTCATATAGTAAGCATTCAAATTGATAAACATGGTCTAGACATATTCAAACTAGAAAAATCATGTATCTACCCCTAACCCTAAACTCTGTCTTATGAAGTCAAGCATGAACAGAAGTACGGTGGTTTTGGGTTTCAAACATGGTAAATTCAAGAACCTCCCAAAAGCTTCATTTTAGAGTTACTAAGAGAAAGATCCAGACTTAATTACCTTATCATTTTCACATGTTAAACTTGTTTAAATCTTGCTCAACAAACCTAGGATTTTACCAAGATTCTCAAATGGGCATAAAAATCAAAAAATGAAATACCAATGCACATAGTCCTCTTAAGTCATAAAGTAAGCATTCAAGTTGATAAACAAGGTCTAGACATATTCAAACAAGACAAATCATGTATCTACCCCTATCGACCCTAAACTTCGTCTTATGAAGTCAAGCATGAAGAGAAGTGGTTTTGGGTTTCAAACATGGAAATTTCAAAAACCTCCCAAAATTCAGCTTCATTTTAGAGCGACTAAGAAGGATCGATGCTTACCTTTTCATTTCCATGTTTTAAACTTATTTAAATCTTGGTCAAACCTAGCTAGGATTTGACCAAGATTCAAATGGGCATAAAAATTCAGACAAAAAATCTAAAGAATGAAAAACCAAAGCACATAGCCTTCTTAATTATGTCATATAGTAAACACTCAAGTTGATAAACAAGCTATGTCTAGACATATTCAAACCAGAAAAATCATGTGTATATCTACCCCTAACCCTAAACTCTGTCTTATGAAGTCAATCATGAAGAGAATTGGTTTTGGGTTTCAAACATGGAAATTTCAAGTACGTCCCAAAAGCTTCATATATTTTAGAGTGACTAATTAAGAAGGATCTTGGCTTACGTTTTCATTTTCATGCTTGAAACTTGTTTAAATCTTGGTTGAACCTAGGATTTGACCAGAATCAAATGTGCATAAAATTCTTAAAAAATAGAAAAATGAAAAACAAAAGCACATGGTCTTCTTATGTCATATAGTAAGCATTCAAGTTGATAAACAAGGTTTAGACATATTCAAACCAGACAAATCATGTATCTACCCCTAACCCTAAACTCGGTCTTATGAAGTCTAGCATGAGGAGAAGTCGTTTTGGGTTTGAAACGTTTAAGCCAAAAGCCCCATTTCAAATATTTCAAACTTATTCAAATTTGGTTCAAATTTGAAAGACACACAAGTTATAGCACACATAGTGCATACATTCTCACACATACTGCACTAGATGCTAACCCGGCCTATAGTTTGAGGCCATTGGATGAGGTCGAAAAAATCTTGGATTAGAAATGGGGTTGTTCGAACCCCGTAGTTGGATTTTTTTGAACCTTGATCTGTAGTACTGGGCAAAACCCTAGTTTAACCTAGTATATTTAATTATAGATTCGTAGGTCGAATTTTCTGTAGTACCTTTTTATTATTACTATGCAGCACATATGTGTTTGCCCGTCGAGTGAAACTCGGAGGAAGAGGGATCACTCGGAAGGAGAGAAGGAGGGAGAGCATTATGGTGTCTCCCCTTTTTCGGGTGATGATGTTGACTTTTGTGCAGGGTTTGTCAGTGAGCGGGAGGTGCGAGCGAGCGAGCGAGTCGGCGAGGCCGAGAATGAGAGAGATTTGTTTTTTGTGAGAGGGACGACCGAAGGATCCAGAAGGACCCACAGACTACCAATACGCATCCTGATGCGTCTTCTCTTGACAAAGAAAATGGCTGGGAGTTTGCGTACCTATTGCACGTGACTTGTGCTCACTGAAGTGTGGGACCTCACGCATGGGCACCACACGTAAGTGACAGACCTGTTGGTGTAAAAACTCGGTTGATTATTATAGTGCATTAGAACAAAGTTTCCTATGGATTCAAGGGTAGGAAATCCAAGTTAACTCATTTACATGACATTATTTTTTCCATGAAGCAAAGTTAACGCACCTATCAATTGGTACATTTTGGAGTGACTAAGAAGGATCCAGGCTTACTTATTCGTTTTCACGTGTACAACTTGTCTAAATCTTGGTCAAACAAAATTGGCAGAAAATTCAAAAAAAAACAGAAAAATGAAAAACCAAAGCACATAGTCTTCTTATGTCATGTAGTAAGCATTAAAGTTGATAAACAAGGTCTAGACATATTCAAACCATACAAATCATGTATCTACCCGCTAACCCCTAAACTATGTCTTAAGAAGTCAAGAATGAAGAGAAGTGGTTTTGGGTTTCAAACATGGAAATTTCAAAAACCTCCCAAAACTTCATTTTAGGGTGACTAAGAAGGATACAGGCTTCCCTTTTCATTTTCATGTTCTATACTTGTTTAAATCTTGGTCAACCTATGATTTGACCAAGATTCAAATGGGCACAAAAAAATAAAAAGCACATAGTGTTCTTATGTCATATCGTAAGCATTCAAGTTGATAAACAAGGTCTAGATATATCCAAATTAACAGACAAATCATGTATCTACCCCCTATCGACCCTAAACTTCGTCTTATGAAGTCAAGCATGAAGAGAAGTGGTTTTGGGTTTCAAACATGGAAATTTCAAAAACCTCCCAAAATTCAGCTTCATTTTAGAGCGACTAAGAAGGATCGATGCTTACCTTTTCATTTCCATGTTTTAAACTTATTTAAATCTTGGTCAAACCTAGCTAGGATTTGACCAAGATTCAAATGGGCATAAAAATTCAGACAAAAAATCTAAAGAATGAAAAACCAAAGCACATAGCCTTCTTAATTATGTCATATAGTAAACACTCAAGTTGATAAACAAGGTCTAGACATATTCAAACCAGAAAAATCATGTGTATATCTACCCCTAACCCTAAACTCTGTCTTATGAAGTCAATCTAGTTTGAAGATTCAAATGGGCATAAAATAAAAAAACAGAAAAATGAAAAACCAAAGCGCACATAGTCTTCTTATATGTCATATAGTAAGCATTAAAGTTGATAAACAAGGTCTAGACATATTCAAACTAGCTAGACAAATCATGTATCTACCCCCTAACCCCTAAACTCTGTCTTATGACGAAGTCAAGCATGAAGATAAGTGGTTTTGGGTTTCAAACATGGAAATTTCAAAAACTCCCAAAAACTTCATTTTAGGGTGACTAAGAAGGATACAGCTCATATTCATTTTCATGATCTATACTTGTTTAAATCTTGGTCAAACCTAGGATTTGACCAAGATTCAAATGTGCATCAAAATTCAAAAAATCAAAAATGAAAAAGCAAAGCACATAGTTTTCTTATGTCATGATGTAGATGTACACGTCGTTGGAACCCTAAGAGGAAGGTATGATGCGCAGATGTGGTTCCCTAGTATGCCAAGGTTTAATCGAACCAGTAGGAGCCAAGAAGCACGTTGAAGGTTGATGGTCGAAATGTGATGCGGCGCAACACCAGGGATTCCGGCGCCAACTAGGAACCTGCACAACACAACCAAAGTACTGCCCCAACGAAGCAGTGGGGTTGTCAATCTCACCGGCTAACGTAACAAAGATTAAACGTATCGAGTGGAAGATGTTTGCAAGAAAACAGTAAAACAAGTAGATTGTATGCTATGTAAAGAATAGGACCGGGGTCCACAGTTCACTAGAGGTGTCTCTCCCATAAGATAAAAGCATGTTGGGTGAACAAATTACGGTCGGGCAATTGACAAATAGAGAAAGGCATAATAATGCATATACATGACATGATAAATATAGTGAGATTTAATCCGGGCATTACGACAAAGAACATAGACCATCCAATGCATCTATGCCTAAAAAGTCCACCTTCAGGTTATCGTCCGAACCCCCTCCGGTATTAAGTTGCAAAGCAACAGACAATTGCATTAAGTATTGTGCGTAATGTAATCAATAACTACATCCTTAGACATAGCATTAATGTTTTATCTAGTGGCAACAGCACATCACAACAGAGACTTTCTGTCACTGTCAGGTTCAATGGAGGCATGAACCCACTATCGAGCATAATTACTCCCTCTTGGAGTTAAGAGTAAAAACTTGGCCAGAGCCTCTACTAATAACGGAGAGCATGCAAGATCATAAACAACACATGAACAATAGATTGATAATCACCATAATCATAGTACTCTCTATCCATCGGATCCCGACAAACACAACATATAGAATTACATATAGATGATCTTGATCATGTTAGGCAGCTCACAAGATCTAACAATGAAGCACAACAAGGAGAAGACGACCATCTAGCTACTGCTATGGACCATGGTCCAGGGGTGGACTACTCACTCATCACTTCGGAGGCGATCATGGCGATGAAGAGGCCTCCGGTGATGATCTCCCTCTCCGGCAGGGTGCCGGAGGCGATCTCCAGAATCCCCGAGATGGGATTCGCGGCGCTCTGAAGGTTTCCATATCGTGGCTCGATGCGGGGGTTTGCGGCAGGAGCTTTCGTGGCGGAAGGTCAACGCGAGGCCACACGAGGGGCCCAGGGGGCAGGGCGCGGCCAAGACCTGGGCGCGCCGTGCCCCGGCTGCCTCAGTGCCCCACTCCGATAGGTCTTCGGTCTTCGGAAGCTCGTGCCAAAAATAGGACCTGGGCGAAAGTTTCGTCCAATTCGAGATATTTCTTTACTAGGATTTCTGAAACCAAAAACAGCAGAAAACAGCAGCTGGCTCTTCGGCATCTTGTTAATAGGTTAGTTCCAGAAAATGCATAAATATGACATATAAAGTGCATAAAACATGTAGGTATCATCAATAAAGTAGCATGGAACATAAGAAATTATCGATATACGTATCAGCATCCCCAAGCTTAGTTCTGCTCGTCCCGAGCAGGTAAAACGATAACAAAGATAATTTCTGAAGTGACATGCCATCATAATCTTGATCATACTATTTGTAAACATATGTAATGAATGCAGCGATCAAAGCAAAGGTAATGACATGAGTAAACAACTGAATCATATAGCAAAGACTTTTCATGAATAGTACTTCAAGACAAGCATCAATAATGCATAAGAGTTAACTCATAAAGCAATAAATCAAAGTAAAGGTGTTGAAGCAACACATAAGAAGATTAAGTTTCAGCGGTTGCTTTCAACTTATAACATGTATATCTCATGGATATTGTCAACATAAAGTAATATAACAAGTGCAATATGCAAGTATGTAGGAATCAATGCACAGTTCACACAAGTGTTTGCTTCTTAAGGTGGAAGGAGATAGGTAAACTGACTCAACAATAAAAGTAAAAGAATGGTCCTTCGCAGAGGAAAGCATCGATTGCTGTATTTGTGCTAGAGCTTTTATTTTGAAAACATGAAACAATTTTGTCAACGGTAGTAATAAAGCATATGAGTTATGAAAATTATATCTTACAAGTTGCAAGCCTCACGCATAGTATACTAATAGTGCCCGCACCTCGTCCTACTTAACTTGGACTACCGGATCTTTGCATCATATATTTCAACCAAGTGTCACAAAGGGTACCTCTATGCCGCCTGTACAAAGGTCCAAGGAGAATGCTAGCATTTGGTTCGCTTTTGATTATTCTCAACTTAGACATCCATGCCGGGACAACATGGATAGCAGGATAATGGCTTAAATGCATAAGCATGTAGCAAAGTTATTATTCTCATGAGATTGAGGATATATGTCCAAACTGAAACTTCCACCATGATTCATGGTTTTAGTTAGCTCAATGTTCTTCTCTAACAATTTTGCATGCTCCAACCACTAAAATGATGATAGACCTTCAGACAAGACGGACATGCATAGCAACTCACATGATATTCAACAATAGTTGATGGCGTTCCCCAGAAACATGGTTATCGCACAACAAAATAAGAGATAAAGTGCATAAGTACATATTCAATACTACGATAGTTTTTAAGGCTATTTTGTCCCATGAGCTATATATTGCAAAGGTGAATGATGGAATTTTAAAGGTAGCACTCAAGCAATTTACTTTGGAATGGCGGGTAAATACCATGTAGTAGGTAGGTATGGTGGATGGACGCAAATGGCATAGTGGTTGGCTCAAGGATTTTGGATGCATGAGAGGTATTCCCTCTCGATACAAGGTTTAGGCTAGCAAGGTTATTTGAAGCAAACTCAAGGATGAACAAGTGCAGCAAAACTCACATAAAAGACATATTGTAAACATTATAAGACTCTACACTGTCTTCCTTGTTGTTCAAAACTCAATACTAGATATTATCTAGACCTTAGAGAGACCAAATATGCAAATCAAATTTTAGCATGCTCTATGTATTCATTAGTGGGTGCAAAGCATATGATGCAAGAGCTTAAACATGAGCACAACAATTGCCAAGTATCACATTATCCAAGACATTTTAGAATTACTACATGTAGCATTTTCCAATTCCAACCATATAACAAATTAACGAAGAAGAAACTTCGCCTTGAACATTATGAGTAAAGCCTAAGGACACATGTGTCCATATGCAACAGCGGAGCGTGTCTCTCCCCCACACAAGCTAGGATCCATCTTATTCAAACAAAAACAAAAACGAAAACAAACAGACGCTCCAAGTAAAGAACACAAGATGTGACTGAATAAAAATATAGTTTCAGGGGAGGAACCTGATGATGTTGTCGATGAAGAAGGGGATGCCTTGGGCATCCCCAAGCTTAAACGCTTGAGTCTTCTTGATATATGCAGGTGAACCACAGGGGCATCCCCAAGCTTAGAAGCTTTCACTCCTCTTGATCTTAGTATATCATTCTCCTCTCTTGACCCTTGAAAACTTCCTTCACACCAAACTTCAAGCAAACTCATTAGAGGGTTAGTGCATCATTAATAATTCACACATTCAGAGGTGACACAATCATTCTTTTCACTTCTGGACATTGCATAATGCTACTGGACATTAATGGATCAAAGAAATAAATCCAACATAGCAAAAGAGGCAATGCGAAATAAAAGGCAGAATCTGTCAAAAACAGAACAGTCCGTAAAGACGAATTTATAAATGGCACCAGACTTGCTCAAATGGAAAAACTCAAAACTAATGAAAGTTGCGTACATATCTGAGAATCACGCTCGTAAATTGGCAGATTTTGTCGAATTTTCTACAGAGAATTATGCCCAGATTCGTGACAGACAGCAATGCTGTTTCTGTGCAGCGATCCCAAATATAACATCAACTTTGACATAGAAACTTTACTTGGCACAAAAACATGATAAGGAGAGGTTGACAGTAGTAAACAACTTCCAAGACTCAATAAAACAAAAAAATTGCTGTAGGTAAAAACATGGGTTGTCTCCCATAAGCGCTTTTCTTTAACGCCTTTCAGCTAGGCGCGGAAAGTGCAAATCAAGTAACATCGAGAGTAGAAGCATCAACATTATTATTCTTCATGCAAACACAACTTGTTGCAGGGGGTACTTTAGGTGTTCCATTATCTAGATTTTCTATGGTAGTGCTAGGGGTTTTAGCAATTTTAGGCCTATAATAATTCTTTTGTTTAGGCACCTTAGAGGCGTACATGAATTTTTGCTCTTTACCCACATAAGCTTTCTCATTATACTTGAGAGAAGAAAAGGTTGAACCCAAGGTTCCCATAGCTTTTTCAAGTTCATCAATCCTATTGGTTTGATTATCATGGACAACACAAGTTCCTAGGATACTAATTCTTTCATCAATTCCTCCTAAGGATTTATCAAGTTCATAAGTTTTGTCAAATAACATTCCCAATTTAGCTTCAATACTTGGAAAATTTTTCTCTATGGTTTCCAATTTTTTCATAACATCTTCAAGAGAGATTTCAATTTTAACTTCATTAATAGGTGGTATTCCAACTAGACTCTCAATGATGCAACTAGCTTCTAAAGCGGGAGTACCTAGGAAATTACCTCCCGAAAGAGTATCAAGAACATATCTATTCCAACTAGACAAACCAACATAAAAGTTCCTAAGAAGGATAGTGGTGGAGTGTTTCTTAATGCACCTTTGATGAGCATTACTAATTCTATACCAAGCATCTTTAAAACTTTCTCCACCTTGTTGCTTAAAAGAACGAACTTCAACTTCAGGATTACTCATTTTAGTAGCAGTAAAATAAAACAAACTAGATAGAGTAAATGCAAGTAACTAATTTTTTTTTTTTTTGTGTTTTTGATATAGCAAACAAGATAGCAAATAAAGTAAAACTAGCAACTAATTTTTTTGTGTTTTGATTTAGTGCAGCAAACAAAGTAGTAAATAAAATAAAGCAAGACAAAAACAAAGAGATTGAGAAGTGGAAACTCCCCTTGCAGCGTGTCTTGATCTCCCCGGCAACGGCGCCGGAAAAAGTGCTTGATACGCGTAGATGTACACGTCCCGTTAGGAACCCCAAGAGGAAGGTATGATGCGCACAGTGGCAAGTTTTCCCTCAGTATGAAACCAAGGTTTAATCGAACCAGTAGGAGCCAAGAAGCACGTTGAAGGTTGATGGTCGCGAAATGTGATGCGGCGCAACACCAGGGATTCCGGCGCCAACGCGGAACCTGCACAACACAACCAAAGTACTTTGCACGAAACAGTGAGGTTGTCAATCTCACTGGCTTGCTGTAACAAAGGATTAAACGTATCGAGTGGAAGATGTTTGCAAAGAAAACAGTAAAACAAGTAGATTGTATGCTATGTAAAGAATAGGACCGGGGTCCACAGTTCACTAGAGGTGTCTCTCCCATAAGATAAAAGCATGTTGGGTGAACAAATTACAGTCGGGCAATTGACAAATAGAGAAAGGCATAACAATGCATATACATGACATGATAAATATAGTGAGATTTAATCCGGGCATTACGACAAAGAACATAGACCATCCAACTGCATCTATGCCTAAAAAGTCCACCTTCAGGTTATCGTCCGAACCCCCTCCAGTATTAAGTTGCAAAGCAACAGACAATTGCATTAAGTATTGTGCATCGTAATGTAATCAATAACTACATCCTTAGACATAGCCATTAATGTTTTATCCCTAGTGGCAACAGCACATCACAACCTTAGAACTTCTGTCACTGTCCCAGGTATCAATGAAGGCATGAACCCACTATCGAGCATAATTACTCCCTCTTGGAGTTAAGAGTAAAAACTTGGCCAGAGCCTCTACTAATAACGGAGAGCATGCAAGATCATAAACAACACATGAACAATAGATTGATAATCACCATAATCATAGTACTCTCTATCCATCGGATCCCGACAAACACAACATATAGAATTACATATAGATGATCTTGATCATGTTAGGCAGCTCACAGGATCAATGAAGCACAACAAGGAGAAGACGACCATCTAGCTACTGCTCTTGGACCCATGGTCCAGGGGTGGACTACTCACTCATCACCCCGGAGGCGATCATGGCGATGAAGAGTCCTCCGGGAGATGAATCCCCTCTCCGGCAGGGTGCCGGAGGCGATCTCCTGAATCCCCCGAGATGGGATTCGCGGCGGCGGCGTCTCTGTAAGGTTTTCCGTATCGTGGCTCTCGGTACTGGGGGTTTCGCGACGGGAGCTTTAAGTAGGCGGAAGGTCAACGCGAGGGGCCACACGAGGGGCCCAGGGGGCAGGGCCGCGCGGCCAAGACCTAGGCCGCGCCGGCCACCCCCCTGGCTGCCGCGTGGCCCCACTTCGTTAGGTCTTCGGTCTTCTGGAAGCTTCGTGCAAAAATAGGACCCTGGGCGAAAGTTTCGTCCAATTCCGAGAATATTTCTTTACTAGGATTTCTGAAACCAAAAAACAGAAAAAGCAACTGGCTCTTCGGCATCTTGTTAATAGGTTAGTTCAGGAAAATGCATAAATATGACATATAATGTGCATCAAAATTCCAAAAAAAATCAGAAAAATGAAAAACCAAAGCACATAGTTTTCTTATGTCACATACATATATATAGTAAGCATTCAAAAGTTGATAAACAAGGTCTAGCTAGACATATTCAAATAAGATAAATCATGTATCTACCCTCTAACCCCTATAAATATCATCTTATGAAGTCAAGCATGAAGAGAAGTGGTTTTTGGTTTTCAAACATGAAAATTTCAAAAAACCTCCCAAAAATTAAAGCTTCGTTTTAGAGTGACTAGTTAAGGGATCCAGGCTTACTTTCATTTTTCATGTTTTAAACTTGTTTAAATCTTGGTGAAACCTAGGATTTGACATATTCAAATGGGCATAAAATAAAAAAAATAGATAAAATAAAAAACCAAAGCACAGTCTTCTTATGTCATGTAGTAAGCATTCAAAAGTTCATAAACAAGGTCTAGACATATTCAAACCCAGACCAAATCATGTACCTAACCTAAACTTTGTCTTAATTATATATGAAGTCAAGCATGGCGGAGAGAAGTGTGGTTTTTGGGTTTTCAAACATGGAAATTTCAAAAGCCTCCCAAAAGCTTCATTTTAATTAGACTGGCTGGTTAATTAAGAAGGATCCATGATTAATTACCTTTTCATTGTCATGTTTTAAACTTGTTTAAATCTTGGTCGAACCTAGGATTTGATCACCAAGATTCAAATGGGCATAACAATTCAGAAAAAAATCGAAAGAATGAAAAACAAAAGCACATAGCCTTCTTATGTCATATAGTAAGCATTCAAATTGATAAACATGGTCTAGACATATTCAAACTAGAAAAATCATGTATCTACCCCTAACCCTAAACTCTGTCTTATGAAGTCAAGCATGAACAGAAGTACGGTGGTTTTGGGTTTCAAACATGGTAAATTCAAGAACCTCCCAAAAGCTTCATTTTAGAGTTACTAAGAGAAAGATCCAGACTTAATTACCTTATCATTTTCACATGTTAAACTTGTTTAAATCTTGCTCAACAAACCTAGGATTTTACCAAGATTCTCAAATGGGCATAAAAATCAAAAAATGAAATACCAATGCACATAGTCCTCTTAA